>JARQOC010000006.1:152459542-153202627 GCA_033576535.1 Allobates femoralis
TTTGTGTGGATATTAAGGATGGTATGTGTTCAATAGACTAAATTGAAATTGCAATTTTCTAAGTATATTTAATATTTTGTACAGAGCAACTATTCAGACTCCATCCAACCCTTTTTATTGCCACTTACCGTACCTTAAATTTGTCTTACGTTATAGTCTATTTTATATGTATCTTTTTGCTGGAATTGAACTATATTAAGGATGGTATGTATTCAGTAGACTAAAGAGTTGTAATTTTCTAACTATATTCAATATTTTGAGCAGACCAACTTTTCAGACTCCATCCCACCGTTTTTGTTCCACTTACCTTAAATCTTACTTTATAGTCTATTTTATATGTTTCTTTTTGCTGGAATAGAACCTTAGAAAGGTTGTCTCAAGTTCTTAAGTAAGTAACAGCAAGGGGTTAAACTTCAGGGATCAAAGGTGTTTTCAAAATAATCTTATGTCATGTTGTTAGTCCGGAGAGAGCTAAAACCTAGTTGTGAATTAAGTCGATAAAAGGTATATTCTGATGATGTGTTGACTTGTGCATAAATGCTCTTTTTATTTTAGAACTTGGCACTGCAGAAGCTTAGCTGGTCAATAAAATCACATGACCAGTAGCATATAACTAGTCAAGAACATCAGAAATCAGTCAAGAAGAAGCCAATACCATATATTTGATTGGCTAGATCAATAGAAAATGATATGAAGTATTCTGAAAACAATCAATGACAACCACATCAATATGATTGAAATAGCTTAGCCAGCATACATTCTTTGTGGAACACGAAAATGGCTACTGATCCATGATTAACAACCAATATATACAGTACAATAAATTATTAAGGCACTATGAGACAAACTATGCACTATGGCACTATGAGACAAAAATATATTCAAATTTAACCATGTTTTTGCCATTTTTGACAGAAACTAATAAAAAATATTTTGGATGCAACATTGTGATGTTTCATTACTTTCAGTAGCTGTTTAATGCATGACTATCGAAAGAAAACCATAACAAGCCATACAGTTAATCCCATGGTTTACTTACAAAATATTTGACAAGCATTGAAGAACATGAGCGCTATACTTAATGAAATGATCAAATAGCAGCTGTGCTGCAGTGCGTAATGTTTGAAACAAAAGTTTGTATCTTCTTTATACACAGTGCAACATTTTGAAACTATTCAGATTCATATATGACTGACCTTAGATATTTTTCCCACTGTAAAGGGTTCCTTTAAAATTTCTGATTTTAGTTTTAGCTTTTTATATATTTTTTTTAAAATTGCAAGAATATTTTTTGGATGATTGTTTACTAAGACATGCTATGATGTATATGTTCTAAAGTCTAAGCAAGTCCAGCAACTTATATCAACCTATTCCTGTACCTAACAGTAAAAAAAGGGGAAAATGATGCATTCTTAAAGTCACACATTTTGGAGAAATGGAACATTTCTAGATAATAAGGATGAGCGGATCAGGCAAGTTATTCTTCTATATTTTAATGTCTCTGGGGGTCTCCAGAACCTCCACAGCCTAATAAACATGTATACTCACCTCACCATTCACATCACTGGCCCCTCTGTTGTTATCACGACTATCCCTGTCCTTGTCAAATCTTTGAATCATCCTCAGCCAAGCTAAAATCCTTGAGGCCTCGGTTGCAAGGCAAGGCCCAGGAAGGTGTTGCACGTTCAAAGGTCACACCTGGCTTCATGGGCTGAGACCAAGCAGAGGGACCAAAGAGGGGAAAATATATTTATTTTATTTAGTACATTTTGATTGACATTTATGGTTCACACAGAAGAAAATTGCCAAACAACCTGTAATTTGGCAAATGGGAATTATGGTAAAATTTGAGTAGCATACGCTCAAATGTATTCCCTCTCTAACAGTTAATGCAATGAGAGGCCAGAAGTGTATTATTTGTGTAAGTATATATGCCCTTGCATATATGACATTATAATGTTTTTCCTGTTACTTTGTAAGGAAGCCATATGTCATAGGGTCAATTAATGAAAACATACACTAGCTGGTGCCTGATTTGCTTACATTATAATCATTCCAAAATATCCACAAAATACAGAAAAAAATGTAATCCTTTAATATAATAATTATAAGTACCTATTCAAAGTTACCGAACAACTCACATAATGTCAATGCTAGTGACCTTATTACCTGTCCATATTTGACCACTTACAAATCTGAAACTTTTTGCATAATTAAACAATGTACCGTATTTTAAAACATCATAAAATTTATGTGCCATCAAAAATAGATCACTCTAATATTTACATGTATTAAACAGGTTTGACTTGCCAAGTTATGGAGATGTTCAGTCTGTGCCTACCCTGTGACGTTCAAATGAAAATGTACTACATGTATTCCATCACGTTTACAGAGTTTTGTAAAGGACACATTTTGATGCATTGAGCAACTATTTTCTTCATTTATGGAGACATGAAAATATTTTGAAGGATTTTAAAAGTACAGTAAACAATTTAATTTGATCCACTGAATAAATGAACTTCTTAATTTATGTTGGGTTTAGATACAATACAACTGAACAGGAGCTAAATCTGTTAAAATAACATCATGTTTACCTGTAGTTCTATGAAAAAGCACGCATTCTACAAAACATTGTACCAAATGACCTACATAACCATGCTACACCACCAAACTAGACAAATCTCCATCATGGAGATCATGGAGGCAACTATTATGTCATGGTGGGGCAAAGTTTCGCTGCCACTCCATGCTGCAAATCCCACCCTGAATCTTTCAAATTTGCCGCCCCTCCTCTTGCCGGAGCGGTGAATGACAGGAGCACTCGCAGTGGAGCTGGTGTCTGCCAGCATAGAAGTGCTGAAGTTTAGTGAGACTTCACTAATCTCGCGAGTCTTCCGCACTATTCACAGACACCCGCTCCACTGTGCAGGCGCGTGTGCCGCTGTCAGTGCCGAAATCTCCCAAGATTAATGGCGTCTCGCGAGACTTCAGCACTTCTATGCCCGCACACACCCACTCCACTGCGCTGGCACGAGTGCTCCTGTAACTCACCGTGTCAACCAGAGGAGGGGCAGCAAATTTGAAATATTCAGGGGGGGATTTTCAGCATGGAGGGGCGGCGAAACTTTGCCCCACCGTGACATAATAGTTGCCTCCATGACTCAATCTGAGCCCAGCTCCAGAGAGAATATAACTTCATATTTCAGGTATGTGGGGCATGTCTGGGTATATACAGGGGTTACTAGAACCCCATTTACATGATGTATAAACTGCTGGACATAGTATAAAATGTCCTGGGGGGTGACAGGTTCCCTATAATATTAAGGTTGTTTAACACATTGGTGGTCCCAGTACACTTATTTTATCAAAAAGCCTATCTCTCTTATTGATTATTTTTTAATAGCTCTAACATTTGAAAGAGGAAAACTAGAACAAATTCTCCCATCTTGCCGGTAGTACCAAAAGCGTTAGCCCTTTAGAATTTCTATGTCCAGATTTGGACCAGACAACTTCATTGTTCTGAAACTGTGTGGGACATCTCTAGCTGCAATATTTGCATCATGGATGAAGAAGTCCTAAGTGTAATTTTTAAGAATAAAATATGTTCTCATAAAGGTGTTACTAGGGAGCCTTGCTTCGGCATAGAAAGTTACGTATTAAAGCAACTCCATAAATTAGAAACATCCATTAAAGAGAACATGTGAGGTTTCCTGTGCACCCAGAAAAATTAGCAGTTCTGGGTGTATATCTGAAATCCCTGCCTGATAGTCCTTGCATATAGCAGCATACATAAACAGATCTTTAGAAAAGTATTCCTAAAGATCATTTATAATATGGCAATGTGGCATGTTCCTCAGACTAGTCTTTGCACATAACATGTTATTCCGTTCCTCTGGGAGTGATCACATGCTATGCTTAGCATTGTGTACTGTGTATTATACTCATAATTCAGCATCTCTGTCTTTGGGTGTAAGCACCTCTGGCTTTAGAGAGGTTCTTCGCGCAGGCTGGGAATGTACTACGTTTCTGGTCATGCACACTATGAAGCTGGGATACATACACCTCGCTGTATGGTTTGCATGAATGCAAATGCAGCACTTTCAGAGCATGCACAGTGAGCCTCTTGAAAGCTTTGGGGCGTGTACACCATGAGACAGAGATGCTGAATATTGAGTATAATACACAGCGGTGCAATACTATACAAAGCATGTTATCATGCCCACAAGGAAGGAACATCATGCTATGTGGGCTGGTTAGTCAGAGGAACTAATGCTCCACTGACATGTTGTTGCCATATTAGCATATCATAAACAATTTAAACAAATACTTTTTTAAGATTGGTTTATGTATGCTGCTAGATGCTGGAGCTATAAGCCAATGATTTCAGATATGCACCTAGAACTGCTTGTGGTTCTGTGTGTACAGGGAACTTGTTAATAAATCTTCTTAAACCTATATGATTGGATCAATTATTGTCCTCGGAGACTGTAGGGTCTGCGAGACAGGGGTGAGAGGAGAAAGGAGAGTGCAGATCTAGGTGTAGCAGATTAGTAAATAACCTTTTTGATGTCATGTATACTTATACCCGTTTAATTGGGAGTTGGAGTGTCTGTCTGGATCTGCTGGTCTGCTGCTCAATACTGGAGAAACCAACTGCCCAGTATAGGGTTTGTCAGGAATAGATAAAACCAGGAAATTCCCGTAATAAAACCCTCCAATTAGCTGCTTCATTAATTAAATGCATATGCACATCCCTCCTCATTAATGAGGTTGCTAATTACACAGGGATTATATGTTATTTAAATCTTTAACTTTTTTTTTTTCGTGTTTTTCTCTTACAGATACTCATACAGGTTTATATATGATTTCTTATCATGAGTATTGTGTGATCTTCCCAAGTAAGGAACATGTATAAAAAAAGAACATATAAAAATATAAAATTCAAGAGGATATTGAACGGTTGTACAGAATTAATGTAAAATTAATATAATACAATTAATAAACTTTCATAAAACTATGTATCAAAATAAATAAAAACATTATAATGTAATCAATAAAATTATTTTATAAATAAAATCTCTATTCTATTCATAGAGAATGGTTGTACTATTGATGGATTATAGAGAAAGAAAAAATAAGTCTGATTGTGAACTAATCCTCTACATTGGATTTATAGTCCAATAGAAAAACACACACAAATAAAAAAAATGTTATAGCTTTAAATAACATATAATCCCTGTGTAATTAGTAACCTCATTATTGAGGAGGGATGTGCATATGCATTTAAAGGGATCCTGTCACCCCCAAATCACCTCTAAACCTATTAAAACCTGTCCCTAGAGCATATTAACACTGTCCCTACACTCCTTTTAGCTCCTAAATGGCATTAGTCAAAGTGAATAACTGAATTAGTCCTTACCGGTAATTCCTTTTCTTGGAGCCTTCCACGACAGCATTGGAGGATGTCGTCCACGCCCTATTGGGGGACAGGAACACAGAGAGGTTAAAAGCCCCTCCCCTTCCTCAGTACTCCAGTGTTTACCAAGATTACCCTTAGCCATGGATTATCTGATATAAACCGGAACCAAACACCAACAAGGGGGGGAACTGATGCTGTCGTGGAAGGCTCCAAGAAAAGGAATTACCGGTAAGGACTAATTCAGTTTTCTCCATTCGCCTTCCACGACAGCATTGGAGGAATACCACAGATACTCCTCAGGGTGGGACTATTGCCTGTAGGACTCTCCTACCAAAGGACTGATCCCGACTGAAGGACAGATCTAACCTATAGAGGCGAGAAAAAGTGAGGAGAGGCTACCACGTAGCCGCTCTGGAAATCAGCTCCGATGAAGCTCCAGCCTGCTCCGTCCAGGGAGTAGCAGCAGCCCGAGTTGAAGGAGCCTTCAACCCCACCGGAGGAGCAAGGACCGGAGCGACGTAGACCTCACAGATTGCCTTCTTGATCCAGGAAGTGATGGTAGCCTGGGAAGTCTTCTTCCCTGTATTATTCCCAAAAGCCGAACAAACAGGTTCTGATCTAACCTCCAGGAAGCAGACTCTCGGAGATAGAGGACAGTCCGACGAACATCCAAGGAGTGAAACACGGCCTCAGCCGCATTAGCAGGAGATCGACAAATTGAAGGCAGAACCACATCCTGGGACCGATGGAAAGCCGACAACTTTCAGAAGAAAAGATGAATGCAACCGAAGCGTAATGCGAACAACGGACACCACGGGGCACGGAGCCCGTACAGAGAGTGCCTACAGTTCTCCAACTCTGGGAGCAGAAGTGATGGCCACCAAAAACGCCACCTTGTGAGAGAGACGTAAGGGATGCAGCAGACAAGGGTGCAAAGGGACTTCGAGCAAGCCCTTGGAGAACAAGCATCAAATCCCAAGGAGGGACAGAAGGCCGAATCCGGGGACGCCACCCCCAAGCAGAAGTAAAAAACTGCTTGAGCCATGGATGGGAAGCAAGATCCTGGGCAAAAACCGCCCCAAGTGCCGACCTCTGGACTTAAAGAGTGCTCGGCCGAAGCCCCAAATCCCAGCTACGCTGCAAAAATCCAAGAGTTGGGCCACTGAGGGCCCGGGTGAAACAGAGGACCCTGGGACAGTAGGTTGAGACTGGGCTAACATAATCGGTCCCTCCAGGCCCAGGTCTCGGATGGCGTCGTACCACGCCAGTTTGGGCCCCAGGGGAGCCACCAGGATAGTGTCACCCCCTCCGCCCGAATCCGTTGCAACGTCTTGGGAAGTGGCGGGATTGGAGGAAATGCATACACCAACCGGAAGTCCCAGGGATGGGCAAAAGCGTCCAGCCCCCGAGGATGGTCCAACCGCGTCAGGGAGAAAAAGGTTGGCACCTTTGTATTCAAGCCCGAAGTGAACAGGTCGATCGAAAAGACACCCCACCTGTCCGTAAGAGAGCGAAATACTTCCGGATGGAAGCACCATTCTCCTGGGTGGACCTCCGTGCGGCTCAAGAATCTGCCTGTACATTGGCCATTCCCTTCAGATGTACTGCCGAGGAGGAGAGAAGATGGCGTACTGCCCACAAAAGAACAGTCTTGCCAGCCCCTGCAAGTGTAAGCCACGAGTACCGCCTTGGTACCGCAAGAAAGCAACCGTAGTCACATTGTCTGACAGGACCTTGACATGATGACCCCGGAGAACGTGAGCTGCAGCAAGAAGCGCTTCCTCCACTGCCAGAAGTTTGAAGACTGGCGACTGACCGAGCGACTCCAAATCCCCTGGAACGGTGTGCGAACTACCATCGTGCCCCAACCGGAACCGCTGGCATCAGTGGGAACGGAGGTCACAGGAAGGTGTCTGGGATTCATCCCCAGGAAAACGAGGTTACCACCCGCCCCGGGGGTCCGGACCCGTGAGTTTAAGGAATCCTGACGTCTGTCCCAGGAACTCAGTATGTGTTCCCGGAGCAGTCGGGAGGGAGCCTGAGACCATGTTACTGACTGAATGCAGGCCATCATGGCCCCTAACAGGGACATTGCTTCCCGCAAGGAGGGCGACCCCCCTTGCCCGGAAGCGGGTCAGATTCACGCGGCGCAAAAGCTAATATGCCGCAGGAAGGAACGAGGTCTGTCTGGAGGAGGCCAGCAAGACTTCCAAAAATTGACGTCGGGTTGCAGGCACCCGTTCCGAATCCCCCAGATTGGGTACCTATCCCAGGGACTGAAGAATCTCCAATGTGTTGGAGACCTTTGTGCGCAGAAGCACTGCCGAAGGAGCCACCACCAACATGTCATCTAAATAGGGAAGCATACATATCCCCTGGGTCTGGATGAATGTGATCGCTTCCCCCATGAGTTTGGTAACCTCTGGGGCCGACGAAATCCCAACGGGCAGCACATTAAGCCGAGAATGGACCGTCCCGCCTGCCCCGGAGATCGTGAATCGCAGAAAGCGCTTGTGGGACGGGTGAATGGGGACCTGAGAATACGCGTTCTGGAGGTCCACAACAACCTGGAGTAGCGCCCTTGGCCCTCCTCTCCAGGAGGAACCGGGGACCCCACACCCGAATCCAACAGGTGTCGCAGACCCGACAAGAAAAACCGTGCGAGAGTCTCCCTGAGGAAGGGAGAGGACTCGAAGACACGGAGGGGCTGGCTCTGGAATTCCAAGCGTAGACCCTCCCAAATGGTCGAGAGGATCCAAGGGCACAAGGAGATTGCTTGCCACTGTGGCAGAAACTGCAGGAGCCGCCCCGCAATGGGGAAGGTGACCTTGTTTAGGGGGCGGCTGGTGATGCCGCTGCTGGGGGAGAAAGATATTACGGGTCTTGTTCCCGTACTGGAATGCCCAGCGACCAGACTTACCCTTCCCTTTAGACTGGGAGGGTTGGCTGCGCTCAGGCCAAAAGGACTGCCTCCGAAAGGGCTCCTGTTCTGGGAGACACCTTTTCCGGTCTGACACCTTTTCCAGGATGTCATCCAATGCCCTTTGCGAGGGGAGGCCACACAGCTGGAGCTTAGACGTGACCTCCCCATTCCACCTTGTAAGCCACACTGCCCTGCGAGCTGTGTTAACCAACACTGCGCACCTGGCGCCAACGCGGAACGACTCAGCAGAGGCATCGGCCAGGAAGCCCGTAGCACGTCTCAGAAGTGGAATGGAGTCCAAAGCTCCTCCCTGGGAGTACCCTGCAGGATGAATTCTCCCAGCTGGGTGAGCCACTTAAAGAAAGACCTGCTCACATGTAGAGGAAATGTACACCGTTAAAGACATAGCTGCTGCCTCCCAGGATTTTTTGAGGACACTCTCCATTTTACGAACGAGGGGGTCCTTCAACCGGGAGGAATCTTCAAAAGGCAGCGCGGTCTTATATGCTAAGCTTCCCAAATGGAATACTGCCATAGACCTTTATGTTAGAAGTCCCATTGACTTTATAGAGACTTCCATAGAGATTCCCATTGGGTCTCTCATGAGGTCTCCCATCCAGCCCGTGACTGAGGCTCCTGCTGCTTAGCTTCAACAGTGTGTCAAAGGCAAGCACAATGGGTTTACAATAGCAGCTGATTGCTACCCTGGCCACATTAGGATGATGCATGGTCGGGATGGAAGGAGCACACCAGGACAGGAACCGATTCCAGCCCTCCCGTGAATAGCGTTTGTCACAGGCTTCCTGCTCTGATGAAGCGTGCGGATCACTGCCTGGGAGAGACCCTTGGTCCTCAAGATCCCGGCCGCAACAGCCAGGCCGCCTGAATGAGTCCACCTTCGGGACCTCCCAGACAGAGTCATCACCCTCCAATCCACTCGGATGGGGTGAGCCGCTTAGCCTTCAGGCCTCTGAACATTTAGTCCTGCACAGAAGAAGGGGATTCCACCACCTCTACTCCCATGGTACAATGGACAGTGTCCACCAATGCACCAATGGACTCCGTGGAAAAATAGTAGTGTCCAGATTCCCATGTCTGGACATAGGCAACAGCGGCAATATCCTCGCCGTCCTCTAACGCTGAGCTCTGGCCAGCCTCCATGAGATCCACAGAGTCACAATCCTGGAGCTTCCTCTCTTACGGAGGGGAAGGCCCGGAAGCTGCAGCAAAACCCCGCAGTGCCGAGATAGAAGCCTGCACCTCTTCCCTAATGGATTGGAGCTCCTCAAGCAAGGATGGGGAGTCCATCCTGACAACCCTGTCAGTCACAGCCGACACCTTGTTGTAGGAAGAGGGAACTTTTGTGCCGCAGCCACATTGCTCCCTTTCCCAGACGGCCCTCGTCTCCCTATAGACAAAAAGGGAAGAGAAGGGGGTCCCAGTGTGAGTGCAGGGCTTAAATAACTACCCCTTGTGACCACCCCCAGAAACAATTACATGAGCTGGGGGAACGCTGGGCTCTGCAGAAGCAGAGGTGGAAGCCTATCACCCACCATGTTTCAGGGATCAGCCTTACCTGGGTGTAGCTTCCGGCGGGTACTTGTCCAGAAGTACCGTGCCCCCAACGAGGAACACCTGTTCCCTCCCTCCTCCTGGTCACCGGCCGCGGGCAGTAGCGCGCGAAAGTCCTGCTGGGTTCCCTGGAGCCGCGCCCAGCCTGCCACAGCCCTTACAGGAGCCGCCGCCCGAAACCGGAAGTGCCATCCCGGAACCGGAAGTGCCACCCCCGAAACCGGAAGTGCCTCCACGGCTCATCTGATGCATGCTCCAGGGACCGCAGCTGGAGGAGGGAGACGCCGGAGAGCTGAACAGGCCTCCGGCGTTGCAATACACGGCCTGCTTTGCCCCGTAGGACGCAGGAAGGCCGGATGGTCCCACCACGGGAGCCCCGAGAAGGAGGAGGAGGCCGCCCCCGACGTCCATCCCTGGCCCGGCTGTAAGTACACCCCAATGCTGCCTCTGCCGGCCTGACAGCACTGGAACCTCTCCATGCCCCAAGGGGGACAGGAAGACACTGGAGTACTGAGGAAGGGGAGGGGCTTTTAACCTCTCTGTGTTCCTGTCCCCCAATAGGGCGTGGACGACATCCTCCAATGCTGTCGTGGAAGGCGAATGGAGAAATAAACGTTTTATAAGTACCTGATTAGTCATGATAATGAGTGACTATGCTATTCATAGTCACTCATCAAGGCAGCCCCTCTTCTTCATATCACGCCTATTCAGGCGTGCTCGTCAGTCTATGTTCAAAATCGCGCCTCCCTGCGCGCCTCCCCTCTCTCTCATAGCGTCCGGGCTTCACTGTAAGCTGTATGACGCGATTCGCGTCATTCCCGGCGCCAGATGACGTATTTGCAGCCGCGCCGTGCTGTCAGCTTCAAGTCCCGCACTGCGCATGCGCATGGGCATGCGCAGTGCGTATTTTGAAGCTGACAGCGCGGCGCGGCTGCAAATACGTCATCCGGCGCCGGGAATGACGCGAATCGCGTCATACAGCTTACAGTGAAGCCCGGACGCTATGAGAGAGAGGGGAGGCGCGCAGGGAGGCGCGATTTTGAACATAGACTGACGAGCACGCCTGAATAGGCGTGATATGAAGAAGAGGGGCTGCCTTGATGAGTGACTATGAATAGCATAGTCACTCATTATCATGACTAATCAGGTACTTATAAAACGTTTATATTCACTTTGACTAATGCCATTTAGGAGCTAAAAGGAGTGTAGGGACAGTGTTAATATGCTCTAGGGACAGGTTTTAATAGGTTTAGAGGTGATTTGGGGGTGACAGGATCCCTTTAATTAATGAAGCAACTAATTGAAGGGTTGGACTAAATCTCTCTATTTAAATCCTGTTTTTCAAGTTATGCATGACTTTACATGATGAAGGCTATTTTTATATGTTTAGCCAAAACGTGTTGTATATACATGGAATAATAAATTAGATACTTTCAAATTATACGGAGTGTCCTGTGCATCATCTGGAAGCGCTCCACGACTAACCGGAATTTCCTGGTTTTGTCTAAACCTATATGATTGAATCTTATGTATCCAAACCTTAGAGATTTTTGGGCTTTAATATAATTTGTGTTGTAGGAAAACAAGCAGAATTCTCAAGGACCACAGTCCTAAACAAAGAATAATCACCACTATAAGTCATCATCTATTGTTCTCGCCCAGATATGAATTTCCTTAAATGACACATATTGCAAGATGATCACATAGAGTGTGAGATGATGTGTGTTTATTCAAGAGAGCAGTTATCTCTACTTGTTTCATAAATGTGCATTTTATGTTTTTTATTCATTTAGACATGTTAATATTTTGTGTATGAGACAGTGGAAGTCCTTTGTTTCTCGTCATCATCCATCATAGAGCTTCAGGAAAAAAACATATATACTGAAAAATAACATGTAGTTACGATAGTGTAGGCTTCATCTTTAAAATAATAATACTACTACTACCACTACTACTGCTACTACTACTACTAATAATAATAATACTAATAATAATAATAATAATAATAATATAATAAAGAAATCCCGCAAATAGGTAAAACAATCCACATTAAAAAAACTGTATCAGACAATTATTTAGAAAAAGTAACAGATATTTTTAAAGAAATAAATTACATAAAAAGAGAATATAACAACCAGACAAAGGTATGGGAATACTGGTGAATATGGATACATAAATGACCAAAATGGATCACAAATTCTTGGTAGATAGAAAAGCAAGTAATGTTGGCACTCACAGCAAAATAAAATTCCTAGCAAATAGGGTATAATAATGCTAGTTAAATACACAGGAACACCTCCAAAAGAACAAGTTAGTTCAGATGTCAATACTTTATAATTCTTAATTAGAAGAGATGTAGACATTATTATATAGAGACAGCTAAGTAGCTACTTAGTTGATGCTACTTAGCTGTTTTTATATATTATATTAATGTCTACATCTCTTCTAATTTAGAATGATAAAGTACTGACATCTGGACTAACTTGTTCTTTTAGAGGTGCTCCTGTGTATTTAGATTTCAGATGGTGATTTATGTATCCATATTCACCAGTATTCCCATACCTTTGTCTGGTTGTTATAGCCTCTTTTTATGTAATTTATGTTTTTTTTTTAAATAAAACTTTTATAAAATAAATATGACTGATACAATTTTTATCATGTGGGTTGTTTGATCCCATTTGTAAAATCTCTTTGGCTGTTTTTAGTCTTTACCCTGCATATACTCTGTTCATTTTTTCTGTGTTTGTGCTTCTAATAATTAATCTGTTTGGAAAGGAATGAAAAATCGGCACTCAAGGCCGTTTAGAAGGTGGAAGTCTTCTCTATTGTGGTTCACCGATTACATGTAGTGCAGGGAGGAGAGCAAAGGAGTGAACGACCGCAAACCATTTCGCGCCGGATGGCATTTCTACAGTTCCTCTTAGAAGCTCCATCCGGCGGGAAATGGTTTGCTGACCACCCACTCCTTCCCCTCTCCTCCCTGCACTACATGTAATTGGTGAACCACAATAAAGAAGATTTCCACCGTCTCACACTACTTTTCATTCCTTTCTAAACAGATTTCCATGTTTGATTGACTTTCAAGTGTGCAACCTCAGAGCAAGCTGTCCTGATAATCCACAAGTGTAGTGCTAGACCCATTACTACATGTCAGTACCCTTTGGTGCCCAGCTGTTACTTCTTCTAAGTGAACTTATAATAATGAACTAGTTAAAGTACTACTTAGCTACCCCTTTATTGACATTGTATAATATTTTCCATAATTGATAAGAAAATACTTTAAAATGTCATCTTTTTTGAATATGAACAATAGTCCCATCTCAAAGACACTCTAGCTTCAAACTTTCCTGTAACAGTACAATTTCTTTTTTCATAATCTGAATTTGCATGTCAGATTTATATTCAGCATAGAATATGTTGACATTTGTCGAACATGTCTTTGTCACTTTCTTCAAGTAAGGCTGACTTCACACCATGGTTTAATCCAATCCGGGACTGTCAGGGATGAACCTAACAGCCCCGAACCGGATCAGCACACAGAACCGGAGGGCTAAAGTGCAGCCGGACGCAGCTCTTGTTGCTGACAATTCAGGACCGCGGCTCATGGGGAGCTAGCTGTGGTCCTGAAATTGCATCAGCATACAGCTGCAGGTGTCTGGTTCCTGGATTGGGGCAATCCAGCCCCATAGGCTTGCATGTTAGGGAGCACCGGATTGCCCCGGATCCGGGATGATTCGGGAGAAGCCAATTTGGGGAGATATTTCTCCCCGGGCACAAAAACGTTGCAAGCAACGTTTTTGTGTCAGAAGAAAAATCCTAATTTTCCCGGTTCTCTCGGAGAGATGGAAACCGGATGACAGATAGCTGCCATCCGACTCCATCCGGCCCCATAGCATACTATGGAGCCAAAATCCAGTCTGGGGCTGTCAGGTTCATCCCAAGAATACAGTCAAACTATAATGGTGATTATACACACTCAACAATTTTTTTAATAGAATGATTGTATCACGACTCCTCCACGCAGTGCGTCTAGGACGCAATGAGGAATTGTGTGCTTACTATGGTATCTGGGAGTGCTAAGATGTCAGTGAGTTGAATGACAGTTCAGTCATCCATTCTGATTCTGGGAGGTGCTGGGTGGTTCAGGTGTTCAATCTTCCAAGTAATTGCCCAGTTATTTAGCTGAGCAGTCTCTCTCAGAACTCTTGCGGTTGTACATTCTATTAGAGTGAAGCTGTTGGCCTGTGTTTTTGTGTTGTGACCCTGACCCTGGATTATCTGACTACCTTGTCTTCAGACTTGCTTATGAGTGAGAGACTAGCATCACAGATTGTTTAACAAAAATTGTCAGTTTCCTAATAATTTACATGTGCTTAAATAAAAGAATACAGACAAGTTTTATAACATTATTTTACAGCTGCCTGAGTAATTACACTCCTTGAGAATAAAAGGTTAAACTGAATGAACTGTGGTTTTTTCCAACCTCACTAACAATACTAATAGATTGGATAACATCAACATATGTGAAGTTATTGACAAGTTCAATGTTAACACAGAGTTGTGAATTTTTTCATACATTTTTGGAAGAATAATTAAAGGATGTAATACAACAGCATTAAAAATAACAGGTTGTTTAATCAGATTTTACTAAACCAGATCTATTACTGGTAATTACTGGTGCTCTGTACGTGGGCACTGTAGGAATTAAATACAGTAATTTACTAATAACAGAATTAAAAAAAATATGTCTTTATTTTATTTCTTGATGTCTAAATAACCTTCTTTTGATCTATATACAGCAAAACATTTTATGTGAGACATGTTAAATTGCCCCATATATTAAGAACCCCATATAAAGTATCCTGACCCTCTTATTTGAGAACTTCCCCAACCATCACAAGACCACTTGAAATTACTGTTGGTCATTTAAAAAGGTTAAAATGTATTGTTTTGTCTTCTGTTCCAATAGGAGAATGTATGATGCACTAGGTTACAGTAAATATACCATTTTCCAGCAGGTATTTCTCCATTATTTTGTCTTAATATCTCCTTACATGTATTCAGTGTGCTCATAATTTACTGCAAATCAATTTGGATATCATCCCAAATAAAAATGATGCTTTATCTTTTACTGTGTAATATCTTTTATGATATTGTTCATGGTTAGAGGGTATAGCAAATTATGACAATATTTCTATCTGAAAGAAATTGATAAAACAAGCCTTTAAAACCATGATAATCCAGATAATCAAATCTAAGTAATTTTAAAATAAAATAGTAATATAATTAAAAATCTCTGTTTTTAAGAAGATAGAATCAGCTTGTTTAACTTAGAAAAAGGGTGCTTCAGAGGCGATCTCATTCACATATACATGTATGTGTAAGGCTGGTTTCACACCTGCCTTTGAGATGCAGCGTATGCGAATGCAGACAAACGCATGCATACCTCGTCCCGAAGTTTAACATGGGGACACATGGTACCTGCATTTGGCTGCATTTGCATGAGTTGCATTTGGTTGTGCATAATCTCCACATGTTGCATTTTTTGTGCAGTGCCAGCTGCTTGTTTTTTATGCAATCAGACAGATGCGCACAAACAATGAATGGAGGTCAATGAGTATGCACTGCCATCTGCAGGTCAACGCAACAAATGCAGCGGAGTGTGATTTTTTTTCATTCATTTATGACGTAATCCACAGCTCCTCCCAGCCTATGTCCCGTTCTCGAATTCTTTCTCTCCTACTGAATGGCTTTATAATACCTTTGTATTGCCAGCAATACTTCTCTATGGGCAAAATTATGTTAACGTATGCATATAAATCATGCTGCATTCACAGAATTATGTCATTGTTTGGGCATACGTTTCTGCATGCAGATGATACTAGGTAACCAGTGGATGCGGTGACGTAGTTCCGGAATTCGTGTGACCACGTGACCGGAAAGGTCCTGACGGAGCAGCCGGGAACGAGTGAGGAAGGCAGAAGGAACGAACGTTCATTGCATCAAAGGGGATACCAAATGGAGGCTTACAAACCGGGTTGCGCAGGCAGCACAACCCTGTCAGGTGAGTGGCCACTGCCCCACGCCACTAATAAGAGTCTGGAGGATCCTACCCATTGCGCCCCATTCTTTTCTCTTGTAGCACATGATTTATGTCAGTCCTCCTATACACCATACAAAAGACCAGGGGGACATTTTTTATATGTAGAGGAAAGGTTGATAAATAGGAAAGGGTTATTTACAGTTAGAGTGGTCAGACTTTTGAAATGCCCGATTACAAGAACTAGCAATGCCAGATAATATAACAGCATTTCTTGAAAGATTGGATGCTTTTATCACAACAAATGACATTATGGGGTATAAATTATATAGCAATAGATTTTCAAAAAATTGATTATTGAATTGAGGGGGAACTGACCATGGAGTAAATTGAGCAGAGTGTGACAAAGATAGGAAAGCTGCCAAATTCTGCTCAAAGTGGCGTCAATTTATTGAAGTCCATCTCAAGAGAGAGGAAATCTTGAACCTAGTTACTCCTTTCAAGGTCACGTGTGGTATATTTTAGAGGATCTTCAGAAGATTCTGGGACAACTAAAGCTAGACACATTGGAAAGATAGAAAGCTGCTGGTGTCATAATCTGGGGCAATCTTGGTTTATCTTTTCATGAGACAACTTCATTAATGCTTAGAAATATGTGTAGAGTCTCAGTTAACAGAGGGGAAGGGGTGGTTAAAGAGTATTGAGTATGGGTGTATTACTGGATGTTTAATGTCATCTCATTTATATATACCTTATCATATGATCTTGTTTGATGTAATTGGAAAAATTCAATAAAAATTGCTGGTAAAATATATTGATTATTAAAGATTAAATTTGATGGGCCTATTTTTTTAAAACCTATATAGCTATACAAGTTAAAAGTTCTCAAAGAAGGCAACTAATAGTGTACTGTAAAATGAGCATTGATTTCCTGTTCCTATGTTGAGAACAAAAGAAGTAGAAATTATGCATATCAGGACCACTAAAGAATGGCATGCTACAAGGATGTGATTTGGTAGGGCATGTGCTCCTATTTTTTAATCTTTACTCTAGATAAGTTAAAGCCTAAAACAGGTGGTCTGAGGTTGAGATGGTGTCCACCCATTTAAACGTGGGATAGGGAGGACAAGGAGGACAGGGATGTCAGCATAGGACTCATCAGACCTGGGGTCACCGTGGCGTGGTTGATGAGCAAACAGATATTGGCTAATATACGTACCTAGAACCCCAGCAAATAAAAAGATAAGAATATTGAGTTTTTTGAAAAAACGTAAGTTTTTAATTTTTTCCTTATATAAACCGCTTGATAGCATGTGTGCATATTTGGTAGTAGCTGAGTGCTGCAGTGAATTTTTTCTTGTTGTTAAGTTAAAGCCTACCTATTACAGTTGACCAGTCAAATTTGTGTAAAATTTTTAGAAATTCCAAGATTGGGTGAATTCAAATAATATTATGCCACTAGTTTTCAAAATACAGAGCATTGCATTATCCAAAACCTGCTCACCTTACCTTTCTCATGGCCTGCTTGGCTTCTACACAAAGCACTGCATCTAGCACAGCTCATGGTATAGCATATAAAGACTATGATAGCTAGTATAAATGCTAGGGCAGGGAATGCAGCAGTAATTCTTGGGAGTTTAAACATAGTGAGAGGATATCATAGCTGGCATCTTAGCAAAAGAGATGAAAAGATGAAAGAAAGACATAAAACAGTGGACAAATACTACATGTAGCATGTGTGACAGCAAAGCAGTGACGGAGCTATCCGTTTACCCAAAAATCTGTATGTTAAGGTAACTTTGACATTAGTAAGATGAAATTTTAATTACAGAGCTTGAAAGAAGTTAAATACAACCCTCCAACGCCACAGAGTAACGCACAGTCTTTTTAGGGAATTTGGAATGTTTCAAACTTGTACAAATCAAACAAAAAAATTTGATGAATTTCAATTGGAAAATACTTGCATACCTCAAATAGAATAAGGAAAAATAATGATCACAGTCTCATCTTCATGAATGTAATAAGAGGCAGTCTTAGCTCTGAAACATATTGTTTTTCATGAGACATTAAAAAAAAAAAAGTGATAATATTTGACTTTTTGATGTTTACAGCATAAGGTTTGGACTGCTACCTCAAAAAGACCAGATAAATCAATGGACCAGATAAATCAATATCTCTCATGTATAGAGTTCCTACCTGGTGACCTGTTTTCCTCTTGCAGGCTCCTCCACTCAGCTTGTCATAAAATTTATTTTGCTGCCAAGATGCCTGCCTTGGGGAAATTATATTTGCAGTGAAAAGTCTAAAACATGACTCCCCTTTAGTGCGGATGAGACTTATCACTGCACCCCCTATGCCACTGCAGCAAACATCTTGAAAACAAGAGGAATGAAATGCCAATCTGAGTCAAACGGAGGCCAGTAAGTAGGGTGATTACACAAATAATCAATTTTTTTATGCTTCTTTTTTAAAAAAAAGAGAGGTTTTAATGCAAAAAAAAGGCTTCCAAAATAACAACAACAGGAAAGATGTCATACCAAAATTACATTTATTACACCAGATTCTAATTGTATTTACTTCAATCAGAGGCATAGCTGTATAGCAGGTAGAAATAGCAATCACACATTGTGTCAGAGGGTGCCCAAATTCCTTCTATTCATTTGAGAATAAGAGATTCAAATCACCTCTATGATTTTAATGTTTATGTAAAGTATTATTTTTTTTGGCTGGTTGATTATTTTTGCTTTGTTACATAAACTAGTAAAACTAATGAAGAGGAATAATGATGTGCAATTTGTCATGGTGGATCAAACAGCTTCTTGACTTTTACTATAGAATAAAATGTGATAAAAGGATTTGGGGTGCACAATACCAAGGATTAAATTGGCCTTTCTATTAAAGGGAACCTGTTACCCCCTTTGGGCATTTTAAACTGTGCCCACCAATTTTCACATTATGTAAATGGGGTTCTGGTAACCCTTCTATGTGCCCAGATGTGCCCCACATACCTCAGAAAATAACTTTTATTGTGTCCAGCGCTGGCCTCCTATTGAGTCCGGGAGGCTGCTATTTAGCCCTGATGGATTATGTCCTCGCTGCCCCCCTGGCTGCAAAACCCGCCCTGCACTTTTTAAAATTCCCGCCCCTTTTCTGGTTGGTGCTTGAGTGACAGCCGCACTCGCACCTGCGCAGTGGAGCGGGTGTCTGCTCTCCATTGAACAGTGCGGAATTTTAATCTCATAGAATAAAAATCTTGTGTTCATTTTCCGGCCTTCACAAGGTTTTCTCTGCTAAAGAAGGTTCTCCGTCTTTATACCCTAAGGTTCCTTCCACTCTATTGCAAGGACAATGAAAATAAACAGGATTTCAGGCTTTATTAGTCAGTCTCTGCAAAAGTACCATATTACACAGATTGGATGCTTTTTTGTTAAATATATGAATTATTTTTTTTACAAAGATTTTTATAATTATTAATGTTTTGTTCAAGGAGTTAAAACTTTGCAATTAATAGGGTTGTCCACTTTCTGAATGTAGAGTGTTTATGCTGAATGCAACAATTGGATACAGGCAACAAATATGAATACATTGAACTATTTTATGGCCTGCATAGGGTTGGATGCAGGTAAGGGACAGGTAAGTGATTATATTAGTTTAAGTGATCACTTGGGTAAGTTACAAGAATATGATATATTGAGATTTATAGGCAGGACAGTACATCCTGGTATATGTTATTTTAGAGAATTTATTTAATCAAGTGGTTTTACCTACTGTAAACAGAAATGTAAATTTGTATTTATGAAAATATTGTTGGCTAGTTATCTATTCATTTCGTAACTTTGCGTTCCATTAATTCTCTATAGTAAAGCTGAGTAGTCTAAGGCAGTGTTTCCAACTCCATCCTCAGGCACACCAACAGGTCATGTTTCAGGATTTCCTTATCATTAGCAGATGATGGAATTACCCCTGTGCAATGATTAAACTAACACCTGTGCAATCTAAGGAAATCTGAAACATGACTGTTGGTGTGCCTTGAGGATGAGTTGGGAAACACTGGTCTAGGATAAACATTGACATTTTCCAAAGTAAATAGCCAGTTGTATTTCTGCTGATAGTTAAAGTTGTTTTTTTGTTGACTGTGACCAGCAATTGTTTTACAAAAGCCTTGTGACATGTGCATGCTGAAATAAAGCTTTATCATTTTAGTATTGAAGTGATAGGATAAGCTCTGTATAATATCGGCCTTGTTCACATATACCATCATTTTTTGCATTCTCTGTGTTTTTTAGCTGTTAATAAAAATCGCAGATGCGTTAACGCTTGGTGCACTTAAGTGTAGCTGCGTTTTTTAACAACACATGCGTTTTTTTTCACCATTCCAAAAAACACTGCATGTAGCGTTTTTTGGGTGCTGTAAAAAAATGCATGCATTTTTTAAAAAACGCATGTCTTTTTTTAACATGGGGCCCTATGGGAAACGCATGCGTTAACGCATGGCACATATAGGCACCTGCGTTAACGCATGCATTAACGCATATGCTTTTTTAATGAAAAAATAACTAAGTACAAAAACTTGCCAAAACGTTCAGGACATCAGGGGACAATATTTGGCACCCTTAAAAAAACTGATCCGTTTTTCTAACAGCTTAAAAAACGGATTGGTATGTGTGAACAAGGCCATGCTTTGTTAAAGCCCCTTCATTTCGAGTTATGGAACATATACACTTTGCTTTTCATTTGCCAAATTACTTACTCTTTTCTAACCACTTAAATCAGCATACTATCAGGCCCCCTTCACACCACGGTTAGATCAGGTTCGGGGCTGTCCGGTGTAAACCGAACGGCCCCAGACCCAATTTTCAAACAGAACCAGAGGGCAAATATGCCCTCCGGTCCGGTTTGCAGCCGGATGCAGCCGATAGCAGCTGCAGCTGCTGAAATTTCAAGATCCTGAAATCTCTGGAGGGAACAGCTCCAGGTATCTGGCTCCCGGATCATATTTTTTGTCGGATCTGGCGGTATCCGGCGCTATAGACTCCCATGTTAGGGAGCACTGGATCGCGCCGGATACCGGAGGATCCGGGAGCATTTGATTTTGAGCGGTTTTGGCCCCGGACACAAAAAATGCTGCTTGTTACGATTTTCTGTCCGGGGCCAAAAAATGAAAGCTGCCGGATCCTCCCAGACAGCACAAAGCCAGATGGCAAAACACTGCCATCTGGTGCAATCCGTACCCATAGAAATACTATGGGGCCGAAACCGGATCCGGGACTGTCCATTCACACCGGTCTGTCCCGGATCCTGATAATCGTGGTGTGAAGGGGGCTTCAGTGGTTTTCCTAAACAGTGTAGTCACTAGGTAATGCTATGCATTGTCTAGGACAGGGAAATGACCATAAATAGTGCAAGCTCTCAGCCCATGGACCATTTGATCTATATGAAAAGTCTAAACTTATTGAAGATTTGTCATAGTTTGGCATCCAATTAGAGATTCTTCTTTGGGGCTACAAGCTTTAATTTATTCCATTGGTCAAGGTCATAGTAAACTGGCCACAAAACCTACCAGAGTTTTATTTATACGAAACCTTTTTCTATGATTTTTTGTGAAACAAAAGTACCAAACTAATTTTTTCAAATTTCTAGTTAATACAAAAGCCAAATCAATCATAACAAAATATAAATGCATTTTATAGTTGTCAAATTCCTCAGATTGTAGACTAAACACTCTTGTAGAAATGTATATTCCTTTAGGATCTTCTTTTCACATGTTGTCTAATTTTGTTAAAGTTGTCAACAGCAGAACAGGAAATAATTAAACAAGTTCCACTTTCAGACATAATATATGCAGTAGCTTAAGTTTTCTTTACTGTCAGCAAACATTCTTTAATGTTCAGGATACAGAAGCGCAGACTGTTTCCCATCAACTAACTTTTTCCCATTTATAAATCATTGGTACAAACCAACCTTTTATTGTACGTGCCACAAAAAGATGATTACAGGTTTCGCTCAACAGATTTTTCTCATCACCTCTGACCTCTCCATTTCCCACCAAAGATATCATAGATCCTGCCAATTGTAAAGGTTAAATCAAAGGCCACACAGCACAGTACACATAAAATACAATTTAATAAACCAGTGCTTTAACCTAGAAATTTTTGTGGAGATTCAATTCCAGAAGTTTCCTGTTAGAAGAATCGTTTTAGCTATAATTTAACTGACTTTTCCATTTTGTCTTTTTTTAAACATCTCTACAATTTGTTTTTTTTGTTTATTTTTCTTTTTTTATATTAGTGATCGGTCTAAACTTTTTTCAGCCTGTAATAAAATGAAATGCCACGCAGTGACTAGAGAGGACTATTTGAAAAAATGTGATAGTCTAAGCAATTAATGAACCCAACTGAAAATGAAACACTTGTTGAAGGGCTGGCGGCCTTCTGTCCCAGTCACAGGTCTTCTTTGGCACTTGAGAAGGGTCACAAGTAAGTTGCTGATTTATTCAGATAGAACAAAATTTACAAAGCCATTCATACATTTTTTTGTTTGTTTTACTGACTTCAAAAAATGGGAATATTCAAAATACACTTTTAACCCACTTCATTCTGTTGTTATTTACAGATATATACAAGAAAAATTTAAGAGTTTTTAGTTGTATTAAAAAGCTTTGCAGGTTTTTTTTTGTTTTATCTATATAGATGTTCCATGAGAAGGCTCAATGGCTTCTGGAATGGGTCCCCCTGGCATGGACTGGAATGACATTGGCATGGGTGTCTTCACAGGGCTTTGACGAAATAGTCCTCCATTTGGCGATCTGTGTTTACATTGTATAGAGGGCATGGTGGCTGAACTGCTAAGGGGCAAGGGCAAGTTACTGCTTGAAACAGAAGTAAGTGTCCTACCACCACCATGACCAGATTGTTCAGGTAAAAAGGTGGTGACTGAAAGCTGTGTATTCTGGTATTCCCGTACTGGCTCCAAGGTTTGGCTTGATGTCATGCCGCCAATCTCTAATGCTGATATTTCAATTGATGCTGTAGAGATTTGCTTATGAGCCATATCTTCATCAATTAAGCTGTTCATACGTCTATGTACTTGTTCTAGATTAACTTCCTTATCCTAAGAAATAAAACAGAGAAACATATGTGAGTATTATTTGCAAAAATACAATATGGCTACCTAAAAAAATATTGATTATTTTTTTTACATGAGATGAAAATATTATTTGGTAACTAAACAAATATGAGGACTATTTTTGCTTGACGGGTCCCTAAGGATGGTTTGATTTCGGAGTTTATTTTTGATTGGACCTCATTTTATTAATCTGTGGTGGAACTCAAACAGCAGCTGTTATTTTCCCTCTTGTACCACTGCAAATGAAATGAATTATTAATTTGCATTACCATTTAAATCAATATCCAGTCAGTAGAATGCCTGATATTCACAGTGTTTTGTCTGATATAGTATTTATGATAGTTATAAAAAGTTATATGTTATTACATAATTCTAAATCTGAAATTTCAAGTAGGTCAAGTGAAGAATGAAAAGTATAAATTCATTGATTGCTTTTGTTTGCATCTTTACAGTCCACCAGACAATTTAATTAAAACACACAAAGCAACTGAAAGGATGACCTTTGTATAAGCAAAAAAAAGAGTTAAAAAGTGAATTATTGGGAGGACTATTATACTTTTTGATTCACCAAAATTATTTTTCATTTTTATTTTCTTATTTAATATGAATGTATCTGTGGATATTGTTTTTAATTAAAACCATAGTTCATATGACTTTTTTATCCCTATGACTTTTATATTTATAAAATAATTTCAGAGCCCTGCAAAAGATAATCTGGATCCCAAAAAAATATGGTTTAGAAAGTAAATTTAACTGAACAACACTGCCCATGTGATGTAAAGTATTTTGACAGAATGGAACAAATTGTTCCTTTATATTCTAAGGGCCACGTCACACAGTTCAATTTCCTGAACGATATTGTTAGCGATCACATGCACGCTAACAATATCATCTACATCATTGGTGAGCTGTCACACAGGCAGAATCACCAACGATGTGGACCAGCGAGAACGCTGGTAACCATGGTAAACATCGGGTTACTAGGCGCCGCGCGGCGCTTAGTAACCCGATGTTTACCATGGATACGAGCTCACAGCATAGGCTGCGAGGCTCTGGGAGCTCGTTCATCATTGCTCTACCGGTCTCACACGCAGCGATGCTGCGTGTCCACCGGCCGCCCTACGATAGATTTGTGAACATATTCACAAATCTGCAATCAAACAATCAAACGATTTTTCAAAGGAAAATCATTTGATTACACGCAACGACGCACAAACGATATCGCTTAAGCGATCAAAAAAGCAGGTCGCTTAAACAATATCGTTCAGGAAATTGATGCGTGTGATGTGGCCCTAAATCATCCTCACAGGATTACTTTTTTTTCTTTCCTTAAAGGGGGAATTAATTTATTATTTATTATATTATTTAATGTAACATGTATATCAAATTGGATCACATAGCAAATATGAAGAAAATGACAAACTGCAACATGCATGTTTAAAAACATTTAAGAAAGTAGAAATCTACTATATAATCGTCTAATGTTGTCTGTCTGTCTCGGAAATCGCGCTCCAGACAGAGCCCATTAATTGGTGGCCGACCGAGGCGGCCACCAATGAGCGCAGTCTATGCAAATAGGCGTGCAAATTCAAAGTTCGAATTTCGCGCCAACTTGCAGCCCGGCGACAACGGCACGTTGGCGCCGCTGTCGCTGGGATACACGGGTCTGGCTGATGGTGGCAGCAGCATGCGCGAACTAGCTGGGAGATGACCGGTGTCAGCCGGTCAGCTCTCGGCTGGCAAGCCACTGACCGGAGCTCAGCCGCGGCTACCTGTGGCACAGAGGTCCGCAGCTCGCCAGCCGGGAGATGACCGGAATATATATATTCAATATATATATTCTGTATATATGACTGGAATATATATATTCAAGCAATACCTTGTTGATAACAGGCACAAAGTGCAGTGTCAGTTGAACATTTTACTATACTTTAAATGTAGATCATATAATATATTTAATATATTCACCTGTGTCCTTAAGGACCACTGTGGCAACTAGTGTTGATAACAGGCACAAGTGCAATTGCAACCTTGTTGAAAACAGGCACAAAATGCAAGTGCAGAAGATTAAAGGTACAAATAATACTGCAATTAACCCATAATCATGTTTACTGTGTCAAAGATAAGAATCCTACATCACCTACATAACCTGGACCCCATGACTGTAACAACTAGAGGTGGAGCAACAACCCAAGTACCTAAGGTGGTTTCCTACCCCTGAGGGAGCCTCTGCACAGGGTGATATATCCATCGGTCATATTCTAATAATATTGATGTGGATAACACTTTCTGTGTTATCCACATCGAACAGAAGAAGAATAGGTCATATGGCATGAAGAAGTGGTACGGATGGCACAGAGATGCGGGACAGATGGCATGGAATTCAACCCACCGAACCAGGCCAAGGTAATTATGATACAGGGCAGGAGATTTATAAATGCTGTTTCTGAGATGTACAGGGGGAGTCAGCGCCCAATAAAATCCCTCCCAGAATGCATTGGTGATGCTGAAAGTGGTGATTTTCATTTAGAAACCCAAAATCTGTTGACTGGTACACTTTAGCATGACATTTAAATGGCTTTCCACTACTCAGACAACCTCTTCTACATCCGAGTGTTTGTCCTCATTAAAATAATGATGCTTATACTCACCTCTGGTGCCATCACGATTCTAGTGGTGTCGGCACTCATTCTCCTAGGGTTCATATAATGATGTTACATCATGTGAGCCCTGCACCTATTCGGAGGTTCTTATGATACTAATGTTAACCTTGAATAGTGCCTGGGCAGACCTTTTAAAATCATGTAAAATCCTTATTCTACCCTGTTTAGTTTCCATGTTATCACTATCTTCACACCCTGCAGGGAGTCACTGCATTGGCCCTCTCCATTATAAGCAGAGGCAATTAGTCCTGTGCTGCTTAAACTGTCATGCAATTATGCATGCCTTCTCTGCAGCTCTCTCCTTCCTCCTACCTCTGCTCTCAGTGCTGTCTGGTTTCACTTTCTGAAGCTGCTGTTCTGTTCAGGACATGGAGGGAAAAAGCTCCAGGTCTGTCTTATCTGATCCAGACCCAATTGTTTCTGTAGAAAGGAATCCCTGCTGTGCTGTGAGAGATCTTGTGTTCATCTGATCTCTTGGCTTTGCTGCAAGACAGTAGAGAGAAAAATACAGCCCCCCCTCCCCGACACTGATCTCCGATGCTGTGATATGATGTGAACATGTGACATGCGTATTTATGTATGAGGATGGGACAGCAGAAAACTAAGTGGATCACTCACTGTGAGTGACAGATGGAATGAATCTCTATATTTGAAGTGTACAGAAGATAGGTGGGAAAAATAAATAAAATAAATGTATCAATAGAGAGTTTAGAGGGAGGAATTAGAAAATGATAGCAGTTACATATGGATTTTTGATGTGAATGTTCTCCTTTAATGATACCAAGGTGGCAAGGTTCAAATTTTATCTTCTGTTATGTAGTGAAGCCAGTGTGGTAAGGGTTAAATCCTAACTCTGCTATTATGAAGCATAGAGGGGATGGTGATAGTTAAATCCTTGTCCTGTATCTATTGATTGGAAATGCACCTGATATATTTTGTATGGTTCCAGGCATGCGTTCACCTAGAGGATGTGGGTTCAGCGTGAGAAACAGTTCTCTCTGGGAGATGGCTGCAGGTGACTCCTGGGATAAGAGTCTGTCTTTGAAAAATCGTTTGATTGTTTGATTGCAGATTTGTGAACATGTTCACAAATCTATTGTTGGTCGGCTGGTGGACACGTAGCATCGCTGTGTCTGACACCGGCAGAGCAATGATGAACAAGCTCCCAACGCCTCGCAGCCTATGCTGGGAGCTCGTATCCATGGTACACATTGGGTTACTAAGCGCCGCGCGGCGCAAAGTAACCCAATGTTTACTATGGTTAGCAGCGTTCACGCTGGTCCACATCTTTGGTGAGTCTGCTTGTGTGACAGCTCACCAACGATGTGAACGATATTGTTAGCGATCACGCATGCATGTGATCGCTAACAATATCGTTCAGGAAATTGAACCGTGTGACGTGGCCCTTAGACAAAGTTAGTCTCTGAGAGAAATCTGTCGTGATGGATGGAACAGCATCTGTTTGAGTAGAGTCTGCTGTTTAACCAAAGGAAAAAAATCTTTTTAAAGTGATCCTAAACCCAGAAACTGACCCCCCGTATCTTTAGACTGGCCCTGCACCCCCTCTTATCATTTCTAGCCATCCCTTTTGCAGAAAAAATCGCTTTTGTAAAGTAAGAGAAAAAGTTATATTACTTTGTCCTGTGGGAGTTCTCTGTTTCTGAGCAAGTCGCAATGGGCGGGGCCTGTGTGCTGCTGCCTTGTAATTATGCATGCCCCTCTCTGCTTCTAAGAGCCTGGCCGCGTCATGAAAGGGACGGGGCTAAATCGCGTCATGCCGGAGCCCCGCCCTCTTTCATGACGCGGCCAGGCTCTTAGAAGCAGAGAGGGGCGTGCATAATTACAAGGCAGCAGCAGACAGGCCCCGCCTATTTGCGGCTTGCTCAGAAAGAGAGAACTCACACAGGACAAAGTAAATATAACTTTTTCTCTACTTTACAAAAGCGATTTTTTCTGCAAAAGGGATGGCTAGAAATGATGGGAGGGGGTGCAGGGACAGGTAGAAAGATACGGGGGGGGTCAGTTTCTGGGTTTAGGATCACTTTAATGATGAACAGTCTGAGCTGAATTGGAGCTGGTAAGAAATTAGTGAATGTGGATTTAACATTGACAGCTCAGCATGCCCCAGCCTCTAATATTATGGCTGAACTATCAAATATGACAGCTAAGCATGGCCCTGCACAAAATTTGAAGGCAGAACTGTCACTCACTACATCCAGACGCACCCACAGTAGAAATTATGATGTCAAAACAGTGAATAAATAAATTTTATTAGGATTTTATTTGACATACCAAAATAAATGTAGCAACTATTTGGAAATGATTTGAGAATTTCTATTTATTAAAAATAAAGATCTAAAAATGTTGATGTGCATTTGGTTTTAGCCTCCCATAATCTGATCTGATATTTCAGATCTTATCAACTGATTTGATATGATATAAAATCATGAGTGCCCAATTACCTCACAAAGTCAAGATTAATAAAGTCCACCTGTTAGTAATTTATTCTTTAAATACCTACAGGTTTTCTAAAGGTAAAAAATGTTTATACCGTGTTAGCCAGTAGATCGAAAAATATTAGAATCTGAGAGTCGTCAGTGGTTGATACCTTTAAATGGCTAACTAAAAAGATGGTAAGTAAAGCAAGCTTTCGGTACACTATGACCCCTTCATCAGGCTGATAATGACACAAATTCTGAAGACACACATATACTGTATACATAAGCAGGGTAGGATAATGCAGTAAATAGATGACATAAAGCAGAGTCAGTCTTGGGAGGGGGAGAGAGGAGCTGGAGAGGTAAAAATCAAAATTCAGAGATAAGAGGAATTTATAAAACAATAATATAATGATTAGTGGTCTGTGGAGACCTGAAAATTCCTCAGTGAGAAAGCTATAAATCCATGCGAGACAGTTCACATAAGAAGTGTCAAAAGATCATTGTCCTCTAACTGGAGGCTGTTGGAAGATTGGAAGATATAATATCCCCAAATGCCCTTTCAATTGATATAAAAATGCATGAATCCATGTGAGACATTCAATCTTGTTTTGAATGTATCAAAGGTCGTTATCAATTTGTATTCCCAAATTCTTCTCTCTTTCTGAGATTTGAAGTTACTTTTTAAAATGAGCTGACTCATGTCTGTTACCCTGTGGTCAAAGCTGCAAAAATGCTTGGCTACAGGTGGATCCATATCCTTTTCTTTTATTGAGTGGCAATGAGAATTCTTTCTTGTTCTGAATTTTTGCCCGGTCTCACCTATGTATATGCCACCTGTTGGACATTTGGTACATATTAAATACACCACAATTGTTGTGGTGCAACTGAAGTTACCTGGGATCTTGTAGTCCTGATCTGTCCTGGGAATATTTATCTTGTCCGTTTTCTTTATAAATGGACAGGTTTTGCACCTATCTGGTTGCATGGAAAGATTCCTGAAGCTGCAGGAGAGGATAGGGCACTTCTGACAATGGTGTTTTTTAGATTCGGAGGTTGTCTAAAACACAAGAGTGGGGGATCTGGAAATATTGATTTTAGCCGGTCATCTTTTTGTAGGAGTGGTTGCAGTTACCGTGCAGCTCCTCTTAACACCACCAAATTTGGATTGTAGGTGACTACTAGAGGAACCCGGTTATTTTCTTCCCTAGTTTTGTAATGTAGGAGATGATTTCTTGATATTTTGGTGGCTCTTGTAATCTTGTTTTCAATAGCTCTTGGATGGTAGTCTTGGTTCAAAAAGGTCTTTCTGAGGTGCTCAAGGTGATTGTCTCTATCTGTAGGGTAGGAACATATCCGATTGTATCTGATGGCCTGGCTGTACACAATAGAGTTTTTTTATGTGTTTTGGATGAAAACTGTCCCGTCGGAGGTATGTTGGACGGTCAATTGGCTTCTGGTACAGGGATGTCTCTATGTCATTGTTCCATAGCTTAATAATGGTGTCTAGAAAACTGATTTCAGTGCAGGAATAGTTGAGTGTTAAGTTGATGGTGGGACGAAACTGATTAAAGTGTTCATGGAACGTCTTCAGCTGTTGATCAGACTCTGTCCAGATGATTAAAATGTCATCGATATAACAGTAGTAGGCCAGAGGCCTGATAGGACAAGAGGATAAAAAGTAATCTTCAAGCTTGACCATGAAAAGATTTGCATATTGTGGTGCCATTTTGCTTTTCATTGATGTGCCAGTCTCCTGTAAATATATGTTGTCGTCAAATGTAAAGTAGTTGTGCGTGAGTATGAATTTTGTAAGATTCACCACAGAATCAGCATCAATCTCTGTGTTTTCCAGGAAGGTTTTGCAGGTATTTAATCCATCCTGGTGTGGAATGTTGCTGTACAGAGATTCCATATCCATGTGTGGTCACCCTCACCCAGAAATTTGTTCACACATGAAATTATTGGTCTTCCTGGATTTCCTGATTTGTAAATTTTGGGAAGCATGTAGAATGTGCTTGTTCTTGGACTTTCTGTAGGGATGACCGAGTATACTCGCTACTATTCAGTATTCGCCGAATATTAGCGGTATTCGGGCTACTCTCCGAGTACTTATGAGTGCTCGGGAGTAGCGAGTAGTCCTAATACTTTCGCAGTGTATCTATAGATACACTGCGAAAGTAGCTTAAAAGTGAGTAAAAGTTGTTAAACAATAATAAACTTACATACTCACCTTACGACGCCTGCACTGGGACCGGCAGAGAAGCCATCCGATTGCTGAAAAAGGACCTGTCACTACCAGCCAATCAGATGGCCGGTAGCGATCTGGCCAATCAGATGGTGCCACGTCACAACCACGTGATCGCTAGCGGCCATCTGATTGGACAATTTGCAAGGTCCTAGATGTACTATCAGGACCTTGTAAACTGGCCAATCAGGTGGCCCCTAGCGATGATGTACATGCTCATTGGACAATGCAACAGCGTTCCGATTGGTCAGCCTGTTCTGGAAGGCTCGCTAATACATGACGCCATTGCCATTGTGTGGTGCTGGATGGTCAACTCATCGAATATGGTGCGGTGTCAATTGACAGCCAATGGGAACACAGTATCCACCACCAATCAGTTCACACGGGGCGCGGACTACAGCACGCTGTGGCACGCCTATGGGAAATCATAGGCGACGCTCATTCCATCACTATCGCCCTATCACACGCCACAACACGGAAATATCGCCTTCATGATTGAGGCTGATTTCAGAGCAGTGCTCAGGAATCAGGTGAGAGGTGATTTATCGCCGCAAAAATCCCCAATCACACGCCGCAACTGTGAGGCAATTTCACGGTGATTACTCCAGGGCGACTTATCGCCTTTAGGATTCCCAGGTAAGATTGTGGCGTATGAAGGTACCATTAAAATATTGCTATAGTTGACATAGGATCCAAAACCTAGAAATGAATTTGCTGTTGAATTACAGTGAGGGAAATAAGTATTTGAACCCTTGTTGATTTTGTAAGTTTGCCCACTGACAAAGTCAAGTCAGTCTAGAATTTTAAGGGTAGGTTAATTTTAACAATGAGGGATAGAATATCAAAAATAAAATCCAGAAAATCATATAGTCTAAATTCTATAAATATATTTGCATTTTGCAGAGAGAAATAAGTATTTGATCCCCTACCAACCATTATACATTCTGGCTCCTACAGACCAGTTAGACGCTCCTTATCAACTTGTTACCTGCATTAAAGGAAACCTGTCACCTACCCAGGGCCTATTAAACTAAAAGAGACACCTTCAGTAGCGCCTATGCTGCATTTTGTGAAGGTGGCTCTTATCTCTGTGCCCTCCAGGGACACCTAAACAATAACTTTATAATATTTCCCGCCCTATATGGGAATACCTCTAAAAGGTCCAGGAGGTAAACGCCTTGCTGCTGTCAGTCATACTCCTCTGTTCTCCTACGGCCAAAGTCATTATTTGGGACTGGTACTGTCCTGAACTACAATACAGTCAGTGATAAAGTCTAGAGATGAGCGGTGTTCGATTCGAAATGTTTGCCAATCTCAAATTTGACCTGTTTTGGGCAATGTTTGGGTCATTCGGCGAATATGAACAATTAGCTTCAAATTCGGCAGTTCAAGGTTATGTTCGATAACGGTTCGTTCACCAAAGGCATAACTGGCTTTTCACAGTAATACTGTTATTGAATGGTAATATCCAGTTTCAGTGTATAGTGTACGGGAGGGTGGGGCGGGGTTTAGATAAGTCATGCAGAAATAATGCTGACCCCCATTTTTTTCTTCTAACCACATATATAGTGGGGCGGTACAGGCTGTCAGCCAATCACACACATATGGCAAAGTGCATTTTTTGCACAAAAGCAAGGGCATGTGTCATTGGCTGTGTATGTCACATGTCCTTGCCCTATAAGACCCAACCATTTTCCCCATCATCGCCATTACCTCAGTGCTGCAGTTGTGTGTCAGTCATGCACCGCTACTGCTGCTGTGGGCGCCATAAAGTGTGACTAAGAGATAGGTTTAGGGAGTAGGAACTAGTTGGAATATCAGCCCTTTTGAGGGCTACTTCATAGAAGTAGGGACTAGTTGTAATTTCAGCCCTTTTGAGGGCTAGGTAAAAGCAGTTCCTAGCAGTTTTTGCCAGGCAGGTGTGTGCCAGTGCTATGCAAGTGTTTTTCACAGCATCTGGTGAAATCTAGCTCAGGCAATCCTTTTGGGCAGGTAGTGTAGCACTGCTGTGAAGAAAGCTACACCACCTGTCTTCAGTAGTCAATTTTTTACTGCAGGTAGCCCAGGCAATCCTTTTCGGGCTAGTAGCAGTGTCTGGTAGTCAGCGGTGTAGCCCAGGTGTAAAGTTAAAGTAAGCTACACCACCTGTCTTCAAGTAGTCAATTTTTTACTGCAGCTAGCCCAGGCAATCCTTTTGGGCTAGGAGCAGTGTCTGGTAGTCAAAGGTGTAGCCCAGCTGTAAAGTAAGCTACACCGCCTGTCTATCCAGTAGCCAATTTTTCACTGCAGCTAGCCCAGGCAATCCTTTTGGGCTAGTAGCTAGTGTCTGTAAGGTCAGTGGTCTAGCCCACTTGTGAACCAAGCTACATCACCTGTCTATTTCATACTAATTTTTAACTGCATCTAGCCCAGGTAATAGTTTGGGCCTAGTGGAAAAAGGCCTGCTACTGCTGGAAAGGGGAATAAGCGTGGTGGAAAGGGAAAAAAAGTTTGTGTCCATGGGGTAGGTGGTAAAGCAACAGTAACATCTGCTGAAGAAAGACCATCTTCCAGCCAAAGTAAGATGTCTGTTTATTTCCGTGGACAATCTGATATGATCCCTTTCGTACAGACACTACCATCACTACCAATTGTAGATGAAGCACAAAATGAGCAGGTGCTTGAATGTATCTCAAGTGCTCCATCAAGTAGCCTCTCCTCCAACTCAACTTCAACATCCCACTCCAGTCCTCTGAGGTGTCACCCCAATCGCACTTGCTTCCTCCCAGCTCTCAATTCTCCAGCCGCCCTACTATGTATGGGGTAACACAGATGGTTGATTCTGCAGAGCTGTTTAGTCACACTCTAGCCTGGGAATCAGAGGTCTGCTCCAAATCTGCAGTGAGTCCAGATGAGGAAATGATCTGCACTGATGCCCAGAAGCTTTGTGAGTTGGATCCAGGCCCAGATGAAAAATGTTCTGAGCATAATGTAGACCCTCCTTCCCAAATTGTATCTCCTCTTGTTGGAAGCAATGAGGAAGATGCTGATGAGACTCAGATACCTGATTGGAACGACAGCTTGACTTTTCGGTCAGGGCAGGAAGAGGTTGTCTCTGAGGACAAGGGGTGTGAGAACATACAGGGTGATAATAAGGTTGGAGATCCCACTTACTGTCAACCCACAGTCAGCTAGTCGATGAGGTCAGCAGAGGAGGTGGAGGGGGATGACCGTGACAACGAGGTTAGGTTGCGCCTTCCTGGACAGAGACGAAGTACTGAAAGCACGTCAACAACTGCATCCTGCCAACCACCGTCTGCCCCATTAAGTGCATCCACGTGCTCTTCATCCTCTGTGACTGTGGTGACAGCAGTAACACATGCTTTTGGACGCAGATGTTCCACCTCTTTACCCGCAACAGCCAGTGTGATTGGCAAGTCGTCAGTTGTTTTGGAAGTGGAAACACCTGCTGGTGTTGAGCTGTCTCAGACATCTAGTGCAACATTATATTTCTGCCTGCACCTTCCTCATAGAGCAGCAGTTTGCTGAGGACACCCTACTCAACCCCGTCTCAGCACAGCAGCCAGCCCTCGGTCCCTCAGATGTGGACACGTAAAAGACCATTTCCTCCTAGCCATGACAAAGCTAAGATGTTGACTTTCACCATCTGCAAGCTGTTGGCTACAGAAATGCTGCCTTTCCGGTTGGTGGATACAGAGGATTTTCGAGACCTTAAGTCCATCGCAGTGCCCCAATACCAGATGTCCAGTCGCCACTACTTCTCCAAGAAAGGTGTGCCTGCCCTTCACCAGCATGTCACACGCAACATCACCGCTTCCTTGAGAAACTCTGTGTGTGACAGGGTGCACTTCACCACAGACACTTGGACCAGTAAGCATTACATGTCGCTGACTGGGCACTGGGTAATTATGGTGAGAGCTGGAGAAGGGTCTGCTGTACAAGTCTTGCCGTCCCCATGAGTTGTGCGTCAATCCTCTGTATGTAGAATTTCCTCCACTGCTTCTGCCTCCTCAACCTTGTCTTGGTCCTCCACCTGCGCCCAAAGCCTGTCTGGTAATGCCACCTGCATAGTAACTGTGCACAAGGAATCCTACACACCTTGTTACTATGCTGGCAGCAGGGCTCAACAGCATCAGGTGGTCTTTACCTTGAAAGGTCTGGGAAATGTGAGTCCCACAGCTGAGGAGTTGTGGTCAACTGGAGACCGAGTTTCATCAATGGTTGTCTCCACTTAACATGCAGCCAGGGAAGGCCCTGTGCAACAATGCTGCAAACCTGGGTGCAGCCCTTCGTCGGGGCAATGTGACACACATGCCTTGTATGGCTCACGTCTTGAACTTGTTATCCAGCAATTTTTAACCCACTATCCCGGCCTAGATGGGCTTCTGCAGAGCGCACGGTCGCTGTGTGCTCACTTCTGCCGTTCGCATCCTGCAGCTCAACAACTTGCATTGCTCCGGAAGTCTCTCGGCTGGCTGGTTCACCGACTGAAATGCGATGTGCCGACACGCTGGAATTTGACTCTGCACATGTTGCAGCGACTGTGGCAGCAGCGCCGAGCCCTGGTGCAATACGTTTTGATGTATAGCCTGGGCCAATGAGATCGAGATGTGGGGCACAACATGCTGCTGGAGTGGTCTTAGATCAAGGACCTATGCACCCTTCTGCACAGTTTTGAAATGGCGATGAAGATGTTTAGCGCTGACGATGCCATTATCAGCATGACTATTGGGGTCATCTACATTCTGGAGCACACTCTAAACAGTATTCGAAAACAGGTGGTGGAATAAGAGGAGGGGAGGAAGTACAGGAGGAGTCATATGCGGAAGGGATAACAACAAGATCTCCAAAGTCCAGATGGTCGGCAGCACCAAGACGGCAGGCATAGGATGATGGGGGAGAGAAATTAATGAAGGCACATGGTTGCAGGAGCCGAGTAAGAAATGAAGGACGAACTGGCGATGGGCATGGCAGACTCAGCAGATGAGGGAAACCTTGATCACATTTCTGTTGTGCAAGGTTGGGGGCAGAGGAAGGAAGCATGATTCTCACCTTGCCGCCAACAACACAACAAGGACTTGGTCCTCCTGGATGCGCAAGACACATGAGCGCCTTCTTGCTGCACTACTGCAACATGACCCTCGGATTGTAAGAATTCGAAGTAATGCCGACTACTGGGTTGACACACTCTTAGATCCCTGGTACAAGACAAAATTTGGCAAAATAATTCCTGCCATAGAAAGGGATGCACGCATGAAGGAGTATCAGCAGAAGCTGTTACAGAATCTTAGATCTGCTTTTCCACAAAACACCAGTGGTGCACAGAGTGAATCTCACAGGAGTATCTCCAAGTTAACATCGATGCCATGACTGGGGAAGTGGAGCTTTGCTCATTTTGGGCTTCCAATCTGGAAAAATGGCCTGAGCTCGCCACTCACGCCTTGGAGATCTTGTCGTGCCCCACAGACAGCGTTCTCTTGGAACGTGTCTTCAGGGCTCTTGGTGGTGTGCTGACAGATAAGTGCACACATCTGTCCAGTGACAATATGGACAGACTAACGTTCATCAAGATGAACAAGTCATGGATCTACAAGGACTTTTGTACCCCTGTGTCATCCTGGGGAGACTAAATGCTTGTGGATTTTTGAATGAGCTTCATGAAAGTAACCATTTTAAATTTGCAACTGTGGGGCAATTTATGCCATTTAAGTGGTGTCTATGCCCAAATTTTAGGAAAAAATGGAGACTCTTGTTGGAGTCCTCTTGCTGTGTTTCACAGGATTTTAAAATGGCATGGCATGCCTATATCTGCGTCTCCTCCTCCTTTTACTCATCCAGCTCTTTTCCTTTCACATTTTTATATGTACTTGTCACTTTTCCATGTGTTTGTTGTGCCTTCTGAGTAGTTTGTCACCTTTTGGACACTTTAGAAGGTGTTTTCTATGTGTTTTCTATGTGTTTGTATGTGTTTGTGCTTGCCTGCCATTGTTTTCAATTGTGTTCGACGGTGTTCAACAAACATTCGACGAACATTCAACTAACACACCTCCAATTCGACAAATCAAATCGAATTCGAACACTAGGGTGGTGGCTCATCTCTAATAAAGTCATCTCAATACATCTACAAGGAGTGCCAATTGACGTCACAAATATACAAATCTACTCACCAACAGAAGCAGAGGAGAATGACATTGAGCTATTCTATGATCAAGTTCAAATATTTATTGACAAGTACCAAAACAAGACATGCTCATTAACATGGGAAACTTGAATGCCGACTTGGGCCACACAAACATCCGTCTGTTGTTGGAAACCTTGGACTTGGTGAAAGGAATGAGGCTGGAGGAAGATTAATTGACTTTTGTACCACAAATTATCTGTCCTTCATGAACACCTTCTAACAAAATCACAAGTAAAATGGACAACGTCGAGTGGAGACTATAAGAATCAGATTGCCTATATATGTTTTCTCCAAAGATGAAGGTTGGTAAGTATTACCACACAAACAAGGTCATCAGCTAACAGTTGAACTAATCATGGACTTTTGACAGAATTCAGCTGTGCAGTTGGATTAGACAGCAGATTGTTTCCAATTTCAATTTGACCAACACACCTAAAGTTTTTTGGTTTGTTCTACAAAACTGATTTACATTACTGGACATGGATGATTGGAAGTTGGAGGGACTATGCACAAATATAAGGACTACCATTACTGAAGAAGTCAGAAAGACAATAAACTAGAGAAAGCAGAGATCTTCGCAGACATAGTTAACAGAGACCCTAAAGGTCATTGAAACTAAGAAAAATGGCAAAATCAAAAGGTAAAAAGCAGTACAAAGACTAAAACAGTAAAGAAAATTAAGAGAGCCATTCAACAGACAAATAACTTTTATTACCACAAGATATGCACAGAGATAGAAAATGAACATATGAAGGGCAAGATCAGTAAGACAGACTAAAAGATCAGAAATAAGATGAAAGTTTAAACCAAGAGTGAGAATGTTGAAAGACACCAAGTTCAGAGCAAGGAAAGATAGAAAGAATATTCGGAGCATCTTTACAAGAATGACTTCACTATATTAGAAGAGACAGACTAGAAATTATAGCAAACTGAACGTCTTGGAGAATGAACTTTTTGCTGCAATAAAGTTTTTAGACAAAAACCAAAACATCTGGATGTGACATTATTCCAACAGAGTTAATAAAGTCTTCCGAAGTAACAGTTGATGTTATCATATACAGTTAGGCCAGAAATATTTGGACAGTGACACAATTTTCGCGAGTTGGGCTCTGCATGCCACCACATTGCATTTGAAATGAAACCTCTACAACAGAATTCAAGTGCAGATTGTAACGTTTAATTTGAAGGGTTGAACAAAAATATCTGATAGAAAATGTAGGAATTGTACACATTTCTTTACAAACACTCCACATTTTAGGAGGTCAAAAGTAATTGGACAAATAAACATAACCCAAACAAAATATTTTTATTTTCAATATTTTGTTGCGAATCCTTTGGAGGCAATCACTGCCTTAAGTCTGGAACCCATGGACATCACCAAACGCTGGGTTTCCTCCTTCTTAATGCTTTGCCAGGCCTTTACAGCCGCAGCCTTCAGGTCTTGCTTGTTTGTGGGTCTTTCCGTCTTAAGTCTGGATTTGAGCAAGTGAAATGCATGCTCAATTGGGTTAAGATCTGGTGATTGACTTGGCCATTGCAGAATGTTCCACTTTTTTGAACTCCTGGGTAGCTTTGGCTGTATGCTTGGGGTCATTGTCCATCTGTACTATGAAGCGCCGTCCAATCAACTTTGCTGCATTTGGCTGAATCTGGGCTGAAAGTATATCCCGGTACACTTCAGAATTCATCCGGCTACTCTTGTCTGCTGTTATGTCATCAATAAACACAAGTGACCCAGTGCCATTGAAAGCCATGCATGCCCATGCCATCACGTTGCCTCCACCATGTTTTACAGAGGATGTGGTGTGCCTTGGATCATGTGCCGTTCCCTTTCTTCTCCAAACTTTTTTCTTCCCATCATTCTGGTACAGGTTGATCTTTGTCTCATCTGTCCATAGAATACTTTTCCAGAACTGAGCTGGCTTCTTGAGGTGTTTTTCAGCAAATTTAACTCTGGCCTGTCTATTTTTGGAATTGATGAATGGTTTGCATCTAGATGTGAACCCTTTGTATCTACTGTCATGGAGTCTTCTCTTTACTGTTGACTTAGGGACAGATACACCTACTTCACTGAGAGTGTTCTGGACTTCAGTTGATGTTGTGAACGGGTTCTTCTTCACCAAATAAAGTATGCGGCGATCATCCACCACTGTTGTCATCCGTGGACGCCCAGGCCTTTTAGAGTTCCCAAGCTCACCAGTCAATTCCTTTTTTCTCAGAATGTACCCAACTGTTGATTTTGCTACTCCAAGCATGTCTGCTATCTCTCTGATAGATTTTTTCTTTTTTTTCAGCCTCAGGATGTTCTGCTTCACCTCAATTGAGAGTTGCTTTGACCGCATGTTGTCTGGTCACAGCAACAGCTTCCAAATGCAAAACCACACACCTGGAATCCACCCCTGACCTTTTAACTACTTCATTGATTACAGGTTAACGAGGGAGATGCCTTCAGAGTTAATTGCAGCCCTTAGAGTCCATTGTCCAATTACTTTTGGTCCCTTGAAAAAGAGGAGGCTATGCATTACAGAGCTATGATTCCTAAACCCTTTCTCCGATTTGGATGTGGAAACTCTCATATTGCAGCTGGGAGTGTGCACTTTCAGCCCATATTATATATATAATTGTATTTCTGAACATGTTTTTGTAAACAGCTAAAATAACAAAACTTGTGTCACTGTCCAAATATTTCTGGCCCTAACTGTACCTGTGTCAATAGATATGGACAATGGGTAAATAGCCTAAGGGCTCAGTCACACATAACGACACACCAGTGATCCTGATAACAATAACGATGTGCAGAGATAGCTGGTGCATCATTTTTCACATCTCTGGTAAGATGTCAAACAGGCATCTCACTAGCGATGTGAAAAATGATGCACCAGTGATTCTGAATTATACCGAGGTCGTTGGGAATTGTCACTCCATAGCGTAGCATTGAGATCTTTGGTCATTGTCCCTGTCAAACACAACAATGTAGCGCTCCCAGAGCGACCACAATGACGTAGAAATGATCCAGAGCAGTGTGCAATGATAAATGATCTCACAGCAGGGGCCAGATCGTTGGTGCATGTCGCACATAACGAGATCGCTAATGGGATCGCTGTTGTGTCACAAAATCTGTGATGCAACAGCGATCTCGTTAGCGATCTCATTATTTGTGACACTGACAGGGCCTTAAGGTCTGAACAAGATCAGTGTTTATTTCTACTCGAAAAAAGGGAGATTCTACCGGCTAAGGAAACTATTCATGCCAGCTTAATACTGCTGAAGAGCCTACAAAGATGGTTACAGCCTTACTTTGACAAAATCTTCCAGAAAAACAAGTAGGATTCAGAAAACAAGAGATGTAAAGGCAAAAATAAGATGATCTGAAACTACTACTGTTAACTCATTTGAACCTGCTGTTAGCTTGATGGATAGCTGTGCTGCTATGTCACGTAATCTGGCAATCTGCCAGAGGGTTCAGCTGATTTCACTGATGGTAATGAGGAAGCCCTCCGGTGAACTCTATGATGCTTCTCATAGCCGAGGGTTTCTCCTAGCTGTCAGTGTGTCCAAGAAGCTGCAATTAGTGGTTGTGCTTTCTATCCCTGCAGCCTCTGGGATGTAGCAGAGCTGGATTCATGTAAGGAAGAGTAAAAGGAACAAGGCAAAGAGGAAGACTAGCAACCCAGTGGCTTGATACTATCAAGAAAATGGCAGTGAAAACTCTGGAGGACCAATCTTGTGCAAGATCGATCTTCCTGCAGAGCATTCATCCACTAAGTCGCCATGGCTTGAGATTGATCTGAAGGCCAATAAATTGTAATAATAAATAAAAGTCTGAGAACAGCATGAGAAAAAAGCAGAGATACTGATTTTAGTGATGTTCTAATTATCAGATCTGCTGTTGTTTAAGTACAATGAGTGTTTTATCAGCAGGAGATTATTACTAGAGGAGTAAAGGCGGCGTCACATATGTCAACTAAGGTTGCGATGTCGGAAGAGATGCGTGGGTGCGCGCTCACTTACGACATCGCAGCCTTGGTGTCATACGGCAACATGTTGCTGGTGATGCCGCCAACATCGCTATTGCGGTGTCAGACGGCGCGATCCAGCCTAATCGCTGGTTGCAGGTTGACAGTTTTACGTTCATGCTTGTAAACCTGTCAATCTGCGACCAGCAATAAATCGCAGTTGAGTCACGCTGTCATACAGGATGACGCACTTGCTATATTGCAAGTGACATCACTTTTCGGCGATGTCGCTCGCGATATTGACACGTGTGATGCCGCCTTAAGTGCTCAAGTGAGACCTAGTCCACCAGAGCCCCAGCACTGATTATGTGCCTATAGGGAACCTGTCAGATCCTTTATGCCCTTCAACCTAGCAGCAGTGACATGTGTACCCCAAAATTTCCTGCCTTACTAGCCTTGTCTAGTGCGATTTGTTAACATTTATTATAATAAAAAACATTTATAATCTGTGCTTTCCCTATGATAATTAAGTCTTTGACTAGTTGAAGGGGCATTGTTTCCAAAGACAAGTTGATCTATTTATATATTATTACACTCCTGTGATTTCAAAGAAGTGGCCTCATTTCAGCACCTGGAAATATTGTGCATTTGTGCGGCAGATTTTATCCGAGATAGTCCGCCTCTCTGAAACTGAGAGTGCCCAACCCAGCATTCGAACGGTGCATTGCATATAATTGGAAAAATAAATTCTGTACTTCCAATCATGTGAAGCATGCCTAGCCTCGTTTCAGAGTGGACTTGATTTTCTGATCATGTTCAGTGGGCATCTGAAGAAGGTATACGCATCCTGGCTTAAGATAGGCACACTGTGCATGAGCAGACTTGTTTTTCCAATTATGTGCAGTTCACCTATGAAGCTAGATACTCATGCAGAGTGCATCTCTCTGTCTCTGAAGCCAGGAAATGTACACCCAGCTTTAGAGGCTCACCTATTCTGGCAAAACAAGTCATGCGCATACATTTCTAGGAGTTGCAATGAAGCCAGCTCTTGGAAATAATGTTATTATACCCACAGGGGCATGAAAACATGGAAAGAATGTTATTATACCCACAGGGGCATGAAAATATTGAAAGAAGCCAAATAGTCTGGGGAAACAACATCCTATCATTAAGTTAAAGTCCTATCTAGCATGGGGAAAGTGCAGTTTAAAAATGTGTGTTTATAAACATTAATTTGCGCAGCTAGCTTTAGACAGGGCTGGTTAGGAAGGACATTTTGGGGCACACAAGTCACTGCTGCTAGGTTGGAGGGAATAAGGGACCTGACTGGTTCCCTTTAAGTCAATATGCAAGATGTACAGAAAGCTGTGGTGTGTGCAGAGTAATTTTTCTGAACCAGCTACATCCTACATCTAAGAACTCTGATTGTGTCACAACTTTTGCACCTAGTAAACCAAGTAACACATCATTGGAATCAGGGTCTCTTTCCCAGCATCATGCTGCTCTCAGATGAGGTCGCAAAAACCTAGTGACATATTCTCTTTAATTTTATTACTGAACAACTAAAGTACTGGTGGTTAAACTAAAACATTAAAAATTCTGAATATTTATGTAAATAAAAGTGAGGTATTTTATTTTTTGAAGAGAAATTGGTCATGTGCAGATTTATGGAATAACTATTAATTAGCAGAATTAATATGCAATTAATTGAAAAAATGTAATTTTCCTATCTCAACTGTTTTTCCCTCTATTAAAGTGAGAATAATGTATATAATCAGGCAACCAAGAAAGTACAAAATTACATTTTTTACATGTTAAAAAATATATATCAGTGACCAGTATAACCCCCAAACACTCACTTCCTTTCAATAACAGTCATAAGCCTTCCATGCATCTAGTCTGTCAGTTTCTTTATTTGTTGGCAATCAACTTTTAGGGCTGTACCAACTACAGCCTCCCTGACACTGTCCAGAGGGGTGCTTGTTCTCCTTCTTTGTAATTTTCTGATTTATGAAGTTCTCAATAGAGTTTAGGTCATGTGAGGAAGAGGCCATGCCATTATTTTTTCATCTATATGGCCATTACTAGTAACTAAGCAGTGGAGACTTTGATGCATGTAATGTCATGCAAATAATCCTGATTTTCTTAAAAGATGCAGAATTTTTCCTACACCAAAGTTTGAAGAAAATGTCTTAAAAAAATTCAGTAGGTTTGGAAATTAACTTTGAGTCCATAATGGCTTCCTGGTTGCTTCTTATTTGATTCTTCTCAAAACCTTGGAAATTGTTTGGGTCTTTTCTTCTCAATTCCTTTTTATGACACCGTTGACTATTTGCGAGAATATTATTGATCGTTTTGTGATCACACCCCAATATCTTAGCAATTTCAAGAGTGCTGCATCCATCTGTAAGACTTGTAACAAGGTGGCTACCATCTCATTAAGCTGGCAATAGTGACCGGCAGAACCCTGATGTAAATGTTAAATTGTCTCGATTGGCCCTTTATTTCCATCAGTTTAAATTCACTCTCTTCTGTTTTACCTATCCATTCTTCAAAGTCATGTCTGTCATGTTCTAACATGTCTAGACCTCATCCACTACGGGCACTCTTGTTCTTACTAGGATAAATCCAGGCGCTCCACCACCATCGGACCCGGCGCTCCACCACCACCAGAGCAGACCCAACCTATTGTCTCCCTCCTTATTGCCCTGTAGAATGTAAGCCCACAAGAGCAGGATCTGTCCTCCTCGCTGTACCAGTCTGTCACTGTTAGTTTGTTCTTTGTATTTTTAACTTGTTTGTATATAACCCTTTCTCATGTACAGCACCATGGAATCAATGGCGCTCTATGAATAAATAATAATAATTGTTGTTATGGTTTATCTTGTCAGGTTTGAGGTAGATTTATAGTGTTAAAGTGTCATATTGGATAACTGGATGGTTCGTAATATCTCTTGGGCATGTTGCTTGTGGAGCTATAAAATAGTGTTAAGATAGGCTTAATTACCACAACTGGCACAAGTCTCTCATGCTCCATGTCCTTTTCAGAAATGTATGCGCATGCACTTCCATGTATTAATATTTTTGCTGGCACTTTTCCACATTGTTTAAGGCATTTGCAAAAAGTAAATTTATTGACTACTAAATGCTACAACCAACATTGGTTATTATAATTCTGATAGCTTTGTTTTCCCTTTACTCATAAAATAGCAGATAGTGCAAGCTACCATTGCTTGCCTTCCTGGCTGAAACAGAACTCAACTCAGAAAATTACTGCTTTACTGATATTGGCCATGACAGCCTCATAAAACATTTGTGCTGTTAAAAATACATAAAATATCAGCTTTATTTTCACATAAAATGTCTGCTTTATAGTAGCCTACATTGTCATCTACAGAAATCAGTTGTTTATATTTATAGCAAGTCCTTCAAGGTCTCTACCAGCTGACTGTGCTCAACCTAGTAAATATGAAACCCAATTTGTTATACCCCTGTCTTACTGTAGAGAGAAAAATACATTGTCAGTAATCATTAATGATGACTTTCAGCTGTAACGGCTGATAAAAGAGCCAGCTGGATGAAAAGCTGGGATCCAGATGCTACAGTAGAATGTTATTGTTCAGTTAATGGTGCAATGGGGCTAGATTCATGCCAAGTCTGATAGTAACATTGTAGTACAGGGAAGGGTCAGTGGAACCATTAAGGCTAAATAAAAGCCAGCAGTTGTAAAGAGGAATGCAAATAAAGCCTCAGCTTGAAAAGTTCAGTTACTAGAAAGGGACAGTATTTTTTCATTTACAGATTTTGTCTATCCCATATATTGATAAAGCTCCGAAAATCTTTACTTATTATCACCACTGTGCATGCAACATATCTGTCGATATAATGTTTCAGCAGCAAAACGAGTAATCTTCAGATTATGCTTCTGGAAGCAGGTGTATGATGGAATATTAAAATGTGCTGAGAATTCTTTTACTTTCGATCTACTTATTCAATTTTAAATCACAAGGTATATTACTCAAGGTACTATTACAGACTAGGGAAATTACTAATACCCAAGAGTGCTACTAGTTCATAGTATATCTGCATGTCTACATCTCTATACAGAAGGAAACATCTGCTCAAATTTGTATACATAACTGTAAAAAACATACTTAAATTTTTATTTTTCTTACAGTGTGTAAAGTGATACTTGATTAATTTGTCATCTCTATTATTTTGTACAATGCAAATCATTTGTAACTATATTGTATAGTATTCTGTATTCTGTTTGATATTGTATCATAAGAGAGATGGGAGGGTAACAGAAGGTACCACACATTACACCATTTAGCAAAATAACTGACCATATAAATATATACTTACCATCCATGCCATAGACAGAAACCAAATGCACTTACAGGACGCAGTCAGAGCCCAAATGTGAAGCAAGCCCAGCTGCAGGCTGTTAAAATCACCTCTACCATCAAGATGTGGGAGGCGACCTGCCATGCATATACTAGGCCTGCATAGGACACCATTCACACTGATACATATGATGCAGAGTGTCTGAAAGCTACCCAACCGCTCCGCTGCCTGAGCATTGGGCCGCACAGTACGATGCTTCTGCACCACTAGATGAATGGCGCCCCTATGGGCCCAACTGCACCCTGGATGGATAAAAAAGTGCAAAAGTTTTTTATATGATAAATAAAAAACCTTTATAGATGGGATTTTGGTTCATGTTTTGGCCCAAGACATTTAAGCTGATGACCCACGATCAAGGGATCCCATGCTCACCAGTCCTAACAAAATTGTACAAAAACTACTAGAAAAAAGCAGCATCAAAAATTCTTACCATCCATGCCATAGACAGAAACCAAATGCACTTACAGGACGCAGTCAGAGCCCAAATGTGAAGCAAGCCCAGCTGCAGGCTGTTAAAATCACCTCTACCATCAAGATGTGGGAGGCGACCTGCCATGCATATACTAGGCCTGCATAGGACACCATTCACACTGATACATATGATGCAGAGTGTCTGAAAGCTACCCAACCGCTCCGCTGCCTGAGCATTGGGCCGCACAGTACGATGCTTCTGCACCACTAGATGAATGGCGCCCCTATGGGCCCAACTGCACCCTGGATGGATAAAAAAGTGCAAAAGTTTTTTATATGATAAATAAAAAACCTTTATAGATGGGATTTTGGTTCATGTTTTGGCCCAAGACATTTAAGCTGATGACCCACGATCAAGGGATCCCATGCTCACCAGTCCTAACAAAATTGTACAAAAACTACTAGAAAAAAGCAGCATCAAAAATTCTTACCATCCATGCCATAGACAGAAACCAAATGCACTTACAGGACGCAGTCAGAGCCCAAATGTGAAGCAAGCCCAGCTGCAGGCTGTTAAAATCACCTCTACCATCAAGATGTGGGAGGCGACCTGCCATGCATATACTAGGCCTGCATAGGACACCATTCACACTGATACATATGATGCAGAGTGTCTGAAAGCTACCCAACCGCTCCGCTGCCTGAGCATTGGGCCGCACAGTACGATGCTTCTGCACCACTAGATGAATGGCGCCCCTATGGGCCCAGCTGCACCCTGGATGGATAAAAAGGTGCAAAAGTTTTTTATATGATAAATAAAAAACCTTTATAGATGGGATTTTGGTTCATGTTTTGGCCCAAGACATTTAAGCTGATGACCCACGATCAAGGGATCCCATGCTCACCAGTCCTAACAAAATTGTACAAAAACTACTAGAAAAAAGCAGCATCAAAAATTCTTACCATCCATGCCATAGACAGAATTAAATTTGTAAGGACTGGTGAGCATGGGATCCCTGATCTGGGTATCAGCTTAATGTCTTGGGCCAAAACATGACCCAAAATCCATCTATAAAGGTTTTTATTTATCATATAATAAATTTTGCATTTTTATATCCATCCAGGGTGCAGTTGGGCCATAGGGGCGCACATCATCAGTGGTTGCAGAAGCATCGTACTGTGGGCCCAAGCTCACCACGGATGGATTAACACGTGCAAAGTTTATTAATATGTCATAACAGGCCTTATAATGCATGGCATGTGCCCCACATTTGAGTGATGATTTACACTGCAGGGGCTCCATTGCTCTGACCAGTCCGTAAGCAAATTGTACGTCTAGAGCATGATAAAATTTTATCATGCATTTTACAGATTTTACAATTTTGTTAGGACTGGTGAGCATGGGATCCCTTGATCGTGGGTCATCAGCTTAAATGTCTTGGGCCAAAACATGAACCAAAATCCCATCTATAAAGGTTTTTATTTATCATATAAAAAACTTTTGCACTTTTTATCCATCCAGGGTGCAGTTGGGCCCATAGGGGCGCCATTCATCTAGTGGTGCAGAAGCATCGTACTGTGCGGCCAATGCTCAGCAGCGGAGCGGTTGGGTAGCTTTCAGACACTCTGCATCATATGTATCAGTGTGAATGGTGTCCTATGCAGGCCTAGTATATGCATGGCAGGTCGCCTCCCACATCTTGATGGTAGAGGTGATTTTAACAGCCTGCAGCTGGGCTTGCTTCACATTTGGGCTCTGACTGCGTCCTGTAAGTGCATTGGTTTCTGTCTATGGCATGGATGGTAAGAATTTTTGATGCTGCTTTTTTCTAGTAGTTTTTGTACAATTTTGTTAGGACTGGTGAGCATGGGATCCCTTGATCGTGGGTCATCAGCTTAAATGTCTTGGGCCAAAACATGAACCAAAATCCCATCTATAAAGGTTTTTTATTTATCATATAAAAAACTTTTGCACTTTTTTATCCATCCAGGGTGCAGTTGGGCCCATAGGGGCGCCATTCATCTAGTGGTGCAGAAGCATCGTACTGTGCGGCCCAATGCTCAGGCAGCGGAGCGGTTGGGTAGCTTTCAGACACTCTGCATCATATGTATCAGTGTGAATGGTGTCCTATGCAGGCCTAGTATATGCATGGCAGGTCGCCTCCCACATCTTGATGGTAGAGGTGATTTTAACAGCCTGCAGCTGGGCTTGCTTCACATTTGGGCTCTGACTGCGTCCTGTAAGTGCATTTGGTTTCTGTCTATGGCATGGATGGTAAGAATTTTTGATGCTGCTTTTTTCTAGTAGTTTTTGTACAATTTTGTTAGGACTGGTGAGCATGGGATCCCTTGATGTGGGTCATCAGCTTAAATGTCTTGGGCCAAAACATGAACCAAAATCCCATCTATAAAGGTTTTTTATTTATCATATAAAAAACTTTTGCACTTTTTTATCCATCCAGGGTGCAGTTGGGCCCATAGGGGCGCCATTCATCTAGTGGTGCAGAAGCATCGTACTGTGCGGCCCAATGCTCAGGCAGCGGAGCGGTTGGGTAGCTTTCAGACACTCTGCATCATATGTATCAGTGTGAATGGTGTCCTATGCAGGCCTAGTATATGCATGGCAGGTCGCCTCCCACATCTTGATGGTAGAGGTGATTTTAACAGCCTGCAGCTGGGCTTGCTTCACATTTGGGCTCTGACTGCGTCCTGTAAGTGCATTTGGTTTCTGTCTATGGCATGGATGGTAAGAATTTTTGATGCTGCTTTTTTCTAGTAGTTTTTGTACAATTTTGTTAGGACTGGTGAGCATGGGATCCCTTGATGTGGGTCATCAGCTTAAATGTCTTGGGCCAAAACATGAACCAAAATCCCATCTATAAAGGTTTTTTATTTATCATATAAAAAACTTTTGCACTTTTTTATCCATCCAGGGTGCAGTTGGGCCCATAGGGGCGCCATTCATCTAGTGGTGCAGAAGCATCGTACTGTGCGGCCCAATGCTCAGGCAGCGGAGCGGTTGGGTAGCTTTCAGACACTCTGCATCATATGTATCAGTGTGAATGGTGTCCTATGCAGGCCTAGTATATGCATGGCAGGTCGCCTCCCACATCTTGATGGTAGAGGTGATTTTAACAGCCTGCAGCTGGGCTTGCTTCACATTTGGGCTCTGACTGCGTCCTGTAAGTGCATTTGGTTTCTGTCTATGGCATGGATGGTAAGAATTTTTGATGCTGCTTTTTTCTAGTAGTTTTTGTACAATTTTGTTAGGACTGGTGAGCATGGGATCCCTTGATCGTGGGTCATCAGCTTAAATGTCTTGGGCCAAAACATGAACCAAAATCCCATCTATAAAGGTTTTTTATTTATCATATAAAAAACTTTTGCACTTTTTTATCCATCCAGGGTGCAGTTGGGCCCATAGGGGCGCCATTCATCTAGTGGTGCAGAAGCATCGTACTGTGCGGCCCAATGCTCAGGCAGCGGAGCGGTTGGGTAGCTTTCAGACACTCTGCATCATATGTATCAGTGTGAATGGTGTCCTATGCAGGCCTAGTATATGCATGGCAGGTCGCCTCCCACATCTTGATGGTAGAGGTGATTTTAACAGCCTGCAGCTGGGCTTGCTTCACATTTGGGCTCTGACTGCGTCCTGTAAGTGCATTTGGTTTCTGTCTATGGCATGGATGGTAAGAATTTTTGATGCTGCTTTTTTCTAGTAGTTTTTGTACAATTTTGTTAGGACTGGTGAGCATGGGATCCCTTGATCGTGGGTCATCAGCTTAAATGTCTTGGGCCAAAACATGAACCAAAATCCCATCTATAAAGGTTTTTTATTTATCATATAAAAAACTTTTGCACTTTTTTATCCATCCAGGGTGCAGTTGGGCCCATAGGGGCGCCATTCATCTAGTGGTGCAGAAGCATCGTACTGTGCGGCCCAATGCTCAGGCAGCGGAGCGGTTGGGTAGCTTTCAGACACTCTGCATCATATGTATCAGTGTGAATGGTGTCCTATGCAGGCCTAGTATATGCATGGCAGGTCGCCTCCCACATCTTGATGGTAGAGGTGATTTTAACAGCCTGCAGCTGGGCTTGCTTCACATTTGGGCTCTGACTGCGTCCTGTAAGTGCATTTGGTTTCTGTCTATGGCATGGATGGTAAGAATTTTTGATGCTGCTTTTTTCTAGTAGTTTTCATATAAATATATACCAGTCTAGGTGCCACAGTATTAGTAATTTATTTGGCTTACACGTTATTTGGCTTGTGATCCATCCTGTCTTATGTCCAAACCCCAGCAAAATTAGATTTTGTAATATGCACGAAAGGGCCATTGACTATAATGATGCAGAAAGAATCACAATGTGCTGTGCCATGCATCTTTTTCCTAAATATTCATCTACTGCATATGGGTCTAAAGACCTAGATGTAAAAGAGTGGGAACAGCAGCAGGTGTCCCCAAAAACAAAGTAGCTCTTTAAAATGTATGACACTTCTAAGCATTCTGAGAAAAATCTAGCTGTTTGATGTTTATTGTTGATAATCATCTACTACCACAGGGGGTAAGTAGTAGAGAGCTAACTAGATGATCTGGAGTTGTGTATATTTTAAATAGAGGCTAGTCATATGCATTGGGAACTCCTAGGATGTGTGCAATTTTGTATGTGTTTTGGATGAGATTTTGGTGCACATTTGTCACAAATCCTCATGCCTTCAAAATTTGTGTCATTAATAACCTGATGAAGAGAGCTTAGAGTCTCGAAAGCTTGCAATTATTTATCATCTTTTCAGTTTCAGTTTCAGCCATTTAAAGGTATCAACCACTGAGGACTCTCAGATTCTAATACTTTTAATTCATGAGTGATGACCAAAATTGCATAAAATAGGGGATGGTATTATTGCCTGCTTAAAATAGTTACTAAGTAGTCCAGTCATCTTGTATTAGACAAAGAACACTGTACAAAAATATTCCAGGGTAAGATTTTGCCTTTTTCTTGGATGTTGGTATCTGAATAATTACTAAAAGAGAAAAACAGACAAATCAAAGAATGTCCATAAAAACTCCACTAGTTCCTTGAGCAAAGATTTTATTGTGGAGTACATGCTCCTCGCAATCTAAATAAATGTTGAATAAAGTTTTTTTGTCAACTTGAGAATTGTTGAAACTTGGTCATGGAACAAAGTACAACCATTTGCTAAAACGATAAATAAACATTCAGATTCTAGTTTTGAAGACCCGATGGAATGGTAAATGTTTCTTCATGCAAACACAGGTTTAACAGGTTTAAACAACAGTCTTAAAATCTTGCTGATAAGATACTACTAGCTGAAATGATGTAACAGAAACCTACTGTAGATGTACCCAACAGAGGCATAGTTCTGCCCCAAGGGTGAGAGGGAACAAAAATCATCTGATTGGGCTCCTTAACTGAGTCTATTCACCCATAGTGAACTATCAAACCATACAGCTTTAACTTAGAAATGTCATTCATACATGTGAGTCAACCATTTGCATGTTGCCAGTTGTGTTATCACAATCTATCTACGATACACAGTAAAGGTCAGCACACATCCAAATTGGTTTAAGAGATGTACTGACCTTTGCTAATCATCGTATTTAGATTGAGACATCACAGCCAGCTACTTCCAAATCCATTATTGAAAGCAGGACAAAGTAGATAGTTACTACTGGCCGGTTCACTACCAGACACTTCTTCATTATAATTAAGATACATTGAGGATTTGCAAGCCATGGATGTTTTTAACTATTTCAGAGTACTTGGAGTTATGGACTGAATGTGTTTACAAACGATTAGTCGACATATCTTTTCAATTTCATGTAGAATTGCATATATTGTACAGCTGTTTGGTTTGACTACATAACAAGTTAAACTTGTAATTTTAATTCCGTGAAATGCTCCTAGAGCGGAACGCATGTCACAATATGAGTCTATTTGTTCCTGCTTCACTTTGCACTCCTACAATAGAAGCCATTTAATCACTGAACTTGGTAGGTCACGTTATACTTCGATCTGAGTTATGATTGGTTTGATCCTTTTTAACATTAATTTCACTTGTTTGGATTGGTCCACTGAGGCATGAAAAGCAACAGGTTCATTTATCATCTGTTGCCTCATCAAAGCCACAGGTGAAATGTATATTGGGGTGCGGCTCACCTGCTCTGGGGACTTGTATTTTATCTTATTGAAGTTTTTATAAAGATATTTGATCTCTACTATTGTACTGACCATAATATACTATATTTTTTCTGTACACTGTTTATATACTTTATAGTATTATTAATTTGATGACTACTATTAATTATCACTACATTTTACAGCACTTAGTACACTACATATTAAGATATAGATCAGATCTATGTTTGCTTCATTATCCCATAATATATTTTACCACTATGTACAGTATACCTGCGCCCAGTGCATCTGTTGCTGCTAATTTATTTGTGTTTTTATGTTTACCATTTAAATGTGTTTTAAATAACTAAGTAATTTACTAAAATCTTGTAATTAAATAAAACTATTTAAATTGATATTTAGTATTGAGTTCCTATGTAGCAGTAGGTATATTGTTATCGTTCTAAGTACTCAACAATTTATATATTTATATTTATTAATGATTAATTATTCTCAGTTTGTTTCATAGCGTGAGATGACTGCTGGTTTTCATATTGAAAATACAATAAAAAAGTGCTAGAAGTTGAGTTTTTAAAGGTTGTTATGTCATTCTGTGTTCTTTATCTGTGATGTTTCTTTAGATTGCACATTCAGTGTTGCTTTTTAACATAAACAATAATTGCTTCTGCTCCCTAGCTCAAGGTTATTGAGTCTAGATGAAGTTATCAAAAAATATTGTTAATAGTACCTTTTAGAAATACATAATTAAAGGGACGCTGTCAGGTCATTTTTCAGTATGATACTAATATTACCCTTGAATAGGGCCCGGGCAGACCTTTTAAAAACATGTAAAATCATTATTGTACCATTTGTAGTTTCCATTGTCAGACCCTTCAGAAAGCTGCTGCATTAGTCCTGTTACATTATAAGCAGAGGCGATTAGTCTCTGTTAAACTGTCATATAATTATACACTCCCTCTAAGCAACTCTCTCCTCCCTCCTCCCTCTGCTCTCCGTGCACTGTGGTTTCACTTTTAGGAGATCTATTCTGTTAAGGGACACAGGGAGAGAAAGTTTGAAGGACTGTCTTATTTTATCTAGACTTTATTTCTTTCTCTAAGTAGGAATCCTGCTGTGACAGTTTCTGTGTAGTATTTGACCTCTTGTGATGCTGCAAACACAGAAAGCAGAGAGGAGAATACAGCCCCACTCCCACTGATTTCCTGTGCTGTGATGTGACATGCAGATTCATCCTATGGTGAGTGGATAGCAGAGAACTAAGTGGATTATTCACTGTGATTGACAGATGGAATGAATCTCTTTATTTGAAGTTTACAGAAGATAGGAGGGAAATACAAATAAAAGAAATACATAAATAAAGAGAGTTTAGAGCGAGGAATTAGAAAACGATAGTAGTTATATATGGATTTTTGACCTGACAGTTTTCCTTTAACACTTTGTGCTCTACACAATAATTAAATTTTGCTGGATATTACTAATAACACATTAAGGCTCGATTCACACTGTGCGTTTTTGATCTGTTTTTGCTCATCAGTTTTTGTAGCCAAAACCAGGAGTGGGTGATAAATACTGAAACAAAAACAGACCAAAAACGCACAGTGTGAATGGAGCTTAAGAATTGTACATTGGTGTCATGTCATTTCTTGTTAATACTCAACTTTTAAGTAAAAGAAGAAAGCCATCAGGGATAGCTGAAATGTTAAGAGTGGCTAAATCAACATGTTTGTACATTGCTGAAAAAAATATAAAGAGTGCACCCATGAGCTTAGGAACTCAAAAAGATGTATAAATCCACAGGAGACAACAGTGGTGTATGATAGCAGAAACTTTTCCATAATGTAGAAAAAAATTCTGTTCAACACTCATCAACGTGAGGAACACTATCCAGAAAGTAGGTGTTTTGTATTTATGTCTACCATAAACAGACTTCATGACAGCAAATAAAGAGAGTTCACCACAGGGTGCAAATCAATAATGATTCTTAAAAATAAAAGACCAGATCAGCCATTGCCAAAAAAAATCTAGCGAAGCCAGCCCAGTTCTAGAAAAACATTCTTGGACAGAGAAAACTAATGGCCGCTTTACACGTCCTGATATCGTTGTCCAACAACGATAAAAAGTCATGTGGTTCGCCCGTTGCCGCCGATATTGTTCGTGCGTTGTGTGGTGTAAATGTGAAGTTCGATGCAAGAACGATGCCAAAACGATATCGTTGGGGAATTGTGCAGGCTCTCCAACTGCCCGATATTGGATGGACGATCTGGCCAGATTAAGCTGTGTGACAGCCCAACAACGATTTGGAGCACAACTTCCCCTATTCACTCCCATGTTAATGGTCGTTCCCTGGGTTGCTCGTACAAGGGGGCGTATACATTGCAGTTGTGTTGCCTGCCGATATCTCCCTGTGTGACAGCTTCTATGTGATCTTGGATTACTGCCAAAAATGTGCGCAATCCCGTGCCGTTGTATCCAATATTGGGACGATATCGGGGCGTGTAAAGCGGCCATAAGAGTGATGGGTAGAAGACAGGAAGGAGAAGGCTCGGACCAGCTCATGATTGAAAGCACAACACATCCCCTGTAAAACATGGTGTCGGCTGTGTGATGGCATGGGCATGCGTGGTTTTCAATAACACTTTCTTAATTATGTTTATTAATGATTTGACCAAAGACAGAAGCAGTCAGATGAATTGTGAAGTGTACAGGGCTGTACTTTCTGCTCAATTAAGTTAGAGGTTGATTGGACAACACTTTACAGCTTGACAGTTAATTGAACAACACTTTAGAGTACAAATGGACAATAACTCAAAGCCCAGCAAAAGCAACCCAGTTGATTTTTAAGGCAAAGAAGTGGAATGGTCTGCAATATCTGAATGAAATCACAAAATCTCAACCCAATCAAACATGCATATCACATGATTAAGACAAGGTTTTTTTTCCCATAAACAAAATTCATCACAATCAAAAGATAATAAGTTTCACAGCTGAATGAGTTCAAAAACAATCTCTTGTGCTGGGATACTCTGCTATACGTGTCCCTACTATGTACTGTGTAAAGGTTGTTTCTGACTGTTCAGAAACGAGGCATGATCATATCACATCTCATGGGCAGGAGAGAAAGCAAAAAAGTAAACAAAGGTTACCGCACATGATTGCAAATAATTTTGTTCTGTGAGATAAAACATTTTTAAAAACAAGCAAGGAAATGTTTTTGCATCATAAAAAGAATCATATATGTTTCTGTGCTCTGTAGTTAAACTGTTTTGTGTCTCCTCCTGCCCAGGAGACGTGATATGATCTGACCATGTTCCTGCATGGTAAGATGCACCCATTACAAAATATATAGCAGGGACACATTTACAACATTATCTAAGCACAGGGACATTTTTTTAACACATCCCACTGTGGAAATAATTATTATTCCCTAAAGGAAGAAAGACCCACAATCATGCAACCACTGATGTCAGTCAGATGCAGTATAGTTCTGGAAAAGCACCACAAAAGAAGAAACCCAACGTTTGGTGACATACTTGGCTCCCAGACTTTAGGAAGTAAATGTCTGCCAATAATTCTTTAAAAAGTATTTTATTTAAGGTTTAGTTAATTTGAACAATTACTTTTCAACCCCTGAAATGAGAAGGATTTGTAGAAAAATGGCTGCAATTTCTAAATGTTTCACAGGACATTTTGATTCAATCCCTTTCAGTAAATCTGAAGGTCTAAACTTCAATTGAATATTTTTTTACTTGAAATACAAAATAGTGGCAAACAGAGCCTAGATGATTGGGCCACTGTACGATATTTTTGTACCCTACTATGTATTCTTTAGAGAAAAGCATAATCATAGCCCTATTAAAATTGAACTGAACAATGCTGATGACACATTTATTTGTCTCCAGAAATCCAATCAAACATCAGTTTGTGCCTTTACACCTACGATAACCCCAGAATCATAGTGACTGAAAGATTTCAAAACATAAAATGACTCAATAGGCAAAAAAACAATTAAGATGGGGATTTGAATAGTTCAATATTCAACTGTCTCATGCAACATAGGGGTGCTCTTGCCAGTGACCAAAACGGAACAATCAGTGTAAGGGCCCCGTTACACGTAGCAACTCACCAGCGATCCCGACATCGATCCGACCTGGCCGGGATCGATGGTGCGTCGCTATGTGGCCGCTGGTGAGATGCCAGACAAGCAGACTTACCAGCAATCCCCATTCTGCGGCCGATACCCGACGATCATTGGGATCTGTCAGGTTCTCGGCCGCAGAATGGGGATCGCTGGTCGTTGACCCTGTCACACACCACGATGCATCATGTCCAGCGGGAGATCGGCAATCAAAAAATGGTCCAGGTCATTCATTAATGATCAGCGATCTCACAGCGGGGGAATGATCGCTGCAAAGTGTCACACACAGCGATATCACTGGCAAGGTCGCTGCGTCACAAAACCGGTGACGTTGCAGCGATATTGCTAGCGATATCGCTGTGTGTGAAGAACCCCTAACTCATTGAAAGCTTAAGAATACATGTTTTGTTTGTGGCAATTAATTTAGTCCTGTCAAATGATGCCCTTATTTTAAAGATATTAGAATCTGAGAGTCCTCAGTGGTTGATACGTTTTAATGGCTAACTGAAAGGATGGTAAGAAAAAGCAAAGCAAGATTTCAAAGCTCTATGGCCTCTTCATCAGGCTTATACTTCCAAACCCCTCACTTCTGTGTTTTTTCAGCCCCCAAATCTAAAAATCATCATTGTCAGAAGCTCCCTGTCCTCACCAACAACAACAGGAACCTTTCCCTGCAACCAGAACAGATGCAAAACCTGTCTATTTATAATGACAACGGACAAGATAAAGATTCCCAACTCACATCAGGACTACAAGATCCCAGGTAACTTCAGCTGCACACCGAGCAATGTGGTGTACTTAATTATATTTACTAAATGTGTGGGCAGGAATCTGTATGTAGGGGAGATGGGGCAACAACTCAGAACTAGGATAAACTCTCATTGACATACAATAAAAGAAAGAAGGACAGATTTACCTGTGCCTAAACACTTTTTTGATAACACAATATTGGATATGAAAATACTAGTTCTGAAAGGTAACTTCAGATCACAGAGAATCAGGAGTGAGTGGAAATATAAACGGATGATGAACTTTAACACATTTAAAGCAGGAATGAATATCTCTCTCACATGGATTTATATAATTCTACATTCATTGAGGAATTTTCAGGTCTCGGACCAACAATAAAACTATCTGTGCCTCTTATCTTGGAACTTTGATTTTACTTCCCCAGCTGCTCTCTTCTTCCTCCCAAGACTGGCCACTGTTCTCTGCTTCACATTACCTGTCGTATTTACTGCATTATCCCTCCCTGTATTTCTATATACAGGGTGGGCAATTTATATGGATGCACCTAAATAAAATAGGATCGGTTGGTGTTATCAACTTCCTGTTTGTGACACATTAGTAAATGGGAGGTGGAAAACTTTTCCAGATAAGTGGTGACCATGATGGCCATTTTGAAGTTAGCCATTTTGGATCCAACTTTATTTTTTTCAATAGGATGAGGGTCATGTAACACATCAAATCTATTGAGAATTTCACAAGAAAATCAATGGTGTGCTTGGTTTTAATGTTACTTTATTCTTTCATGAGTTATTTACAAGTTTATGACCACTTATAAAATTTGTACAAAGTGCTGCACATTGTGTTGGATTGTCAATGCAATTTTTAACTTCACCATTCACAAAAAAGTTTGCCTCATCACTCATCTGAAGGCAATTGTCTATGCTGTGAAGATACGAGATGTGCAGCATCTGAAACAACAGATACTGGAAGCCTGTGCTAGCATTTCTTCTGCGGTGTTGCTATCAGTGTGTCAAGAGTGGGAGAAGAGGGTTGCATTGACAATCCAACACAATGGGCAGCACTTTGAACACATTTCATAAGTGGTCATAAACTTGTAAATAACTCATGAAAGAATAAAGTTACATTAAAACCAAGTGCACCATTGCATAGCAGAGAAGAGTGAGCCAGGCTGGGGGCACAAAATTTAATTTCAAGATCACGCCCATGGGGGCGTAATAAACGATCATTCAGGCCGCAAACAAACACGCCAGTGGGACAATTGCATATAGCCCTCGCTTCATTATCATCCTAATTAGTAAGTATAAAAATGTTTTTTTAGCAGATTGAAAGCAAGCATTTAGCAGAGAGAAGGATAGTTCTAATGGTAATAGGAAGGTGCTGGGACATGTATTGATAGGTTAGGTGGCTTTTCGGAGGTGACAAGATTCCTTTAAGCTCAATGGAGATGGGGAAAATTATGCAAAAATAGAAAAAAAATTCCGGCACTGTCAATATATACCCATGCAAAGCATCCCCCCACAGGTCCTACTTTTGGGGAAACAGGTAGGTAGGTATAAAATCAGCTTTAACAGAAATCCAGAAAAAAAACAATAAAAACCCAGAGGTTTGGGTGCATCTCCTTTGTTTCCGGCATACAAAAGACATCCTTAGTCATAGCCCTTTGATTAGGGGTGTCTTTGTCTTTTGTATGCCGGAAATGCATTAGGTGCTCCCAACCCTCCATGGTTTTTGTTTTCCATGGATTTCTATTAAATATGATTTATACTTACCTCTGGATTGACATTGCCAGAATTTTATCTATCATTGTATCCATTTTGCTGCATTGCACTAGCTTTCATGGCACCCATCTGGATGATTAGTCATGGAGAGTTTGTACGCATTGCGGTGAAGCATCCATAACCTATCATTATAGGGATGAAATTATAATTATTACAATTTGTGTACATCTTTAATATTTAGCGTATTCCTGCAGAACAGTCTTTTGGCATGAGTGAGAATCTTTAGATCCATATCACATACATATGAATTTACATTTAATACATTCTATCTTATGTGCACAGTTTTTCTGGCACAACACTGCTTGAAGAATAGCCAATTCATTGCAAAAATGAAAGTTTTGCAAAATCTTAGAAAAACGATACCTTCACTTTTGGAAAATTAGGAAGAGATTGGACAATATGGGTAATGCTAAACATGGCAAACTAAAATGAACATAATTTAAGCTACAAGGTGGCATAAATTACTACAAAATTAAAACTAAATTACTACAGATATATTTGTCAACCCTGACTGGAGCATATTTCTATTTTTAGTACACAAAAGTTACAAGGTTCACCAAAATCAATAAGAAAAACCTCCTAACGATTTGTTGCATCTATCTCTAGTGCTCGTTTTATCATGGATGGCATACAAAATGGCAGTCTTGAATAAATGGGACCAGTGACTCTTCAGGAGAGTTTATAATACCATGATTGGCTTAAAAAAAGTTGATTCCTAATTGCATCAAGCTAAAGGGGTTGTCCAGTGAAAACAATTTATCACCTATCATCTGGAACCCCCATCAGTTTTCCTGATTGAGATATTTTCTTTCAACAATATGAACCATATCATTGGTAGGCCTTAGTTCCACGAGTGTTTAGAATGGAAGAGTGCAATCCCATAAAATATTGCAGTAGAATTAAACTCAGCTGGAAGTAGAACCTGAGCAGAGTGTGATTAGCATATCACATCCTATGCTCGCGATTACCAATCCCAGTTTCATTCAGCTTCTGTGAAGCTGATAGAAAAAAAGATGAACACAAAGATCAGCAACCTAAAAAGAAATGAATGTCACAATGATCGAGCATGTGCACTGCCACTACATGCTAAAAGGGATGAGTTTTGTCAATTCATGTAGGTCCCAGCATCAGACCCTCACTGATCATCAATATGTCACATACCCTATTAGTAGGCCATATCTTGTTTTTACTGGACATCCTCTTTAATCCTAGTAAGTTGTTGACTACAGTGATTTTCCTTTTCTCAATGTCTCAAGATAGAACATATTGTAGAAAAACATATTAATAAAGTTGAAATTAAGAGTAATACATAGATCAGTTAAATAAGGAATAAATTAGAAAATTCAGTTAGGCCCCTTTGACATCAGCATTTTTCTTTGATTGCGGCAGATCAGACATGATGGATACTGGCGCTGTTACGTGCTTCAAAGCACTACAAATGATAGCCTAGAGGACAAATGTCCAATTAACCTCAGCACCAGTAGAGATCAAGAGCAACCTGTTGGTACCTGCAATGGTCCACCATCTGTGGTTCACCATCACACAATTTTTGAACATTGTTTTGCTCTTTCTTGCATCCCTATTTGAGTACCTTGGTCCCGAGAAAACTATAATGTGGTACACACTGGAGTAATGATTTTTGCACCATTGCAGGTACCAACAGGTTGCTCTTGATCTCTACTGGTGCTGAGGTTAATTGGACATTTATCCTCTAGGCCAGTGTTTCCCAACTCCAGTCCTCAAGGCACACCAACAGGTCATGTTTTCAGGATTTCCTTAGGATTGCATAGGTGATAATTTAATCACTTGCACAGGGGATAATTCCATCATCTGTCTAATGATAAGGAAATCCTGAAAACATGACCTGTTGGTGTGCCTTGAGGACTGGAGTTGGGAAACACTGCTCTAGGCTATCATTTGTAGTGCTTTGAAGCATGTAACAGTGCCAGTATCCATCATGTACTTGTAACTAGCTGTGAACCTTGTCTGGGGTGATCCCTTTCCATTGAGGGCGATTTGGCCTCCTGTTTTTAATTGTTTTTAAGTTAAACTTTCAAGTTGTGTGTGACATTTGCATTATAATAAAGCTTTCCAGTTTATACTGTGGAAATTGCCCTTTTTCTAAGTGGCACTTTCCTTCTTTTTAAAGTGTGGTATTGCCGCGACCTGGCACTTGCGGCAGATGCAGCCGCGGAAAAAAACGTGGTCAGCTGTTATGCGGCAGATGTGGTAAATCTGCCGGATCTGGCACAGTCAGTGAAAAACGCTGATGTGAAAGGGGCCTTTGAAACAACAAAATGCTGCGGGCATAATCCAAAAATTTCCATCTTGACTTCTGTGTATGCTGTTTGTAGATGTTTTTCTACATTTGCAAGAGATATTAATAAAATATTGTAATTTACTAACAGTGAATAAATTGAGACAATATAAGGGTGTGGTGGTCATCAAAATATAACTCTATGTACTGGTATGTGGGACAATACAGCAGTTTCTACATAAAAACTTCTTAAATACTATTTTTATTCGACTGTTAGTATAGTGTTTAGAGACAGCTGCTGAACAAAGATCTCTGAAAGGTTAGCTTGTTAAGAAGTTTAATTGATGGAAATTGATATTTGCTTTATGCATGACAACATTCAGCATTGCTTTGCTTTTGATATTTTTTCAATTTTAATTTCCTCTGTTTCCTTGCTGATTTTTCATTTATAACATTTTTTTTATCCAAAACATCTGTAAAGATGGTATAAGGAAGGATTGTTTTGATAATTGATTTTGGATATTTATTTGGATTGCAGTTTATACTGAGCCACTATATCTGCACATTACTGTCAAAACAAGAATTAAAAATGAGCCAGCGTCTTAAAAGATTCCCTTGAATAACTATTTCAGCCTATATTAATCATTATGTATTTGGTAGATTTATTGAGTAGTTGGAAAGCACTAGTGCAAAAAGTGTAAAACACTTTATCATTTGTAGACAGGAAAATGAATTGTGGATCTGCTTACATTTATAAGCATGATACAAATACACCTTAGTATTTTTCACTGTCACTGCACAACCCAATTTTCTAAGTAGGGATATGCATTATTGGTGCATAGACACTGGTATACTTGTTTATTTAGTCAATTGACCCATTAGAAAGTGCTGTAGGTTGTCATCGCATAACTAAATCTACTAATTGGGTTATTGCTTCCAATGATGCATGTCCCTAAGGTACCTTTTATATAATAAGAATAGTAGTTATGGACCTCTTTTGGTGACTCCTGTCGACAGCGGTTGCTGTTCCACCATAATTCCAATGCAGCTACCAAACAAGCAAGTAGTAATCCAATTGCTAGGATGCAGAAAACTCCAGCGAAACTGTGTAATTTCAATGCTTTGCCATCTGTTTGTGCATTATTGTGACTGTTCAAATCACACCTTCCCATTCGTGGCCACCATTTTTGTTTTAAAACGTCTAAGTAACCAGTGTCTTGAAATTCAAGGATTCTGAAAAAAAACACAAAAGAAATCAAACAGATGTTATATAGACTGACAGGATAGAACTTTGTTGAGTATATCTGTTAATTAGTTTAGATGGAACATATTTTCATTTACAGTAAACTCAATTAGCTGTATTTAAAACAATACCTACGAGAGCAAAAAAAAAAAAAATGAGAGCAAAATAAATAATAATAAATTAGTTAATAAGAAATAATTTTTTAACTTTATTCCTTATAAACATTTTGACTCTCATGTGCATTAAACATCCATAAGGTGGAAAGATTGAAAGATAAGTATGGTTTAAACTTAGAGAATCTGTCACTAGGCCATAAGAGGTCAGTTTTTGTTCTTTCTTCCTTTTCCTTTTAGTACTTAGTAGTCTTTAGTACACTTAGTAGTCCATTTGTTTTTTTAAGGATTGTCATAGGGCTCAGATATAGAAGCCTTTGTATTTAATGTGCTCAATATAAATGAAAATTTTCATGATCTTTATCAAAAGAGCATTGTTCAAAGTGTAACTATACAAAGCAATCTAAAGACATACCTGGATAGACTCTTGGGAGCTATGACAAAGCCCTTAAAAAATTGTCGATTGGGTGCATTAAGTTAAAAGGTCAATGTCTCTTGAACCATTTGAAAAATTTAAAAATAAATCTCTGAGAAACATCCGGACCAGAATAAAACTAACAGCTATCCACTTTTAACCCAAGTTCCAGTTGAAGGCTGGAAGAAGGTTCCTAGAACCGAAACGTCGCCAGGCTGAAAGAAGGTTCCTAGAACCGAAACGTCGCCACGATGTTCTGATGGCCTAATAAAGGCATACTAAACCCCCGTTTGGAGTGCTGCAATCCCTTTTGTGCTTCACTTTTAACCCAAGATAGATCCTCTTTAAAAGACTGAATGGGGTTCCAAAATCTCCGAATCCAAGAAACATTTAGTCCACTATTCCTAGCCCCATACATTGTGCTGACCTTATTGAAAACAGTATAAAGACAATGCTACTACTCAGTACTCCAGTCCCTGTAATAAATACCCTGCTAATTCCCAAAACTATGCATCTGTCCCTTGTACCCAAAATGGGTTTATGTTCCATTTGTTGAAATCTTAGGGTCCTTATGACAGCAAGACATGTTATGCCTTGGAAATTATCATTCATTCATTCATTCATTTACCTATCCATCTATTTTCATGGTATTACAGATGACCAGATCATATTTACGTAGGTAATGAAAATTACTGAGATGTACTGTGAAACGGATGGTAAGAAACTGCATAAAAAGTTAAATTTACATGGCAACTCACATTTTAATCATACATGATTCCATTTTTTCTATTTGAATGTTCAAGTTCAAAGTCATCAGTGCATTAAGGTCAATGTCAATGCTATTTGGCAGGAAAAATCTGTGTCTTCTGTCAGGCAGATTAACATACTGAAAATCATATGTTATGACATTGTCTAGTGTACTATTTCAGTTTCTGTAATTCTGCTCATGGTTTTATAATATACATGTCAAAGTTGATTATTTATTAAATGCAATGAAGCCATGCAGTATATGTAAGAAACAATAGTTGCTTCGGAAGCTCCAATATCCAGAGATTTTTGCTACAATTGTTCTGCATTACTGCACCATATGCACTAAGCATAGTTAACCTTATAGACTTTCAATAAAGTAGCAAACACATAGAATTGGTAAAGTAGCCAGATTGCTTAAAAAGCAAGACAAATTGGGTCTAGACAGCAATGATCTGGATCACAAGCCGCCTGGCTAATGTATATCAATATTCAAGTGAATTAGCCAGCTGCAGTGCCCTGCAGAACTTTGTCATCCCCTTAATCAAACTGCCCCCAAAATAAATATAAAAATAATTTTATATGGCCTGGTGAAACGTGAAAAATAAAACATGAAAAAAAATTGATGGAATTATTTTTTTTTTATGGCCTTTCAATAAAAAAACTCACCATCCATGCCAAAGACAGAAAACCAAAAGCACTTACAGGACGCAGTCAGAGCCCAATTGTAGAGCAAGCCCAGCTGCTGGCTGATGAGTCGCCTCTACCAGCAAAATGTGGGAGGCGACCTGCCATGCATACACTAGGCCTGCATAGAGCACCATTCACACTGATACATATGATGCAGAGTGTCTGAAAGCTACCCAACCGCTCCGCTGCCTGAGCATTGGGCCGCACAGTACGATGCTTCTGCACCACTGGATGAACGGCGCCCCTATGGGCCCACCTGCGCCCTGGATGGATAAAAAAGTGCAAAAGTTTTTTATATGATAAATAAAAAACCTTTATAGATGGGATTTTGGTTCATGTGTTGGCCCAAGACATTTAAGCTGATGACCCACGATCAAGGGATCCCATGCTCACCAGTCCTAACAAAATTGTACAAAAACTACTAGAAAAAAAGCAGCATCAGAAAGAAAAAGGAAAACAATAAGAAATATATACTTTAAGCTGTTAGTGCCATATGACGTAAACAGAAGTGATAGCTCTGTGTCAATGGTGGTTTCTGACAGCTAATAGGCACAGGAAGAGATGGCTAGAGCAATTACAGTGGTCCCTGCTTTTTTGATTGCTGAGATTTGTTAATGGATGTAGCTATCCAATCACTTCAAGTATCCAGAGAGGTAAGTGAAGGAAAAAGTAGCACAGTTACGATTCTCCTCATTCTGTCAGTGACTGTGTTTTGGATCAGAGCTGTGCATCAGAAAAATATAAAAAAGAAACTTAAATAACCACATTTTTTATTCATGTGTCAGCCCAGTCTCCCAGTTATTCCTCCTATTTCTTATTTAGCTTTGCTTTATTTTGAGCATATATTATTTTACTATTTTTTTCTTTTTATTTTCAATGTAATTTTGTCCTTTTGTTCATAACTCTGCCATTAAATTGTTTTAGTTATGTATAGAGAAGGGATGTGCAGATTCATCAGGTTTGGCCAACCTTTAGTTTAAAGTTTGATTTGGTACCCAGATTTGAACTAAACTTTTTCCCTGGCCCCTAACTCCAAGTAAGCCAATAGAAACTCATAGCAAAACTAAATGTCATTTAAAAAATGATGCAAATGTAAAGTGGATATATAGGAGATGTTATTTATTAACTATTTTGTGTTATATCTTGTATAAGGCATAACAATTAAAAGTTTAAAAATTGCAAAATATGCATTATTTTGTCAAAATGTTCAATGCTTTTTATGAATAAACGCAAATAATATCCACATAAATCTTCTACTAACATAAAGTACAATGTGTCATGAAAAAAAGTCTCTGAATCATTGGGATAAGCTGAAGAATTCCAGATTTGTTATCACATGAAGATACACTGATCAGATTTCTAAATAGGGTGTTATTAACATACAAGCCACTCGGGCCTTAAAGGGAACTTGGCAGGTCTTTTTGCCCCCTAACCTATAAATACCCGTCCCTGCAGTGTCCAACTACTTTACTATCTATCCCTGTCTGACCTATATGTGATTTATAATACCTGAGAACAGCGGTTTATAAACTTAGATCCTCCGTGATGCTTGGGTGTTCCTATGTGCCTTGGCGATGGGTGGGAAGGCTCTCTAGGTCCTCGCCCCCTACCTCGCAGCTGAAATTACGCCCCGGTGGGCGGCATCATTGTTCGAGGAGCAGGCTGGGGATTTAAATTTCCTGCCTCTTTATTCCAGGTTTATGATGCACGACGCCGGTCGCGCGTCATTCCCAGACTTGCGCAGTGTGAGTCGCCTTCAGAGTATGCGCAGATGGCATATTGAAGGTGGCCCGCTCTGCACCCACTACACCAGGCGCACTGCGCATGTCTGGGAGTGACGCGCGTCCTGCATCGCGCGTCATAAACCTGGAAGAAAGAGGTCGGAAATTTAAATCCCCAGCCTGCTCCTCAAACAATGATGCCGCCCATTGGGGTGTAATTTCAGCTGCAAGGGGGGGTGTTGACCTAGAGAGCCTGCCCACCCATCACGGAGTATCTAAATTTATAAACCGCTATACTCAGGTATTATAAATCACATATATGTCAGATAGGGATAGATATAAAAGTAGTTGGACGCTGCAAGGACAGGTATTTGTAGATTAGGGGGGCTAAAAGACCTGACAGGTTCCCTTTAAAGGGGTTGTGCCATAAACAGTTGTACATTTTAATTAATAGATCTTAGAATTAAGATAACTTTCACAATTGGTTGTAATAAAGAAATGTTCCTATTCCAAAATCTGTCCCTGGGTAATATATATGTCTGACCATGCAGGAACAGGTCGGATATACCACAGCTCCTGGGCAGGGGAGGATGTAAAAGAGATTTTACAGACATAACAGCCGGGGATTATAGATAATTCTTTCTGTAATGACAAACAGACAATTGCCTGTTTAAAAAAACTTGCTTCACATCACAGAAAGAATCAGCTGTGTTCCCTGGTTTTAATGTCTGTATACTGTTTTACTCCCTCACCAGCCCAGCAGCTTTGGTATATCCGACCTGTTCCTGCATGGTCGAACACATACATCACACAGGGGCACACTTAGAAGAATATCTCGGGACTTTTTTTTGCAGCACATTCAATTGTTAAACTTATTTTTAGCCTAAGATCTATTAATTAAACTGTGTAATTGTTCGTGCTCCCACATCTCTCACAAATATCACTAACCCTTATGAGAATAAATTAAAGGGGAATTCTGTTCTAAAATGACATGTCCACAGAAGAGATGAGCAAACACCACAGTATTTGAATTCACATATTTTCACCGAATATGGATTCAACAAACATTCACCAAATTTTCCGAACACCATTGAAATAAATGCCAGGCAACATGAAACACATAGAAAACACCTTCAAAGGTGTCCAAAAGCTGACAAACACAAGCAGACACACAAAGATCATCTTACCAGTCTTCTGCTGCTTGCTTGCTTGCTTGCAGGTTCACTCTCCCTTTCACTTAGTTCTGGTCCCGCCCATAAAGTTTCATGCAAATTTACTTCAATGACCAGCAATAGCCAATCACTATGAGAGCGTCTGTGATTAACTGTTGCCATCAGACTGAATTTCCACAATCTGTCTGAGCTTGGTTGTCAGACACCAGGGGTGGGGAAATCCAGGCCTTAAGGGCCACCAACAGGTCATGTTTTCAGATATTACTTAGTATTGCACAGGGTTTGGAATCATTATCAGTGAATGTGATTCAATTAATACATGTGCAATACTAAGGAGATCCCCATTCCTGTCGTACCTGTGCCTGTGTATAGCAACCAACCTGGCATCATAGTGTGTGTTCCCCCCAAAAAATGAAAAAAATTGCATAGGGCTTTGCCCTATTTTTAAATGCCAGCCAAGGTAAAAGTAGGCAGCTGATGGCTAGTACTCTCAGTGGGACAAGGGCCATCATTATTGGCCCACACCATGCTATAGAATAGCATCCCACAGCCAACCCAGAAATTGTTGCATTCATAAGAAGCAAAAATTTCTACTGCTTTACACGGCTCTTCTACTGCCATGTAGGGGTGGCAAACTGGGTAAGGGGTTAATGCCAGCTTTCTTTTTCTAACTCCCTTACTGGATTGGAGCTAGCAGTTCATTAATTCAATGTTTGGAGGCTGTGGTGACAGGACACTGTGTTCTTCACTGCAGCCTGCAATCAAGAAGATGTTGCAGAGGATCGAGGATGGGTATGAGGGGAGAGAGCGGAGGAACATCCTGCCAGGTGAAAGGGAACCATCAGTACATGGATAAAAAAAACAAGCATACCCAAATGAGCAACAAACTATGCATGAAACAATTTACTAACGGTGAACTGGAGCTGCCAGCGGATGCATCTCCCATATAACCCAACCATTCCACACACCCAGTTTGGAGCTTTTATCTAGGGATAGAAAAAATTTGTGCTGGAAGATGGAGTTAGTTTTTTCAATCACTTCTTTGAAAGTGAGGGGTAGGTGAGTCTTCTATTTCGCCACTAGGCACAATCTGGCCGCTATTAAGACGTAGGAGATTGGTCACCGGAGATCAGGAAGGAACTGGTAAATAGCAATGTTCAGAATCGCCAATTGGGGGGGTAAAGTCCACAGTACTCTCAGATAAAGATCCAAGGAGACTGGCTATTACCGTCCAATCTTTGAAGCATGGAAGTAATTCAGGGGTCCTCAAGTCCGTCAAGTAGGAAGTAGAGGAAAGGAAATGTTTAATTTGAACAATTTGGTAAGAAAATCTGCTAGCCCCTGGAAATTCAGCCCACAGGACCTCAGAGGGAGAAACTCCCTTTTCCGTATAAAGTCACCCAAGGAACACCACCCCAACTTCTCCAAACCTCTCAGGTCCACAAATTGGATATGGAGCCGAAGAGCCCATAAGGGTACCTTCTCAGCAGGGAGGAGGAACCATTTCCCCACTACGCACCTCAAATAGGAGAGTAAGATTTGCATCGCAGGCAGTGTGGGGGGGGAGAAGTCCAGTGTAACCAAACTTTTCTGAAGCCAGCAGAGCCTTGAGGAAGACGCTCCCCACAAAAGATGATTTGATCTGTACCCAACCCAAAGTTGGAGAAGGGTGCCACCAGTTTTTGTCTTCTTCCAAAATGGCTGCTTGATGGTATCCTGATAGGTCAGCAACTCCCATGCCCCCAGACCAGAAAGGGAAAAATAAGTCCCGTCTAGCGATTCTTGGTTTCTTATGGGCCCACACATACCACGAGATTAGGTTCTGTAGTTTAAGCAAAATTCTGCTGAGGACAGAAAGCGGGATACACTTAAAAAAATAAAGCATTTTTGGTAAGAGTAACATTTTGAAAGAGTGAATCCTCACAACCCAGGACAGGGTAGATAAGGGATGTGATGATATCTCCCTTCCAAGGGCTGACAGGAGGTGGTAATAGTTATGATTTAAAATTCAATGCGAGGATGTCAGGGTGATGCCCAAATATGGACTCCGACCCGGCTCCTGCTCAAAGGGAAGTTGCGTCTGGAGGTTGTCAATGACAGGTTGTGGGACAAGAAACGGGAGTATCATATATTTCGAGGCATTTAGTTTATAATATGAAATGGTGGAGTATGTGGCCAGGGAGGACAGGGCCGCCGAAAGAGAAGTGGAGATGTTCGTACAGGTTATTAATATGTAATTGGCGTATAGGCCGATAACATGATTTTTAGAGTTACCCTGGATACCAGAGATGTTCAAGTTAGAGCGGATCAAAACCGTGGAGGGGCACAAAAGGCAGGGCATAGATAATTGGAGAAGGCAGGCACCCTTGATGGGTCCCATTTGTGATTGAGAAGCTTCGCGAAAGAAAGCCGAGGAGAGGACCCTTGCGTTCGGGTTGGTGTACAACGACAGAACCACTGAAAGGAATGGGCCAGAGAACCTAAACCGAAGCTGCACCTGTCCGAGGTACCCCCAGTGCATCCTGTCGAATGCTTTCTCAGCGTGCAGGGAGAGAAATGCACTTTGGACCCCCTTTAACTCAACCATGCATATGAGATCTAACATCCTCCTAATGACATCCTTAGCTTGGCGATGCACCACAAAGCCAACCTGGTCTAGATTCCTCATGTGACCACCTCTAGCAACCTGTTAGCTAGAAGTTTGGAAAATACTTTTACATCACTGTTAAGGAGAGAAATATGGTGGTAACTTGCTGGGGACTCTGGTGGCTTGCCTGGTTTGGGAATAGTAACAATGGTGGCCTTAAGATTAAGGGGGATAGACTCCGAGTGTTGCCAGTGAGAAAAGGTTCTGGAGAGGAAGGGGGCCAGAATATGGGGAAATGCCCGAAAGCACTCATTGGAGAACCCATCAGGCTTTGAAGCAGAGTGACATGTAGTGGACTTAATCACCGATGCAACTTTGGCAGGGGAACGGAGCATTTAAATTTCTAAGTGAAGTGGGGACACTCTGGGGAGACCAAGACCCGACAAGAACTGGTTAATTTCATCCATGGATGGCTAGTAGGTCAGGGCATCATCTCTAAGGTTGTAGAGCTGGTAGTAGAATTGGGCAAAGACTTTTGCGATATCTAAGGGATTTTTAACTGGTAGTCCTTCTTTGCTAATTAACATCTTACTCACCACTCTACTCACTCTTTTCTTAATGCGCCTCACCAGAAGTGCCCCGACTATCTCCAGAACGTAATAAGCCAACTTAAGGTGTCATAGGGACTTATCATGTTGGGCAAGAAGAAAGGAATGCAGCTGAAATCTAACCCGCATTATCTGTTGAGTACCCTGGGGAGAAGGGGCCGCCTTATTTGCTGACTCTAAGGTGTACAGTTGAGAGGTCAAAAAATGTCTTTCCCTGTATAGCTTTTTTAATTTGGGTGGCTTTTTGTAGGAAATCACCCCTCATGTATGCCTTGTGAGAATCCCAAAGTGTCTGATCAGATACTTTTCCATTATCATTTTGTTCAAAGAACTCAAGTAACTTCTTTTGGGCATCCTCCACTATCCCCTGGTCAGAAAGGAGACTGGGGTTTAGCTTCCAGCTCTGCGGTTGAGACCTCCATTCCGCCAATTGCACCTCCATACTGACAGGTGCGTGGTCTGACCATGTGAACAGTCCCACTTCCGCAGAGTCACAGAGAGGAAGGGTGCAACAGTCAACCAGAAAGTAATCAATCCCGGAGTATCATCTGTGCCATAAGAAGGAGTAATCCCTTTTTGTTGCATTGAAGTAGAGCCAGATGTCATGAAGGTGGAGCTCCCAACAGTGTGGCCTCAACTCCCATCCCCCTGAGGCAAAACCGGACGATGAATCCAAGTCTCTCTGTGGGTTGATGTTAAGGTCCCCGCAGACTATCTGAAAACCCCAAGACACCTCTTCCACCTTCTTAAAGAACCCCCAGACAAATTTGAGTTGGGCATGATTCGGAGCTTAAACAGATGCTATCATGAAATCAGACCCAGCAATAGAATGTGTAAGTATTACAAATGTACGGGACCGATCAATAACTGAGTTGATTAACCTAAATTGTATGGAATTCTTAATTAGAACACACACGCCTGCCTTTGATTGGGTATGGCTGGAGAAAAATACATGAGAATATAAATGATGGTGGAGTCTCATAGTATACTCCTGGAGTAGGTGTGTCTCTTGTACGCAGAGCACATCTGCTCTCAATTTTAGTGCTTGCCTCCAGAACATGGAGCGCTTTGTGGGAGAGTTAACTCCTTTAACATTAAAGGATACAATTTTTATATTCATGATGGAAAGTCTGAAAAAACACAAGCAGGTCTGATGGTCAGTAACCTGGCTGGACGGGGATGGTGGGCAGAAGAGAACAAGAACACAATAAAGGTGAGCAAGTATGTAGCCAGGGGAGAGGTTGGGGTAAACAGTAAGTGCAGCAAAAGTGTCATGGAAACTGGGCTTCTTTCTCAGGGCTATCAATAGTGCTTCAGTTGTGGTGTAACTGCATAGGCAAACTAGGATATTCCTGAGGAGGGCTTGTTTCACCGGGAGTCTGCTTGGGCAGTCTATATGTCTTCTCTATGAGTAGATCACTCGGGGGGGTGTCTCAGGGAGGACATGTTGAATAAATGATGTAACAGTAGAGGAAATCCGCCTCCTCCCCAGACTCATTGACACCCCTCAGGCGAAAGTTGCTGTGTCTTCTTTTATCCTCCAAATTCCACATCCTGTATTTCATCTGAAACATCTCCTTCTCCATGATGGCATTATCATCTGCTAAGATGGTGTGGACTGAGGTATAGTCAGCCATCTTCCCTTCAATATGAGAAGTGCGCTCCCCAGAGATGAAACGTCCCTCCTAAGCTCCCCCAGCATACCTTTAAGATCATCCTGAAGAGATCTCCTGAGCGATCCCAGAAAGAGCTGTATGTGCCACTTGGTGATGGGGGTGTCATCATCCTCCTGTTCAGTCCCTGCTGCAGGGCTCTGGGAGGAGCATGAAAAGGCTGAGGAAGAAGCAGGTGCCATGCTGTGGGAGGGTGCAGAGGACTGGTCTAGGGAGAAGAAGTCAGTCACCTTCTGTGGCTCTCCTGCTCTTCTGGTGGATCGCCACGGCATGATAAGACCTCCACTCAGTCCCCACTATGTTCCCACTGCTTTGGGTCTGTTTTGGAGCTGTTGCTTGCTGTTGAAGCTGCGTTTGAGCTAATGCGTTCCGGAGCTCCCAGATCAAGCAGCTGGCACCATGAGCTTGCAGGCCACACACAGCACCATTGTTTAGAGTGCCATGTTCCACTAGGAACCCATACCCCCTATCCTGTTTAAATGCCACCACCTTGCTTTTCATGCATTGGTCAAGGAAGTTATTTGCCTTAGGCCCATGTAGCCAGTCACAGGAGATGGCATTTGCATGCTGAATTTCCTCAATGAATTACATAGGAGAACTGGGTTATTTTGCCTAGTTCAATAGGTGCTTGAAGAGGGTAGGGAGCCCCAAATGGCATTGTTCCAGTTGAATTCCTCTGGAGGTGGTGATGGTGATCCACACAGCTGAGACACATTGCCTTCTAGGCGCTCCTCTTCCTTTGGCTCCCCATAAAGGTCCTGGTGCTGATGTTCTTGGGGAATGGGATCCAGGAGCTGAGATGGCGACACAGGCTGCAGCTGAAATGTAGCCAGACATACAGCCAGATTATCTGCAGTCTGACATGTGCTGCTCTTGGGCCCAGATGCCATATGGTAAAAATCACCTGACTGCTGGAACTCGCTCTTCGGGTCTGTGGCTTGCATTGGAATCCAGAATTAGATTACAAATGATGCCCAAATTGGGAAGTGCGGTGGAGTTCCAGCTGACATAGGTCTCACTCTCAAACTCCTCTCAATGATACCATTCTGGGTCTGGTTTGGTTGACCCACTTTCTACCCTTGGGGTGCTCAGGTAGATTATATCCTCTGAGTCAAGGTCTTCCATGCCTTGCAGGGGATCCATGAAGAAAGGACTGCAGTGCAGGATTCAGACAGAGTACCCGTGTGCCTCATCTCCTGTCTATGATGCCACTCTGGGTCTGATTTGTTTGACCCACCTTATGTTCCCTGGGTGGTTAGGTAGATGATATCATTCTCTGAGTCGAGGTCAGCCATGCCTTGCAGGGAGGCCATAAAGAAACCAAATGACTGCAGTGTGGGATCCAGACAGCGAAGCTATGTGCCACTTGGAGTGCAGAGACAGTGGAGCTGCGTACCTATGGGAGTGCAGACAAAGGTAAGTTAACGACAGACACTGTTAAAGTTCCATGGCTTTGGGTGTGTTTTGTTTGCTTTTCCTAAGTGGCTCTGCCTCTTGGATTGAGTGCCACGATTCAGACCTGAGCAAGCAGTACTGGATTTGTGGATTTGAATGTTTGCACACTACTGTTGAATAATGCCTAGCTGCTAATTAACACTGGTATGTCAGGCCATAATGTATAAGAACTGGGTTGCAGATACTGACTCACAGTCATTATTGAACTGTGACACATTACTATGAAACATAATTATGGAAATAAATAATTTTATTCACATTGGTATTTACCACTAATTAATCTTTTAAATCTGAATTATACTACTGGCCACTCGCCACTGCAGAAATGCAGGAGGACAACTGGAATTTGCATTATACATGAAATATGAGGCTCAATGGAGATGGTGTTGCTATGAAAAATAAACATATTATAAATTGGTACTATGATTATTGTGACATAATAGTGATGTACATAAGTAGAAGGTACCGTAGATCCTTTGACGCAATTCTAATCGCTGGTATCGGCACGATAATCAGAATAAAAAATCAGCGAGAATTTGTAATGCTATTTATTCGCTATACAAAACTCATAATGTTATGAGGTTTGTAAGCGAATAAATAAGCTAGAATTGCTGGATCTTTTTCTTATTTGATAAATAGTGATTGCAATTTTAACACAAGCCATACTATGGGGTTTAATTAGTGTGAACACAGTTATAAAATCATAGATGTGAAGCATATAATAGCCATATTCTATTTTTTCATGTAGTGCTTTTAAATAAGTGTACAAAAGATGGTCTCACATACAGGTGACCATCTGCAATAATAAAGGTTTGCTCTCCAATAAACAAAACCAATCTTCACAAAACATTCCTTTAAAAATATAAAACTCTCTTAAACTGATATTTTAAGGACATTTTAACCTTTCTGGACTTCCCAACTGCTGCCACATCTGGCACTGTTTCCAAAATTCAGACCCTGCAGGTGTAAAAACACATGCAAACTCCAGAAAGCTTAAATAATTCCAAAAAAGTCCCTAAAATTCTACAGCTTAATAAAAGCTGGTAGACCTGATGGCTGGGACACTCCTAACCATAGGTTAGGTGTTGTCCATAGCCAGTGGGTCTTCCAGCAAGCGTTTTGACCCCAAATAAACAGGTAAAGTTTTAGGACCATTTGAAATTCCATATTTTTGTTGACAAATTCATGTTTGCTGACTTTTGGTGGACGTGTTCACACACGAGGTCACTGAGCCGAATCCTCCACGTTCTCATTGAAATTGAAATTGGTGAACATGTTCGAGCAAAATGATGTCACCATTAGTTTACAGTTACTCTTTGAGTGAGTGCAGACTTCAGAATTCTAACATTGGGTGGCTGCACACTGTGAGAATTCTTCAGTGTCAGCCCTGGAAAAGCGTGGTCACATGACTGCAACTATGTGATATGTAGACTCCCCTCCTGATTCTGACTAGACTGTTTCTGGCCTCACAAAATATGATTGCATTGAGCACACCTCTAAGTGTACACAAAAAATATGGCTCTTGAAATTTAATTATAAAGAAATAAAAATGACAAAGAAAATGTGGTACGGTATTTAAAAAATAAAAATAAATAATGGTTTCCAATTGAACAATTTTTTGCTTCATCATAACATTCTCTATTCTTTGACTACTTGTAAAAATCGCAAAAATCCTTGAAAACGTCTTTTAAGAACCAAACTAGGCTGCATCCTTTATGGCAGGGACAAAGAAACATTTTTCTGCTGAGGGCCATTTGGAAATTTCTACAATCCTTCGGGGACCGTATAAAATTATCAACTTGAAAATAACCACTATATTTGGTTAAACAAACAACTCGCCCCTACTGGGGTGGCTGGAGCTAATTCTCTTTGGCGTGGGTGATATTGATCATGTTGCTTTCAACTGCTTTTCCAGGCTTGCTAGAGCCCTAGACATCACAGGAGAGGCTGGGGGCATATACCTCATCGGAGAAGCCTAGGCTGGGGCATAGAGATCACTGGGGAGCTGGAATTAAAGGGCAGACAGTCAGCAAAACGTGAGCACAGCAGTTCCCAGGAATCTGCCTGGGGGCCACAAAAAAGTCTTTGAGGGCCGCATTCGGCCCTGGGGCCTGAGGTTCCCCACCTCTGCTTTATGGGATTTCATCCATTGGTTTTACAATGGGCCTTAAAAGGAATTTGTCAGATGATTTTTGCTACCTCATATGACAGCACCAAGATATAGGCAAAGCGACAATGAGTCCAAGGGTGGGAATGTGTTGCGTGATAAAAGAGCTGACCCACACAGTCCTGCCCTTACTGCTTATGTCAATCAACTTCTGCTGTGATTTCAGGAGCTTTGATAAAACATTCCTTGTAGTAAAGATCAAATCTAGAAACTATGGCATGATTTTATTCAGCTGCAGCGTACTAGTGCTTTTACCTCCTATGTGCAAAACCTTGTGGTTGGTTCCCTTTAATATATCCCACTCTGCTCCTGTAACAAAATAATCAGTGCTGTACACTTCAACCTTATTGCTGTGGCTGATCAGCCCATAAAGCATTTTAATATCATTTTTTAAACTTGCATAAACTAACATGTCCAAAGCAGGGCCAGAATGGAATTGTTAAAAAACAGACATTTTAGCAAGTGGTAAATTAAAAGAACAAACAATAATTGGCAAATTTTTCCTTACATGGACCATGAAATTGACTCTGCTACAGAAATAGACCATGACTAATTTTTAAGATTTTCTTTCTCCTTGGTTAACGATATAGTAATACTGCATGTCTTTTTAATATAATACACATAATTCAGTACATGCTCTTCAGGGTCAGTGCATACTTAATAAAACATAAAAAGTAGGTATAATCCAATTTTATATTAAAATGTCAGCATTTCTGTTTGCATTATCCAAAGCTTTGAACAAATATATAGTGAGACTGGAAAAGAACCATGCTAAATTATCAGATATTGTGCTAAAACCAATGGCTGCAAAAGCCCCTTAATACTGATGTTCAACCAGTAAAAATAAACATCCTACAAATTATTTTTTTTATTAGTTCCATGTACAGGAGTTAAGGTATGGTTTTATTTTACATAGTAGAATCCTTGTTCTTTCAGTCAGGGAGAGGCAACTTCTGATTTTACAGACAGCGTTGGTTACAGAAAGGTTGAATATTGGCGGTAATCCACAACTGTGGACCTGCTCCAGTAATGTAGATCAGAGGGAACTTCTATCAAATTGTCTAGTTCATGGGTCTCAAACACGCGGCCCGAGGACCGCATGCGGCCCCTGGGGCTTTACTATGCGGCCTGCTGCACCTTGGACAACTTAATGATGAATCACTCCAGTGCAGGGGGCCATTGCAGTTCCCGCTGTGTGATGACTTCCGTCCGCGGCACTAACAAGCTCTACCAATCAGCAAGATCAATGCAAGCTGCCAGCCAATGAGAGGTCCGCAGCTGATGGTGGAATAGGACGTCACATGTGGGCCTCTTGCTGGCAGATTGCATTGATATTGTTGAGCAACAGAGCTTGTATGAGCGGCGGCTGGAGGAAGTCATAGCACAGCGGAGGCCGAAAGTCAGCACAGTGGGGACCGTGGCGGCCCACTGCACTGAAGCGATGCATCATTGAAGTGAGAAAAGTGTGAGAGGGTGTGTGTGTGAGGGTGTGAGTATGTGAGTGAGGATATGTGTATAAGAAAGAGTGTGTGAGGTGTGTGAGTTTCAGTGTGTGTATGAGAGTGTGTGTGTGTATATGAGGGTGTGAGTGTGTTGTGAGTGTGTGTGTGTGTGTGTGTGTGTGTGTGTTTGTGTGTGTGTGAGAGAGTATGTGTGTGTGTGGGGGGGTTTGTGTGTGAGGGTGTGTGTGAGTGTGAATGAGTAGGTATGTGAGTGTGTAAAAAGAAGGTAAAACAGGTTGGGGGGCATCACTATAAAAGTAGATTAAGATGGGGGACATCAGTACAAAAGGGGATCAGGAAGCGGGACCTCACTACAAAAGGGGTCCAGGATGGGGGACATGACTACTAAAGGGGATCGGGATGGGGACATCACTACAAAAGGGAATCGGAATGAGGGACATCACTAGAAAAGGGGATCAGGATGGGAGATATCACTAGAAAAGGAGATCAGGAAGGGGACATGACTACAAAAGGGGATCAGGATGGGGACATCACTAGAATAGGGGATCAGGATGGGGACATCACTAGAAAAGGGGATCAGGATGGGGGACATCACAAAAATGGGATCAGGATGGGGGACATGACTAGAAAAGGGGATCGGGATGGGGAACATCACTAGAAAAGGGGATCAGGATGGGGTACATCAGTAAAAAAGGGAATCAGGATGGGGGACATTACAAGACAAAGGGATCAGGATGGGGGACATCACTAGAAAAAGGGATCAGGATGGGGACATCACTAGAAAAATGGATAAGGATGGGGAACATCACTAGAAAGGGGATCAGGATAGGGGACATCAGTAGAAAAGGCCATTACTACAAGATGGGGACATTACTACAAGAAGGGGATCAGGATTTGTACTTTACTACATTGAGCAAAAAATTTTGGTATTACTAAAAATATCACTTAGTCCTACAAGGGATGCGACCCCCCACTATAAATGTTTTTCTATGTGCAGCCCACCAACCCAGCCAAGTTTGAGACCCCTGGTCTAGTTGAATGCAGTCATCCATAGGGTTTGTGCCATTAAAAAGGTAAGCAATAAGGTGAGGCAAGTCTTTAATTGCTTCACAGAGTTTTTCTGTGACTTGATATAATTACATATCTTGTAGATATCAGACAGCTGAGAGCCCTTCAAGGCTATGTGTGCACATTGAGGATTTGGTTGCAGACATTTTCGCACCAAATCTGCATCTCCTGCCAAAAAAACACACCATGGAGAGAGAGAGAGAGAGAGAGAGAGAGAGAGAGAGAGAGACGCAGGGAGAGATCTGATGGTAGACAGAGATAGTTTCAGAGCATTTAATATTGCATACATTTTTGATGGAAAAACACCTTAAATCCGCACCTAAGACATAATATGTGAACAAACCTGCATTTTTGCCATGTTTTTTAATTATTCTGTTAAGGTCAATGGATAAAAAAATGCTGCAAGAACAGCCCAAAACTTGACATGCTTCAAATCTGCAAGGAAAAAATTATCAACATGTGCACAATGCTTTAGAATTATCATTGGCTTTACTGTATTAAGGATAGGCATGCAGATTTCTGGCAAAACTGCACACAAAAATGCATGAATAATGCACTGTCTGCACATGGCCTTACAGGGAATTTGTCATTAGGTTCATGGTGGCTCAGTGGTTAGCACTGCATTCTTGCAGCGCTGGTGATCAAGTCTTATCAAGGACAACATCTGCATGGAGTTTGTATGTTCTCCTCATGCTTGCGTGGGTTTTCTCCAGGTACTCTTGTTTCCTTCCAAAAGCCAAATATATACTGATAGGGAATTTAGTTTAGCCCCAATGAGGGATTTAATTGGTAACCAGTTAAATCCTGCTGTCAATATTTGACAGCAAGATTAAACACGTTTTAAACTAATTCCCTGCTCCCATCAGCACTACTTTGACCTGACATGGAGCATTGATAGGTTGTTATGATCCCTGAGTCAATCATGACAATCCTCCTCTGAACACTGGATTCTAGTCGGCATTCACAGGAGTCCATGATTTCTGCTATTTAGCACAAGACATTGGATGATCACAGCCTCGAGACTCCTAATGGGACTAGTAAAAAAATAATGAACAATTAAATTTAATAAAAAAAAAAAAATCAAAAACACAAGTTTTATAATCACCCCCCTTAGCTCTAGTGAAAAAAGACAATAAAAAAAAAAAATAATACACATATTTGGCACTTGCCGAATAGTACGGTATTCTGGCTACTCGCTACTCCGCGGGTTTCCTTATGATTACTCGTTAGGAGTAGCGAGTAGTACATTCAGTTTCAAAGTGTGTCTATACTGTATACACTGCAAAAGTGAAATAAAAGTTAATAAAAGGTGTTAAAAATAAAAAATAACATACTCGCCTATCCAACAGCTGTCCCGGGACCTGAAAACAACACATCTGCTGGCCTGCCAGGACCTTATGTCTGATGGCCAATCAGGTGGTGTGTGACATCACACACCACCCCTTTAACTACCAGCCATCTGATTGGCCATCAGATGTTCTAACACATCGATGGCCTGCCAGGACCTTAAGCCTCATGGCCAATCAGATGGCCGGTAGCGATGAGGTGGTGTGTGATGTCACACACCACCTGATTGCTACCGGCCATCTGATTGGCCATCAGTCATAAGGTCTTGGCAGGCCATCGGATGTGTTCTTTTTGGGTCCCAAGACAGCCGTCAAATAGGTGAGTATGTTATTTTTGTATTTTTAACACCTTTTGTTAACTTTAATTCACTTTTGCAGTGTATCTAGATACACTGCGAAAATACTTGCATTTCCCATTGACTTACATTGGACTCGCTACTTGTAACGAGTACCCGAATATTAGGACCTACTCATTACGAATATAGCAAGTCTTAATATTTCATCACTTGCTCATCCCTAGTATTGATGAATTCAGAAATGTATGTTCTATCAAAATATAAAATAAAATAATCCAATCAGTAAACAGCGTAATAAGAAAAAAATCTAACTGCCACAATTGCAGTTTGTTGGTCGCAACAAAAGAAAAAATGTAATAACAGACTATCAAAACATCGTACAGTATATGCCCCAAAATATTATCAATGTCAATATCAGCTCAGGGAACAAAAAACAAGCCGTCCGAAAGCTCCATATCCCAAGTAATTGAAAACCTTACAGCTCTCAGAAATTTGCAGCCTAAACAATATATATATATATATTTTTTTTAATTTTTAACACTTAGATACCAAATATGTACTGTTTTTGTTTTATTTAAGTAATTATACTGACCTAGAGAATCATACTGTCAGGTCAGTTTTATGGTAAAATGAATGCTGTAGACAAAAGAACTAAGAAACAATTGCAGAATTTTATTTTTTGCTTTAATTTTGCCACTTCTGTAACTTTTCCTGGCTTACAATTACATCATATAATAAAATGGATGATGTCATACAAAAGTAAAACTCGTTTTCCAAAAACCAAGCTCTCACACTGCTATGTTTATGGAATAATGGGCTCCGGCAACATGTATTGAGTATTTCAACTGACTGCAGAATTTTGGACTTTGATTATCTAAAGCAAGGACATTAAATTCCCAGAAAATGTTTTTAATTTCTTTCTTGATAACATGGAGTAATGACATTGAACTTTATTAAAGTTTACTAGCTAAACTAATTTTTATGCAGGTTGGAGATGGTTAAGAAAAAGGTTGAATGGAGAACTCCATCCTTGGTGAAATGGAGAAGATTGTTAGGAATAAAAATGAAAAAAAATATGGATAATGTCCACTACAGCATTAGAAATAAACTTAATGGATTCTGGCAGATACATAAACCCTGAAAATGATCATTGTGAAATGAGGATAGAATGTGTTATAGCTTAATATGTTTATTAAAGGGATCCTGTCACCCCCAAATCACCTCTTAAGCTGTCAAAACATGTCCCTGCAGCATCCTATCACTAATCTCACACTTCTTTTGGCTCAGAAAAGCATCCTGTGAAAGTGTAGAAAAACGTTTTATAACTTACTTAGTGATGTTAATGAGCTGTTGCTACATTCTTTAGTCACTAAGGCTGGCCATCTTCGTCATAATATCATGCCTTAATAGACGTGATCTTCTATGCATATTCTATCCAGCGCCTCCCAGCTCTCCTCGGCGCTGCCTGGGCTGCAATGGGGCTGTAATGACGCGAATCGCATCATTTCCGGAATCAGGTGACGTCAGGAAACCCACGCCGCATGCGCAGTGCGGGGCTTGAAGCCTACAGAGCAACGCGGGTGTACTGACATCACTGGATGCCGGAAATGACGCAATTCATGTCATTACAGCTCTATTACAGCCCAGGCAGCACCGAGGAGAGCTGGAAGGCGCCGATTACAATATGCATAAATGATCACGCCTAACGTGACTAAAGAATATAGCAACAGCTCATTATCATCACTAATGAGTAAGTTATAAAACGTTTTTCTCCACTTTCACAGGATGCTTTTCTGAGCCAAAAGAAGTGTGAGATTAGTGATAGGATGCTGGAGTGACATGTTTTGATAGCTTAGGAGGTGATTTGGGGGTGACAGGATCCCTTTAACACTTTAGATTCTTCACAGGATTAAAGCAATTTAAAGGTAAGAAATTAAAATGTTACTTTTTTCAACAAACTATTGCTTTCCATGTAAATGAAAGAAATATCTCTTATATTAAAAATAGTTCACTAAGAAAGGATTTACGAAACTTAGCTTCATTAATTACTTATAAAATAACACAACCTACACAAGTGCGCTAATTAATTCAACCACCATAATGAGTGACTGGAATAAAATACGGTAGTTTCAAAAATATGGAATAAAATTGGCACAAAAATTTGTAATACAATTTCTGCTGAATATGAAAATACCCCACATGTGGATGTACAGTACTGCCTAGCCATATAGAGTGATTTGCGTTATTTGACTATTGGAGCACAGATTATTCAATAATAGTTTGAAGACTCCATGGATAAATCCCCAAAGTTTCAGAAGAGTAGAATCCCCTTCAATTACCCACATTTTGGAAATTACACCCCTCTCGGAATTAATCTCCAAATAAAGTGATGATTTTGACTCCATGGTTTCTTTCCAGAAAAAAGCAGCAATGGACGTTACTGAGTGAAAATTGCAACTCTGCCATTGTAGTGCTGGTTTATTGTAGTTCTCAGTACATTGTGTTTCCAGTAACATGAAAGCCGCTAATATTTCCATTAAAAGGTGATGGACCTGAGTGGGGACTTGTTTTTCTTTCTGGATTGAGCTGAAGCCTTTCTGGGGAAGATTTTAGAAAAAAAAAAAGTATGAAATAAATTTATCCTGTGTACTATGCTGAGCACGTTCATTGGGGTTTGTATCGAAATCTCTAAATTACAGTACATGATTCAGATGACAAAGCAAATTATCTATTTACTATAATAAAGCAGAGGAGTTTCTCTGGACTACACTTGGCCTCTGCTCATTGTTGTGCACCAAACTGACCTTGCTTTTATACAAGCTTAAAGAGGACCTGTCACCAAACCAGGCATGGTGATCTAATTACAGCACTGGATGCAGCATGTCTGCAGCATGCAGACAAGGGGTCCCCCAGCACTTGAGCAGCCCTGTACTCCGAGATAATACCCTTAGAAAATTTACATGCTACAGCCACTAAGGAGGTGGCTATGGGCTGCAGCCAAGGGCAGATTCACACCCCCTGCATGTTTAATCTGCCCACCGCTGTCAATCATTCTCTCCCTCTTCAGCAGCATTTAAACAGAGTTTTTTTTCTCTCCCAGAAATGTCTGTTTAGCCCCGCCCCCTGAGGGGCGAGGCCAAACGGCAAGTTCTGAAAAAAAACAAACTGTTTAAATGCTGCTGAAGAGGGAGAGAATGATTGGCAGCAGTGGGCAGATTAAACATGCAGGGGGTGTGAACTGCCCTTCAGCTCCTGCCCCTAGCCACCTCCGTAATGGCTGGAGCATGTAAATTTTCTAAGGGTATTATCTCGGAGTACAGGGCTGCTCAAGTTCTGGGTGACCCCTTGCCTGCATGCTGCAGACATGCTGCATCCAGTGCTGTAACTAGATCACCATGCCTGGTTTGGTGATAGGTCCTCTTTAAGAGTATGGACACTGCTTAATTATAGGACAAAAACAGTTCTAAATACATCTAAATAGTATTTTTAATACAGTTACATGTAAACCCAGTTGTAAGTGCTCAGTGTAGAGCGCAGGATAAATGTAAGCAGAGCCTTAATGCAATCTTTAAGAAGGAGAATAAACAAATCAATTGTCCCTTTTGTCACATTATTTTCAGGGGTACCATCATTTCTGTCCAGGCCTATTTTGTGAGTTTAATTTTTTAAACATTTTGTAGAAGCAGGGTTGAATACTATGTTTGACTTTCATTTGTTCATTTTCATAGATTTTTTATTTAGTATTACTTTTGTCAGGTTCAAGTTATTTCTTTGACCATTGGGGGTTATTCCTTTCATTAAATGAGGGGTACCAACAATTTGGATCACATGTGTATATATAGTAAGAATGCATTTGACAAAAAAAATCTTGACTGACTTCTAGTGAAGGTAGTTGTTTTATAAACCAATTAGGAGAATGTTTGGTGCAATTTCAAGCTTTAGCACACCTTCACTCCTTAGAAAACCACTCTGAGATCCCATATACCAATTTTCCCAGTATTGAATATATAAACTGGGTAAACTCCTAGTATTGACTGACTTATCAATAAAATATGATTGAAGAAATAGTAGCAACACTTCTGTGGAGGACTGTTAAGTAAGCCTCACAGTCACTCAACATGGAGAAATAGTGCTCCTTTTGGTACATCAAAATGCTTTTCAATATGCAATGATAGAGCTAAATCCATGGGATAACTAGAGAATATGGAGACTCAATGACAAAGCAACAATTTGTGTTTTCTGGTCATTACTAAGGCAGTGCTGCATGGACACTCTGTATGTGAAAAAGACATACCGTATATACTCGTGTATAAGCCGAGTTTTTCAGGCCAAAATTTGGGCTGAAAAGTCTCCCCCTCGGCTTATACACGGGTCAATACGGTAAATGCAATGGTGGGGGCTGTGGAGGCTGGAGGAGGTGGGGGGAGGCTGCTGTATGAGCGGCCCCGTCACGTGGGGCCGCTCATTATATATGCACCGCTTCCCCTGTCAATCAGCGGCAGGAGGAAGCAGTTCATATATGCCCCCCAAAAGCTGGCACTGTCCCCCCTTGTAAGGGCCCCCCCCCCCGCTGCTTATATATTACCATCCCGGTGTTCTGATCGGCGCCGCTCCTCGGTGCTGCTTCTTCTTCCTCCCGTCCTCGCTGCATCCGGGATCTCCGGCCGTCGCAGCGATATGACGTCATCACGCGACGGCCAGAGAACCCGGATTCAGCGAGGACGGGAGGATGAAGAAGCAGCACCGAGGAGCGGCGCCGATCAGAACACCGGGATGGTAAGAGAAGCAGCGGGGGGGCCTTACAAGGGGGGCGAGTGCCAGCATTTTGGGGCTGCTGGGTACCCCCTGGGGGCTGCTGGGTACCCCCAGGGGGCTGTTGGTACCCCCAGGGGGCTGCTGGGTACCCCCAGGGGGCTGTTGGTACCCCCAGGGGGCTGCTGGGTACCCCCAGGGGGCTGCTGGGTACCCCCTGAGGGCTGCTGGGTACCCCCAGGGGGCCGCTGGGTACTCCCTGGGGGCCACTGTATAACCCCTGGGGGCCGCTGTATAACCCCTGGGGGTGCTGTATAACCCCTGGGGGCTGCTGTATAACCCCTGGGGCTGCTGTATATACTGCTGAGGCCTGTATACCACTGGGGCTGCTGTATATACCACTGGGGCTGCTGTATATACCACTGGGGCTGCTGTATATACTGGTGAGGTCTGTATATACCACTGGGGAGGCTGCTGTATACCACTGGGGTTGCTGTATATACTACTGGAGCCTGTATATGCCACTGGGGAGGCTGCTGTATACTACCATTGGGGGCCTGTATACCATACTGCTGGGGGCTGTACACCTGTGCTGGGGTCCACCCTCGGCTTATACACGAGTCAATAGGTTTTCCCAGGTTTTGGGGCAAAAGTAGGGGGGTCGGCTTATACACGGGTCGGCTTATACACGAGTATATACGGTACCTAATCTCCTTTACTTATCTGACAAATGCAAGGCTGAAGGAGCACATCATATAATACTTTTATAAGTTCTGTAGCTAACTAATAAGGAAGCGGTACAATCTTTCCTAATGCAAAAAATAGGCTCTATCATACCATTGTTAAGTATCTGGATTATATACCAATAAGTTGAGATCCCAAGGGCATTTAAACACAAAGACTTAAATGAAATAGTAAAAACTTAATCCTCTTTGATGTTTTTTCTGCTCAAGGTTTGTAATACATATAATCTATTTCTGAAATATTTTCAAAACTCTACTTACTCCAAGACTGCTTTGAAACATTACATCAAGATAGCCTGAAGATTGGCAATACTGATAATTCAATTTTCAGTTTATCACATGGCAAAAGAAGCAGAATATGACTTGCAACAGATCCTGAATTTAACTGCAGAAAGCCCCCCTTCTGATTCACTTCATTGGGAGACATTCCCAAGAAGTAATAAAAGCCAGGAGTGGACAATGGACAATTACCCAAAACCCTTTGTCAAATTGTAACACAAACATTGTTTATTGTGGATAGACACTTGACAGAGGGAAAATTGTAAATAAGTAATCTTTATGCTTGGAGATGGTGTATTGAAAAGTGTAAATTTTGTTTGTGAATTAGAGCAATCTAAGGGGTTAAAGGGATCCTCCAAAACGCCTCCTAAACTATCAAAACATGTCCCTGCACCGTCCTATCACTAATCTCACACTCTTTTTGTCTCCTAAAAGCATCCTGTGAAGGTGCATAAAAACGTTTTAATACTTACTCATTAGTGATTATAATTAGCAGGGGCCAAATTCTTTAGTCACCAGGGGGTGTTGTTTTGCAGCTCCAGGATCCAGCCTTCTCTCTGTCTGTGCTGCTGTGAAACTGAAACTGAAGGCAGGACTAATGATTTGCATTCTGTGAGTGATAGAGAGGGGGGAGGGCAATGCCTGCACATCACTGCAGAACACACAGAGACAGGGTGGATCCCAGGAGCTGCAAAACAGCCCGCCTTGGTGACTAAAGAATATAGCCCCTGCTAATTATAATCACTAATGAGTGAGTATTTAAACATTTTTATGCACTTTCACAGGATGCTTTTAGGAGACAAAAGGAGTGTGAGATTAATGATAGGATGCTGCAGGGACGTGTTTTGCTAGCTTAGGAGGCGTTTTGGAGGTGACAGGATTCCTTTAACCAATGGTAATTTGATGATTGGTGGATTTCTCACTGGTGTGACCAACACAGGCTGGTAGACTATGAAATTTTTAATTCCCAGCAAGGACGTTTTATCCATGTTACAAAATAAATGGGCAGGTTAGAAGCCAACTGCTGCTCTATTCACTCTCTCTGGGGCTGATGAAAGAAGCCTCATAGGGAATGAATGTAGTCATGTACATGCACTGCTTCTCATTATAACTGGGATGTGAATTCCCTGTTTTATTAATGAGTGTGGGTCCAAACAGTCTGACCCCTACCGATCAACACCCTATCACCTATCGTGAAGATAGGTTATTACTTACTTTCTCCCCACATTTCCTTTCATTGACTCATTTAGAATTTTCAAAGAATGTTTATTATACAGTCTGTCCCATGAATAGTTGAGAGGTTGCAAGCCTTAAACGTAAATTAGCACATTTCATTTTTTTTGTAGCCTATATAGTTTAAAATGTTTTATATATCTTCCCAGATACTTTAGTGCTTCTTCGCTTAGGGTGCTTTCACTCGCTGTGTATTTGTAGTGTATTTGCTGAGCTGATCACAAACCAGGAGTGGGTGATTAAATCCAGAAGTGGAGCCCTTGTTTCTATTAGGCTGGTTTCACACTGCAGTTTTTTTCCTGATCAGGTTCGATCAGGTTTGTGTGCCAAAACCAGGAGAGGAACCAGGGGAGAAACTTGCAGAGAAAAACTATTACTGAAAGATTGACACCTGTTCTGAGTTTTGGAGACACTCCTGGTTTTGACACACAAACCTGATCGATTGATTAGGGGAAAAACTGCAGTGTGAAACCAGCCTTAGGTTGGCTTCACACTGTGGTCAGATCCAATCCGGAGCTGTCAGAGGTGACAGCCCTGGACCAGATTTTGGCTCATAGTATCCTATGGGGCCAGATGGAGCCGGATGGCAGCTATCTGCTATCCGGCTTCCTTCTCGCCAGAAGAATCGGGAGAAGTGGGATTTTTCTCTCGGATACAAAAATGTTGCTTGCAATGTTTTTGTGTCAGGGGAGACCAATCTTCCCATAATTGGTGTCTCCCGGATTCCACGGGATTCCCCCGGATCCTTCCAGGGCAATCCAGCGCTCCTTTAACATGGGAGCCTAGGGGCCGGATTGCCCCAATCCGGGAGGATCCGGAACTTGACACCTGCGGCTGTACCCCGCTGTTATAATTCAGGACCGCGGCTAGCTCCTTGAGAGTTGTGGTCCTGAATCATCATCAGCGGCATATTAGCCCTCCAGTTCTGTGTGCTGATCCGGTCCGGGGCTGTCAGGTTCACCCCTGACAGCCCCGGACCGGACCTGACCGCAGTATGAAGTCACCCTAAGACTTTTCCTCTGATTGTTCCACTTCGGGTTTGTGATGAGTTTGCACGTAAAAAAATGCAGCAAATATGCAGAGTGTGAACTTAAGCTGCGGTCACATGTTTATTAGCAGCATTTGTCATTATTGTATGGAAACTTCACAATGAAAGAAAAAGGTAAAGTCTTTCTGCTTGCTAACCTCTAAAAGTCTACCAGAGTTTTAGACTTCAATGGAATATGTGTTTTTGTTTTCTTGTCTTTTACAATTGCACTACTCTTTATGTATTTTTCTGTTTGCTTTTTCATTGCAATGTTTCCAGGGCACAAATATGCGTATAATCCTTCAACCCCTTGCCTATGCAACCAATTTCAGTTTTTGTTTGCATTTTTTCCTTCTTCCTTTCAAGAATCATAACTTATTTATTTTTTCAACAACATAACTGTGTGAGGGGCTCCTATTTTTGAAGAACAATTTGGAATATTGTATAACCCTTGCCGTGTACTAAAAATGGGAAAATATTTTCAAGTTGGATTTAATGACAATAAAAAAATCAAATTTGTATTTTTTTTTTTACATTGTATGGTAAAATGACCTTGAAACCTAATTATCTTTCATGCTAGTAATATTGAAAAATTTGGCTTTATTCGAGTGATGAGATATTTTAAGATGACATGTGATGAGATGTTTTAACGTTGCAATGTCAAGGTGCAAAGTGGTCTCTGACCCTTAGCTGACCTGGATAACCCATCATGATGTGAAGACTTTAGAGAAGGGGTAAAAAAGAGGTATGAGGTAATGGGTGGTAGGATGAAGTACAGTTGGGGCAGGTGAGTAGTGAGATGAAAATGATATTTTTAAGCATTCACCTGACACTCTAAATTTCAGAATAATTGTAATATCTTTATTGCATATCTCAAGTAGAATGAAGGGAAAATTTACCTGCTACACGTTATGTGAGCTGGTATAGCTTTTAGCTATTATGAACCTGTGAACAGTCATACACTCATGGCCAAAAGTGTTGGTAATCTTGAAATTGTTCTAGAAAATTAAGTATTTCTTCCGGAAAATTATTTCAATTGCATATGTTTTGTTATATACATGTTAATTTATTTGCAAACACTTTGGAATAAATATCTACAGTCAATCACTTACTGTACAATAACCATCAACAAGCTTGTTACCCCTCTCAATTGGAATTTTGCACCACTTGTCTTTTGCAATATGCACAACGTCTCTCATATTTGAAGGATACCTTCTCCCAAAAGCATTTTAAATATCTCTCCACAGATATTCAATTGGATTTATATCTGGACTAATTGATGGCGTTTTCAGAACTCTCCAGTGCTTTGCTTCCATTTATTTTTAATTATTTCTTGAAGCATGTTTGTGGTCTTTGTCCTGCTGGACAAATGACCTACCACGCACATCCAGCTTTCTGACAGTGAGCTCTACACTGCGACCCAAAATCCTTTATAATCTTCAGATTTTATGATGCTTTGCACACAGGCAAGACATCCAGTGCAAGATGCAGCAAACAATCTCATAAATCTTTTGAATCTCTACTTTATTTGAATATAGGTACTGTGTAATTTTCTTTGTAGGCCTTATTCAATTTTTGACAAGAAAAATAATATTGTTGCGCCACTCTGTGACTATCTTTGGAAGCAGGTTATATGAATGAGGATCTCACCTGTGCTCGTGCTGTCTGCACAACAAGATACTTTGTTCAATAATGTTTAACCCCCTGTTCCTTCGGCTGTCAAACTGCTGTGGATAATGGAGATTTTTCAGCGTCCTCGATCCTAACTCCTCACACGTGAGCCGATCACGTAGCGGGTCTGTGGGCATGTCTAAGACTCATCCAAGGTCCTATTGCCCAAGCTGCTCCATACCTCTCTCCACAAAGCGGAGGATAGAATGTATTTCAAGAAAGTAATAGGTATTTGTGTGAGCGCTGGGGAATCAACCGGCACCAAGGCTATTATGAATAATTACCTTCTCAGCTTTATTTGTGCAATAAAAAGGCAGGGTCCTTTAGGCCACAACGCGTTTCTACGCTCTCCAAGCGTCTTCCTCAAGTGGAATCCTTGGAGAGCTTGGACAGCGTAGAAACGCGTTGTGGCCTAAAGGACCCTGCCTTTTTATTGCACAAATAAAGCTGAGAGGTAATTATTCATAATAGCCTTGGTGCCGGTTGATTCCCCAGCGCTCACACAAATACCTATTACTTTCTTGAAATTTATTCAATTTTTGGTAAACACAACAATGAAGTGCTTTACCAAAAAGCTCTATCTTGGTCTCATCTGTCAACAAGATGCTTTTCCAGAAGGATTTTGTTGTACTAATGAACATTTTAGCAAGCTGCCATCTAGCTTCTTTATGTCTCTGTTTCAGCAGTGGGGTCCTCCGGATCTCCATTCAAATGTTGATGGATAGTTCGACACTGAGGGCTCAGACACAACTCATCAGAGTTTCACTGAGGAGACGCTGAAAGGACTGGAGTAGTGACCCTGAATGGCTTCTCCCTATCTGGACTGTCAGCTGATTGTGTTTTTGTGCAGCTCCAGACTCCCCGTCCAGGAGGGAGGGCGTTCAGGGTCACTGCTCCAGCCCTTTCAGAGTCTCCTCAGTGAAACTCTGATGTAACTAAGAAAGTGTGTCCAAGCCCTGACACTGATGCACCATGAACCAGCAGGACAGCATGAATTTCTTTAGAATTTGAATGGGACTGCTTATCTCTCATCCAGACTATCCTGCACTGCAACCTTTCATTAATTTTGATTTGCCGTCCACAATCAGGGAGATTAGTTACAATTATATTAAAATATGCCTTTTTTTTCCTGTTTTATATTTTTGTGTGCCTGTTGATCCATAAACACAAAGGAAATAAACGTGTATGACAAAACAAATGTCTTCGCAATAATTTTCTGGAAAAAATATTTCATTTTCTGGACAATTTAGTAGTTCAATTATTTAATGACAAATGGAATTTTTTCATTTCATTGAAGTGTGTATCTCACAGGTTGTACACATTCTACAACTAGCTAATTAAAAGGGCTTTCACACCAACAAAGTTAATTTAAAAGTTCATTTTAATCAATAGATTTTGGAATAATAATAATTTCCACTATTGGATGTGTTTAAGAAAAATGTTCCTGTGCTGAGATAATCTTATATATGTTTCCCTGCTGTGTACAGTTTCATTTTTATTTCTGACAGTGCACGGAGCATTGGTTTTATCCTGGGCAGGGAAGGACAAAATAGAGTATACTGGCATTACAGCATGGGATCACAGATAATTCTTTCTTTGAGGTAAAACATTTTTTATAAACAGGCAGAGAAATGTTTTACCTCATAAAAAGAATCATCTGTGATCTCATACTGTAATGTTTGTATATTATCTTTCCTTCCTCCCCTGCCCAAGAGATGTGGGTATGATCAGACCATGTTCCGTGCATGGTCAGAAATAAAAATGAAACTGTACAAAGTAGGTGCATGTTTATAAAATTATCTCAGCACAGGAACATTTTTTTTAAACACATCCAATTGTGGAAATTATTGTTATTCCAAGTTCTATTGATTAAGATGAACTTTATTCGTGGGAAAACCCCTTTAAATTTCCTCCTTATTAAGTTGTCTACAGACAAACAATCCCCATGTTTCTGAAGTACTGCTAGGTTAGAAGTAATGAAAGACTTTAATGAAATGAATGTACAATACTGTACTTGCCATTTTATAGGTTATTCTTAACTCAAAGAAATTGTTAAACTGTTACAGGAGTAATTAAATTGTTCTTGGCATAATAGCTTACATAACTAACAATTATACTGACTTTTCTTGTAGTCTCATTGTATTTTAAATTATTTGAAAAAGTCTTTTATTAGAAGAAAACACACTAGCAAAATAGTTTTATATGTTTATCTAGTTGATTACCAGGACTTTTTAAGCTGAAAGCTCTTAACAGACTGTACTGGCCACCATTCCAGAATACATGTTTAGAATGAATAATTTCAAAAGAAGAATCTCATACCAACTGTAAACTGTAAATGATGGCTGTGAAAATATGATGATCTATGGCTGGTTCACAGTAACAGAATCTGGGCAATCCACCATCATAAAATATAAATTCTTAATTGTGCCAGAGATTAATGTGTAATCAGAAAATTAAACCTCTGCTGATATTGAATGTTTAAACATGAATGACCAAAGTGAAACACATTTTCCACATTTTGTCACATAACATCTAGAAACAAAATATTATTAGCACTGTAGGTGATATACCAACAAAAACATAGCAAGGATTGTAAAAGATAAACACTGGGCACTAACCAAGTGCTAACAGCTTAATCAGGTGTATACAGGGGTAATCCAGCGGCAGTAATCACATAGGTGGTGCACAGTCCATAAAACAGCAATGTATGATAGTATAGCGGGAAAAGACAAAAAACGGCAGCACTCACCAACTTGTGACGATTTTTATTCAAGGTCCAATAGCAAAGGATCCATGAACATGCTTAGGGGAGGGAGGGGTGGAGGACATCAGACCCGTGGAAGTGGCAACTGCCATTAAACGGCAAGCCGTCGTCTGATGTCCTCCACCCCTCCCTCCCCCAAGCATGTTCATGGATCCTTTGCTATTGGACCTTGAATAAAAGAATCGTCACAAGTTGGTGAGTGCTGCCGTTTTTTGTCTTTTTCCGCTATATAAAAACATAGCAAGTATTTGTAAGGTGTAAAGTGTGTCATTATACATGGTTTGCAAAAGATTTTTAATAGATTTTTAAAATATAAATGTACAAATTGTGGTGTGCATTTGTATTTAGGTCGGCTTCACACTGCGGTCAGGTCCGGTCCGGGGCTGTCAGGGGTGAATCAGCACACGAGAACTGAAAGACCCTCTGGTCCGGTGTGCAGCCTGCCGCAGCTGCCACTGCTGATGATTCAGGACCGCAGCTCGCAGGGAGCTAGCCGCGGTCCTGAATTATAACAGCGGCGTGCAGCCGCAGGTGTCTGGTTCCCGGATCCTCCCGGATCGGGCAATCTGGCCCCATAGACTCCCATGTTAAGGGAGAGCCGGATTGCCCGGAAGGATCCAGGGGAATCCGGGAGGATCCGAAAGGTAATCTGGTGGAATCCCGGAGACACTAATTAAGGGGAGATTGTTCTCCCTGGACACAAAAACATTGCAAGCAACGTTTTTGTATCCGGGAGAAAAATCCCAGTTCTCCCGGATTCTTCCAGTGAGATGGAAGCCGGATGGCGGATAGCTGCTATCTGGCTCCATCCAGCCCCTTAGGATACTATGGGGCCAAAATCCGGTCCGAGGCTGTCAGGGGTCATCTGACCGCAGAGTGAAAGCACCCTTAACCTCTTGTAATTTGATTCCCCGGAAATAGAATCCTAATGGACCAATTTCCTCCAATTGGTAAATTAAGTCCACCTGTGAGTAATTTATTCTTAAAAACTGCTGTTTTGTGAAGGCATCAAAGGTCTGTTTGAGAATATTAGGGACCAGCCAGAATCATGAAAACCAAGAAATACGCCAGACAGTTCAGGGATAAAGTTGTGTAGGAGAGTTAATCAAGATTAGGTTATAAAAAAATTAGCCCAAGATCTGAACATCCCACAGGACTCTGATCAATTCATCATCCAAAAATGAAAACAGAAAGGCACAACTACAAAAATATCAAGCCATGGTCCACCTAAATTGACATTTCAAGCAAGGTGAGCATTAATTTGATGCTCACCTTGCTTGGAATGTCAATTTAGGTGGACCATGTCTTGATATGTTTGTAGTTAAGCAGCCAAGAGGCATATGATCACTGTGGAGGAGCTGTAGAGATCCACAACTCTTGTAAAAGCTTGTGTCCACAGGACAACTATTAGTCATATACTCCACAAACTTGCCTATATGAAAAAGTTGCAAGAATCAAGAGCTTTTTAAATTCAAGCCATAAAAAGTCCTTTTTTTCATTTTGCAAAAATAGAGTACTCAGCTAGCATGTGAAAAAAAGGTACTCTGCTCAGATTAGACCAAAGAAAAATGTTTGTCCTAAATGCAAATTGCTATCTATGGCAGAAAACTAAGGCGGCATATCATCCAGAAAACATCATCCACACCATCAAACACGATGATGGCATAAGCTTCAGCAAGGAAAATAAATCTGATCAGAGTTTATGGAAAGATGAAATCCTTGAGGAAAACCTATTAGAGTCTGCAAAAGACTTTAAACTGAGATGTTTTCAGATCTGTGTTTGTGCTGCGTTTGGCTGCATTGCATTTTCATTGCATTTTTAAGGCAAAACGCAATGAAACGCATGCGTTAATGCACCCATTGATTATAATGGGAAACGCATAGCAAACGCAAGTAAAAACGCATGCGTTTTTGCAAACAGAGCCCAAAATGTGTCCACCCACATTTTGGTCTGTGTTCGCAAAAATGCATGCGTTCTGCGTTTGCAGAAAATGACATGCGTTTTTACTTGCGTTTGCAATGCATTTCCCATTATAATCAATGGGTGCATTAATGCATGTGTTTCATTGCATTGTGCTGTAAAACTGCAATGAAAATGCAATGCAGCCAAACGCAGCACAAACACAGATGTGAAAAGGCCCGATGCGAACTTAGCATTCCTGCAGGCCAACAATTTAGACATATTACTAAAGCTACATTTGAATGGTTTAGATCAAAGTTTATTCATGTGTGTAAATGATCCATTTAAAGTTCATACCTAAATCTTATTGGGCCGTGGTACATCTACGCGCCCCTGCATTGCCTGCTTTGCACTAGCGAGCACAGGAGACCACATCCGGGAAGCGCAAGTGTGACAGCTCCTCTGTCACAGCGCATGCGCTAGTCCGGACTCACCGGAAATGCATAATGTGTCACTTCCAGGTGCGTCTGGACTAGCACATGTGCTGTGAAACTGGCCCTGTCACACTTTGCGCTTCTGGGATGCGGTCTCCTGCGCTCGCCCATAGCAGGTAATGACAATGCAAGCACAAGGGCTCTGCATCTATGTGTCAATGAGCTTGCCTGCACTTGCCTCTGCTAGCATCTACGCTTGCACCTACGCTATCACAAAGCAGGCAAATGCAGGGGCACATAGATGTGCACTGGGCCATTGATAATCTGGGGCTTGAAAATTTCTGTTCACAGAAGCTCTGCAACCAATCTCACTGAATTAGAGCTATTGTGTAAAGAACAAGGAGCAAAAATGTTAGCCTCTAGATGTGCAAAGCAGGTAGAGACATACCCCAAAAGACCTGCAAAAGTAATTGCAGTGAAAGATGGTTCTACAAAGTATAGATTCAGATGGGCTAAACACAAATTCAAGTCTTAAAGGGAACCTGTCACCTGGATCTAAGCCCCTACCCTATCACTACCTGTCCCTGCACCTTCCTAGCTGCTCCCTATCTATCCCTCTCTGAGCTAAATCCGCCCTATAAAACTGCAGAAAAATAACTTATAACTTACAGAAGTCCCTCAGGCTGGGGACTGAGAAGGCGGCGCCAGGCTCCATTCAGCCCCTCCTCCATGCAGCAGCACACGCCCCGCTGGGCGGCGTTATTCTTTCTTCATCGCCGCCTCCATTTGGAATCTGTGCTTTACACATCATGTTGTGGTGATGTGACCTCGATGTGTCCCCTGACTGAGACACAGCATATGGGAGATTGTATCTTCTGCTCAGTAGCAGCACACACAGGGTGAGCTGCTGCTGGAGCTAAGTGCTGATTGAAATCACTGACCCCCAGGTGTGCGGGTGAATAGGAGATGATATGTGCTGCCCTGGGCTGTGGGGAGGGGGTGGAGTGTGTCAGGACAGCAGCAGGAGCTGCTGGGATTGTATGAGGTTCTTCTCGGCTGTGCCCCGGTGTAACAGGCCAGACTAACCCCCCCCCGACCAGAATATACTCGGGGTTAAAGTGGCCTAGGCCAGATTGTACCCCTCCGTATACCACAGCAGCTGTAGATCAGGGCTCCAAGCAACACATGGGGGCCCGAGGCAGCACAAAGTGGCCCTATGCAACATACAGGGGCCCCAGGCAGTGCTAGGGGCCCCAGGCAGTGCACGGGGCCCCAGGCAGTGCACGGGGCCCCAGGCAGTGCACAGGGCCCCAGGCAGTGCACAGGGCCCCAGGCAGTGCACAGGGCCCCAGGCAGCACAAAGTGGCCCCAAGCAGCACAAAGAGGCCCCAGGCAACATACAGGGGCCCCAGGCAGTACTAGGGGCCACAAGCTACACACAGGATCCCAGGCTACACACAGGGGCCCCATGCAGCATACAAGGACCCCAGGCAGTGCACGGGGCCCCAGGCAGTGCACGGGGCCCCAGGGAGTGCACGGGGCCCCAGGCAGCACAAAGTGGCCCCAGGCAGCACAAAGTGGCCCCAGGCAGCACAAAGTGGCCCCAGGCAGTACTAGGGGCCCCAGGCTACACACAGGGTCCCAGGCTACATACAGGGGCCCCCATGCAGCATACAAGGGCCCCAGGCAGTACAAAGGCGTCCCAGGCAGCGCATGGGGGCCAGAGGCAGCACACAGGGGCCCCAGGCAGCACACAGGGGCCCCGGGTGGCCCACTGCCTGGGGCCCCTGTATATTGCCTGTGGTCACTTTGTGCTGCCTGGGGCCCCTGTGTGCTGCCTTTGTATGCTGCATGGAGCCCTTGTGTGTAGCCTGGGATCCTGTGTGTAGCCTGGGGCCCCTGGTACTGCCTGGGGCCCCTGTATGTTGCCTGGGGCCACTTTGTGCTGCCTGGGGCCCCGTGCACTGCCTGGGGCCCCGTGCACTGCCTGGGGCCCCGTGCACTGCCTGGGGCCCCGTGCACTGCCTGGGGCCCCGTGCACTGCCTGGGGCCCCGTGCACTGCCTGGGGTCCTTGTATGCTGCATGGGGCCCCTGTGTGTAACCTGGGATCCTGTGTGTAGCTTGTGGCCCCTAGTACTGCCTGGGGCCCCTGTATGTTGCCTGGGGCCACTTTGTGCTGCCTGGGGCCACTTTGTGCTGCCTGGGGCCCCGTGCACTGCCTGGGGCCCCGTGCACTGCCTGGGGCCCCGTGCACTGCCTGGGGTCCTTGTATGCTGCATGGGGCCCCTGTGTGTAGCCTGGGATCTTGTGTGTAGCTTGTGGCCCCTAGTACTGCCTGGGGCCCCTGTATGTTGCCTGGGGCCTCTTTGTGCTGCTTGGGGCCTCTTTGTGCTGCCTGGGGCCCTGTGCACTGCCTGGGGCCCCTAGCACTGCCTGGGGCCCAAGCACTGCCTGGGGCCCCTGTATGTTGCGTAGGGCCACTTTCTGCTGCCTGGGGCCACTTTGTGCTGCCTCGGGCCCCCATGTGTTGCTTGGAGCCCTGATCTACAGCTGCTGTGGTATACGGAGGGGTACAATCTGGCCTAGGCCACTTTAACCCCGAGTATATTCTGGTCGAGGGGGGGTTAGTCTGGCCTGTTACACCGGGGCACAGCCGAGTAGAACCTCATACAATCCCAGCAGCTCCTGCTGCTGTCCTGACACACTCCACCCCTCCCCACAGCCCAGGGCAGCACATATCATCTCCTATTCACCCGCACACCTGGGGGTCAGTGATTTCAATCAGCACTTAGCTCCAGCAGCAGCTCACCCTGTGTGTGCTGCTACTGAGCAGAAGATACAATCTCCCATATGCTGTGTCTCAGTCAGGGGACACATCGAGGTCACATCACCACAACATGATAGGTGTAAAGCAGGCGGGAGATTCCAAATGGAGGAGGCGGCGATGAAGAAAGAATAACGCCGCCCAGTGGGGCGTGTGCTGCTACATGGAGGAGGGGCTGAATGGAGCCTGGCGCCGCCTTCTCAGTCCCCAGCCTCAGGGACTTCTGTAAGTTATAAGTTATTTTTCTGCAGTTTTATAGGGCGGATTTAGCTCAGAGATGGATAGATAGGGAGCAGCTAGGAAGGTGCAGGGACAGGTAGTGATAGTGTAGGGGCTTAGTTCCAGGTGACAGGTTCCCTTTAAAGAAATTGTCCGGGCTTTTTGTATAATTTATATGTGTGTGAAGGCTGCAAAATGTTGACAGTTTGTAATTTACATCCTCTAAGCATTTTGCAGGGTTATCTAGATATCACTTTTTTTTATCTGATGGAGCAGCCTCTGGCACCGACCAGTTTGTTTTGGATAAATCAAAATATGTCCAAACAATATTGGTGTTTCACCACAACCAACATAAACCAAAAGACAACAAATGTTACCCTTCCTCAGAGGGAAGAAAAGAACTTGAAACGTGGATAGCTGGAGAGGCACGGCCACACTGCTTTATTTTTACACCAATGCTATACGGATCTGCATAGCGGTAGGTTAACCCCTCAATACATGGTAGTGATATGTTGCATTGTACATAAAGAAGATTATGGAAAGATCTGTGCATACTTGTGAGCAGTTATAAATGATTAGGCAATCTTTATTGAGACTTTTGAGGGGATAACATTAGGGCTCCAATTAGAATATGGCTAATGCAATCACATTAAAGTGACATGGCTATACACCTATTATTATTATTATTAATTGAAAGCTTGATATTTTTCCTTGGTATTTTTGTGCATTTCCATGTTTATTTAATCAGTATTGGCTGTGTGATTTAACCTTGTATGTACATCCACATGTCATAGTATCTACTAAAAAACTGTTTTATATACATAAAATAATTTTAATAATAAAGAGATATATTTTTTGCCTAAATCACAATTACTGCTTGTTATAGGGTAACTGTTGGTGTCTTGGTTCATGGTGTTTGTTTTTGGAGCCTGGGTGTTAATGTCACTACTTGTCTTTTATACCCACTTTTATACCCACTTTTATACCCACTTTTATACCCACTCTCCCACTCTCCTACAAGCATACTCCAGACTCCTACAGACCCATCCCCAAGTCTCCAGGATGCTTTCCCCCAGACTCCTAACAGCCCACCTCCATACTCCAACAAGCATGCCCTCCTACTCCCCAATATTACCACCCATCACCCTTATTCACCTATGTAACCTGAACCCGATTGTACACATCGGTCATTTCCACTGCCACCATGTGTCGAAGGCGCAGCTGTGTGAAGGAGATGACTACTAATTGCACTGAGCTGCAGATTAAACACACTGTGGCAGAGGAGGAGGTGAGTGCTGTATGCAATGTGGTCTGTGTGCTCACCTCTTCCCCTTGAAGCTGATCCTCCTTCTCTCTGTATCTCCTGCAGCCACCAGCTCTGTGTCAGTGCTGCGGTTCATCTCCTTCACAGATCTGAGGCAGATACAGAGACAAGGACTCTCCACTGACAGAGCGAGTACAGGGGGAGTAGGTGAGCACACACACTACATTGCATACATCACTCATCTCCTACTATGCCACAGTGTGCTGAATCCACAGCTCAGTGCACTCAGTGGTAATCTCCTTCACACAGCTGCCGATTTGTGACACTGTGGGAGAAGAGGAGATGACTGCTGAGTACAATGCAATTCATTTTACACCGGTGAATAGGGGTGTGTGGACATATTAAGCACTGAGAGGACAAGCTTTTTGGAGTCTGGGAGGGCGGGCTTATAGGTGTCTGTGGGGGCAAGTATGCTGGAGACTGGGGGGGCTGGTGTATAGGAGTCTGGAGTGTGCTTGTAGGAGACTAAGAGTAGTGATGTTTACACCCAGGCTCCAAAACAAAAATGCCTCTGGTCGGTGGCAGAGGCTGCTCCTTCAAAAAGGTGATATCTAGGTGACCCTGCAAAATTACAAACTGTCAGCATTTTGCAGCCTAGATACACATATAAATTATACAAAAAGCCTAAACAACCCCATATATTTTTAAGATTTATATTTTTAAAACATTTAGAAAACTAGGTATTGTTTACTTTATGTTTCACAAATACTTGCAATTTTTTTGATCGTATATCACAAAAAATCTTAATAACTTTAAACTTAATTTTTTGTTTGTGGGTGTAACGTGAAAAATTGGGGAAAGGTTCATAAAATATTAATACTTTTTCAAGGCCCTGTATTAGAAAGCCCACCAATGGATGGCTATAAAGAAGAGAAGTGAAGCAAATTTTTCATATGACACATTCAATGCCCAGATCTACACTTAGAGACTATGGGGATTTAAAATGCCAGAAACCCATGAAAGTTTTTCTCAGCAATAAAAACCTTCCATATGGAGTAATAGAAATAAGTGGATTTCAGAGTCTGGTGCACAATTACAAGAAGTTTGTTTAATTAAATTACATTATTATTTTTTTAACTATGTGAATGAAAGTCAAATGGACAGATTTGTACAGTGTATACATGTGTTTAATATGAGATTTCCACAAAATTTTGTTTAGGCCACATTGTATGTAGCTATCTATTTTTTTAATTTCTCATTATGCGTATGGGATACATTGCATTTGATAGTTAATTGTATGCAATTTAAAAAGACTAATAGAATGACTCTTGGATACCCTAATAAATGTATCAAAAATATAAACACATTTTATCAAAATACTAGATGGTGGCCCGATTCTAATGCATCGGGTATTCTAGAATATCTATGTACCGTATATACTCGTGTATAAGCCGAGTTTTTCAGCCCAAAAATTGGGCTGAAAAGTACCCCCCTCGGCTTATACACGGGTCATACGGTATGCTGTGGGGGGGGGCTGTGACCGGGGGCTGGAGGAGGCAGGAGGGGGCCGCGGTGACCGCATGCGGTCACGTGGGGCCGCCTCATTAGTGCAATGAATATGCACGGCATCCCCCCGTCCATCAGCGGCGGGGGGATGCCGTGCATATTGCACTGCACAGCCCCCCTCCTTAATATGGGTCCCCCGGTAGTAATAAACAGCCCCCCCTCCTTATCACGTCCCCCCCAGGCTGCGGCAGCTGTGAAAATAACAAACACTTCATACATCACCTTCCGACGCAGCTCTCCGCTCCTCCGGTCCTCTGCACTCCGCTCGCCGGCTTCTTCTTCCTTGTTGTGCCGGTGTCATGTGACCGGGCGCAGGAGATGACGTCATTTCCTGCGCGCGGTCACAGAAGTCGGCACATCAAGGAAGAAGAAGCCGGCGAGCGGAGGGCAGAGGACCGGAGGAGCGGAGAGCTGCGCCGGAAGGTGATGTATGAAGTGTTTGTTATTTTCACAGCTGCCGCAGCCTGGGGGGGACGTGATAAGGAGGGGGGGCTGTTTATTACTACTGGGGCTGCTGGATACTACACTGGGGCTGTATACTACCACTGGGGCTGCAATACCACTGGGGCTGCTGTATATAGGGGCTGCAGTACCACTGGGGCTGCAATACCACTGGGGCTGCTGTATACAGGGGCTGTATACTACCACTGGGGCTGCAATACCACTGGGGCTGCTGTATATAGGGGCTGCAATACCACTGGGGCTGCTGTATACAGGGGCTGTATACTACCACTGGGGCTGCAATACCACTGGGGCTGCTGTATATAGGGGCTGCAATACCACTGGGGCTGCAATACCACTGGGGCTGCTGTATATAGGGGCTGCAATACCACTGGGGCTGCTGTATATAGAGGCTGCAATACCACTGGGGCTGCAATACCACTGGGGCTGCTGTATATAGGGGCTGCTGTATACACCACTGGGGCTGCAATACCACTGGGGCTGCTGTATACAGGGGCTGCAATACCACTGGGGCTGCAATACCACTGGGGCTGCTGTATATAGGGGCTGCTGTATACACCACTGGGGCTGCAATACCACTGGGGCTGCTGTATATAGGGGCTGCAATACCACTGGGGCTGCAATACCACTGGGACTGGTGTATATAGGGGCTGCAATACCACTGGGGCTGCTGTATATAGGGGCTGCTGTATACACCACTGGGGCTGCAATACCACTGGGGCTGCTGTATATAGGGGCTGCAATACCACTGGGGCTGCAATACCACTGGGGCTGCTGTATATAGGGGCTGCAATACCACTGGGGCTGCAATACCACTGGGGCTGCTGTATATAGGGGCTGCTGTATACACCACTGGGGCTGCAATACCACTGGGGCTGCTGTATATAGGGGCTGCAATACCACTGGGGCTGCTGTATATACCACTGGGGGCTGCTGTATATCATACTGCTGGGGCCTGTATACCACTGCTGGGGGCTGTATACCTGTGCTGGGGTCCACCCTCGGCTTATACGCGAGTCAATAGATTTTCCCAGGTTTTGGGGGCAAAAGTAGGGGGGTCGGCTTATACACGGGTCGGCTTATACACGAGTATATACGGTAGTTTATTAATAAAGATTCTGGCCAGGCGCGAGCAATCCATGATGCGGGGTTTAAATCCCGCGCCAATATCGCTGATTGGTGGCAGCTGGCCGGGCGCGATCAATCAGCAAAGCGTGGTTCAAATCCCATGCCAATTCGCGGCCAGACTGCACCTGTCGCTGATTGGTTGCGGCCGGGCGCAACCAATCAGCGAAGCATGGTTTGAATCCTGCGCCAATTCACGGCAGGACGGTGCCTGTCGCTAATTGGTAGTGGCAGGTCGAGCGCGACCAATCAGCAAAGCGTGGTTCAAATCCCAAGCCAATTCATGGCCGGACTGCGCCTGTCACTGATTGGTCGCGGGCGGCTAGCTCAAGCAATCAGCGACGCGGGATTTCTGTTACAGACAAACAGACAGAATTAGATGATTTTATAGTAGATGTTACATCTGATAACAATATGCTATTAAATCAATGTTTATGATTCATTTCAATTCAGGTTGGTAGGTAGCTTGGATTCAGATGTTTCCATTTAGTAACTACAAGAATAAACTGGAAAAACAATATTTATAAACTCTCATGATAACAATGGCTTTTACTTTTATCTGCAGTTTTAAAAAGTTGTTTTATAAAGCATAATTTTATTTTACCTTTAATGTTTCAGCAGCTAACTACAAGAAGCAATAAAAAGTCAATTTGTGGTCTGCCATACACTGATTCTTAGCATTGAGGTCATTGGGCAACTTTAATTAGGACTCAGCAAGATTAAACTTGCTCTTGAACATTTACCAAGCATTCGCTTATTATATTTATGGATCATAGTAAATCTTTAGTAAGTTTGTTATACTGTTAAATTGTGTCTTTGTTATTTGCCAGTGTAACTTTTCAATTTATTTTAATTGTGTTACACATAAAATTTACTTTCAAAATGCATTAAAGTAAACATATTACACTAAAATGCCTGATCCCACTTAGGAAGCCAATTCTGTAAGTACCAAAAGTGAAGATGTTTAAATCTCAAAATGTAAGTTGGTGTACAAAAAAAATATTATTATACATGTTTATTTGGCAGATGTCCAGTTACACATTTTCTAAAGAACAATTGTAAAGATTTTTGTGACCTTTAGGGTGCTGTTACACTTGGCGACGGTCCAGCGATCCCGAGAACGATACGACCTGGTAGAGATCGCTGGAATGTCACTACATGGTCGCTGGTATGATGTCAAACAGTCAGATCTACTTAACAATGCAGCAACGATACGGCGACCCGTATAATGATCTCGGCAGTCGTTGGGACCCTGTCACACAGCAGCTAGTCTTATGACTCAGACCTACGTGGCTGAGTTCTGAGTCGCCAACGAGGTTGTTGTTAAGGCGTCAAACACACCGATGCATGCTGCACAGCGGGAAACCAACGATCAAAAAATGGTCCAGGACATTCAGACACAATCAGCGATCTCACAGCGGGGGCCCGGTCGCTGCTACGTGTCAAACATGGCGAGATCACTGGTGAGGTTGCTGTTGCGTCACAAGAAATGGGACGTAGCAGCAATCAAGCTAGCGATCTCACTATGTGTAATGGGGGCTTTACACTTGATATAGTTCATAGCTAATTCTTGTAATTCTAAACATCTATGACAGTCATTCATGCTCTCATAGAATTTAAGTCAGGGGGAAAAAGGAAACAACTATATTTTCATGTGTGAACCAATATTATAGACAGCAATGGATTCCATAACACTGATAATTCAGGTGCAACAGTGGCTCAGTGGTTAGCACTGTAGCCTTGCAGCACTAGGGTCCAGGGTTCAAATCCCACCAAGGACAACATCTGCAAGGAGTTTTTTGTTATCCCTGTGTTTGTGTGTGTTTCCTCCCATACTCAAAAAATATGCTAAGAGGATTTTTAGATTGTGAACCCCAATAGGGACAGTGTTGCAAATGTACAGTGCTATGGAATTAATAGACTATATGAATAAATATTATTATTATATACTGGTGTTAGGTCCCCTGGCACCGCTCCCCAGCTCACCTCTCCTGGGTCTGCATCCGCTGCTCCACTACTAAACTTGCATCCGGTGTCCAGGCGTGCTGTGTCTTGGAGCCATTGCCGGGTCCCCTTCCTGTCTGCTGACCACCGGGCTCACACATGAGCACACTACAATGGTCGGAGTCATGAATCTAATCAGTGGTACACTAGGCGGGTCGCGCTCCTCTCCTATGAATCTAGGGGCCGGCATGGCTCAACCTGACACTCCCCTTGACCAATAGCTGTCCATCCTCAGGTATATCAGACACCTCCACTGCTGGGAAGTGCCTGATTATTTTGTTAGCATGTTTCTGCTTCTCTGACTGGTAGTCAGGCCCACCTTGTGCTCTCCTCTGGTAGAACCCATTCGAGCTCTCCTGACCCCGGACTCTGTTGTCTCTTTCCATGTTTGGCCTTACTGTAGTTTAGACTAACCCTACGAGCCACCCCCCTGGTACTCTATCAGGGACCAAGTGTCTTTCGGTCCGCGCCGCTGCTCAATGAGTATCAAAAAACACTGGAGTGCTTGACACAAGGTATCTTCAGCTTTATTTTCCAACGCTTTTCTGAGCTAACACCAGCTCCTTCCTCAGGAATGACCCTGAGGAAGGAGCTGGGTGTTAGCTCCGAAAGCGTTGGAAATAAGCTGAGATACCTTGTGTCAAAGCACTCCAGTTTTTTTGATACTCATTGGAGAAGCGGCGCGGACCGAAAGACACTGGTCCCTGATAGAGTTTCACCCCACGTTGTGGAAGTGTGGTCCCGGCTGCGCTGCTTGTTTGAGCGATTAAGCTAGTTGTGGGCTTCACAACTAAATCAGTGAGCAGTTTCATACTGTTGGGATTTGATTCCTATTGAGGATAAGACCCTATGCGCATTCATTTTATAGATACCCCTGTACTAGCAGCTGTGGTATTAAAACCCCTGGGCTGCCCTGACAATCCTGTATAAGGGTTGGTTAAACAAGGACCAGCTCACCCAGGTAGTTCGGTACCACGGCCAGTGGGTCACTCTAAGAACCTTCCCTGGAAGCGTGACAACTTGTGGTGTGTATGCATCATCATTGAATATGCAACCCCAAAGAAAAGCCCTAGAATTATTGGAATCACAGATTGAAACATGCAATTAATTAAACAATTGAACATAATTGAAAAATAAATCTTGATGTTTTCAAGTGTGAGTGCAACTCAAAGAAATTCATGCATTTACATGCCTTGACATGTGATCAATGAGGTTATTAAAAGTAATTTGACAGCTGATACATGCTGCCGATCCATAGGCAGCATGTACCAGACACTGGCTGTATGATTTCAGCCATATTTGACTGGCTTTGAATCACTGTGGTATTTCTGACAAAAACCTACTTTAAACATATTTTAAAAGCCAGCCTGGAGTGAAGCCATACAGTAACTGATCGAACAAGCCAGTCACTGATGACTTCCCACTTACTGCCAATGACTGATAAGACCTTCCCTTTGTGAGTTTATAAGTTGAAGCCAATTATCCATTAGCACCGGGCAGGTAAAGGCACTATGAGACTGACCTCTTTGATTGGACACATGTGGCTTAGTCTCTAGTGGCTTTTTCTAGTATGGTTTTTAGTGAAGCATTTCAGAGTCAAACATACGTGGTTGAAATCATATAGCCAGTGTCAGATACACGCTCGTCGTGAATCAGGTAGCATGTATCAGTTATAAGATTCTCCATAATTGTTGTTTTAAGATTGATTTGCTTTGTGTTATTTTTTTCTGCAAGGTGCCTATATTTGATTCTTAATATCTAAGATGTTTTTAATTAATTTTTCTTTCTAATTTTGCATAACAACATTTCTACTAAACCTGGGATTTTCATATTTCCATGACTTTTCCTTCTTGGTGTTACTAATTTAATAATGATGAGCAGTACATTTAAATTTCTTGCCAAAAGTGGAACTTATATGAAATCTAGAAACAAAAAGTCTTTCCTTTATAATAACTTATCTTCATTGTTGGTAAGAATGTTTTGCATCTATCACTAAACAAAAATGTAATGACAGTAATACCTCACAATATATTATGTAATATTATTAAAAGTTTTAACTGAATGTGAACATATTCTAGATACAATGTAATCCTTGATACAGTTAACGGAAAAAATCAAACCGAAATGTTGAATCTTGAACTAGCTGCCTAAGAATCTTAAAAAGAGATTCCACAGTTTCTAATAAATATTTCATCATAGTGTACGAATCCTATCTGCAGTAGGTCTCCAGCCATTATGATGAATTACAGAAATTGATTTGCAGGGTGAAGATCCATTTTTGTTGAAGATAAAACAATAATGTTAGGTTACTTAGTGACTTTAACCTCTCAACAATAAGATTGTATAGTTGTGTTGAAATCTAGCAGGTTTGCATTTTTTCACCCCAGTGTTGACGAAGCTAACTTGCCGTTTCAATACAACCATATTCCCTATATATAGTTATTTTATTTAGTGAGACAATGCAGTCTTAATGCTCCAAAGTCAAAGATACTACAAATTTCATGAACATACTATGTAGTGAAATAAATCAATTTCTTAAAGTTTTTAGTTGAAAAAATGATCTGCTATATTAGAAGCATTAAAAAATAGCATAAACTTAGTTTTTTATGGCATTTTTTTACATTCACACCTTATTCCCTGTTTTCTGTTGACTCATAGGAACAGAAATCTAAAAATTAAAGAGAAACAGATCTGTCGCATGAAATACTCTAAGTCAACACAATTTAAAAAGAAGGCGCCAGGTTCATTCATATAATCCATCATTTTTCCGAGACCTCTATTTTTTTCTCAAATAGACTAGACAAAACTGCAATTAAGGTTGCAAACAGGCTTTTAATATACTTATAAATATAGAATAAAGGAAAATACCAAGTAGTAATTAATTCCAATCAGACTGGATCACCATTAGAACAAGAATTTTACTGTATATATATAAGAAACTTCCATAGGCTGTAGTGGCGAAGTCAGTGCACATAATAAACATGATCTTTTTCTATTCCTTTTTCAGCTATCATTGACTAATTTGAATTTTTCTACATATGACCCTTTGTTAATATGCGCTCTTCATTTGATTGGTTTGTACTCTTTACCTATCTAAATTGCTACATACTAGAGTGCCTTGTCTGTGCACCATAGAAAGGCTTCCCACTGTCTTCTTTGAAAAATTATGTAGAATTGAATAGGCAAGAAATGAGGATTAAGAAAAGGTCAAATCTTCAATGTGAATTGCACAAAATCAACAGAGGATATCCTGAAAAAAAGAGAGAAGGGGTTCTAATAGGAGGCCCTACTTGACTGCATCTTTCCTCATGCAACATCAAGCTGTATCATCAGTTTTGGGTCTTTATATTGCAGTAGGGAACATGCTAGATTGACGAATATCACAGGTTGGTGAGGTGACAAAAACAGCTGATGATGGTTCTTCTGTTTTAATATGGTTCCCTCTTGAAGACCAGGCTCCTGCAGCTCATCTTTACCATAGTCTCACTCTAGTTAGAGAACTATCTAAACTGACATTGAGACCATCTAATTCTACAAGGGGACACAAAACCACCTTTTTAAGGACAACAGAGGTTGTGACAGTAGGATCTTGGACTGTGGGGTATTGTTGAGACATCTGGAGGTTCCCCTGAGACCTATCAAGATCTGAGCTGACCATTCACTGGAAACAAAAGTTGGGAAAGGACCCCTTGTGAGTGTGAGACTATCACAGACACATATAAGATCAACAGTCAAGAGCCATACCACTCCATTGCAGACAAGGGAAGTAACCTGGGACCAGAATTCACAATACCGGCGACCCGAGCATCATAAGGAACCCGTTCATCATCTGATGTATTTTACCATATATCCTGATGCATAAGCCCCTAAAGAGCCTTTAAGTAACGAGAAAGGCGAAACGCATCGGGCGAAAAAAGACCACAACCTGTGATCATATATGTTCATACATTGTCTATTGTACAAAGGGGATGTTAAATGAATGATAATAGATGTTTATTGATCATTTGGAGACCTGACTTCATATACTTATAATTAGGGGACTTCGCATGTGATATGAACCAACAGTGACTAAAGGTGACAGACGGACCAATAATACCTATTTGGCTTTAGTCTGAAGACTCTGTATCCAGACAACCCAATAGGGATTAAGTGTGACACCAGTACTGTGTGGGTAACATTTATGGGATCACCATTTCTCCCATAATACAATAGATATTGTGTATTTCTTTGGGTGTGGGGGGGGGTTAAATGTAATTTGTATGTTTACACTGAACACTGTGACACAAGTCCACACAGGACATTTTAATACGTAATAAAACTATTGAAAAAAAGTAAATCCTGTAGTTTATTTGGTTTAGAATACATAGTTTTCACCATGATCTTCCTTTCTATCACCATGGCAAGTACCAGGAGACAAGCAAAAATACACTTGCAAATCCCTAATTGGTCTTTACCTTTCTTTTTATGGCTTCTTCTGGCCTCCCACCATGCACATTTCTAGAGAGAGATGAGGAGATTGTGTGTTGTAATGCCCAAATATTTGAGGAGCCACGGTAGCATGAAGCCAATAGAGGGGGAACAGCAATCACTGTCTCAAGAGGTAAATGATAATGAGAAACAGTAGCCAGCAAATCTTTTTAAGTCCACAAGTCAGGAGGGTTACCAAAGTAAGAAAGTGGAAGACAAGATAGTGGATGATAAAGCCAATGAACCAGCTTGGCAAGGAGGCTCATAGAGCAAACAGAGCTGCATAGATGAGGAGGTATCCGCAGCACAGCAACAAGAGAAAGAGGCAGTTGAGTAGTGAGAGGGAGAAGATTGTTAACTGTTTCTCAGTGCACCAACATATGGCCAGATCCCAGAACAAGAATTAGATGTTCCCCAGTCTGGTGCTTTTGACAGAAAGTGTGTGTGATGACATGGAATCAATATATAGCAAGGGTTAAGTTTCTTAATATTTGTCAAACTATAGAAACTTTTGCTGTTATCTCATGTTTGCTGGGACATTGTTTACATTGTTACAGAGTCCCTCTATTGTTCAAAGGTTTGTGTTTACTCATGTAATTATCTCACCCCTTTGTCAGAGAAGGTCATGACACAAAGATAAATTAAGTATGCAAGCCTTCAAATGTATTACTATGTGGATTGCTAGATTCTATGTAAATTATCTGTCTCTTCCTCTTCTCTGCCAGAAATACAATACTACTAGAGATATTATGTATGCGGCTTGAAATCTAGCCAATGAGAGCACAGTCTTAGTAAACCAATTGTGTAGTTCCCAATGTTCTGAATTATGTGCTCAGGGGTATATAAGAAGGACTGTTCATTTGACCAGGTTGTCAAGCTACATGGTACCAATACAAATCTAGGATCTGCAGATCCGATTGGCAGGTCATAACCCGAGGACTAGGCACTTTGGTGCCGATCAAGGGGATTATAACCTGGATTATATTACTACATGAACTTCAGCATTGAATGCTAGGATTCAGTTGGGATATCAAAGACTACATAATGAAGAAAACCAGGTTGGGACAATCCGGTCACCTGGCTACAGACTTTGCTGTGCTCGGTCAGCTTCCTAAATCTGGTGTTATTCCTATCAGGGTTGGTGCCTGCCGAAAGCAGGGTGCTGCTGGATTGGAGTAAGTAGCCCTTAAAGTCCTGAGGCACAAATATTCTAATCCCTGGTGAACCAGCGGAGGATAAGACTCTGTTGCCTTTTATATTATGTGTTTTGTTAATTTATGTGTAATATGCCGTTAACTGTTTGGGATCCAATAAAGCCTTAATGTTGTTGTTTCCTCACCCTGTGTTGTCTGAGTAGTGTTCCACCCATGGTTAAGGAGATCAAGCATTCAGTTGGGATGAGCCCTGGTCTTGCTGTCTTTCTTAAGGCAGACAGGCCAGCACATGACAAGTTGCCAGCCAGAACATGTAGTGTCATGGAGCACATGTCAATTTGTTGAACCATTAGGGAAAAATCAAAAAACAGAGTTGTCCAACAACATGGGAGGTACACATTCATGTACAAGGAATATCACAGCTTATAAGGGTAACAATATTAATATTCAAAGGGAAAACGCCAAAAGTCATACATATCCACAAGTATAGAGCTGAGAACATATATGTTGCACTATACAATACATAGTTAGCACTATCCCAGGAGACAGCCCTGATCCTATACATGTGTGTATATATATATATATATATATATATATATATATATCTCCAATGGGTAAATACTTTTCAACCCTATGCACTTGGTGCATCTGCTTTTTCAGTCTAGGAGTCCCACTTCTTCCAAATGGGGCAGAAATATTTTCTCAGTCCCTCCTCTAGATCTCTTTCAGGGTATAAAGTATAAGTTTGCCTCATCTAATTTTTAGCAGCACTTGCACAGTGCACTGGCTTTACCAGTCTAAGACTCCCACTCCTTCCAAATGGTAAAAAAATATTTTCTGTGGCCCTCCTCTATGTCTTTTCTGGAGTTTACAGGCGTGCTTCCTTCTAATTTTTAGCAACCCTTTCACATTGGCTTACCAATTTAGGAGTCCCACTCTTTCCAAATGGGTCAAAAATGTTTTGAGGCCCTCCTCTATGTCTCTTCCAGAGTATGTCAAAGTGCCTCCTTCTAATATTTTACAGCCCTTGCACTGAGTGGATAGGCTTTTCCAGGGCAGGAATCAAAATATTCTTAAAACTGTCCCAAAATGAAGTCAGAATTCATCTACTTTGTCGCTTGCTACATGTATTTTGATCCATCCTTGAAATTTTTGTTAGGCTTTCCAATGAGTGCATATATTTTACTAGGGTAGGAGTCAGAATGTTTTTAAAATTGTCAAAAATGTAGTCAGAGTCCCTCCTCTATGTTTCTTTTTGTGTTTTTCAATCCACAATTGGAATTCTTGCTGGGCCTTGCAATTAGTGCACAGTCTTTACAAGGGTAGGAGTCACAATCTTTTAAAACTGTCAAAAGAATTATTCTGAGGATCTCCTCTACATGTCTTCCAGGGTGTATTATAGCTCTGCCTTCACATTTTTGGCAGTCTTTGCACTTATTTCATAGTTTTTATGAGTGTAGAAGTCCCACTACCTAACAATTTGAACAGAATATTTATGAGACCCTCCTTTATGTCTAATACAGGGTGTATAGAAGTAACTTTTCCTTCTAATTTTTGGGAGTTTTTGCAATGACAGCATGGGCTTTACGAGGTTCAGAGTCCTTTCATCATGAATTAAACAGGATGTATTTGACCATGTCATAAACACCTCTTGCCCAGATAAGGTAGTGAAATGTTTAAATTACCTTTACAATGAATGATTTCTTTACCATTGAAAGCAATACGAAAGTGCATAAATTGCTAAGAAAACACACTACGTGTGAACATAGCCTGAGGGGAGGAGGAGTTTTTTTTCCTATATATACAAGTCATAATACAGGAAGAAATGTTTCCTAACATTTTTTCCTGTAAAATCCATTGTCTTCGGCTTTATACAGTTTATTGTCAGTCCGTGAAAGTGGTGTGATGTTCTGACAGCATTGATTCCAGCAGAGACAATGGAGTCAGATATGTTCAGGAATCTTCCCCATGCTGTTTGTATATCATTTGAGTATGCTTTTCATCCATTTCAGTGATTTTCCAGCAGCCACAGACCTCCTGCGAGGTTTCGCCCTGAAAAATGCTGGAGTTCCCATAGACCAGTGGTTCTTAACCGGGATTCGATCAAACCCTAGGAGTCATGCACGGTTCATTTTGTGTACCAGTAAAAAAACATATACCTATGTCTTGAATTTGAAAAAACATCATATTTGATTTATCACTAAAGAAGGGTTCGGTGAATGTGCATATGAAACTGGTGGGTTCGGTACCTCAAACAAGGTTAAGAACCACTGCCATAGACATACGTCATACTCATTACTCGAGTCTAGCACCTGAGCAGTCCAAAGTGCTCGATCTGAGCAATTAGCACCCAAGCATGTTAGTGCTCACTGACCAGCAGTGAAAAACTATTTTCCTGGGGCTTCGGATACTTCAGTGGATCTTTTCTTTACTAGATATGTATGATAAAGTCTGTCGATTTACAAAAGATTAGACTTCTGTTCTCTCACACTTTTCTTTGGTAGCTGTTGATATTAACTGATGATTTCTGTCTCAATGCTATAGATAATGGAGCAGGTCAATTCAATCTTTCCCCATATTCTTGATCTTTAACATCTCCCCACTTTCATGGCTGTTCACTGGTTGCTCTTTATTTCATCCTCAACCTGTAGAGCCACTGGAAGCCAAATCTCTTTACAGAACGTTCTCTGTCTGTAAGAAACCCTTACTGGGGAGCCAAAACATGTCCTAATTTATGCATATACATTGGTACTAGCAAAAAAACTTTTTTCAAAGAGACATGTTTAAAATCTTGCCTGAGTATAAGGCAGACTTAGCCCCATTGTGACCATTTTTTTTAATGATGATCAACCAAAATATTATATTACACAATAAAGTATTGAATATTTAAAACGGCATAACAGTAAACTTAATATAGTTATTACTACAGTCTCATATTATTTAGCATATGATTTAGTTTATGCTTTTTCCGTTCTTAATAGACCCCATTTAGTATTTCAGTACACAGATTAATACTACCTTACTATTAATGCCACTTTACCATTTCTTCACCTTTTACATTAGGATATAAGGTGTGTGTGTGCTGATGCCAAAAACAAAATAGAAGAAGTTAACCCGCGAACAAATAGAAGTAGACTGCTATTACCTCTGGGAGAAAATATCTCTGTACGGACTGCCATGTTGAAGAGCTATTCCATAGCCTTTGCTACTAATGCTGTTTCCAATGACAGTCACTGAACATTCATCATCCGTGAGGGCTGCATACTCCACTACTGTCACATCCCATAAGAATGCATAGTTTCCTTTCTTTGCCTGGAAGTAAGGAATAATAGAAAGACAAAAAAAAAATATACAACAAATGTTAAGAATATAATATGTTTTAGAACAATTGGGAGACAAGAATAAAGCAATTTGTATAATGACATGAAGCACAAGGAAAATCTGAAGTGAAGGCTTTAACAATAGGATTTTCTTCCCATGATTGACTGTTTTTCTTCGATTTTGATTAAATGTAATTCTTAATTTGGTGAAGAAAATGCTTTTACTTGACAATAAATTGGATTAATCATATATTTTTTCATGTACAGCTTCAATGAAAGGATGTAATATATCGCCTTCTATGCCGTTTGCTGAAAGTAATCATGACTTTATCAGAGTATTATATTTTTACATCTATGTGATAAATAATAAGTACAGAACAACAGATGGCTCAAGGATTAAGCACAAAAGAATGTGAATTTACAGGCCCTGGCTTACTTTGCTGTACATTTGCATAAATAATGCATGAACATGAATCCATCACCAGTGGCATGAATTATGTGAATGTATAGGCTGCTTTATCAAACAAGAGGAAAGCTGTTCTTAAAAAATCTTGCTAAATAAAAAAAAGGCCTTATTTTTTTTAAAACTCTTCTTATTACTTCACAAAGAATTTTCCGGTCAACAAACTTTAAAGGAAAATTAAAGCTAAACCACTAAACAAATAGTTCTTATGAGGAAAAGAAAAATCCTTTAAAGTTTGCCAATACAACATGTTTTGTTCTTTTGCGCTTTAACAGAATTAATGAGTTGTTTATTCTACAAACTCTTATTAAACACATATAATGAAGAACGGCTTATAATGACCTCTGCTTCTGCCCTTTAAAGGCTGAACACAAATACTAACATGATGTTTTTCTGTAAAGCTTAGTTAGGTACATGTTATTTTTCTTTACACAATCATAAAAACAAAACTTTAGAAAATACTTTAATGGTTTTGTCTTAAAAGACATGAGTGATCCATATAAATGTCGTTGAGGGTTGCCACTGCCCACATTAGCCATTTAAAAGCCAGACAAGAGAATGACAAACGTAAATGTACTTGAACAAATACAGGTAATACTACATTTCACCTATAGTGGCTACTATGCAATATAGCCAAAAGCAAGACACCTATAATTAAGGATGAGTGAACCTGAACTGTAAAGGTCAGGGTTCATACTGAATATCTTGTGTCCAATGCTGAATCCTGAACCCAGAATTTTCACTGTATGTCCACTTTCTGCTTGGTTATGTCATCTGAATAAAGCTTGCTAAAAGGCTGCAAAGCAGCCATTAAGCAAGCTTATTCAATTTTTGAAATATCACAGCTGTCATTAACCCCTTTTATTACCCTGATTGCAAATGTACCAATGCAATCAAGATGACCAGGGTAGGTGCTAGGATTGGCACATCTAATAGATGCGCTAAGTGCTGAGGTAGATACGAGCTGGTTTATTTATGATGTGAGGGCCTATATCCATGGGCCTCCACAGGATAAGACTACCAACCCCCAGCTTTACAATGTCTTAGTATCAAAAAGTGGGAAGACCCCATGTCATTTTTTTTAATTATGGGATCCACTCTATTTTTTAAAAGAACCAAGGTAGAACTCACTTCTGAGGGTTGCATCCTTTAGCTGCTGTTTCACCTGCACTTATCAAAAATACAGTGGGAGTCAACATAATTTTTTTAAAGTTATTTATTTCTTTTTATACTACCATACAGCAAAGTCATCTGCAACCAATCATAGATGCTGGCACATAGAGTGGGTAGGGGAAATCACCAATATTCATGAAGCTTAATGAGTTAGCCCAGAAAAGAGTCTCACAGTGGTCTTATCTTTTAGGAAATATGGAGTATAATTGTTCTGCTCTTATCCCCATTTAGCTCCATTTTGTAGCCTCATATCCCTTAGGCTAGGGTCAGATTAACTTGTATTTAGCTGCGCCGGGGGGGCGCACTAAAAACATAGGATTTGGCAGCAATGAAGCAGTGCTAACGCCATGTTAGCACCGCAATAACGCTGCTAATTTTAACCTATGGGGAGGCGAGCCTTACCGCGGCTCTAACGCCGGCATCTGAATGAAATTTTGCGTTATTCCTAACGCCATCAAAGATGCTTTAGAAAGCATTTTGCTGGCATTGGGAAATAGCGCAAGATTTCACTCAGATGTCGGTGTTACAGCCACGTTAGGAGCTGCGTCTGCATCAGGTAACATCCCCGGGTCGGCTAAAAACGTTAATCTGACCCTTAGCCTTACTACCACTATTTTAAAGCCCAAAAATTCTCATCCCCATTAACTTGTATGAGGTTTTTTTATTCAGGGTTAAGTTTGGGTCAAGTTTGATTCCCAAACCTGACTTTTTTTTAGGCGGTGCAGATTCGGCAAACCCAAATAGGCAGCTGAGGGTTGGGGCAGCCCATTCCTGCCTGCTGTACCTGTCTGGCGTACAAAAATACGGCAAAATCCATGTCAAAATTTTTAGTAAAAAATTCATAAAAAAATTAAAAAATACACATTTAGGGACTGCATCTTTATTAACCCCTCCACTTGAGGGGTTAATAAAGATGCAGTCCCTAATATATATTTTCTAATGAATTTTTCAAAAAAATTTTGACTTGGGCTTTGTCGTATTTTTGTACACCAGCCAGGTACAGCAGGCGGGAACGGCTGCCCCCAACCCCCAGCTGCCTATTTGTACCTGGCCGGACACAACAATATAGGGAACCCCTTTTTTTTATTATTTCATGAATTTCATGAAATATTAAAAAAATATGTGGGTCTTCGCGCTATTTCTATGTCCAGCCAGGTACAACTAGTAATTGTAACTAATATTAGACATGACTGCCATGAACACAACACAGAGAAAAAATCTTTTATTAGAAAAAATAAAACACTTGAGACTCCATCTTTATTAAGAAAATAATCTTCCGTCCGACATAGTCCAATCCAGTTTTGTTCTTTAGCTCAGCTACATCTCTGGTAGAGAACCTCTACCAGAGATGTAGCTGAGCTGTGCGGCTGTGGGAAAGTTCATGTGAGTTCATGCACTCAAGCTGAACTCACATGAACCCTGACAGCACAGGGCTATTTCAAATGAACAGCTGATCAGCATCCGCTGATACCTCAGCTGTTCATTTGAAATACCGTATATACTCGTGTATAAGCCGACCCGTGTATAAGCCGACCCCCCTACTTTTGCCCCCAAAACCTGGGAAAACTATTACTCGTGTAAAGCCGAGGTTGGACCCCAGCACGGGTATACAGCCCCAGCAGTGTGGTATACAGCAGCCCCAGAGGTATATACAGCAGCCCCGGGTATATACAGCAGTAGCCCAGTGGTATATACAGCAGCAGCCCCAGTGGTTAGTATACAGCAGCCCCAGAGGTATATACAGCAGCAGCCCCAGTGGTAGTATACAGCAGCCCCAGAGGTTAGTATACAGCAGCCCCAGAGGTATATACAGCAGCCCCAAGGTAGTATACAGCCCCAGGGTAGTATACAGCAGCCCCAGAGGTAGTATACAGCAGCCCAGAGTAGTATACAGCAGCCCCAGTGGTAATACAGCCCCAGAGGTAGTATACAGCCCCAGTGGTAGTATACAGCAGCCCCAGAGGTAGTATACAGCAGCCCCAGAGGTATATACAGCCCCAGTGGTAGTATACAGCAGCCCCAGTGGTAGTATACAGCAGCCCCAGAGGTAGTATACAGCAGCCCCAGAGGTAGTATACAGCAGCCCCAGTGGTATATACAGCCCCAGTGGTAGTATACAGCAGCCCCAGAGGTATATACAGCCCCCAGTGGTAGTATACAGCAGCCCCACAGGTAGTATACAGCAGCCCCAGAGGTAGTATAACAGCAGTGCAAGTGGTAGTATACAGCAGCCCCAGAGGTAGTATACAGCAGCCCCAGTGGTGTATACAGCAGCCCCAGAGGTAGTATACAGCAGCCCCAGAGGTGTTAATACAGGGCCCCCCTTGGTGCACAAACCTGTAAAGGAAGAGATTAGTATACTTATCACTGTCCCGCTGCCGCTGTCCCGCCGCCGTCATCGCGCTCCTCCGTCTTCATCCAGCGTCTTCCGTCTTCTTCCGGCTTCCTCCTCTGGCGCGCAGACAATGACGTCATTGCCTGCGCCCACCGGAGGAAGCTGGAAGAAGACGGAAGACGCTAGATGAAGACGGAGGAGCGCGATGACGGCGGCGGGACAGCGGCAGCGGGACAGTGATAAGTGTACTAATCTCTTCCTTTACAGGTTTGTGCTGCAAGGGGGGGCCTGTATACTGATGGGGTGGGCCTGTATACTGTATACACTGTATACAGTGTATACAGTGTACAGTGACTCGCGTATAAGCCGAGGGGGGGACTTTTCAGCCCAATTTTTGGGCCGAAAAACTCGGCTTATACGCGAGTATATACGGTAAGCGTCGGGAAAGCCGGCAGTGAGAAGACTTCACAGCCGGCTTTCCTGTTCTGTGTGCGCTCCCCCACTCCCTGATGCCCCCTCCCCGCTCCCCCAACGCATCCCCACCCGATCCTAAGTTAGGACCGGACGGGAAGTGCAGAACCAGGGAGCGGGGAGGGGGCATCAGGGAGCGGGGAGTGCAGCAGGGAATGGGAAAGCCAGCAGTGAAGTATTCTCACCGCCAGCTTCCCCACCCGGGTCCTTCACTCCCTGCTCCCTTGTGCTACGCTCCCCGGCCAGTCCTAACTCAGGATTGGGGTGGGACTCAGCGGGGGGAGTGGAGGATCTGGATGGAAGGCAGAGGATCGGGCTGAATGATTGTTTAAAAGCCAGCGGCTTTTTACCCTAGGCTTTTAAACTATCATGCACCCATTTCAGCCTTTTTCCTCAGCCCCCAGACCGCTGTATAGGGTCCAGCAGAGACATTACTCACATTTCCCATTGACTTACATTATACTCATTACTCCTAGTGAGTATTTACAAGGAAATTTGCGGAGTAACGAGTAGCCCGAATACCGTACTATTTGGCGAGGACCGAATAGTAATGAGTATATACTTTTTTTATTTAGATATAACTTATTCTCATTTTTCTACCCTTACAAAAGGGGAAATGAACAGACAAGAATTTATATACATAGTGTACCAAACCTTCATTTTCTGGTTGGGGGCAGAAGCAATGTTAGGGTTAATGAACTATGAAGTCTCAGCTTTGGTTTTACACTGAACATCGCTCATTGTATCAGTTATGCAACAATATGCATTTGAAGTATTAACTGATATCAAAGAAACTATCTGTAGTGTTGTGTTTTACGTAGCTTTTTTTTCTTTAAAGAGACATTTTTCTTGTCTACGATCTACAGCAGACAGATAAAATTCTTCCTAAAGCTCCAAGCAACCATAACTTTTTCAGGGTGTATTGGACACCATGTTCTGAACTAAGGTTTTGTTCTCTTGTGTGCTGACATTATCATAATATCATAGTTCCCTGAACTTCATTACAGCTTTTAAACTTTGGATTTTAATTTGTTTTGCCCTCTCTTGAGATTTTTTGCTCAAATTGTATTATATTATATGTTGATTGTATGTACCAAATCAGTTTCATAAACATGATGAATAATATTGTGGGAAAACACATGTAGCAACTCTTTAAATACAATTTTTAATTAACAAATTTCAGTATATATTTACTTTATTTAGAAAGTTTCCTTCTTTCACTTTAAAAACATGTAAATTCTGTTAATTTGTTTTTTTCCGTTAAGTACAGGCGAATGCAAACAATACACATAATTATCATTCTGTTCATAGTGTTTCAAATGGAAGCTCAGTTAATGGAGCTGGTTATTTTGTGTAATGACAATAGTTTTTTTATAGATTGGAATTTGAGGCATATATGACCCTTTGACTGTATATTAATTTACATTTTTTACAGTGGTATGGTAACAAAAAAAAATTTGGGATTTTTATATTTTTTTCTGCATTCCTCTGATGACTTTACCATGCCATGCTGACTAGACTTGAGCAATGCACATAATATATCAAAATATTCAAAGCAATTGCATAGTGCAAAGTAATGTCAGAGGTCTACTTGTGCCAGAAGTCACAGCCCAGAATCAGGAAAACCAACATAGATGGAAGACAACAAGAAAAAACACGGAGGATGAGACGAGGATCGATGGAGCAGTTTAGCTGCTTCACACCAAGGATGTATATATATACATCCTTGGCTGTGTCCTTCCTTCTGATGTGAGCTCACACACTGAGCTCACATCACCCCCACACATCTCAGCTTATCTCATCAGCGCCAGCGCCGGCATTCCATAAAGTGATCATTTGTGCTATAGCGAGATGTGCTGCAGCTCATCTCTACATAACACAAGCAATCAAACTGTAGAGCTCTGAGGCTCCCTAGTTGGCCAAGTAAAATAAAGAAAATAAAGTTTTTAAAAGTATGAAAAAATATAAAAGTTTGGATCATCCCCCTTTTGCCACATTGAAAATAAAACTATTAAATAAATAAAAAAACACAAATTTAATATCGCCATGTTCAGAATTGCATGATCTATCAAAGTATAAAATCAATTAATCGAATTTGTAAACTGCGTAACCAAAAAAAAGGTCCAAGCGACAAAATTAAGTTTTTTTAGTCATCAAAAAATTGCAAAATAAATGCAATAACAGGCGATGAAAGCATTGCATCTACCCAAAAATGTTATCATGAGAAACCTCAGGTTAACACTAGAAGTCCCAGAGATGGGTCATTTACATTTCTACCTTTAGAACCCAGAGACGGGTTGAATGACCTGAAGGATTTTAGCTAACATCCTCTCATCACCGTCTTTTGTTCTGTAATTAAGGCCATTACTGTCGCACCACAGAAGGTTGTTGTTTTCCATTGAGTTAGCCATTTAGCTTCTAGTTAGTTCTATTCAGTTTGGACTAAGCGTCATTTGACCCTCTTTCGGGACTTCAGGGGGAGCTCAAAATTTCTGGGACTTCTAGTGTTAAGCCACAAAAAAAAGCCATCACACAGCCCCAGATCACAAAAAATGAGAACGCTATGGGTCACGAAAATAATGCAAAAGTGCAATTCTTTTTCTTTACAAATGTAGAATTTTTTTCAGCAATTACATAAAAAACGGAATACATGTTTAGTATCTACGAACTCAGTGTCAGTGTATCTGAGACTGACATGTCACTTTTACCATATACTGAATATGGTGATTAATCAAATCCAAAAAACAAATGTGTGATTGCACTTTTTTACAATTTCACCACACTTGGAATTTTTTCCCAATTAACTATACACTATATGATAAAATACATGATGGCATTCAAAATTACATCTCATCCCACAAAAAACAAGCCATCATATGTCTATATTGACAAAAAAATACAAAAGGTATGGCTCATGGAAGAATGGGAAGGTAAAATGAAAAATGGAATATCGCCTGGAGGTGAAGGTGTTAAAGGTGAGGTGAGTACTATAATATTTTTCTTTTTACATCCTACGTTTGTCAGCTCTGATTTCTGGAGAGACCGCAGCGCATAATAAGAAACATTTAATTTTAATCACTCTGAGGCAAATCAAATTTCTTTGATAAATTTGAGAGATTTGCTAAATTCTAATCTTTTTAGATTAAATTATCTCTACTTAATTGTTCTACACTTACACATCTTGTTACTGATATGTGAATGATGACAACTGAAGCATTTTCATAGATCTAGAGTTATTTAATATTAAGTAACATATCCATTTTCACATCTTGTCTGCCATCAATGAGGTTGTTAATGACTATCTGAAAAAGATTCTACCATGAACGCACTTAGGCAAATCATCAATATAGGACAGGGTCACACATGCCCATCCCCTTTTTTAAGCCCTTAGAAAAACTGATGCGTTAACGCATATGCGTTTTTTGACTTTAAAAAAAAAATGATCCCAAAAATGGATTTAAGGCAAAAAGTATGGTATGTGTGACCCTGGCCAAACAGTGCTTTCAGGTGTTTTTGAGTCAGACATCCATCTCCAGGAGATCCATAGACCTCACTCAGCAATTCACAAAGGGTATCAGGTACAAAGCAAGATAGCAATGGAGGCTAGAATAGAGGTTTATCCTTTTCAGTGATTAATTGCATTTCATTCTTGATGCAATAGTAGGCAGAGATTGGTTGTATGACATGGGTGATTCCATGAAGAATACTTGATGAACATGAAAGGGAAACTCACACCAGTCTAATTCCTGGACTTATGTTAATTGTTGGCATAATATATGGCAGCTGGTGCCCTTAGTCTTCATTCAAGGGACACTAAAAGCCTAACATTACACTGATTTGGTTGTTGATAGAGTGGTATAGCAAAAGTGTCCTGAGTGCTGATTTTATTGTTGCAATGTAAAGCCACATGTTTATCATGTTGTATATGTGCCACCATGGCTGGAAGTGTCTCTGGATTTATCTCCCATTGAGCACATTTGGGATTCCATTGGTTGGAAATGGCGCTGCCTACAATGGATCTTGATTATTTGACCAAGGACATTCAGCATGGCAGATACCCATAAATAATGTTATTCATAGCATGCTAAGGCATCTAAGTGTGTGTATTTCTGTGCATGGCACACACACTGGATGAATTTTTAGATGCTTTTAAAAATCTGTATTCATTATTTTATCATTTACACAATAGAAGCATGTTTAAAAATCCTTTGACTTCTGTAATGTAATGACTTTTTCTTCATGCATTTGCAATTTCAATTTTCAATAGTGTACATACTTTAACACTGGTATATTGCAGGTATACAGAAAATAATGTCCCACAATGGAGACTATTCATGGACTAGGTCTTCACAGAAGGCATAAAACTACACTAAGAAGGTCCTACATTGTCATAACAAGGTAATTATCGATCTGTAATCATGCTTTGGAGGTAAAATCAGGCTTTAAGCAGTGTGTATTGCTAGTGTACATGTTATAAAATTGCAGTTATCAGTGGTTGACAGAAATATGTACATTTTTAAACAGCAGAGCATTATTTTAGCAACCTTTTGTTGACATTACGACAAATAGATGCAATTGTGTAACACAGTGAGTATGGTAAGAACTCAGCTTCAATGTGCCTTCTGTATTAAGGGATAAAGCTTAGGACATAGTATTCTGTCCTACATCAAAAAAAGGTTAAAGGGATCCTGTCACCTCCAAACCGCCTCCTAAGCTAGCAAAACATGTCCCAGCACCATCCTATCACTAATCTCGCACTCCTTTCGTCTCCTAAAAGCATCCTGTGAAAGTGCATAAAAACGTTTTAATACTTACTCATTAGTGATTATAATTAGCAGTGACTATATTCTTTAGTCACCAAGGCGGGCTGTTTTGCAGCTCCAGGATCCACCCTGTCTCTGTGTGTTCTGCTGTGCTTGTGCAGGCATTGCCCTCCCCCCTCTCTATCACTCACAGAATGCAAATCATTAGTCCTGCCTTCAGTTTCAGTTTCACAGCAGCACAAACAGAGATAGGGTGGATCCTCGAGGCTGCAAAACAACATGCCCTGGTGACTAAAGAATATGGCCCCTACTAATTATAATCACTAATGAGTGAGTATTAAAACGTTTTTATGCACTTTCACAGAGGATGCTTTTAGGAGACAAAAGGAGTGTGAGGTGTTTTGGAGGTGATAGGATCCCTTTAAGGCTATGGTCATGACACATCCGAGAATAAATCAGTGCCAGGCAGGCACAGCGCATAGTGTTAATCACAGGTAACGCTATGCGCCGCCTGCCTATGCACTGCTATGGTGATGTGCAGCTTACCACACCTACTGGCTCCACTCAGCAGACCCGGATATGTACTCTTAACGCCGTTAACGCTATGCGTTATGCCTGCCTGGCACTAAGATTTTCACGGATGTGCCAGGCTAGGGTCATGATGCAAGTGTGACCCTAGCCTAACAGAAAAGGTAAAATAAAAAGCTACTGCAAGGGCAGTTGCCCTTGAATATATGATATTGATATTGAAATTGCCAGTTTTTGCTCATAATCAAGTCTAAACAGAAAGAAAGGGGAGGTAGCACCATATTGAGGTCCACCAAAACAGTTTTCTCAGAACTAAATTCCTCACTAACACTGAGGCCCTATTCATCAGTATTTAGATAATACAAAAATATTTAACTTTTTTCTTCTTTTATTCCTTAACAAATATATATTTCTTCTACAGTTGTGGCCAAAAGTATTGACACCCCTGCAATTCTGTCAGATAATACTCAGTTTCTTCCTGAAAATAATTGCAATCACAAATTCTTTGGTATTATTATCTTCATAAAAGAGAATGAAGCAAAAAGCAAAGCATTGATTATTTCACACAAAACTCCAAAAATGGGCCTGACAAAAGTATTGGTACCCTCAGCCTAATACTTGGTTGCACAAACTTTAGCCAAAATAACTGCGATCAACCGCTTCTGGTAACCATCAATGAGTTTCTTACAATGCTCTGCTGGAATTTTAGACCATTCTTCTTTGGCAAACTGCTCCAGGTCCCTGATATTTGAAGGGTGCCATCTCCAAACTGCCATTTTTATATCTCTCCACAGGTGTTCTATGGGATTCAGGTCTGGACTCATTGCTGGCCACCTTAGAAGTCTCCAGTGCTTTCTCTCAAACCATTTTCTAGTGCTTTCTGAAGTGTGTTTTGGGTCATTGTCCTGCTGGAAGACCGATGACCTCTGAGGGAGACCCAGCTTTCTTACACTGGGCCCTACATTTTGCTGCAAAATTTGTTGGTAGTCTTCCGACTTCATAATGCCATGCACACGGTCAAGCAGTCCAGTGCCAGAGGCAGCAAAGCAACCCCAAAACATCAGGGAACCTCCACCATGTTTGACTGTAGGGACCGTGTTCTTTTCTTTGAATGCCTCTTTTTTTCTCCTGTAAACTCTATGTTGATGCCTTTGCCCAAAAAGCTCTACTTTTGTCTCATCTGACCAGAGAACATTCTTCCAAAATGTTTTAGGCTTTCTCAGGTAAGTTTTGGCAAACTCCAGCCTGGCTTTTTTATGACTCGGGGTAAGAAGTGGGGTCTTCCTGGGTCTCCACCATACAGTCCCTTTTCATTCAGACGCCGACGGATAGTACGGGTTGACACTGTTGTACCCTCGGACTGCAGGGCAGCTTGAACTTGTTTGGATGTTAGTCGAGGTTCTTTATCCACCATCCGCACAATCTTGCGTTGAAATCTCTTGTCAATTTTTCTTTTCCGTTCACATCTAGGGAGGTTAGCCACAGTACCATGGGCTTTAAACTTCTTGCAGATGGTGAAATTCAACTGCTTAGCTTTGTCATGGCTAGGAGGAAATGGTCTTTTACTTGTCCACATCTGAAAGATGGAGCCTGGCTGCTGTGCTGAAATGGGGTTCAGTAGGGTGTCCGCGGCAAACTGCTGGTCTGTGAGGAAGGTGCAGGTGGAGATATAATATTGACTTCATCCAAAGTTGGTGCTCTCGATGTCTGAAAGAGCTCAACACCAGAAGCATTTTCCACTTCAAAAACAAGTGACGACCTGGCAATCACACTGCCTTTTGCAGGTAAAAAGGTGGAAGGTCTGCGTCCAAAAGCATGTGTGACAGCTGTCCCCACAGTGACAGAGCATAAAGAGCATGCGGATGCACTTGATGGGGCAGACGGTGGTTGGCCCGGCCCGCTAGCCAGCATTTTAGCACAGTGAGCTTCCCACTGTAACTTGTGCTCCATATCCATGTGACGGTTCATGCATGAAGTACTCAAACTATTGAGTTTTTGGCCTCTACTCAGAGACTGGTGACAAATCTTACAGATCCCTTGAGTTGGGTGATCCTTGGCAATGTCAAAAAAGGCCCAGGCAAGGCCTTAGAGCCCATGCGACCGGCAGAGCCACCACGACTTCTGCTCAAAGGCAGAGTTGTGGACTGCAGATGCTGTTGTTTACGTGCTTCCAGTACGTTAGTCTATGTCCAGGAAGGTGCAACCTAACCTCTTCGTCACTATCATCCTCCTCCACCCCTCTGCTGACCTCATCGACTGGCTGACTGTGGGTTGACAGTAAGTGGGATCTCCAACCTCATCATCACCCTGTGTGTTATCACTATCAATAGCGGGTCAGGTTACCCCCTGCTCAAACCAATGGTTCTCATACAGGTCAGGTGAAATCATAACAATAGCATAGAAAAAAAAGAGAAGTTAAAATGTAACTTTTAATAAACTCAAATGTTAAAAAGACCTAGTTGTCTAGACTAACAAAAACAGAAAGTCGTGCAAAAGTGACAGTGCAAAAAACTGTATTGCTGTGAGTAGTCCCCTTTACTCTTTACCAAGTGGTTAATAGAGTCAAATCCACATTCCGTCCATATACCAAGGAATACTGGCTTATGTCTCTAGTCGTGTCTGCCTACCTACAGGAAGTGCAAAATCAGGGTTCATACACTCCCCTCATGGTACACAGACCACATGTATAGCTGGAAAAAACAAAGTATGCTCTCCAAATCGGAGCGATCTCACCCAGTTACTCCACTGCTTCACATGAAGTGAGTCCACATAGACATGGATCAACCTTTCAATGATGTTGTCCAGGTTGATCAGGGCTCAGTCCTTTATAGTCGCCACCTAGGTCATCTGATGCGTTCCTCCGACGCGTTTCAGATCCCTCTTCATCAGGATAGTCATGGTACACACATCAGGGTTGGTAATCATAGGATACACCCACCCTTATGTAGATGATGGCTATGGAGGAGGGTGTGGGAACACAAAAGGGATATCAAGAAAAACTATGATACCCCTATCGCCAGGGATGTTAATGCGGTACATGGCGGTGATGATAACTGTGTCAAGTTCAAAGTTATAGACCACATACCCCCACCGGCTCAAGGTGGAGACTGGGATTCAAAGATCCTGAGAAAAGAAGTGCTTCTGGATTTACACCTTGAATACTGTGGTGCCCCCTAGGACTGAATGAAACTCTGTCTTTCTGTTCTTACCTGTGAAGCTGACACTATATGGATGGATAGGATGGAGAGCCGACGTTGAGTGGGGGCGCCAGGTTTCAGGGTGCCGACCATCCGCTGGCAGGTAGGGTTAGGGGGTTAGCAAGGGAGAGACGTACAGTTTCTTCAGGCTTATCTGTTACTCCAAATATTGTTCTTATCCCTTCTTTCCCCATATTGCTCCACTCTATGAATGATGGGGAATCCTGTGCCCTGGCTGGTGTGGGATGCATTGGGCGACCACTCTGCACTAACGAGTTCCAATGGGAACAATGCCCATATGAATACCTCAAACCATGTTGAAGGTCTGATGTGACCAAAAGTCCCCATTTTCCACCCTTCGGTCTAAATGCACTCTCTGTATATATGGATGAGAGGATTTCTGCCCCTAGAACTGCTGGCAGCGATACAGCAGATGTGGGAGGGGCTCACACACTCTGCTGGGATGTTCTGAGCCACTGTGATCCGCCTCCGGCTCTGACAGAGCTGTGAGGTGTGCCTTTGGCTCAAACAGGAAGCAGGAAGTGTCAGGTGGAACGCATATGTGTTCCACAGGCAGGAAGTGACATGTTGCAATGCCGCTGATGTCACTTCCTGTCATGTGGCAAGCCATGTGCTTGATCAGGAAGTGCTATTTAAAAGGAACTTCTGGTCAGCGCGGCTTGATCCAGGCTGATTAACCTTGTGGGGCCAGACTGGGTAAGTGTACATTCCCTGAGACCCTGCATGGACTAGACTACATGATAGTAAGGCTGTGTGGATTTGTATGGGGCAGGAATGGAGGTATTGCAATCGATATTCTCTGTCTTCTTGCAGACACCATAGCTATCATCTACATAAAGGTGGGTGTATCCTATGATTACCAACCCTGATGTGTGCATCATGACTCCCCTGATGAGAGGATCTGAAACGCGTCGGGAGGAACGCATCAGATGACATGGTGGTGACTATAAAGTACTGAGCTCTGAGCAGCCTGGACAACATCAATGAAAGGTTGATCCAAGTCTATGTGGACTCACTTCATGTGAAGAGGTGGAGTAACTGGGTGAGATCGCTCCGATTTGGAGTGCATACGTTGTTTTTTCCAGCTATACATGTGGTCTGTGTACCATGAGGGGAGTGTATGAACCTTAATATTGCACTTCCTGTAGGTAGGCAGACACGACTAGAGACATAAGCCAGTATTCCTGTGTGTTATCATACCACTCGTCCTCAGAGACAACCTCTTCCTGCCCTGACCAAAAGTTAAGTTGTCGGTTCAATCAGGTATCTGAGTCTCATCAGCATCTTCCTCATTGTCTCCACCAAGATGAGTTACAGTTTGGGAAAGAGGGTCTACTTTATGCTCTGAACCTTCTCTATCTGGGCCTGCATCCGACTCAGAAAGCTTCTGGCATCAGTGCAGATCATTAACTCGTCTGGACTCACTGCAGCTTTGGATCAGACCTCTGATTACCAGGCTATAGTGTGACTGAACAGCTCTGCAGACTCAACCATCTCTATTACCCCATACTCAGTAGGGCGGCTGGAGACTTTGGAGCTGGGAGGAAGCAAGGGCGATTGGGGTGACAACTCAGAGGACTGGAGGGTTTGTGGATGTTGAAGTTGAGGTGGAGGAGAGACCACTTGATGGAGCACTTGAGATCCATTCAAGCACCTGCTCTTTTTGTGCCTCATCTACAATAGGTATCGATGGTCGTGTCCGTAAGAAAGGGGTCATATCATATTATCCATGGAAAGAAGTAGACATCTTACTTTGGCTGGAAGATGGTCTTTCTTCAGCAGATGTTACTGTTGCTTTACCACCTACCTCACGGACACAAACTTTTTTGCCCTTTCCACCACGCCGATTCCCCTTTCCACCAGCAGCAGGTCTTTTGCCACTCATTTTATATGTGACCAAATTGGCAACTTGGGAAAACAATTAGGATGGAAATCAAGCAGAGATGAGTGGCCAAACAGTGGTACTAGGCCCAAACTATTACCTGGGCTAGGTGCAGTTAAAAATTAGTCTGAACTAGACAGGTGGTGTAGCTTGTTTCTCAAGTGGGTACACCACTATCTAAATGACACTGCTACTAGGCCCAAACTATTACCTGGGCTAGGTGCAGTTAAAAATTAGTCTGAACTAGACAGGCGGTGTAGCTTATTTCACAAGTGGGCTACACCACTGTTATGAACCGATGACTCAGGAGTAACATTCAGATTCCACAGAAGTCGTTGGTGACTATACTGACCACAATCCCTGACTACGCACCGCAACTAGAAGTAGCCAGACTAACCAGACCTAGACACCTCTGCACAGCCGGAGAACTAACTGCTCCTAAAGAGGGATGTAGGAAAAGCTATCTTGCCTCAGAGCAGAACCCCAAAAGAATAGCAAGCCCCGCACAGATATTAACTGGGAAACAAGAGAAAGAAAAACAAACACAGGCAGACTAACAGGTTTAGCAAAAGAGGCCAAACTAGCTATATAGGAAAGACAGCATAGAATACTATTGAGGTGAGTATAAAACAATATCAACAAACCACCAACAACAGATAGTGCAAAAATTACCCTGAGTCACTAATACCCTCTATATCTGCAGACTTCTATAAATCAAATGCCAGCAGAACTGGAAATAACAGATAATAGTGAATGGTAAAATTCCTAGGAAGAAAACCTCCTATCTGAGAGCAGATAAACAACTATACAGACTAAATTGCAAATCCACAACTCAGAATAAGACAAAACATAATCAGAACCTTCAGCATACAAAAGTGTGCCACAAAATATCATAAGAAGCATCCACTTAGCTTGCAAAGAATTCCACAGAGCAGAAGAAACCTGAAGATGTGAACTCCTCCAGGAACCAAAGACAACTGCAAGGATTGATCCACTTCAAACCATTATATGCTCCAAGAACCAGATTGCCAACATCACCATCACCTGTAAGCGACACAGTCAGCTGCATCACCAGCAACAACCACCGGAGGGAGCTCCAATGAATTCACAACACACTACTATCTAAATGACACTGCTACTAGGCCCAAACTATACCTGGGCTAGGTGCAGTTAAAAATTAGTCTGAACTAGACAGGTGGTGTAGCGTGTTTCACAAGTGGCTACACCACTGTCTAAATGATACTGCTACTAGCCAAACTATTACTTGGGCTAGGTGTAGTTAAAATTAGTCAGAACTAGACAGGCGTGCAGCGTGTTTCACAAGTAGGCTACACCACTGTCTAATGACACTGCTACTAGCCCAAACTATTACCTGCTAGGTGCAGTTAAAAATGAGTCTGAACTAGACAGACGGTATAGCGTGTTTCACAAGTGGGCTACACCACTGTCTAAATTACACTGCTACTAGGCCCAAACTATACTTGGGCTAGGTGCTGCAGTTAAAAATTAGTCTGAACTAGACAGGTGGTGTAGCTTGTTTCACAAGTGGCTACACCACTGTCTCAATGACACTGCTATTAGGCCCAAACTATTACCTGGGCTAGGTGCAGTTAAAAATTATTCTGCACTAGATAGGCGGTGTAGCGTGTTTCTCAAGTGGCCTACACCACTGTCTAACTGACACTGCTTCTAGCCCAAACTATTCTTTGGGCTAGGTGCAGTTAAAAATTAGTCTGAACTAGACAAGCGGTGTAGCTTGGTTCACAAGTGGGCTACACCACTGTCTAACTGACACTGCTACTAGCCCAAAAACATTGCCTGGACTACCTGCAGTAAAAAATTGGATACTGAACACATGTGGTGTAGCTTTCTTCACAGCAGTGCTACACTACCTGCCCTTAAGGATTGCCTGAGCTAGATTTGGCCAGATGCTGTGAAAAACACTTGCACAGCACTGGCACACACCTGCCTGGCAAAAACCTATAGGAACTGCTCTAACCTAGCCCTCAAAAAGCTATGAAGTAGGCATGAAAAGGGCTGATATTTACAACTAATCCCTACTCACCACTTGTCTGAAGAAGCCCTCAAAAGGGCTGAGATTCTAACTAGTCCCTAACTTGAGATTCACTCACTATCTATCTAACTAACACTTTATAGCGCCAACAGCAGCAGTAGCGGTGCCTGACTGACACACAACTGCAGCACTGAGGAAATGGTGGCGATGGGGAAAATGGCCGGGTCTTAAAGGGCAAGGACATGTGACATACTCAGCCAAAGACAAATGCCCTTGCTTGTGTGCAAAAAATGCACTTTGCTGTGTGTGATTGGCTGACAGCCTGCACCGCCCCACTGTATATGCAGTTAGGAGAAAAAAAAAATTGAGATTGGCGTTATTTCTGCAGCACTGATCTAAACAATGCCTTCCCCTTCCCGCGCGTACTATACACTGAAACTGGATATTAATATTCATCATCAGTATTACTGTGAAGAGCCAGGTACGCTTCTGGTGATTGAACTGTCATCGAACATAACCTCGAACTGCCGAATTTGAAGCTAATTGATCGCATCCGTCAAATGACTTGAACATCACCCAAAACAGCTTGAATTTGAGATTGGCAAACATTTCGAATCGAACACCGCTCATTTCTATATTGAAATTTGAATCTACTGATGATATGACCTATAGGGGTAGTATATAATGAGAGGAGGAGGAGGAGGCCTAGGACTGACCCATTAGGAGCCCTGACAATGAGAAGAAGACGAGGTGAAGAGGAGTCAGCAAAAGATACAGTGAGTGAGTGGTCAGAGAGGTGGAAAGAGAACCAAGAGAGAGCAGTGTCTTTGAGGCCGAATGAGTGGAGCATAGAGAGGAGGAGCTGGTGTTCCATAGTGTTGAAGGCACCAGAGAGATCTAGGAAGAACAGCCAGGGAGTAGTGACCATTGGATAATGATCCATTCATTCTTTTCAAACTACAATTTAATTCACTTATAGAAGAATATTATGAGAAGGAGATTCTAAGTAGGAAAGAAGGAAAGCATATAAAAAATAGAAATCTTTCCACTTTTTATTTTTACTAAGTTGCATAAAAATATATCGGAATCACCTGACCAACTAATCATAGCTGGATGTAATAGTCTCACTATTGGTTTGGTGTAATAGTTTGATAACAAAGTTAGTAATATGTTTTAAATTTACCAGTATATTTGATTATGGTCACCTTCTATCCCTACTGAAAGAAATAGAATTGGGAGATAATGTTTTTTGGGTTACCATGGATGTCAAAAGACTCTACACAAATATAACACATGATCCGGAGTTTTAGTTATCCCTCAATCCATTTATGGCAGAATCTCAAAAACTGTTCTTTTGAATTTATATTATATATTGGTTATTTAATCTTTCATGGAAATTTTTATTTACAATACAAAGGCAAATGTTCTACAAAACCAATTTTAGTTATTGGAGGCTTTGAGTATGTTTTCATAAATCAAAACTCATTTTTTTCTTCTAATATTTAGATCTTTAAAAGGAATTTAGATGATATAATATTTATTTGAAAAGTATATGAAGAAAAATGTAAAGTTTTTCTATATTACGGTAACTAAATAATAATTAATGGGGTCTTAGTTTTAGGAATGTAGTTCTGAGGAAACAGTTTTTTAGGACCCTAATATGTTTATTAAAGTTACTAGAATCAATACCAAAACCCATGTGAAGGAGATTAAAGTCAATAGTTTAAACTTTGATTGTACTAATAATGGGCGGACCCGAACTGTAAAGTTTGTGGTCCATACCAAATACCTAGTGTTCAGGCATGGACCCTGAACACGGACTTCCCTGTGAAATCCATGTTACTCTTTGGGTTCGGGTTTGGATGGAGGGTAGAAAAAAATAAAACAGTGATTAAAGATCATCATTATACATACTGGGGTCCACGAGCTGGTACATAATAATAATAATATTTACTTATATAGCACCAACATATTCCGCAGCACTTTACAATTCAGAGGGTATAAAATACAAAACATTAAAATAATAAAATACAATACAATAATAAGATAAAATACAATATGAGACAATACAAATATAATACAACACAGAGCATATGAGACAAAAAATAAATAAATACATCATGAGCCCATTAGGAGTAAGTTCCCTGCTCGCAAGCTTGCAATCTATGAGGAAATAGGGGAGACACAAAAGGTAATAGTAACAATTGCTGTCTTATATGGTCCAGATATCAATATAATAAATAGGGGATTTATATAGTGCTGCATGAACCGTTCACCAGCCAGGATTGGTACAAGAACAGATAAAGTGCTATAAAATGCATGGGGGTGTGGAAAGATAATACAAGAGGCCAGATTTGGAGGACAGAATGGGAATAATTACATAGATAAGGTGAGGTGGTAGGCTAGTCTAAAGAGATGTGTTTTTAATGCTTGCTTAAAGCTATGGATATTTGGAAATAATTTAATTGTTCTTGGTACTCCGCTCCAGAGAAGAGAGTTGGTGCAGCTCGTTAGAAGTCCTGGAGATGGGAATGGGAGGTTTGGATTGTAGATGATGTCAGTCTTAGGTCACTTGTGGAACAGAGGGCACATGTAGGGTGATAGACAGAGATGAGAGAGGAGATGTAGGGTGGTGCAGAATGGTGAAGGGTTTTAAGAGTCAGAGTGATAATTTTATATTGTACTCTGTAGCGGATGCAATGACTGGCATAGGATAGAGGCATCGGTGAAGCATTTGGAAAGGAATATGACCCTGGCTACTGAATTCAGGATGGATTGGAGAGGAGAGAGTTTAATAAGAGGGAGACCAATTGGTAGAGAGTTGCAGTAATGCAGACGAGAATAAATAAGGGTGACAATTAGAGTTTTTGCAGAATCAATAGTAAGAAATGGTCAAATTCTAGAGGAGTTTTTGAGGTGTAGGTGACATGAACTAGTGACCAAATGTGGGGAGTAAAGGAGAGATCTGGGTCAAATATACTGTATTTTTCGCTTTGTAAGACGCACTTTTAGTCCCCCAACTTTTGGGGGAAAGTGGGGGATGCGTCTTACAAAGCGAAAGTGTGCTTTGGGGGGTGGGAAAGGCGGCTCAGGAGCGGTGTCCGGGGGCTGGATGGGGCCAGGAGCAGGCTGCAGCTGCGGGCTCTGGTCACGTGGGGCCGCTCATTATCTCCTGTAATATGCACTGCATCCCGCTGTCAATCACCAGCAGGAGCAGCCCATATTACAGGAGCCGGGTCCGCAGCTGCAGCCTGTATGTATAGTCAGTGATTTCCACGCTTGCATTGCGTGGAAAGCACTGACTATACCATGGATGTGATACTCACCTAGCTTCACCGCTGCCTGCTGACCACGCTATCCCTGGTGTCGGTGCTCTGCCGGCATTCGGGTGCTGTGAGCGTCGCTGCGAGTGACGTCATCACCGAGCGGCGCTCTCAGGACCCGGATGCCGGCAGAGCACAGATGGCGGGGATATCGCGGTCAGCAAGCAGCGGTGAAGCTAGGTGAGTATGATGTGCGCAATGATGGGGGGCTGCAGTGGGGGCTGCACAGTGGGGGCTGCAGTGGGGGCTGCACAGTGGGGGCTACAGTGGGGGCTGCACAGTGGGGGCTACAGTGGGGGCTATAGTGGGGGCTGCACAGTGGGGGCTGCAGTGGGGGCTACAGTGCCTGCAGTGGGGGCTGCACAGTGGGGGCTGCACAGTGGGGGCTGCAGTGGGGGCTACAGTGCCAGCAGTGGAAGCTACAGTGCCTGCAGTGGGGGCTACACTGCCTGCAGTGGGGGCTACTGTGCCTGCAGTGGGGGCTGCACAGTGGGGGCTGCACAGTGGGGGCTGCACAGTGGGGGCTACAGTGGGGGCTGCACAGTGGGGGCTGCAGTGGGGGCTACAGTGCCAGCAGTGGGGGCTACAGTGCTAGCAGTGGGGGCTAAAGTGCCAGCAGTGGGGGCTACAGTGCCTGCAGTTTGGGCTACAGTGCCTGCAGTGGGGGCTACTGTGCCTGCAGTGGGGGCTACTGTGCCTGTAATGGGGGGGATAACTGTGCCTGTAATGGGGGGGCTACTGTGCCTGCAATGGCGGCTACTGTGCCTGTAATGGGGGGCTACTGTGCCTGCAATGGGGAGCTAATGTGCCTGCAATGGGGGGCTACTGTGCCAGCATGGGGGATATATATATACCAGTATTGACATATATATGATTTGTAAGACGGACACTGGCATTATAAGATGGACCCCATTTAATATAAATTATTTTTTTCTCTTTTCCTTCACCAAATTTGGAGGTGCGTCTTATAATCCGGTGCGTCTTATAAAGCGAAAAATACGGTAACCCTTGCGTTATATAGACAGCTTGCGTACTGCTGAGGGGTAAGGGTAGAACCACATACAGAAATGGCAATATTAGGTTTCAGAAGATTAGAAGATGGAGGAAACGCAAGACGTTCAGTTTTTGACAAATTCAGTTTAAGGTAGAGAGAAGACATGATGTTAGAGACTGTAGAGAAACAATCACTGGTACTTTGTAGTAAAGTGGAGGTGATGTCAGGAGAAGAGGTGTCATCAGCAGTGGCATAACTAGAGTCTGGTGGGCCCAGTGCAAAATGTAGACCTGGGCCCCCCCACCCACGCACACGTTGGTCAGATGTATGGGCCCTGTGTAATGTTCTAAATACTTTAAAGACTCTCAGATTGACCCCTCTCCCCCTTCATTATGTATTAATGTCCCTCATCCTGCTCTATATGGCTCTCTTCCTGGAATATGGCCTTTATAGGGGTATATATGTCCCTCATCATGGTTTATATGGTCTTCCTCCTCCCACCACCATAGCCCTTCAATTGTTATAATGCATTTCCACATTCTTCCATACATTACAATGTACCCCCATAGTCGTCTATGCATTATAATGCATCCCATAGCCCCCCAATCAAAAGGTAGCCACTATAGTCATCCATTGTAATGAACCTCCATTATCCTTCATATAGTATAATTGTGGCGCCCCACTGGTCAGGCGTCACAAATGGGGGTACTGCACCCAAAAATGAGCGTGTGGTTATCCCTATCGCAAGTAGAATGCAGAACACTGTTGGAGGATTTGATCCCAGCATCCCCACACACCCACCTAGGCAACCGGGAGAGGTCCCAAAGTTCTAGAGTCAGAGTTGTAAGGGGAGCAGGGAGGACGCACGGGGAGTCTTCAAGAGTGTCTTCCACGAGGTAAGATGGAAAATTGGAGCTTACCCGCTAGCGAAAGGGGGCTCCAAGGGAGGGCTAGAGAGAGAAGTAGCCCAGACAGAGAGGTTCTGACTTGTTCACCCAGAGTGCACGGGTCTGACAATGCGGCCTGGAGTGTTTACCCATTGACCGTACTCGTCACGGCTCCAAAGGAATTATCAGGGTGTTTATCCCCTGGGACGTAAAACTGCTAACTAAGCAGGCATTGAGAAAAGAAGGAACAGGACAACGGTTAGATCCAAGAAGGTACTACCAGAGACTTCCACAGATTCTGCATTCTGCTGCGACTACCCGGCCGGCCATCCTGCTAGAGAACTGTAAGCTGTATCATCACCTTGACCAGTTTGCAAGTAAAGTACCCGGGTAGAGTGACTGAGTCTCCGTGTGCTTATGCACTTCGGTGCTGCAACTACGACCTCCATCATCTGCACCCTCATCCGTACAGGTGCATCCCTGCCCCGGAAGGTCAGCTCCACCTGCAGGGAGCAGTACAATCTCGGCTGCTCTATCATCACCCTCCGGAGGACTGAAGCAGCTTTGGTGCCCTTTCACCAGGATCTGCGGGTGGCGTCACAATAAACTTTTTAAACTTTTATTTCTCCCATATTAATAACCCCTTTTTAAAGTAAGACCCCAGGGCCACGGGTCTGGGCAGGCTACCAGTGACATCCCTACCGAACCAGAGGGCCCAGATACCCGAGTCTCCATACCCTGGGTGCGTCATAATGCAGCCTCATAGTCCTACATATAGTATAAGGCAGCCTCAGTTCCCTCCATGTAGTATAATGCAGCCTAACAGCTATCCATATAGTATAACTAGATGGTGGGTCGATTCTAACGCATCGGGTATTCTAGAATATATGTATGTAGTTTATTTATGAAGATTTTAAAATAATATAATGAATACACAGGAATTTCCCCAATCAGTGTCTTGGCTTCGTTCAATATATCTGCACGTGCGACACCTCACCAGCGATCAGTAAGGTACCTTCACACTTGGCGACGCTCCAGTGATCCCAACAAACGATACGACCTGGTAGGGATCGCTGCACCTGTCGCTAATTGGTCATAGCCGGCCAGGTGCGACCAATCAGCGACGCGGGATTTCCGGTACAGACAGACAGAATTAGACGATTATATAATAGATGCAGCCTCATATCCCTCCATATAGTATAATGCAGCCTCACATCCCTCCATATAGTATAATGCAGCCTCACATCCCTCCATATAGTATAATCCAGCCTCACATCCCTCCATATAGTATCGTGCAGCCTCATATCCCTCCATATAGCATAATGCAGAGTAATATCCCTCCATATAGCATAATGCAGCCTCACAGCCCTCCATACAGTATAATGAAGCCTCATAGCCCTTTATGTAGAATAATACTGTCTCAAAAATCTCCATATAGTGCAGATTCAAAACTCTCCATATAGTGCAGCCTCATAGCCCCTCCATATAGTGCAGCCTCATAGCCCCTGCATATAGTGCAGCCTCATAGCCCCTCCATATAGTGCAGGCTAATAACTCCTCCATATGGTGCAGCCCCAAAGCCCCTCATATAGTGCAGCCTCATAGCCCCTCCATATAGTGCAGCATCATAGCCTCTCCAATCTCTATATAGTAGAATGTTCCCGCCTCCTTCCCCATAATCCTCCGGCCACCTTGCACTGATTTATAAAAAAAAAATCTTACTTACCTCTCCCGGTTCCCCCGCTGCTCCAGTTTCCTTACATACAATCTCAGGAGGAGGAGGAGGCGGTGGTGCCAGCAAAGCAGGAAGTGATGCCTTCTCCTAGTGTGGAGGAGGCAGAACCAGCCTACTTTATATGCGTTCCACAGTGGAACGCATGCCAGCACCGCCGCCTCCCCTCCCTGACACCCTGGCCGCGCTGTCACATGGATGTGCATCTTTGGAGACGCACATCCATGTGAAACAGGTGCCCGGCGCTGGGATCGGCAGTCACAGGGGGCTGCGGGCGGTCCGGGCACCTTATAGGCCGGGCCCCGTCGCACCCGCGACCCCTGCATTATGCCACTGGTCATCAGCATAGAGATGGTACTAAAAACCAAATCTACTGATGGTTTGTCCAATAAGGGCAGTGTATAAAGAGAAGAGAAGGGGACCTAGGACTGATCCCTGAGGAACCCCAACCGTAAGGGGAAGAGGAGAAGAAGAGGAGCTGGCGAAAGATATAGTGAAGGAGCGGTCAGAGAGGTAGGAGGAAAACCAGGAGAGCCGTGTCCTTAAGCTCAATAGAGCGGAGCATAGAGAGAAGGAGCTGGTCATCCACAGTATCGAATGAAGTGGAGAGATCCAGGAGGATCAGTAGGGAGTAGTGACTATTAGATTTAGCTGTTAGTAGATCATTAGAGACTTTAATGAACGCAGTTTCAGTAGAGGGTGAGGTGCAGAAACCAGATTGTAGAGGGTCAAGAAGAGAATTGTCAGAGAGATAATGGATCATATGGGAGTGGACCAAGCGTTCCAGAAGTTTAGAGATGAAGGGGAGATTAGAGACAGGTCGGTAGTTAGAAGTAGAGTTCGGTCCGAGGGATTATTTTTTAATAATGGGTAAAGGCTGGCATGTTTGAAGGAGGATGGGAAAACACCAGATGAGAGGGAAAGATTAAATATTTTAGTTAGGTAAGATGTGACTGCTGGGGAAAGGGATTGAAGGAGATGTGAGGGAATAGGGTCGCTGGTGCAGGTAGTAGGGTGAGAAGATGCAAGGAGCAAGGTGACTTCTTCCTCTGTGACAGGATCAAAGACCGAAAGTAAGTTGGATGAAGTGCAGGAGGGAGTACAATGAATGATGTTCTAAGGCTGTGAGGAAATTTCCTGTTGTATGTGGTCAAATTTGCCTTTAAAAAAAGCGAGCCAGATCATCAGCTATGAGGCTGGTGGTTGGGACCTGTACACTTGGACTGAGGAGGGAGTAAAAAGTGTGGAATCGTTTAGGATTGTTGGCTAGTGATGTGATAAGGGTGTTGTAGTAAGCTTGTTTGGAGAGGTGAAGGGCAGCGTTGTATGTTTTAAGCATGAACTTATAATGGATGAAATCTTCTGCGAGTTTGGATTTTCTCCACAGGCATTTTGCACACCTGGAGCAGCTCTGGAGAAACCGTTTGATAAGGAAGATGAGACACCAGACCTAACAATGCAGACAAACTGAATGCTGCTGTCTAAGCAACCTGGGCTTCCTTAACACATCAGCAGTGCCACATTCTGATCTCTACCATGCCACACCGCATTCATGCACTAATTCATGCAAGAGGAGCCCCAACCAAGTATTGAGTGTGTTTACTGTACATACTTTTCCTTAGTAACAACCAGTCCTCAATAGATATGATCACTCTACCAAACTATTACTAACTGAAAAAGACCTAGGTCTCAATCAAGGAATGATTTCTCAGATCCAATCAAATTAATATTAAACAGATTTAATCTTTATTATCAATAAAAAATAAAATCAATATCAGAGCTAATTCACAAGGGAAAACCACATAGCACAGTTACAATTCATCATCAATACAGAATAGCATAAATATTGCACTTCAACCAATGTAAACAAGACTATGTCTCAGCAAATACACCTGCAAGCATAGAAACAACCTTTATAGCTTCCTATTGGATCTATATAAAGTCAACCTGATCCAAATGTATATATATATATCTCAGTTCCTTGATGTCAGTCTCTCTTCCTCTAAATGGCAGAGGACGGCTTACTAAAGTATATACCGTATATACTCGTGTATAAGCCGACCCGTGTATAAGCTGACCCCCCTACTTTTGCCCCAAAAATCTGGAAAAACCTATTGACTCGTGTATAAGCTGAGGGTGGACCCCAGCACAGGTATACAGCCCCCAGCAGTGTGGTATACAGGCCCCCCCCAGTGGTATACAGGCCTCCCCAGTGGTAGTATACAGCAGCCCCAGTGGTAGTATACAGCAGCCCCAGTGGTAGTATATAGCAGCCCCAGTGGTAGTATATAGCAGCCCCAGTGGTAGTATATAGCAGCCCCAGTGGTAGTATACAGCAGCCCTAGTGGTAGTATACAGCAGCCCCAGTGGTAGTATATAGCAGCCCCAGTTGTAGTATATAGCAGCCCCAGTGGTAGTATATAGCAGCCCCAGTGGTAGTATACAGCAGCCCCAGTGGTAGTATATAGCAGCCCCAGTGGTAGTATACAGCAGCCTCAGTGGTAGTATACAGCAGCCCCAGTGGTAGTATATAGCAGCCCCAGTGGTAGTATACAGCAGCCCCAGTGGTAGTATATAGCAGCCCGAGCAGCCCCAGTGGTAGTATACAGCAGCCCCAGTGGTATACAGCAGCCGCAGAGGTATATACAGCAGCCCCAGTGGTAGTATACAGCAGCCCCAGTGGTATACAGCAGGCCTCCAGGGGGTACACAGCAGCCCCCTGGGGGTACCCAGCAGCCCCCAGGGGGTACCCAGCAGCCCCCTGGGGGTCCCCAACAGCCCCCTGGGGGTCCCCAGCAGCCCCCAAATGCTGGCACTCGCCCCCCCCCCTTGCAAGGGCCCCCCCCGCTTCTCTTACCATCCCGGTCTTCTGATCATCGCCACTCCTCGGTGCTCCTCGCTGCTCCTCGCTGCTCCGTCCTCTCTGCCCCCGGCCTGCTACATCCGGGATCCCCGTCCGTCGCGCGATGACGTCATATGCATTGCGACGGCCGGAGATCCCGGATGCAGCAGCAGGACGGACGGACGGAGCAGCGAGGAGCACCGAGGAGCGGCGATGATCAGAAGACCGGGATGGTAATGTATAAGCAGCGGGGGGGGGCCCTTACAAGGGGGGGCGAGTGCCAGCATTTGGGGGTATATGCACTGCTTCCCCCTGCCGCTGATTGACAGGGGGAAGCAGTGCATATTTAATGAGCGGCCCCACACAAATTTTGGGCTGAAAAACTCGGCTTATACACGAGTATATACGGTATGTGTCTCAAAAAGGTGTTCCAGTTCTACATAGCGGGTTAAATATTAGTTACCTGCTGTAATAGAAGGCTGTGCCTGGGCTTCCCACCCCTACGCCGTTTCGCTATGGAGCTTCTTCCGGGAAGAAATATTCTAATTTTCTGAGATAATGAATTGTGGGTTTTAATTGGCTGTAAGCCATATACATCAATCTACAATCAGGAAGGCCTAGTTGTCATAAGGTCATTGGTGTCATAAAGACTTTATGACCACTACACCGGCCTGATTGACGATCCTCTCCAAGGCTGCTTTGTTTAATTAACCAAATGTCCAGTCCCTATAATGTTTATTCAATCAAATGTCCAATCATTTTAGCTGTGCATGCATATATTTTGAGTTTCATTTAATATCTTCTCATACCATACCTGATGAAGAAACCCGAGTCGTCTCGAAAGCTCACCTTATAAGATCACTTAATTTTTGTTAACCATTAAAAGGTATCACAACCATAAGATTTTTATCTTGCTTCTCCCACTGAGAGCAATCAACATTTTCTCAACTGGATAACACGGTACCAAAACTTTTTCTTCTTCCAAAGAGAAATAAGGTGACACTGTACTACAATTGTGTGTAGATGAGAAGTATGGGCTCACCGTAGTTAGTTGTGTAGCACACAACAACCTTAGAGAATATTAGCTGTTGAAGGTCATACAAGAGATAAAATAGGAGAACTGTGGGAAATAAATGTCACTTCTATCTGCTGTGCTTAAAATATCGAGGGAAACAATGCAGGAAACACAAGATAATTCTTGTGGCTTATTTTTTTTAAATGTTTTAGGTATTCCAACCTCTTCATGTTGAGAAACCATATTACCTAAGGAGAGGTTGGGATACCTTGAAATAAGTAGAAAATAAACCGCAAGAATTCTCTTGTGTCTCATGCATCCTTTCCCGTGACATTTCCAGCAGTGCAGTAGGAAGTCACACTTATTTCCTTCTTTAATTAGGCTAAACTGATAAAGTAATCATTCCAACCGCTATATTCCTCTATGACTATTTTTTACATCACCATTTCTTAAATATATATTAAAAGTTAGGCATTCTCAGCAAATTTTGTTAAGAAAAACTGATAAACTCATGCACAAAAAAGCCAGATAAAATATCTATGCTAAATTAATAATTCTGTCACCAATAAAATATAAAATGACAAGTTTTGTGTTTATTTTACCTTGCCTTTCATCCAAATGTATTTAGAGAGAAGATTAAAACAAAATGTCTCATTGAAGTCTTAATAAGATCAATACTTGTACAGTGAATAGTAACCATCTGCCTATTCTGAATAATGGAATAAATGCCTGGCTTTAATGAAGAAGATGAATGGAACGTGTCGCTCCTTGTCTTGCTTTCTAAAAATGCCACCCACATCCATTTTGAAGCTGCCTGCCCTTACATTACCGGCATCATTATGACTGATAATCTTTGGCTTTTAAGTTGAATAATTCTCTCGGCACTTTTTAAAATCCAATCTTGAAATGTTCTGCCAGAAAGCTCGTTCTCATGTCAGGATGTTCTATTAGAGTCTATGTTTAGCAAACGGCAGACTTTTATCTATAGAAATATCCAGACAAGATAATTGTAATAATTCCATCAGAGCAAAATGAAAGCTTTGAGAAGATTACATGCTAAATAAAAGATGCTTATTTATTTAAATAGCAATGTCACCTGTTCCTTCTGCCGCCTTGCCTAACCAGCCTCTTCATTAATTGAAGGAACTTCTTTTTTTTAAAAAAAAGTCCATTATTCTGTTCACACTCTCTGGCCTCTAAATTCCATCAGTTTTATCTTATCACATCTTTAAATAGGATTCAGGATCCATCCTCTTGTTGGCACTTAATTCCAGTGCAAAGCATGTCTTTTATTTTCCACCATAAGGCAATTAGGTCTATGACACACCAAGGACGTCAATAAAACCCCAAGCATATCTGACACATTATTGTAGTCTCAGATCACAATGAAGTTCATATTAACACTGTGATTTAGGCTGGGGTCACACTTTGCAAGGCAATTGCGGTGACCGCATCCAGATCCGGATGCGGTAACCGCAATTGCCTCCACACACATTTTTTTGCAAAAATGTGTGCTGTCAACCGCAATGTTGTAACCAGATTGCTCAGGATGTGTAACACATTAAATATTAATAGTAGCTGTGGGCATCATGTCTGTAGGGGGTGCCCCCCCAACCTCCCCGAGACATGCTGTCCACTCCTGTGGGCATGGGAGGGGTTAATGAGGCACTTATACTAATGCCGGCATTTGTCGGCTTTGTTCAAATTTCTGAATGAAGCCGCGGCTCCTGACTGTACTGGAGATACTGTACGTAATGTATGTATAGTATCAGCCGCTGTCCAGGATCCTGTAAGCAGTTACATTAGGTCTATGGGCAGCGCACTGCCATAGACCTAATGTAACTGCTTGCATGACCAAGGACAGCAGCTGATACTATACGTGTATTACGTACAGTATCTCCAGTACAGTCATGGAGCCGTGGCTTCATTCTTAAACTTGTACAAAGCCGACAAATGCCGGCATTAGTATAAGTGCCTCATTAACCCCTCACATGCCCACAGGAGTGGACATCATGTCTCTAAGGGGGTGGGCACCCCTACAGACATGTTGCCCACAGCTACTATTAATATTAATGTGTTAATAAATAATTAACACTTTGCTCATCCCTGCGGCAGCAGGGATGAACAAAGTAGACGATAACCGCATTGCTCAGGATTACACATCCCAAGCAATGCGGGTACCGCATTGCGGTTGATAGAACCGCTCCGAAAACTGCAGCCTGCATGATTTTTACCGCAGGCTGCAGATCCGGAGCCAGTAACCGGATTGCACGTAAACCAATCCGGTTACCATAATGGGCTCCTATGGGGAGCGTTTACTGATCCGGTTTTGAGCTTTTTTACAGCTCAAAACCGGGTCAGGATTTCAGAATCATGCCGCATGTGTGACCCCAGCCTTATAGTACATGCTAAGTAAAAAATATAAATACTGGTGCATCTCAATGAATTAGAATATCATCAAACAGTTAATTTATTCTCAGTAATTCAATACAAAAAGTGAAACGCATATATTATGTAGAGTCATTACAAACAAGTGATTTATTTCAAGTGTTTTTCTCCATTAATGTTGATGATTATTGATTATAGTCAATAAAAACCCAAAGGTGATTAACTCAGAAAATAAATTAAATGTTAACAATATCGTTGCAAGGTCACTGGTTTGGTGACGTTGCAATGATGTCGAAACAACATTGTTGCGTGTAAAATTTACCAAGACCAACGATGGGTCGTTCATCATTAGTCGTTGGTAAATGACCTGGACCAAAAATTTATCGTTGGTCTCCCGCTGGCCGGCTAACATTGGCGCGTGTGACAGTGGGAGACAAATGATGAGCGAGCTCCCAGTGCCACACAGCAAGTGCTGGGAGCTGGTAACCGGTGTAAACAGCGGGTAACTAAGCGCCGCACTCTTTTTACCCTGGATAGCAGCGTTCTCGCTGGTCGCTGGTGAGTCTGCCTGTGTGACAGCTCACCAGTGATCAGATAACGATGTCCCAGCAATCCACATTGTTGGTTGGATCACTGGGACATAGTTAGGTGTAAGGGGCCTTAAGGTAGGGAGGATGAAGGGATAAGAACTGCGCTGCCATGTTGCATGACACATCAAAGGATGAATATAATATTGATTAGGCTGGTTTCACACTGCAGTTTTTTCCTTCAGTTTGTGTGCCAAAACCAGGAGAGGAACTTGCAGAGAAAAACTCTAATTGAAAGATTGGCACCTGTTCTGAGTTTGGAGACACTCCTGGTTTTGACACACAAGCCGGATGAAACCTGATCAGGGAAAAAGCTGCAGTGTGAATCCAGCCTAAGTCAACGTGTTTCAGGGCACCCAGGAACGGCCTAAAGCATTGCAATATGACATTGATTTTTAATTATATTTTCATTCAATGAGATGCACTAAAATGTATATGGATGAGTATACATATAATGTTTTTTGTTCTCTTTCGTGAAGGTAATTTCTTTTTTAATAGTGCCAGACTAGGTGAGGAATCTAAAACAGTGATGGAATTGAGGGTGGGAACTGAAACTTTGACAAAAACCTACTTTGCGTGATAAAGCAATCATTTTCATTTGGGAAAATTTTCAAGTAGAAAAATTGTCTTTGATTTAAACATTCTACTCTGCACAAAATATATGCCTCCCTAATCCTCTAAATTTCTTCTCCAATCTGTTCTTCAGTACATAAAAGCTAACCTTAGGCGATTTCACTGGTATCTGTTGAAATGTGTTACTCTGCAATGGCTGATATTGTGTGTACATGTCTCCTCTGAATTGCAAAGTGCTGCGGAATATGTCAGTGTTAAAGAAAGAAAAATTATTATTCCACATTACTATTATTTTTATTCTGTATACCACCCTGCTTTCTTACATACATCATAAGTGTTATTTGCTAATTGTATGGTGGTTCTGGAATTCCTTTTTTAATTTGCTGTCAGCAGTAAATCTTTGTGGCTGTATGTATATATTCATTCATTCATTCATTCATATTTTTGTATCTAAAGTTTTATTTCTCTGTTCTATCTTTTATTTATAGTATGATCATCCTAATTATTTGCTTTTAAAGCTCCTGGTTGCAAATATACATAAAGAAACTACTTTCCCACCCCTGTCGGGTGGTTATATGTCCTTCCTCATTCTTGGGTCCTCTACCGGAGGCCTGGGAGTTTGAGGGTTCTGCACAGGATCTTAGTTGTTCCCAGCTCAGCTCTTTTCTGGACAGAGAGTTCAGATTTTTCTCTTGGGATGTGTTGCAGCCATTTCTCCAGCTTAGGGACCATTAGTCTAAGTGCTTCTATGACCACTGGAATCACTGTTGCCTTCACCTTCCACATCCAGTTGTTCTTTGAGGCACTGGTATTTCTCCAGCTTCTTATATTTCTTCTTTCTGATGTTGCTGTCATTTGGCAGTGTCACATCTACTACCATTGCTGTCTTCTGATCTTTGTCTACTATCACGATACCTAGTTGGTTAGCCAACACTTGCTTATCCATATGGATCTTAACTAGATGGTGGCCCAATTCTAACGCATCGGCTATTCTAGAATACCTTGTAGACAGGAGTGAACTGCGTCACACTATGACTGACAGACCTTGTAGACAGGAGTGAACTGCGTCACACTGACTGACAGCCTTGTAGACAGGTGTAAAGTTTGTGACACTGACTGACAGCCTTATAGATAGGAGTGAAGTTCGTGACACTGACTGACAGGCTTGTAGACAGGAGTAAAGTTTGTCACACTGACTGACAGACCTATTAGACAGGAGAGACGTTCGTCACACTGACTGACAGCCTTGTAGACAGGATTGGACTGCGTCACACTAACCGACAGCCTTGTAAACAGGAGTGAACTGTGTCACACTGACACAGCATTCAAATCGCGCGCCAAGCTGCGCGCCGTGTCTCTCATTGGTCGCCGTAGCGGGATATATGAATTGCTCGGCGGGATATTGCTCAGCGGGATATATTTCTGACCAGTGGCCCTTTATGAGGTAATAATTTTGGAATGCTTCAACAGATCCTAGCGATTCTGAGATTGTTTTTTCGCGACATATTGGGCTTCATGTTAGTGGTAAATTCAGGTCAATAATTTTTTGCATTTATTTGGCAAAATTTGGCAAATATTTTGAAAATGTTGCAATTTTCAAATTTTTAATTTTTAATCTATTAAACCAGAGAGTTATGTGACACAAAATAGTTAATCAATAGCATTTCCCACATGTCTACTTTACATCAGCACAATTTTGGAAAAAAAGCATTTTTTGGGTGGAAAGGGTTCAAAGTTCATCAGCAATATCTCATTTTTCCAGCAAAATTTACAAAACAATTTTTTTTTAGTGGCCACATCACATTTGAAGTCCCTTTGAGGGGTGTACATGACAGAAAACACACAAAAGTGATACCATTCCAAAAACTGCACCCCTCAAGCTGCTCAAAACTACATTCAAGAAGATTATTAACCTTTCAGGTGCTTCACAGGCACTAAAGCAACGTGGAAGGAAAAAATGACATTTTAATTTTTCGAACAAAAATTTTCTTTTAGCTTCAATTCTTCCATTTTCACATGAGTAACAGGATAAAATGGATCCTAAAATTTGTCAAATTGTTAGTGGACACCATGTCGTGTTTGGAGAGCCCCTGTGTGCCTAAACCACTCTTTGGGTGCACAGCAGGGCTCTGAAAGGAAGGAGCGCAATTTGACTTTTAGAGCTAATTTTCCATTCAAAAAGTCAAACGGCACTCCTTCACTTCTGAGCCCTGCCGTGCGCCCAAACAGTGGTTTTTGATCACATATGAGGAATCAATGTACTCAGGATAAATTGGCCAACAAATTTTAGGATGCATTTTATCCTTCTGCCCATGTGAAAATGAAAAAAGTTAGGCTGAAAGAAAATTTTGTGAAAAAAAAAGTACTTTTTCATTATTACAGATCAATTTGTGAAACATCTGGGGGTTCAAAGTGCTCACCACCCATCTAGATAAGTTCCCTGGGGAGTCTAGTTTCGAAAATGGTGTCACTTTTGGGGGAGCTCCAATGTTTAGGCACACAGGGGCTCTCCAAACGTGACATGGTGTCCACTAACAATGAATGGAAAAATTGTTAGTGGACACCATGTCGCGTATGGGAAGCCCCTTTGTGCCTAAACATTGGAGTTCCCCCACAAGTGACCCCATTTTGGAAACTAGACCCACAAGGAACTTATCTAGATGCATAGTGAGCACTTTGAACCCCCAGGTGCTTCACACACTGATCCGTAAAAATTAAAAAAGAAACTTTATGTGAAAATAAAAGTACTTTTTTCTTATTACGGACCAATTTGTGAAGCACCTGGGGGTTTAAAGTGCTCACTATGCATCTAGATACGTTCCTTGGGGGTTCTAGTTTCCAAAATGGGGTGATTGGTGGGGGAGCTCCAATGTTCAGGCACACAGGGAGGGGCTCTCCATACGCGATATAGTTTCCCCTAACAGTTAGAGCTAATTTTTCCATTGAAATTGTTAGCAGACACCATGTCATCTATGGAGAACCTGTGTGCCACCAGCACAAGGGCAACTGGTAGAGTTGGGGTACAGCACCAAAAATGGCACCGCTAATGAATGCGCTATTTTCTGGGGTGGCTGTGGGTTGCAGCATGGGGGCCCATGTTTGGGACTCTCCACGCTGAGGATTCCAGGCCCCCAACTGCCAAGTTGTACCTGGCTGGCAACCAAAAATACAGCGAAGGCATTTTTTTTTTTTAGATTTCTAGAACTGATTTTAGAAAAAAAAAATTACGTGGTTTGCAGCGTGGGGGCCCGCGTTTGGGTATCTCCACGCTGAGGATTCCAGCCCACCAGCTGCCAAATTGTACCTGGCTGGCAACCAAAAATACACTGAAGGCCTTTTTTTTATATTTCTAGAACTGATTGTAGAAAAAAAAAATGACGTGGTGCTCCGCCATATTTTTGGTCCAGCCAGGTACAACTTGGCAGCTATGGACTGCCAGCAACCCCCAGCTGCCTCGTTGTATCTGGCTGGCAACCAAAAATACAGTGAAGCCCATTTTCTTTTTATTTCTAGAACTAATTCTAGAAAAAAAAAATGATGTGGGGCTCCGCCATATTTTTGGCCCAGCCAGGTACAACTAGGCAGCTGGGGGCTGAAATCATCAGCATGGAGAAGTCCAAGCGTTCTGGGCCCCCCATGCTGTGAATTGCAGCCCCAGAAAATGGCGCATTCATAGAAGTGCCATTTTCTTGTGCTGTACCCAGGCTCTTCCAGTTGCCCTGGTGCCAGTGGCAAACTGGGTAATTTAGGGGGTTAATGTCAACTTTTTTTGGCAGCTGGCACTAAGCCCGAGATTCATAATGTTGGGCCAATGTTAGACCCGGCTATTAGGAATCTCTAGTAAATAGTAAAAAAAAAAATACACCAAACAGAGAAAAATATTTTTATTTGAAAAAAAAGCACAAACAAAATTCGGACTCCATCTTTATTATAAAGATCCGACGTAGTCCACAACGAAGGTCCCATGACGCTCGATCACCTCCAATGTAGTCCTCAATGAAGGTCCCATGACGCTCAATCGCCCTTACTAAATCCAGAGACTGCAGCAAGGGATCAAGCGTACTCTTCCTACAGTCTCTGGGGCCAGAGTTATGGTGCACTGTATGGCAATGCAATACAGTGCACCATGACTATGATCCCAGAGACTACAACAAGAGGACACTTGATCACTTGTTGCACCTATCCATCCACCCATACACTCATCATCCATGCATGCACACACACACACATCTATCCATGCACACATCTATCCATGCACACATCCATCCATGCACACATCCATCCAAGCACACATCCACACACGCATCTACACATCCACGCACGCATCCATGCACGCACACAGCCATGCACGCACACATCTATCCATGCACACATCCATCCATGCAAGCACACATCCATGCATGCACACATCCATGCATGCACACATCCATCCATGCACACACCACACATCCACGCATGCACACACATCTATCCATGCACACATCTATCCATGCACACACACATCCATGCACGCATCCACCCCCAATGGGGCTAAAGTATAGGTGCTTGCACTCCTACAGCTCTGGTGACTTGTTACTGACCCAGTCACCGGAGCTGCAGGACCGCAAATAAGCCATGACGTTGTAGAGATGTCATAGGTCAGGAACGCACCAACTTTCATGTAGTCATTATAACGTCATAGGTCGGGAAGGGGTTAAAGAGGTTATTTGCACTAAAAAAAACTTCTGCATATATTCTGCACCCAAAAAGACATAAAAAAGGATAATATGCATGCAAAAATGTAGCATTCATGCTATAATAAGAGTAGAATGCTTTAGTATATTTTGATATGGACACCTCCAGAAATAATGCATTAGAAAAAGCTGTGTTTTTGCACATGGAAACAAGGCCTTATTGTAGTGACCCAGTCAAGAATATGTCTGTCCCTCTAAGTACCCCTGGAGCGGGAGTAACCTTATGTACTATAACTCACTCTCTAGTCACCCTTTAAGTTTTGTTCCATATCAGTGGTCTGATGTGGTGGGGGAGGGAGTTCCAGAGTATGGCAGATGCACGAGAGAAGTCTTTTATGCGGTTATGGGAGGTGGAAATGCGGGGGGTTGAGAAAAGGAGTTCTTGAGAGAAGTGCAAGTTGCACGAGGGAAGGTAGTGGGAGACCAGGTTGGAGATGTAGGGAGGGGACAGGTTGTGTATGGCCTTGTATGTCAGGGTTAGGGTTTTGAAGCGGGATCTCTGGTGGTGGGGAGCCCGTGGACGGCTCGGCAGAGAGGGGGGCGGGGGAGTAATGGGGAGATAGGTGGATAAGTCGGGCAGCAGAGTTGAGAAGTGCAAGGGAGGAGGCAGGGAAGCCGGTGAACAGGAGGTTGCAGTAGTCCAGGCGGGAGATGATGAGGGCATGGACAAGTGTCTTAGCCGTGTTGTGGTCAAGGAAGTGTGGATGCAGGCAATGTTTTTTAGTTGGAGTCGGCAGGCGGTGGTGAGGGCTTGGATTTGGGGCTTGAAGGAGAGGGAGGAGTTGAGGATTACTTCTGTTCAACACAAGATTTGTAGTCTGGTCCAATGCCTAGGATTCTTGCTCTGACTTCTACAGCCAAGATGGCTGTAGACTTCTACAGCCAGGATGGATCCTCGCTGTCCTGATTTACGCAAGCTTCTTCAGCAGTAGGGCATACTGAATGTATGTACAAAAGAACATATTGCCTGCATGTTGAGAAATTTGAGGGTCTCCTGTCTCATCGCATTTGTCCGTCATTTGCTTCAAATATATTTTTGCATGTTATGTGACAAGCTGTGAAAGTACCACAGGATTCCAAGTCTGTAAAAACGTCTTTTTATATATCTACTCTTCTGCTTTAAGACACAAAAGACTTTGAACTTTACTATAACTACCTACAAATACTAATAAATAAGACAGGTTATTAAAGCTCCAGAACCATGTCAGGATCTATGTCTGAACTTTATTTGCTGTGGATTATCCACATGAACTGTGAAGTATTTCCTCTATGTTATATTTCCCCATTCCTGCAAATGTAAGCTCAACTGTTATCCCCGAGATCTGTGCCTGTGGTAATTCTCATGGATGTAGCCTGGGGATAAATAGCAGGGAATGAAAAGGCCCCTTTACAGGGGTGTTACAAGTGGTGTGACAAACAGGATATATTCCTCTGTGCCTTTCCACTTTTACAGTACTGCAAATCTCAGAACTGCTCATTAATCCCTATCTTGCAAATCAATACTGCTAAAGACTTTCTCCTGGTATATGCTCTGTTGCTGCTGCCTGTTGAGCAAAAATAAGAGCAGAGTCTCATCCATAGCAGTGCTTTAGTCAAGAGGGGGAGCCTTTTATCATAAAAGACTGTAAAAATTGCATTTTGAATTGTAGTTTAATAGACTTAAGATAGCCACTGTTTGAGGGAGACATGTTCAGCTAAGCGTATATAAAGTTATCCCTTTGTGGGTGGAGCCTCAGAAATGGTGCCAAAGGTGGACCCTCCCTTATGTATAGACTCTTTTCAGGTCTTCTGTCAATCTCCTGCAGAAAGGCTCCACCCCTCTCCATTGCTAAGTTGTGGGCCTGTCTTTCATGAGCAGGACTGCTTTGTGCAGTGATGGTGCCGTCACACAGCACGACCTGGCCAGCGATGTCGGAAGCGATGCGCGGGTGCCCGCTCGGTTCCGACATCGCTGGCCAGCTGTCACACAGCATCGCTGCGGCCGGCGACACCGCAGCGATGCGGGCGGTGACATCGCTCGCTGGGCTGGGCTTAGCCCAGCGAGCGATTTGCAGCAATGCTGCGGTATAGGCTGGATCGCCGCCGACATCGCTCTGGCAATTTTTTTAGAAAGGGAAAAAAAAATCTTGTGATTTTATCTCAGCGCATCTGCAGGAGACAGGGGATGTAAAGAAAGACTGTCTTTATCCTGGCAGAGGTCATCCTATCTCAAAGCAAATACTATTGTTTCTACTTAACAGAAGGAGAAAGTCACAGGCTTGTAACTTCCAGAGGATTTCTTCCAAATTGTTTCAGGCACCACGGATAGGCCTGGAGCTGCTGTGATTCTATGTGCACATACACCTCCACCTAAGGATCCTCACACTGTTGGAACTGAATTCAAGGAACCTGTGCTGCGCTTCTGGCAGGTGGGGATGCTAGATCCCTCTGCAGGACATATGATGGCCTGGATCCAGGAGCAAGGGACTGTACAGAAAGTTTTAGCCATGTGATCAGGTAAAATACTGTGCCTGCCCTCATGATGCCCATTGATCCTGTCCATGTCACTGGCCCTGCTTCTGTTTCATTTGTGAATGGAACATCCAGCAACCACTCATCTACTAGTGCCTGACGCTACAACAAAGCCAGGCACCATGCCCTAGCCCCTGGGACACAGATTCAATCCTTTCATGGCAGGCGAGGCACAGACAATGTTATGCTGGTATCAACCTTGCCTATTTCTGTGCAAATTGTGCATCAATCGTCTGTGCAATTAATGTAGGCTGTCCGCAGACTTTCAAGAGGAAGCACCAGTAGTTCATCTGGTAACTGAATACTATGTTGTTTAGGTGCTTTTTGCATCATTGAAAGACTGAAGGTTAATTTAAAAAGTTACTATTGTTTTAAATAAATAAGCTGGGTTAAAAATAGGAGTATTAATATGTATTGTACCATAAAGATAGATAGTGTAGGATTGCTGCAAAAACTAATTGTTAAAGGGATCCTGTCACCCCCAAAACACCTCCTAAGCTATTAAAAGCTGTCCCTAGAGCATATTAACACTTACCCTACACTCCTTTTAGCTCCTAAATGCATATAGTCAAACTGAATATAAACGTTTTAAAAGTACCTCATTACTGATGATAATGAGTGACTATGGTGTTCATAGTCACTCAGCCAGGCTGCCCCTCTTCATCATATCACGCCTGAATAGGCGTGATCTTCATCACAGATTCAAATGACCGCCTCCCTGGGCGCCTCCCCACTCTCCCATTCCGTCCGGGCTTCAGTGTGGGGGCTGTATGACGCGATTCGCGTCATTTCCGGCGCCGGGTGATGTATTTACACCCGCGCCGCTGTTACAGCTTCAAGCCCCATACTGCGCATGCACATGCGCAGTGCGGGACTTGAATCTAACAGCGGCGCGGGTGTAAATACGTCACCCGGTGCCGGAAATGACGCGAATCGCGTCATACAGCCCCCGCACTGAAGCCCGGACGGAATGGGAGAGTGGGGAGGCACCCAGGGAGGCGCGCATTTGAATCTATGATGAAGATCTGATATGATGAAGAGGGGCAGCCTGGCTGAGTGACTATGAATACCATAGTCACTCATTATCATCAGTAATGAGGTACTTTTAAAACGTTTATATTCAGTTTGACTATATGCATTTAGGAGCTAAAAGGAGTGTAGGGTAAGTGTTAATATGCTCTAGGGACAGCTTTTAATAGCTTAGGAGGTGTTTTGGGGGTGACAGGATCCCTTTAAACTATAAAAGCCAAAAGGGTAATATAACTGTAGGCACAAGTTGCAACAAACACAGAATTATGCACTTTGCAAAGAATATCTGTCTGTTTTGCCTTAAAGGCACCTTTCTCCATTATTACGGAGTTCTGTTTTTTACAAAAAAGGTTGCAGACAGTGTTTTATATTGAGCTTAATAAAAATTTAGAGCTTAAATAGGCTTATTGTACGTTCCCCTGTGGTTTGGATGTGCCATGGCAGAAGCCACAAAAGCCACCCCAGCAGTTATGCAACTTCTTTCTGACTGCCTGTTGCACCTTTCAGAAACTAAAGAGCTATATCATTTCCCATGTGTATATATTCTTGTACTTATTTAATTAGCTAGATAGTCAGTTTAGGAATGTTTAAGCCTCCGCACCTGGGTAATACCAAGCACCTTGTTTATAATATGCATTACAGTCTCAATACAGAGTTTGAAAAACTGGGCACTACCCGTGTTAAACAACTTAGGCAGATTCAAAAAATCCTTGCTGACTGAGGGTTTTCAACCAAAGGAGGTGCTCACTTAATGTAAGTGCACAATGTAGTTAAAAAGAAAAAAGACAGTGGCACTCACCGAGTTCATCTTCATAATTTATTGCGGTTTTCAACGGAACATTCCGGAGGAGCAAGTGGAGGGGGAGGGAGGTGCGGCAGCGAGGACGACGGCAACCGTTTCGCGACTCAGCGGCCGCTTCTACGGGTCCTGACAGGACCCGTAGAAGCGGCCGCTGAGTCGCGAAACAGTTGCCGTCGTCCTCGCTCCCGCACCTCCCTCCCCCTCCACTTGCTCCTCCGGAATGTTCCGTTGAAAACCGCAATAAATTATGAAGATCAACTCGGTGAGTGCCACTGTCTTTTTTCTTTTTAACTATATAATATGCATTATCTTCATATATAGCCATGGACTTATATAATGGACTGCTTCTTGCCACTAAAAGTGTCATTTCAGAGCCTTTCATATGGCTGATAATATATTACAGTAAAAGACCCTATTTCACGTTCTGAATGAAGGATGAAATGCCGCTTGACCTGCACTGCTGAAAAAGACCACCAGAAACTCGGGATATCTGGGATAAGATGTTGGTTTAATTCTGACGTGTTTCGGAGCTGCTACCAGGCTCCTTCCTCAGGGACATTGGATTGTCCCTGAGGAAGGAGCCTGGTAACAGCTCCAAAACACGTCGGAATTAAACCAACATCTTATCCCAGATATCCCGAGTTTCTGGTGGTCTTTTTAAGCAAGGCAGGTCGAGTGGCATTTCATCCTTCATTCAGATTGTCTCCAGCGCGGTTACCCGTGGAGGTGCGGACCGTGCTGCACCTGTGTTTTCGAGCGATGCTACTTGGTTGTGGGTTGCACAACCATATCAGGTGAGCAGTTTTCATTAAGTTCTATTGTCATAACCTGTCCGAAGGATAAGACCCTAGTTCGCATTATCTCACATTTCAGATCTATTTTACATTGGCAATACCGCCTGTTTTGCACTTGTATATATCATATTGTTCTTCCATATGTCTGAATATTCTTGCCTTGTAATCATTTAACATTCCATGTATCTTCCCTTCCTTTTTTTAGTATCCTCTACTCGCACATTCGCCAAGGACTGCTTACTTTCAGAGGGAGAATATGTAGCGACCTAGTCCAGATTATGGCCAGGTTCACACATACAAATCTGTTTTTTAAGTCCTTAGAGAAATGGATCTGTTTTTCCAAGGGTGCCAATAGTGTCCCCTGGGGTCCTGGATGTTTTTGGCAAATTTTAGGACTTAGTCATTTTTTCATTAAAAACATATATGTGTTAACGCATGCATTCATGCAGGTGCCTATATGTGCCATGCGTTAACGCATGCGTTTCCCATAGGGCCACATGTTAAAAAAAAATGCATATGTTTTTTTAAAGCACCCCAAAAACGCAGCTAGCAGCATTTTTGGGCTGCTGCATAAAAACGCATGCGTTTTTTTAAAAAAACGCACACACATGCATTAACGCATATGCGTTTTTGGACGTTGAAAAAAAAATGTCCAGAATGTTCCCAAAAAAGGATTTAAGGCAAAAACGGATGGTATGTGTGAACCAGGCATATGTTTATCAAGTACCCATGGACCGTGAATAACTCTGTACACTACAACTCACTCCCTATTCACTCCTTTACAATTATTCTATTTCATTGGTAAGCTGTAGATATCTATTTGCATTCACCTTTAGCTTATATTTTAAAGCATTTCTACTGTATTTGCAGAGATGTAGACAGGACTACTAAGCTTGAGGGTGTGACGACCATCCGCTGTGAGGCCGAGCTGCTGGTAGGCAGCACCCCGAGAAACCCCGAGACCCTTAACCCCTATACAGGGATCTGGAATTATAGCGGAGCCCAGGGGGTAGCTGCCTATATGAGCAACAGAGCCGGGGAGGTCGCCAGGGAAAATCAAGACCCGAAAAACGAAGTCAGATGTCCGAGTCAAAACCGAGAGGGAGCGAAGGTACAAACTCGTCAGGCAGTAGCAGAGTCAAAAATCCAGGCAAAGGTCAAGGGCAAAACCAAGAGGGCAGCTGAGGTACAAAATCAATAGGCAGAGGCAGAGTCAGAAATCCAGGCAAAGGTCAAGGGCAAAACCAAGAGGGCAGCTGAGGTACAAAATCAATAGGCAGAGGCAGAGTCAAAAATCCAGGCAAGGTCAGACACGAAACTAAAACACACTATCACTGGGGAACCAAAACTATATCTGGCGGCCTGCAAGCCAGGCTCCAATGTACTTGAAGGGCACGGCTACCTCCCATAGGCTGGAGCTCACAACCTGATGACCTCATCCGGACCGCCCCTAGATCCAGGCCAGATGGAGATGCATGACTGGCTCCACCCACGCCTCCTCTGACAGAAGAACGCAGGCTGCGCCTAACGGACACCTCTGCAGGGCCCTTTCCTCTGCGACCAACACCACCCAGAGGGGAAACACAGCGGCGCTCAGCGACAGAGGCAGACGTCGCGGGAGCGGTTCCATATGAGGACAAGGCCCTCCTATCACCGGCGCCACCAGCCGAAGGAATCCGGCTCCTCCCAGCGGCCGAGGCAGGAACACCAGCCACCGAGTCCAATGGCGACGTGACACTCCTCCAGCGGCCGAGGCAGGAACACCAGCCACCGAGTCCAATGGCGACGTGACACTCCTCCCAGCGGCCGAGGCAGGAACACCAGCCACCGAGTCCAATGGCGACGTGACAGAGGGCCCTTGGCGTTGGGTTACAACCTTATGTATTTTGGCCAAAATACCCACTAACACCTCCCACCATCATCCATCATGTTTTTTTGCACTTATTTATCTATTGCAGGATGCAGCTGAGCCCTCTGATGGACGTCTGCACCATGTGTGATGCATGTACATAGTCAGGGCAGCCCGCCTGATCTAATAGCATGGGCGTGACCAATAGGATGCATACAGACACTTTGCATGGAGGGAAGCCTGGCTCTCCATGTGGGAGATTCCTGTCCCTCTGACTCATATGGAGACTGTGGCCAGACTTAGAGGTTGGTGGAGCTCCTGGCTGAACTCTGGAGGGTGTTCACTCTGGATATGTTGGTGAAGTTGCAGTCCTAAAGTTCTGCCTTGTTGGTAAGGCTTGGAGGCAGCTGGGCAATATGAATAGTGTAAGGAGACATTGGCGACGCCTTGATTGCCCAGTAGCTCAGGTAACCTAAAATCTGGTCTATGCCTTGTAAAGGCTGCAGTCCATGGATATTTTATGAAGGACTGCATGTTTTGTATGTTCGTAGGTCAGAGATAGAATGACCTGTGTGAACAGGGGTGTACCGACTTTGTACCGGATCCCTGTAGGTCTGTGGATGTCTCGTATGTTGATCACGTATAGTGTGAATACTACCAGGCAGGCATAGCCGCCATTAGAATCAGACTGGGAGGTCGCCTTAGGGTTCTGTTGAACATGTATAGTGTGAATAGTGCCACGTGGGCATAGCTGCCATTAGAACCAGACTGGGAGGTCTTCTTAAGGTTCTGTTGATCATGTATAGTGTGAATGCTGCCAGGCAGGCATAGCCGCCATTAGAACAGACTGTGATGTCGATCTGTTCTCTTGAATGTGTATTATGTATAAATGTGAGTAGTAGATAAGGCCAGGCGGCTGTAACCATCATCAAAACTGTTATTAGTGCTCCTTGTGTTCTATGGAGATGTGATTAATGGTATGTAATGTTATGTAAACTGTAGTGACACTATGTGAATAGTGTTCTATGTATATCATGTATGTGACCAATGTATGCCATTCATGACAAAAAATAATAAACTGCTGTAGCGTGTTATGTTAAAACACAGTTGTTGGTGTTACGTCCGTGGCCAAGCGAGTCCATTAGGTGTGCGCTACCATACAATACACAAAAAGATATATGCAGTAGTATTAGGGTTGGAAGGGTTTAAAAACACAGGGATCTGCAGCAGCCATGGATTTTGATAATAAGTGATAACTGTGGTTGTGACTCCTCAAAACCATACAAGGTGAGCGACTCCTTGTTGATTATATTTTCAATTCTCTATCTGGGTAATACCCAATAGTGCGCCTTTTGTCTTTCTTTTTACATAGTAATTGCTAATTGCTAAATTCACGATTCTATCTCAAACTTCTTGATAATAATGAACAAAGATATCTTCCTTACCTTCCTAATACCTTCTGATGGATTGGATACACAATTTTCAGCTCCATTATTTTTGCTAATAGTTCTCCATAGTTCTGCAAACGTGCTGTCCTGTTCCAGAGTGTTAGTTCCTTTTGCTTTAAAATATTCATATACTGCTGAATCTTTTACTGTCCCATAAGATAAATCCATTTGTTTGGCCAAGTCTTGAAATGTTCTATAACAAAAATCACATTTTTGTTAGGAAAATAAAACAAACAAGAAAAAACAATAGGCGAATGAAGAATATATTACAAAATATATAACATATAGGGTGGTAGAGTGGCTTAGTAGTTAACTTAGCACTGCAGTCAGGCAGCATTGGGGCTGGGTTCAAATCCCACCAAGGACAACAACTGCAAGGCATTTGTATGTGTACCTCGTGTTTGTATGGGTTTCCTCCAGTTTATATAAATTAATAAGCATTATATTATTATATAACAAAAATGAAGGCTTCAATACTGCTCAAAGGAAACTAAATTACAATGTATTGTTAGCATATTGGCAGCTTAAAGAGTGATTGCCAGGGTAATGATACAATCAGTAGGATACAGTATTAGGGCTTACTGATATGATAGAGGGAAGCAGCTAAAGTGGTCGTCACATGACTGTAATTATGCAAATCACATTTTTTTATGTGCACAAGACCACTGACAGCAGCAAAATTAGAAAAACCATCTGGCACCTCTGAAATGAATGTTTGTGTTAAGTGATCTATGGACACTGCATTGTACTGCATGCCTTTCTGCAGTGGGCTCAACCACATAAACAGAACTGCTAGCAGAGTTAAGTCCTAAGCCGATTTCACATCATGGCCTGATCAGGACTGGGGCTGTCCGGTATGAACTGGACAGCCCCGGACCCCATTTTGAAACAGAACCGGACGGCAAACCGGAGGGCAAATATGCAGCCGGATTCCTCATATCGTAGCCGCAGCTGCTGAAATTTCAAGATCGCTGCTAGAGGGGAGCTGGCCGCGGTCCTGAAATCTCTGCAGGGGACAGATCATGGTGCAGAAATTTAGCAGCGCTCGCTGATAAACTCCAGCACCCGGAGTCCGGCTCCGATTTTATGTTGGATCCGGCGTGATCCAGCGCCATAGACCCCCATGTTAGGGGGCGCCAGATCAAGCCGGATCCGGGAGGATCTGATTTTGTACGATTTCTGCCCCTGCAAGCAACGTTTTTGTGCTCGGGAGAAAAATCCGAATAGTCTTGGATCCTCCCAGACAGATGGAAACCAGATGACAAATAGCTCCATAGGGCTGCATTACTGTAAAATCGGGTCTGGAACTGTCAGGTGTCACACCAGACAGCTCCGGAACTGATCTTGCCATGGTGTGAAGCCAAACTCACCAAAAAATCAGCCAGGTAAATATCATGGTGTGAAGCCAGCCTCAACAGTATGTATATTACACACAGTCAAAATTTGTCAATTTTGTTGAAAGATTATCCTATGGAAAATCTGTTTGGTATAATTGTAGAATAGTCAAATCTCCAAAAATCCTGCATAGGAAAATCTAAATGACAACAGTCAGCTTCCAATGTTTATTATGGTGTATACTGTTAATTCTTTATTTTCAATAATATTAAATCTTATAAACACCCCCTAGTTGTGAATGTGCATAAATAGTTGTATTATTTGTACTTGATTAGAATCTCTGACTTCTACAAATATATTAACGCCTAAAGGACCATTTATTTTTGTCTTTACGTTTGGGCTTCTCTTTTTAACTCCCTTCATTGCATGAGCCGAAACATTTAAGTATTTTTTCCATCAACATACTCAAATTAGCTTGTTTTTTGCAGGAATATGTTTATCTTTAAATTAGAATCATCATTTTACCATACAATGTACCGTATATACTCGTGTATAAGCCGACCCGTGTATAAGCCGACCCCCTACTTTTGCCCCCAAAAACTGGGAAAACTTATTGACTCGCGTATAAGCCGAGGGTGGACTCCAGCACAGGTATACAACCCCCAGCAGTGTGGTATACAGCAGCCTCCCCAGTGGTAGTATACAGCAGCAGCCCCAGTGGTAGTATACAGCAGCCCCAGAGGTATATACAGCCCCAGAGGTATATGCAGCCCCAGAGGTATATGCAGCCCCAGAGGTATATGCAGCCCCATATGCAGCCCCAGAGGTATATGCAGCCCCATATGCAGCCCCAGAGGTATATGCAGCCCCATATGCAGCCCCAGAGGTATATGCAGCCCCATAGGTATATGCAGCCCCATATGCAGCCCCATATGCAGCCCCAGAGGTATATACAGCAGCAGCAGCCCCAGTGGTATATACATCAGCAGCCCCAGTGGTAGTATACAGCAGCCCCAGAGGTATATGAAGCCCCAGAGGTACCGTATATACTCGTGTATAAGCCGACCCGTGTATAAGCCGACCCCCCTACTTTTGCCCCCAAAACCTGGGAAAACCTATTGACTCGTGTATAAGCCGAGGGTGGACCCCAGCACAGGTATACAGCCCCCAGCAGTGTAGTATACAGCAGCCTCCCCAGTGGTATACAGGCCTCCCCAGTGGTAGTATACAGCAGCCTCCCCAGTGGTAGTATACAGCAGCCTCCCCAGTGGAAGTATACAGCAGCCTCCCCCTGTGGTAGTATACAGCAGCCTCCCCCTGTGGTAGTATACAGCAGCCTCCCCATGTGGCAGCATACAGCAGCCCCCCCCTGTGGTAGTATACAGCAGTCTCCCCCTGTGGTAGTATACAGCAGTCTCCCCCTGTGGTAGTATACAGCAGTCTCCCCCTGTGGTAGTATACATCAGTCTCCCCCTGTGGTAGTATACAGCAGTCTCCCCCTGTGGTAGTATACAGCAGTCTCCCCCTGTGGTAGTATACAGCAGTCTCCCCCTGTGGTAGTATACAGCAGACTCCCCCTGTGGTAGTATACAGCAGCCTTCTCAGTGGTAGTATACAGCAGTCACCCCTGTGGTAGTATACAGCAGCCTCCCCAGTGGTAGTATACAGCAGCCTCCCCAATGGTAGTATACAGCAGTCCCCCCTGTGGTAGTATACAGCAGCCTCCCCAGTCGTAGTATACAGCAGCCCCAGCCTCAGTGGTGGTATATACAGGCAGCCCCAGTGGTGGTATATACAGGCAGCCCCAGCCCCAGTGGTGGTATATACAGGCAGCCCCAGCCCCAGTGGTGGTATATACAAGCAGCCCCAGCCCCAGTGGTGGTATATACAGGCAGCCCCAACCCCAGTGGTGGTATATACAGGCAGCCCCAGCCCCAAAGGTGGTATATACAGGCAGCCCCAGCCCCAGTGGTGGTACATACAGTCAGCCCCAGCCCCAGTGGTGGTATATACAGGCAGCCCCAGCCCCAGTGGTGGTATATACAGGCAGCCCCAGCCCTAGTGGTGATATATTCAGGCAGCCCCATCCCCAAAGGTGGTATATACAGTCAGCCCCAGCCCCAAAGGTGTTTACAGGCAGCCCCCAAATGCTGGCACTTGCCCCCCTGCTTGTAAGGCCCCCCCCGGCTACTTACCATCCTCTGTCTTCTTCATCGCGCGCGCAGGTGCCTCGGTGCTCCCGTCCTCCATGCATCCGGGTCCCCGGCCGTCGCATAGCGATGACGTCATGCGACCGGCCGGTCACATGACCCCGGATGCTATGGAGGACGGGAGCACGGAGGGACTTGCGCGCGTGATGAAGAGGATGGTATGGTAATAATAGCAGCCGGGGGGGGCCTTACAAGCAGGGGGCAAGTGCCAGCATTTGTGGGGGCTATATAATTAGCTATGCACTGCAGTGCATATGTAATGAGCGGCCCCACGTGACGGGGCCGCTCATTCAGCTACCTCCCACTGCCTCCTCCAGCCTCCCCAGCCCTGGACACAGCCCCCACCTACCGTATTGACCCGTGTATAAGCCGAGGGGGAGACTTTTCAGCCCAATTTTTGGGCTGAAAAACTCGGCTTATACACGAGTATATACGGTACTTATAATGGGAAAAAAATATCTGGTGCGGTATAACAGCTAAAACTAAAATCCAATTACTCCATTGTATTTTGCGTTTTGCTATAAAGTTAATTGTTTGCTAAAATAATCTGGCAAATTAATTTTTCACGGCTCTATGATTATGGTGATATAAAAGTTGAAAATTATTTATTATTTTGTTGCTAAAATTGCTAAAAAAATAAAAACATTTTGTTAATGTGTATTTACTGAGACCTTTTATAATTTGTATGTCCATGGATTGTGTGAGTATTTGTTTATTGTAATATTAGCTGCCATTTTGTTATATCATTTTGGTTACATTTGAATTTTTGAATTCTCGATATTAATATTATTACATTTTTTTGCACTGCGCATGCGGGGCTTGAAGCTAACAGAGCGGCGCGGGTGTACATACGACACCCGAAGCCAGAAATGACGCGATTCGCGTCATACAGCCGCACACTGCAGCCCGGCCGGCAGAGGAGAGCGGGGAGGCGCGCATTTGAATGAGAGTTGAAGATCACACCTATTGAGGCGTGATATTATGAAGAGGGAGAGCCTGCCTGGGTGACTATGAATACAGTAGTCACTCATTAACATCGCTAATGAGTGAGTTTAATAACGTTTATCTTCATTTTTAATAGATGCATTTAGGAGCTAAAAGGAGTGTAGGATAAGTGTGAATATGCTCTAGGGACATCTTTTAATAGCTTATGAGGTGTTTTGGGGGTGACAAGATCCCTTTAAGCACATAATTTCAGACTTTCTTTCATCAGGATATTTTCATGAATCATGATTTAATGTTACAGCACAACCGAGCAGATGAAAGGTTCAACAAATTCAACATATCCATAGAAGCTGTTGCTGTTATTATCCAGTTTAAATGTGGGGAGTGTTTCCAATTAATTACTAAAAAGCTCATTTTTTCAGTATTGTTATAACTTTTAAGGAGCAATAATCCTTCTGCTGCACAAATGGAAACTCAGCAAACAGTTCAACGTTTTTACAAATGCCTTCATTTAACCCTGTAATGCAGGGGTAGTGAACGCCAGGCCTCGACAGCCGCACACAAGTCAGGTTTTCAGGATTTCCTTAGTATTGCACAGGTGATAATTTAATCACCTGCCTCGGTGATAATTACAACCCCATTGCAATGCTGAGGAAATATTGAAAACCTGCACTGTGTTCAGCTCTCGAAGCCTGGAGTTTCCTACCCCTGCTTTAACAACCACTTACATGCATGTCAAGAGTAGCCATTAAGGGTGCTTTTTAAAATGGCAGGAATAAGTTTATAGCTTCGCTTTGAGGCCCAAAATCCTACAGCTGATAGCTGTATAAGACTGGCATTGGACCCGGCAAGCTTTAGAACGACCGGGGCCATATAACTTCTTAAATATCAATCATGACAGCGGTATCTAAGAGATTATAAGGGTATTATAGGACCTCTGAGGCAGGATTGGCCCCCATGTTTGTAATCCCGAGTGCTGATCATTGCATTGTACCCTGTGGTCATCTGCTAAACCCAGGTTATGGAGCCCTGTAAGATCATGCCATAAGCAGAGTCTAACAAGCAGTCAGTAAATCACTGAAAGATCTCATATGCTCCCGTAGAAAAAAGGGAAGACAAGACACAAATAGGAACAGCACCACAAAATACAGACTATAAACATGTGCAATCGCAATTGACTATAAAAATTTGCAACCACAATTATCATTGCAATATTTTCCATTCCACTATTGTTACCTTTTACACCTTTTTGACAGACCACCTACTCCAAGGCTATTTATGGCCTTCTTATTTGGTTCTTTGGGACCTGCCTTCTCACCATATTGTGTTACCATTGCTCCACATTGTATACACTGCTTCCAGCTACAGAGAATTGTATGTATATTTGGTGTAAGGCCGGCTTCACACCACGGTTGTTGAGCTGTCAGGCTGTGTCTGGTGTTTTGCAGGAATCACCAGACACAGCCTGACAGCTCCGGACAAACAGAACCGGAGGGCAAATATGCCCTCCGCTCCTGTTTTCTACCAGAATTGGCAGTGCACAGCTGGTAGAGCTGTCCCTTGCTGAAATGTCAGAATTGCGGCTAGTGGGGAGCTAGTCGTGGTTCTGAAATCTCAGCCGGAAGCTCTCCAGGTCCTGAAAAAATACACACATGTATATGTGAATTGATGATTTTTGTTCATTCTGAATCTAAAATATTCTTAATAAAAGTGATTCAAAATGTATGGAACAAAATAATACCAAACAAATCTCCAACTTGTTGCGTAAAAAAATTAGCCCTTTACAGCTCTGTTCCCTAAAAAATAAAAAGGCTACAGTTCTCAGAACTTGGCAATGAAAAAACTATTTATTATATAAAAAAATTACTGTGTGAAAGCAGCAAAATATTAAAAACTAATCACTATAAATCCCACCAACTGTAAAAATTAATTTATCTTATCACTAATACTGCATTGTAAACTGTAAAAAAAAATTAAAAAAATTCTTGTACTGCTATTTGCTCATTGTAACTCTGAAAAATCAGATAAAGCCTCAGTTCACATTTATCCTGCACTCTCTTCTGAGCAAGTGCATCAGAATTTCAGTGTAGACCCCAAAAACTGGTATTCCAACAAAAACAGGATGGACCCACTCACTATAATGAGGCAGATGGAGTCACTTTGGACTTTATCTGTTATCTGTTCCGGTGGTATCCCAACATTTCAGGTGTATTTTTAACATGGACAACCACACTTCTGTGATGACTAAAAAGATGGACACCAGCAAAACAGATAGCAAATGCAGCCCAAAGCGTCTCCATCTGCTTCATTATAGTGAGGGGTTCTGTTTGGGGTTTTGACATAAGTGGTCAGCGTTGAACACAATAATTTAATCTCAGACTTATACTGAAAGCAATCAAAAAATATTCTGTACCCCTAAATGATACTAACAAAATCCCTAACTTATTCAGCACCAAACCAGTTCCCTTGGTTTTTCTAGAACCCAAATCTCCCGTCCATCCCACGGAAGACAAATGAAACTGCTGTCTCTTTAACACAATTGATCAATTTTATTAATATACACAATTTAATACATTTTTCAAAGTACCCAAATTATAACAGGTTAAAATCCATATTATTAAAATTCCTATATTAAGACCTCTCATAAGCAAACAACAGTATAACTAAGGGTGCACCTATGTAGTGCATATTATCAGATAGCTTATCTTCTGGTGCTCATAAAAGTACAAGTTCACCATCACATACAGCTCAGAACCAGCCTAATACTCTTCATGCCCTGAAGAAGAAGAAACTTGAAACGTACATTGGCTGGAGGGGTGAGGAGCCTGTGTAGCAGAACAGCGTTAGTGCAGCCCGGAATTCAAGGTAATTACTAGCAGAAGTCTAAGTTAGTGTGCTGCTGGGGGACCCTGTTTAAAGTGTGTAGTAGGGTTTAGAATGTGCCCCTTGGAAAGTATTGGGCTGGTTCTGGGCTGTATGTGATGGTGAACTTGTACTTTTATGAGCACCAGAAGATAAGCTATCTGATAATATACACTACATAGGTGCACCCTTAGTTATACTGTTGTTTGCTTATGAGAGGTATTAATATAGGAATTTTAATAATATGGATTTTAACCTGTTATAATTTGGGTACCTTGACAAATGTATTAAATTGTGTATATTAATAAAATTGATCAATTGTGTTAAAGAGACAGCAGTTTCATTTGTCTTCCGTGGGATGGACGGGAAATTTGGGTTCTATATGTGTTGAGTGAAACATAGTATAATTGGACAGTGGATTTTATCCCTTGGTTTTTCTGTTTGGGCATCTTATGGGCCCTGCAAATGTGACATGATGTCACTCCTTCCCTTCAAAGCCCTGCCATTTGCGCAGAGGTTTCTTATAACTTGTGGAAAACCAATGCACTCAGATGAAACTGGGTAACAAACTGTGGAGTCCATTTTGTCATAATACCTGTTGTAAAAGTGAAAACATAGTGGCTCATGCACCACTTAAGAGGTGGCTTTATTTGCATTATCACCTGAGAGGTTAAACACTTTCTTGACAACAGTTTTGAAGTATTTCAGGGGTGTGGTTTTTAAAATGGTATCACTTTTTGGGATTTTTTTTATCATATAGGTCCCTTAAATTCCATTTAAGGCTGAATAGGTCCCTAACAAACAGGTTTTGTAAATTTCTTGAAAAATGAGAAATTGATGTTAATCTTTATCCCTTCTAACATCTGGGAAAAATAATATGATGTATAAAAAATGCTTCAGATGTAAAGTAGAAATTTAGGAAATGTTATTTATTAATTGTTTTATATGACACAACTGTTTGGTTTACAGTAAATTGATAAAAATTGAAATTTTGAAATTGCAAAACGTTCATAATTTTTGCCAAAATTCTGATATTTTTAAAAAAAAACACAAAAAATATTGAGTTAAAATACCATTAACAAAAGGTACAATGTATTATGAAAAACAATCTCATAATCACTGGGATAAGTTTAAGCATTCCAGAGTTGCATCCCATAAAGTTACACTGGACAAAATGCTAAATATTTCCCTTTTTATTAATATCAAATTTGCCTCAGCCAGTAAGAGATTAATGAATAAAATTATATAAAACAATATTAATGGTGGAGAAAAGTATACAATAACTTATTATATAAATCATACAATTTTCCACTTTAAGTAGTAGATATGACTGCTATAAAATTCTTTGCATAATATTATATGACCTATTTTTAAATTGGTTCAGCATAAAAAAATGGTATAAAGCCGGAAGATCTTGTAACCTATTTAGAATAATCAGACAAAACAAGGTAAAAGGTAGTCAAAGTTTACTGTAAAATAAAAAATAAAGACACATAGAGGTGTCTTTCCTCTATCTTCTTAACACACAAAAGCAATATATATGAGCTAATTATATACCAAAAGAAGCTGCGGTTTCTATGGTCAAAATTACCTCTCAGGAGCAGCTCACCAACCAGCATGGGATATGAGAGGTTACTTGTATTAAATACATTAGCAAAAAACCACAGTGGTAGTATCATACTCCTGTGCAAATGCATAGTCTTGACCTTGACCTTGTCAATGTTAAAGGAACAATTATAATTGCTTGTGTTAAAAGGATAAGTGATCATTTTCGGATCCCTGAGGTTCCTCTGTAGGAATCCCTACTAATAACTGGAATTATTGCTAGAAGCAAAGGTCACATGTGTGCACTGCCACAGCATTTATTGTGAATTCTTCAAACTATAGTGCTCAGCTATCTTTGTCCATTGTACAGACTAACTCGAGCAAGAAGGCATATGTGGAATTGACATTCCATTCAAATAGGTTACATGCGGCCACCATTCTCATTATTGGTGGGCCCATCTTCTGTGGATGTAGGCTTGCACAAATCCTTCTATATCTTTATGTACTTCAACACAAACTTGTTGCTGGTAAGTAGGAATGAGCGAGTATAATGGTTACTATTCGGTACTCGCCGAATAGTAACGCTATTCGGGCTACTCGCTACTTCCCAAGTTTCTTGTGATTACTCGGGAGTAGCGAGTAGTCCTTTAACTTTCGCAGTGCATCTATATATACACTGCAAAAGTGCACTAAAAGTGAATAAAAGTTGTTAAAAAAATAAAAAAAATATCATACTCACCTATCCGATGCCTGCAACGGGACTGGCAAAGAAGACATCCGATCAACAACAAGGACCTGTGTGTCTGACAGCCAATCAGATGGCTGGTAGTGATCTGGCCAATCAGATGGCTAGATGTCACAAACCATGTGATCGCTACCAGCCACCTGATTGGCCAGATTGCCAGGTCATTGATGCACGTTCAAGACCTGGCAATATGGCCAATCAGGTGGCTTGTAGCAATCAGGAGGCTTGTGACGTCTGGCCATCTGATTGGCCAGATTGCTACCAGACATCTGATTGGCTGTCAGACTCACAGATCCTTGTCGTTGATCTGATGTCTTCTTTGTCGGCGTCGGATAGGTGTGATATTATTTTATTTTTTAACAACTTTTATTCACTTTTAGTGCACTTTCGCAGTGTATATATAGATACACTGCAAAGGTACTCGCCTGCCCATTCACTGCCATTGGACTCGCTATACTCGCAATGAGTACTGAGTACCGGGACCTACTCGTTGAGAATATAGAGAGTCTGATTACTGCAGTACTCGCTCACCCCTACTGGTAAGATAAAGACTCTGAGCGAAACATATCAATACTACCAGGATTCTTTGTTCTTCTTCAAACTGAATATAGTTCTTAATACCATTGGCTGTTCCATTTAGCGTTCCTGTTCAGCTGCAGAACAAAATGGAGCCAATCAGAGGCCTTCCTGATAGTATTGCATAATGAATAGGTACCTGTCTGTGTTTCTTAGCATTGAGGACACCAATAATTTTGACTAAATTCCCATATGTTTTTGCTGAAATACAGCCTCAAATTTTGATGTGACATCCACCATACTTCACTGTTGCTTACAAACACTTAAAAGTGTACCACACTCCAGCTATTTACAAATGTTTACAATTTTAACTCATCAGTCGACTGCAACTGTTATCAATTTTCTGCACTGTAGTTTCTATATTTTCATGCATAATGGAGTCACTTGTCCTTGCTTCCATGTCAAAAATATAGTTTTTGATGACACTTTTTCCATTAAAACTATTGGGGACCAGGCTTCTGCAGAAGATTAGTGTAACTTTCATAACTGGTAGCTGGCAATTCTGGGCTTATGGCACTGTTGTACATGTTCTAATTTTGAAGGGAAGTAAGATTGATGTATCTTTCATCTGCTGCACTGTTTCATTAGCTGACTACTGCATCTATTGTTCATTTCTTGGTGTCCTCAATGCTGAGAAATACCAGAAGATTCTTATCCATCATGTAATACCAACATTGAGGCATCTTATTAACTCCAAATTTATCCTGGAAAAAACAGCAGTCCTGGTAGTGGTAATATCTCCCCTTCAGTGCCCTCAACTTCATTGAGTCTGTTTGTGATATCATGAAGAGACAGAAGGATTAACGCAAGCCTATAACAACAGACGTTCTGAGATTAGTTCTCCAAGATGTTTTCAACAACTTATCTGCTGAGGTCCTTAAAAAATGGTTTGCAAGTATACTTAGATAAATAAGATAGAGAAGGGCGCAATGGGTCTTATCGACTTAATGCGTGAATGTATGCAGTTCATTAACTGCTCACCTTAGAAAGTTGTGATAACCCACTGTGGTGAATCGGCCACTGAACCTGGCACCCACAACCAGTATTTGTGCATCAAACAGCTGCCGCAAGATCCAACACGCCAGGGATGGCCATGTGATATCCAAGGACAAGAGACCAATACAATCCGCACTGCTGTATATAAGATCACAGACGTCCGTGGTATATAAAATGGTGCTATTTATTTAATTCTGACGCATTTCAAGGTTGTCCTAACCTCTTCATCAGGGATGAAGGGATGATTTGATTATGCTGGTATCCCTGATGAAGAGGTCAGGGCGACCTTAAAACGCATTGAAATGAAATGAAGAGCACCATTTTATATTAATAAAAATTATGATTATATTTTGATCTGTATTTTCCTCCTTCACTTAGAATTTTCTTAATTAATATAAAATAAACTTTATATATATATTTTGAAAGCTATCTAATCAGAATATTTAACAAACAACCTAAATTACAATTTTTTTGTATAGTAGCATTATGGCAAAGTAGGATTTTTGAGTTTGCAGTCCATTTCTTTTTTCTACAGTTCTGGCATGTTGCATTACTGTCCCCTCCTTTATTGTTTTACTTGTGCCTCCACCCCATTGACCCACCTTGCTAGTGAACTATTGTTGCGATGGTGGTTGGCACATGGCCCTCTGAGATTACACCATGACATGGCAGTGGGGTACTTACAGTCTGATCAGAATGTTAAACTGAGAACCTCATATTCAGTTTTGTACATTTTTGCCTAGTGAAGTATTGTCTAATTTTAGCTCTTGATGACAAATACTTTAAAGAATAATGAACAAACGTATAATAGCTTGATGTCTTACCAATTATACAAGTCCTTTGTATTGCTTACATACATAATGCTGTTCTATTTAAACCTTTCACCACAATAGTGGTGTAGATGAACAGGAATAGGATATTTATTACCCAAACACAAATAGCATAGTTTAGTTATAAAGAGGATGGCTTGACATATAAGGTTAAATTATAACAACATTTTTTGTACAGGATATTAGTGCAAAGTAGGCCAACCAATAATTAGCTACATTTAGCATTCAGCATAAACCAATGTACTACATTTGATAATTTGTGGATTTTAGTATTTTCTAAATGTTTAATAACCTGCCTAAGGCTGCCTTCACACTTGCGTTTGTGTCTGCATGCAGACGCAAACGCAGGCAAAAGCAGCCCATAATAATGTGAATGTAGCGGAGAATCTCTGCATGGGTTCACATTACTATGGTGCCACGGCAGCCAATCAGCTGTCTCTGGGGGCGGCCGAGAGGAGCAGATCAGCAGCAGAGATCTCCTCCTCCCGCCACAGCTGATCTCCCACCGGTGTCAGCGGGAGATACAGCTGATCTGACAGCTGTTTAAATCTCCCACTCTGACACCGGATAGGGTGATATCAGCGTGGGAGATAAGAAACAGCTGATCGCTGCTTCAAATCTCCCACGGCGACATCACCTATTTGGTGTCAGCGCGAGAGATTTAAACAGCTGTCAGATCAGCTGTATCTCCCCGCTGACACCAGCAGGAGATCAGCTGTGGCTCTGCATGATCTCCCGGTGGCCGCCGGGAGAAATTTCAATGACATCCGCAGCGTTCTCCTGCGGTGTCATGCAGAGGACACTGCGGATCCATTGAGATCAATGCATTTTTTGTGCGCTTGCGGGCGCTTGCGGATAGAACAAGCACCGCGAATGCACAAAAAAATACTGCATGCTGCGTTTGGAGTGCGGTCAGAGGGCGCATAAATTATGTGCATCCGAACGCAAATGCGGCCTACTGCAGCCATATGCAGACACATGCGTTGCCATGTTAAACATAGGAACGCATGTGCTCAAGCGTTTGGCTGCGTTTGGTACACTGCGCTCTAAACGCAAATGTGAAGGCAGCTTAACAATGTGTGAAAAGCAAATGATTGTTTTAGTATTAGGTTACCTTTAACTTGAAAAATAGGAATTATATACTTTGGCTAGGGTCACATTTGCGGTAAACTTTTGAGATCCTCATCCGGTTTTGAGCTGTTAAAAAGCTCAAAACCGGATCAGGAACCGCTCCCCATAGGAGCCCATTATAGTAACCGGATTGCACTACATGCAGTATCTGCAATCCGGTTACTATAATGGGCTCCTATGGGGAGCGGTTCCTGATCCGGTTACCACTTCTGGATCTGCAGTCTGCGGTAAAAATCATGCAGGCTGCAGTTTTTGCAGCGGTTAGGAAACCGCAGCGGGGTTTGCTATAATGGGCTCCTATGGGAGCCCATGCAGCTGCCGCAAGGCACATGTGAATGCCAGCGGCAGCCGCATGCTTTGCTCATCCTGCTGCCGCAGGGCTCTAGGGGGTCCCACCTTCCCTAGAGACATGCTGTCCACTCAAGTGGGCATGAGAGGGGTTAATATTGTCAGTATAGTATTGCCGGCTATTGTCGGCTTTGTCAATTTTATGAATGCTTCTCACAGTAGAGGAGATACTGTGCGTAATGCAATGTAAGTATGAGCCCCGGTCCTTGGTCCTGAAAGTTGTAACATTAGGTCTATGGGTAGCAGGGATGAACAAAGCATATGGTAACTGGATTGCTCCGGATTACACATCCGGAGCAATCCGGTTACCGTATTCCAGTTTGCAGAACACATTTTTGACAAAAAATGTGTCTGAAGGAAATTGCAGTTACCGCATCTGGATCTGGATGCGGTAACCGCAATTACCTGACCCCAGCCTTTGACACACTTACAGGCAATCACCGAAACCATCTGGAAAGGACAAATTGTTTTTTAACAGCATTGCAGGGTGGGTTGAAACTTTTGAGCCATCCATTATTTTATTATAAGAAATGCCTATGTTTCCTTACAATAAACATAACAAAAGCAATGTCCCAAGCCCATGAGATCTACGGATACTTAACCAGATAGATCAATATTTAAAGGATGCTCTGTTAACCTTGTTATTGACTGCTTTTGATCTCAGAGCTAAACAAGTATTGTACTTAAGTGTGATTAAACCTAAACTCAGTGGAGCAGCATGTAACAATGGTTCTTATTTCATCTGTGAAGACTGTAAAGACAACAGTGGATTTGTCACACTGACATTGATTATGTGTAGTGGAGCAGGAATAACATCTTCTTCACATTTACCATTTAATGTGGACTGTTAAAGACTATTATCTAAACATTTTTACATAAAAAGTCAAAACTATAACAACCAGAGTTTCCAAAAACATGCTATTCCTTATTGATTGATTTTATTGACCTCTTCACACCCCGGCGATATTCCATTTTCCAGTTTTCATTCCCCCTCCCCTTCTTCCAAGAGCCAGAACTTGTTTATTTTTCCATTCATATAGACATATGAGAGCTTGTTTTCTGCGGGACAAGTTCTATTTTCAGAAGAAATCATTTATTTTACCATATAAAGTACAGGAAAAGATTTCCAAGTTTGGTAAAACTTGTGTCAATATAATTCCTCGGGTTGGTACAAGTTCGTAGATACAAAACAAGCATACTCTTACTGTTATCTAAAGGGTGAAAAAAAAATTGAAGCTTTTAAAGGAAAAGAAATGGTGCATTTGGCACCATTTTCCGTGACCTGCACTGTTCTCATTTTTTGTGATCTAGGCCTGTGTGATGGCTAATTTTTTGCATCCAGAGCTGATCTGATTAACTGATTTTATATCTTGATAGATCGGGGGCATTTCTGAATGGGAAGATACTAAATCTGTATTTTTTAATTTTTTTTATAGTTTTAATTTCAATGGCACAACTTTTATGTTTTATTCATAATTTAATTTTTTTTTTTCACTACTTTACTTTTCCACTAGAGGGCCTCAGCACTCTACTATATGATCACTTCTCTAGAACCCATCCAAACATGGGGGACATGTTCTCCCTCTGCAGATAATGTCACTGGGACATCACAGAAAAGAAGTGAATCAGGACTACTGCCAGGGTCATTACAGGACCCCGGGCTGTCCAGGTAACAGCATGCAGGTCCTTTGATTGCTTCTGGGGACCTGCGATCCAGTGGGGAGTTAGTTGCAGTGTAGGTTTCCACGGGGCAGAGAGATAGGCAGCCACAATGCAGCTCCATGTGGTCTGTCCATTCCTGTTCTGTGTGGGGGGCAGTTTACCCTGCCGATGGTCGCCTGGGAGCTCACAAAGGTGGTGTGCTGCACTGTGTAAAGATTTAGAGGATCGGTATGCCCTAAACTGGATCTGCCACTCAGCCAATGATAGAGAGGTACTGTGCATATAAGGTACCTTTCCTCCAAGATGCCAGAGCAACATCTTCTTAACGGTATTGCTGGTTTCCAGGTCCCCAGTCCCTGTACCTTGCTTTTGTCTTGCCATCATTTTCCTGTAGTTGTAGCCTATATTTTTCTCACCTTACAGCCTTCTATGCTTGCTATACTGCACATGCCTGTGCAAGAGCCTACACCTGCTATACTGTACTTGCTTACACAGAGCTTACTATTCCTGTAAACAAACCTTACTGCCTGCTGCCACACTCTCACTCTCCTTCTCTGTGCCTGGATGTACCACTAAAATACATTGACTGTTATCATATCCATGTATTCCTAAGGGGTCAGGTTCCACAGTTCTCCTGTGGTCCAGTGGGTCAACATGCCCACACTCACATCCCTGTGAGCATAACAGCTATTAAGCCACTTATTCCAGCAGGTGAACTATATGCTTTAGTAGGAAAAGATGCTATAATGGTCAGTATTGAGGTGGTATCAGATGTTGAAACTAGCAGAGGAGAGCCATCAGAAATGTACAGATCTTTCATTAAAAAGATAAAAGCCCAGGCACTGTTAGTAGTTCTCAAAGAGTTGGCAGACATTAAGGCTGACATAAAAGTAGGTCAAAAAGTAAACACAGTTGGTTTGTCCACACAATCAGTATTTGCAGTGGTTTGGATGCCTCTTGTTATCGCTTAGTCCAACCTGGTGCTTTTTACAGTACAAGCACAGTGGATGGGAATTACAGAAATCCTGTTTTCTATTTGGCACATAGTCTAAGGGGATGTTCATACAATCAGTACTTGCAGTTGTTTGGAAGCAGCATGTTATCACTACGTCTAAACTGCTGCACCATACAGTACAAGCACAGTGGGCACGACTTACAGAAATTCCTTTACCCACAGTCTTTGCTTTCTCTACAGCATTAACTGAATCGCGGGTCAGTTTTCTGTGCCGTAAATTAACCACAACATGTCAATTTAGTGTTGCGGAGTCGGAGGCAATCTCAGTGAGGGAAAGCAGAGAAAATCCGCCCTGCTTCGAATGCTGACCGTAGGCATGGGTGGTTGTTTTCATCCAAGGAGATTCCTAGCATTCCCGCAGAAGAGGCGACACTGCGTCTAGGACACAGTAACTCCAGATCATGTGCACATACCCTAAAAGTAAGAAATTCATTGTGAAAAATAAAAAAATCAATATGACAACCTATTGCTATCAAATTCTGCGATCTACCTGTGGATTTAAAAGTCTCACTATACCCCTCAATAAAATCTTTGAGAGGTCGAGTTTCCAAAATGGGTCACTTGTAGGGGGGGTTGCTGTTTAGGCACCCTAGCAGCCTTGCAATTGTGAAATGGTGGTCGCAACCTATTTCAGCTTTTCCAAATCTTACATATTGCCTCTTCCCTTCTGACCCTTAACATATGTCTAACCAGAACTTACTGTCTACATGTCGGGTTTCTGTGTGCTCACAAAAAAGTGAGCAACCATTTATGAGGTCCACTTTTTGGCATTACCTTTTGTAAAAGTAAAAAACTTGGTGCTAAAACAACACTTTTAGTGAAAAAAAAAAATTCAATATGATGACCTATTGTTATAAAATTCTAAGAAGTACCTGTGGGTTCAAAATGCTCACTATATCCCTAAAATAACAATAGAAATAAAGTTAATTCTGTCTTGGGAGCTGCATGTTTACAACATGGGTCAGGCACCTTTTAAAAACATTTTAGGCAAATTACTCCAAATTCTTTTTTATACATTAGTATAAAAAATGCAAGTCTTAAATAATGTGTTTCTTTTTTGTTGCTTCTGCTGTGTGAAAATCCAACTTTTTTCCTCATTTGTCATTTTGTGCAACTTCTTTTTTTTAATTCACATATTATAAATATATAACATTTTTACAATAAAGTCAGGAATAACATTAATTCCTCTTTTATAATCTGTAGGGTGCACCTAAAATAGCTGCAATTTGTAACATAAGGCTGGAATCACACTGTCCGTGTGATATGCGACTAAGTCGGACGTTTCACGGATGATTAATTTGGAATGGCTCTCCCCTCTCTGGATGGGAGAGTGTGTTTCGAAGCAGCTCCACACTCCCGTCCTGACAGGGGGGAGGTCATTCTAAGTTTATTTTCCGTGACACATCCAACGTAGTTGCATATCATACGGACAGTGTGATTCAAGCCTAAATTGTAAAAACTGGGAACACACAGCAACAAGTTTTGTACAAAAGCTGTTCTCAGACAGGCAACAAGACCAAAAATATGTGGGCAACGTATCTCCGACTTGATGCAATGTGATTGTTTGAGGCTGAATGCACACGAATTGGAGACAGTGCCTCCAGACCTGCGGGAACAAGCGGGTATATGAATGGAGACTGCAGCCACTCTGATCAGCGGTGGGTGCAGGGCACTTTCTCCATGCATTCACCCAATGGTTATTGCTTCCGACACTGCAGCATGAAATTAACATGCTGCAGAGATGCGGAAGTCAGCAACCCACACTACAGCTGATAAAATGCTGCGGTCAGGAGAAGCATAGTGTTCTGTACAACACAGTGTTTTGGATGCAGCGACAATATGCTGTGTCCAAAATGCTGCAATTTCTGATCGTGTGCATACACCCTTAGGCTGCCTTCACACTTATGTTTGTGTCTGCATGCGGAGGGCATGTAGACGCAAACGCAGTGCAACGCAGCACATACTTATGTGAACGCAGCGGAGAATCTCCACATGCGTTCACATAGGTATGGTGCCCGGGCAGCCAATCAGCTGTCTCTGGGGGCGGCCGGGAGAAGGAAATCAGCGGCAGAGGTCTCCTCCTCCCGGCACAGCTGATCTCCCGCCGGTGTCAGCGGGGAGAAATAGCTGATCTGACAGCTGTTTAAATCTCCCGCGCTGACGCCGAATAGGGTGATATCGGTGCAGGAGATAAGAAACAGCTGATCGCTGCTTCAAAGATTTAAACAGCTGTCAGACCAGCGGTTTCTCCCCGCTGACACCGGCGGGAGATCAGCTGTGGCTCTGCATGATCTCCCGGGGCCGCCGCTGATCACCGATGGCCCCCGGGAGAGGTTTCAATGAGATCTGCAGCTTTCTCCTGTGCTGTCATGCGGAGGACACTGCGGATCCACTGAGATCCATGCATTGTTTGTGCACTTGCGGGCTCTTGCGGATAAAACAAGCACCCGCGACCACACAAAAAATGCAACATGCTGCTTTTAGAGGGCGCATCCGAACGCAAACGCAACCGAATGCAGCCAATATGCAGGCACATGAGTTCACATGTTAAACATATGAACGCAGTGCGCAAGTGTTTGGCTGCGTTCGGTTCGCTGCGCTTGCAAACGCAAGTGTGAAGGCAGCCTTAGAGCTGAGCTTTTGCTGTAAATAATACACCCAAATTGCAGACATGCAAGTTGTACCTCTACAAATACGTAAATAAATGTGTGGTCCTAAATTATTATTCCTATTATTATATACTGAAAAAGGATTTATTCCAATTAAATTTTTGTGTAACACATGAAAATTATTTTTCACGCTACTCAAGGCATAAAGCATTTTGGCAGAGAAAGTCTTACCCGAGGTTAATGTGTCAGTGAGGCTAAGACATTCAAATCCTTGCTTAATTAATTAAAGTAAAACACACAGATGGCATTTAATAACAGGATGGTCCCAGCAGCAGGTTTCAGTCACTTTACCTAAATCAAACTTCTCATAAAGTTGCCATGGAAATCATATCATCTGAATCAAACACATCTGGTGAGTGACGCTTTTTGCCACCTATCTACTATTAAAAATAACAAACTACTGTAATTATTTATGCAGGTGTATTTTTTCACATAAGAGAAGTTGCCATATGTTGCTGTTACTGGTGACATTAGATGTTAACTGTACAACTCCAGATGTCCCTTAACCCTTTTACCACCCGCCGATATTCCTGCCTCCAAGAGCCAAAACTTATTTTTCCTTCATCATAGGCGTAGGACGGTTTATTTTTCGCAGGACTGAATGAAGTCACAAATTTTACCATACAGTGTTCCCGAAAATGGGAAAAAACATTCCAAGTGTAATGTATTTGCAAAAAAAGTGCAATTTCATAATAGTATGTTTTGTTTTTTATTTATCATGTTCACCATATGGATTCATTCATTAAGCAGCATGATTCTACAGGTGAGTGCAAGTACGTAGATACCATACATATATTCTATTTATTTTTACTTTGTTTATTGTTTTATTTTTAATGGGACAATAGGGGTGATGATTTGAACGTTTGTGTTTCTTTATTTTTGCCAAAACTTTTTTTCTTACTATTTATTGTTTTACCAGTCCCTTAAAGGACTTAACACTGTTTGTCTGATTGGTTGTGCTATACAGAGAAGTGCATCAGCATTTTTCTGCACAGCAGAAATTATGATTTCCTGTGAATAATGGCTCACATCCAACATTGACAATTGACATTTCATAATGACAAACAATGGGGTTACCAGCTGACCCTATCAGTACAACCCGTCGGCTCACCACGATCATGTCATGGGCTTGCTGATGGAAGCAGGAAATTACTTGCTCCATGCCAGCATGTGTTAAATCACACTGTCAGAGATTGACAGTGGGATTTAACTGGTTAGCAGCTACAGGTGGATCTCCAATCCACCCACAGTTCTTAGAGGCACATGTCAGATCACCCGACATGTGCAGGACAAGATATGGTCTCAGCATCAAAGGCAGGGACATGGCCTTGGACAGACCAGTACATCAAAGGTTGCAAAGTGGTTAACCTGTCTTTAAATGTAGGATATAAGATATTAAACAAAAAATGATAAATACATTGGATGGATGTTTCAGTCCGTGCCATTGATTGGACATCCATTGAGCATGCATTGCCTCTATACTTCTGCCTTAAAAGTATATATCTACTATATAATTGCCGTAGGCACTTCCGTGTCGGACCCCGCAAAAGACCGTGGCTTTGTCACTCTGTGACGTCACCACGTGCGAGCAATGGCCGCGAAGCGGCCATTGCGAGTCGCTGTCCGAAAATCGAACTAGAGGCTTGGCGACAAAGTTAGCGATTTACCGCTCATGTAGCGCGAGCAATGGCCGCGAGGCCATTGCGAGTCTCTGGCCAAGTTAGCGATTTACCGCTCATGTAGCGCGAGCAATGGCCGCGAGGCCATTGCGAGTCGCTGCCTGAGCCGCCGCACCTGCCGCAAGTCCCCCTATACTTTCTATGGGGATTACCCGCTGGCCAAGTTAGCGATTTACCGCTCATGTAGCGCGAGCAATGGCCGCGAGGCCATTGCGAGTCGCTGCCTGAGCCGCCGCACGGCTGACTGCGGTTTTTTTCGCGGCCGCACTTGCCGCAAGTGCAAAACCTGAGCCGCCGCACCTGCCGCAAGTCCCCCTATACTTTCTACGGGGATTACCGCAACCGCGCCGCAAGTGTAACGGTTATGCGGCAAACGCGGCAGATGCGGTTACACTTGCGGCGCGGTTGCGGTAATCCCCATAGAAAGTATAGGGGGACTTGCGGCAGGTGCGGCAAGTGCGGTTTTGCATTTGCGGCAAGTGCGGCCGCGAAAAAAACCGCAGTCAGCTGCATTTTTTTCCGCGGCCGCACCTGCCGCAAGTGCAAAACCGCATTTGCCGCACCTGCCGCAAGTCCCCCTATACTTTCTATGGGGATTACCGCAACCGCGCCGCAAGTGTAACGGTTATGCGGCAAACGCGGCAGATGCGGTTACATTTGCGGCGCGGTTGCGGTAATCTCCATAGAAAGTATAGGGGGACTTGCGGCAGGTGCGGCAAGTGCGGTTTTGCACTTGCGGCAAGTGCGGCCGCGAAAATCTTTAAAAAAATTTAAAAATATTCTAGACACCCGATGCATTTGCATCGGGCTCACAGCTAGTGTCTAATGTTTACACAGGACAGCTGTGATACAAGCCTTTGACAATTACCATTTTTTGGTCATTCATCACCCATACTTTTTTTTTTAAATAACACATGTCTCACGGTGCTTAGCAGGGCACTTTTCTGGCTCCAATCAATGCATTTATTACTCACTTATAGGATTAAGAAAGCATTGCCTCTAAATTCTACTAGGCCAGACAAGCCTTTTAAGGCTCCTAAAAGAAAGCCAGCCATGACTATAAGTCATTTAATTGAGAAATTTATAAAACAATACTTATAAGAACACATTGTACAAAGTTTTATTTATGCAAATGATAATATTGATTTTATGAGGTACAAACATCATTAGGGAATTTAAAGAGAATTATTACCTGGCAGCCTATTAAGCCCTGCATTAGAGAGAACATAATAAGGTCATATTCACAGCTGATCATGGAATCCTAGTTAGAGTCCTGGCTACCATAGCAAACTATTAACAGCCATTAGTTACAAAACTTACTAACTTACTTACAAACTTACTATTAGCAGCCATTACTTACAAAACTTTCATTCCAGCCCCAACTAAACACTACAAGCAGAATCCTTCTGATAGGTCAAACCTAAACTTGAATATTTCAGTTACCGTATATACTCGTGTATAAGCCAACCCGTGTATAAGCCGACCCCCCCTACTTTTGCCCCCAAAACCTGGGAAAATCTATTGACTCGTGTATAAGCCGAGGGTGGACCCCAGCAAAGGTATACAGCCCCCAGCAGTGGTATACAGGCCCAAGCAGTATGATATACAGCAGCCCCCAATGGTATATACAGCAGCTCCCAGTGGTATATACAGCAGCCACAGTGGTATATATGTGGCACCCCATGGGTTAATGTGCCACAATAACATCACATGGGTTCTCTCCCCCACTACACACTGACAAACACTACCACCTCTGGGAAATAGAGGGAGCACCTCCTGCTTCCATATATACTCTTGCCCATGAGGAAGAGCTCAGACCGTACAGCACGGTGTAGTGCTGTGAACAGCTCAGGAGGCAGTTCAGCTCGGAGCAGGGCTGAGAAGAGGACACAGAGCAGAGTTAGCTCAGTGCAGACCTAGCAAGGGTCAGAGGAACAAGGAGAACGAAAGACAGAGGAACACATCTGGGAGCTAGAGTGACACCATCACTTGCCCCAGAAGTAAGCACAGAGAGACGGACACCGGATCCGTACTGTGTCTGGCACCCACAGCACAGCGAATCCAGGAACAGTGGGATCTCTAGATACCCCCTAGTACCAGAGTGAAGCAACACGGAGGGGTCAGTGCAGCATAGAGGACCCAAGTTGCCTAGCCAAGTGGTACCAGCAGCAAACAGAGAGAGACGTGAGGAATCCCAGCAGCTTAGCTTGAAGCAGCAGCTCAGGACACACACACAGTGCAGCACAAGGAAGCCAACGACCCGGACAGGGTGTGGGGAGAGAGCCCAGCTCCATTACAGACTCCGTGGACTATAATCTGCAATAATATCAGCAGTAAAGCCTTGGAAAACAACTTTGGAGTCTGTGTAGTGATTGCGACCTTTGCTCCAGATCCAGCACAGAGACAATTCCTCCCTGCAGATCCAGCCTGTCAGCTCTGCAGCATCAGGACAAGAAGGGAATTACAGTATCAACTAAACGTAAGTGTGTGTCCTCCAACTCTTCTCCACCATCTATAACCCCAATAGACTTTAACTCCTTGCTGCCCCGGGGGATACAGTTCTCCCCACTGGAACTATACCATCCCCGCTGCCATTCCATCACCCCCAGAGGTTCTGCAGCAGCGGCGGCCCCATCACTGGCCGCACCAAGTGGGTGGCGTCACCCGTGACATCTCCCTTGTAAATATTCCCCCTTTTATTGTGCTGAGCCAGGGACACGGTCCGGACCAGGCCACCAGTGACATCCCCAGCAGCAGATCAGTCCGGTACCGAGTATCCCCACGTCCCTTGGGGCTCCACAACCTGGCGTCACGAACAGGATCTACCCGGTCCAAAAGAATTGGACCTTGTGCGCCAAAAGAACTGTTTCTGGACTTTTCCCGCCAAATCTGACCCTAATGGCGGCCACAGGGGACTAGCGCCATGTGCAGGGGAGGCGTGCCTAAGACTCCCATCGTGGGCCGGTCCGGTCCAAGGCGCGAAAAGAAGGTCCCGCCCTGGCTCTCCTTAACTCCGGGAGAGCCAGCTGTCACTCTAAAAGAAGAGCCGCCGCCCCTAGACCCTCCTACCAAAAAGCTGGCGCGAATTGAGAAGGAAATCGTCATCAGGAGGGGGCGGAGCAGGCAACCGGAAAAGAAGGAATCGCCATTCAGAGACACGAGGACGGAAGCGAAGGACGTCCAGCAGAGCGCAGTGTACGAGAGACCGCCTGTGATCCCGGAGGGCCCACAAGACGAACCAGTGGAGGAACCCGGCCAGGGAAAGATCAGTCGTGATCGTGCAGAGATGGCTGAAGGCGGAGAAGAGCGTCCCTACGTCCTAGATACCCGGAGGGGTGTACTGCGGCGGCTGCCCCCAAGGATGACACGGGCCCAAGAGGAGAACAGGACCCGGATACAGATAGACATCGACCATTGTCAGGGCTATGAAGCCCAAGTCCAGCGACGACCCGGCTGGGTCAGAGAATCACGGGAGCCCGCGGAGAGCGAGACCGAAGGCCGTACAGCCAAAGAAAGAATAGAAACGCAGGATCTGCATCCGGAAGGGAAAGCATCTCAGATGATCCAGAAGATGGAGAAGAAGGATCAGGAGTAAGACCCGTATCCTGCATCAAGAAGTACAGATGAAGATGCTGTAAGTGTGAATGTACATTGTTCCTTATTGATCCCCCAACCTTACCTGAGTGAATGCTAGCATTCCCCTGTCTGTCTTATGTGTTTTACCTGAACATTTAATATCATGAACAATGACTTGATAAGAACTCTCTTGTAAATAGTTGAGCACACTTGTGTGCTCCCCTTTGGTTTTAAGACCAGATGCACCTGAGAATTAATGCACGAACTCTGCATTTTGAACTTTGAAGCTGCTTTTTGAGACTTTTGCACTTTTTGAGAATTTTTGAAAGTTTTAGCATTTTTTGAAAAGAAGAGAATTTTATACTTTTATGCGAAGTAATGTTTATAATGTTTTTTATAGAGAAAAGAGGGTAATGATGAGTATAGATACCCATGCACTTATGTTTATAGTTAATGCAACGTTCCAAGAATCGTGCCTCCCGGACGGGAAGAAACAAGAATCCATAATGTTTACTGTTATATATAATATAAAAATGTTTTCAGGGTAACCAATGTCGAGTCGCGCGCGGACGCGCTGTTTAACTCCGGGAGAATGTGGCGCCCCTGCGTACAGGTGGCCACAGAAGGGAACTGCAGCCAGGCAGGTAGGACAACAGTAAACACTACACCCTCACAGCCCACATCCCCACGCATAGAAGGGGTCGCATCCAGCCCTGAGGTTAGACACTATATGAGACCAGAGGGGTGGTGGACGAGGAGTGGGTTGGGCACACCAGAGGTCAGGTGACTGACAGTATATAGAGAGAAGGAGGAGTGAAGGAGTTCAGTAGGCTCTAGGTGCCGAACAGCAAAGACCTAGGAGTAGGCTGAAGTAGCTGAGATGTAAAGGTTGAAAGCTAACACACGTCCTGGAAGAGCCTAGCAGAGGAGCGCAGACCCGTACTGAGCCAGTGTGAGCCAGATGGGGGGGAAAGCCCGTCCGAAGCAGAGACCACCAGGAGTGTGAGAGAACAGAGAGGGACGGTGTACCCGTGCCCTAGACAGCAGCTGAAGCTACTGATAGCAGGTGGAGAAGCCCTCTGAGTATACCGAAGGAACATAGAAGAAGGAGCCTGGCAGAGCCTCATGCTAGAGGACTGTTGCAGGCTGGGCTAGAGCAGAGTGTCGGCTCTGAAGGGGACCGACGATTCACCCGGTATCCCCAGATTCACCGACGGGGAGCTTCAGTTTCAAGCTGGAGTTCCTAACCCAAAAGACAGGCAGCTAAGTGACAGATTAGGACTCACAGAAGCCCGAGTCACCGCCATACTGTCGAGTGTCACACAACCCATGAGGAGAGAGAAGTAAAAGCCCGGAAAGGCACACTTAAAGACTGTGTGAGGGGTCATAAGGAGAGAGGAGCCTGGCTGCAGGAGAGAAGGGAACCCGGAAAGGGAGTAAAGAGCAACTGTGTGCTAACAACTGTGAATAACGTGTAACTTGCTTGAAAGACTTTAAGTAAAGCCTTGGAAACCCTGAACGGCCTCTTGCCTACTTCCATCTGCAGACCCTTTCTCCCATACAGGCTTGCACCAAGAAGACCTCAACCTGCAGAGCCACAGCCTGTCAGCACCAACGCTGAGGAGAGATCCCTGCAGTGTCTGCAAGTAAGTGTGCTCCAACAACACACACACACCATAGACTTTAACTCCTTACTGCCCCGGGGATACAGTTCTCCCCACTAGAACTATACCATCCCCGCTGCCATTCCATCACATTCCATAGCTGGCCGCACCAAGTGGGTGGCGTCACCCGTGACAATATCCCTTGTAAATAATCCCCTTTTATTGTGCTGAGCCAGGGACATGGTCCGGACCAGGCCACCAGTGACATCCCCAGCAGCAGATCGGTCCGGTACCGAGTACCCCACGTCCCTTGGGGCTCCACATATACAGCAGCCCCATTGGTATATACAGCAGCCCCCAGTGGTATATACAGCAGCCCCAGTGGTATTGCAGCCCCTATATACAGCAGCCCCAGTGGTATTGCAGCCCCAGTGGTGTATACAGCAGCCCCTATATACAGCAGCCCCAGTGGTATTGCAGCCCCAGTGGTGTATACAGCAGCCCCTATATACAGCAGCCCCAGTGGTATTGCAGCCCCAGTGGTGTATACAGCCCCTATATACAGCAGCCCCACACAAATGCTGGCACACGTCCCCCCCTGTTGTAAGGCCCCCCCCTGCTGATTACTTACCATCCCTGGTCTTCAGCAGCACCCCGGCGCCGGTCCTCTGTGCTCCGGTCCTCCGCGATCCCGTCCTCTGTGCTCTGCTCCACGGCTGCATCCGGGGTCCCCGCGCGTCGCAGAAGCGATGACGTCATCGCTTCTGCGACCCGGCCGGTCACATGATACAGCCGGGTAACGGAGCACAGAGGACGGGATCGCGGAGGACCGGAGCACAGAGGACCGGCGCCGGGTGCTGCTGAAGACCAGGGATGGTAAGTATTCAGCAGGGGGGGGCCTTACAACAGGGGGGGACATGTGCCAGCATTTGTGTGGGGCATTATCTACAGATATGCACTGCTCCCCCTGCCGCTGATTGACAGGGGATGCAGTGCATATGTAATGAGCGGCCCCACGTGACGGGGCCGCTCATACAGCAGCCTCCCCCGCCTCCTCCTGCCTCCCCAGCCCGACACAGCCCCCACCCCACTCACCCCTGTATAGTGACTCGTGTATAAGCCGAGGGGGGGACTTTTCAGACCAATTTTTGGGCTGAAAAACTCGGCTTATACACGAGTATATACGGTAATTCATTTTTTCAAATTAAAGGAGTTGTCTAATAGTAAAATATAATTTTTTACAAGTCATGTATGATTTAAAAATAATAAACAAAGGCAAAATCACTTTTCTGCACCCCTCACACATTCAATAGAGGTTGGTTCCAGAGGTCCGTATTGACTCCAGAATCGCTGCCTGTTCTGTTTAGAAATTACATGGTCACAAGAGTGGTCAGATAACTAGTGATGCTCGTTATCAGATAAAAATCCTAGCACATGCTCTACTAGACATCTGACTGCTGAAGTCAAATACAACAGCCCTTTATCTTAAAATGTTACTAAACCCAAGGACTCACTTGATGAGTTGGATCCACTAAGCCCAAGGTCTGGTAAAGCAAAGGAGACATAGACATTAGTGCAGCAGGTGGGTATTTCACATAGTAAACCGACAGCAGAGCTACAAGAAACTTAAGGCATAGTTATGAAGCCCGGGGAATACAGACAAGATGCTGATACTGGAAACTGCAGGCACCTTGCAGAGTTACTGAAGACAACAGGCAAGTAACTCAAGCATTGTGGAGGCAACCAGTTGATGCCCTGGACCCTGTAGACAAAAACCAAGCACAAGCAAACTAAAAGAGTTACTAGGAAGTTTTAATACCAAGACCCAGGTGGGAGTGTTGGAAAGCCATATATAGCCCTAGGACGTTAAACTCCTGCGAGCATGTCAGACTACTTTTAAAGCCCAACATGGAGCAACAGAAATCCCAGTGTATTAAAGTGCAGGGAGCAGATTCCAAGCCAAGACAGCAATGTAACATCCATCTACATTTTATTGTTCAATGTATTAATTCTGGACAGTTGAACAAGACCAAAGGCCCAATTAATGTTTGCCTTTTCAAAACAGTATTCTTTGTCTTATATGGTACTCCTTGCCATCAAATTCATATAAAAGAAAAACTTGGCGTATGAATTTTGTACAAGAATAAAAATGATTACTGTGAGAGATTTGAACAAAAATGTTGTGGCACAAATAAATAAAAAGAAAAATTTGGCACAAATAAAAAACATTTTAACCCTACCAAAAACAAGACAGAAAAAGGTCCAGCTGAAATAATGAATCAGGATAAGTTATTATATATTACCTGTTTAAATGTGATCCTTTTCACATGAAAGATATGTATTGTATTTTTTCATAGTCCTTTATAAAAAGAATATATTTTATAGATTCCTCATTAACAGGTTAAAAAGATGTTTCTAAAGGCAACTCAGGCAAATAAACGAGTTTCCTTTCATTTTATCCCCTAAACAAATGGTAGTGACAGAACATAACAAACAGATAATGACTTTCCTTGCAGTCTCAAGGGCCAATAAATCATCACAGGGATGAAAAATGAAAGGCAAACTACTTTTATGTAGGATATTAAGATATGACTGGGTTAAAAAAAATAAAAACATGGTATATACAGAATAAACCTAAAATGAATCCTTTATGTCACTATGCAAAATAATATTTTAAATCTAAAAATATTCCAATTAATTTTATGGCTTGTGTCCTGAAATATCTAAATGATAAATGCATCCATGCACTAACCTGTTAAATTGTTTGGGTAAAGCAAGTGCAATGCAAAATGCTAAAAAAAAAAAAAAAAATGTTGGCATACTGATTGTCATTAATATTTCAGTAAGGATTTCAGGAAGAGATTATGTTCTGAATGTCTCTTTTATGGCAAAGCCTTAAGACATAAGTGATATAGTGATATAAATAGCTGCCAGGGGCAACAAATAAAGAGTACGGCAGATGAAAAGACTTACTTCATTTTACACAAATACCATAATATAAACCTAATCTACCTAAAATAGCAAGGGTTTCACTACCACCAATGCAGCTTTTAAACATCAAGGTCTGTTTTGTGGCGCCGGATACCAAACTTCTTGTTGAAGATTTTTTATTCTTGCAAGTTGTAAGACTAAACCTCTATGGAATTAATTTTACAGAAGCTCAATGGAAGTGGGATCAGAGGAATTTAAAGGCTATGTCTACACATAGTTTCTCTTAAAGGGAACCTGTCAGGTGGTTTATGCCCCTCCAGCTATCACTGTCTGTACCTGCAGCTTCATAATACTATTCTAATCATCCCAGTCTGAGCTCATGGTAAATGGTAAAGATGAAAAAAAGCATTTATACACTTACATTGAGTCTACACCTTGGAGGAGGGGGGACTGTCTAGCAGGATAATAGTTAACTCACTACTAACTTGCATGGCTAAAGGACCTGTGTGATGCAATGATCATGTGACCATCATGGGTGGAGCTAAACAAGCAAACTTATTATGTTCTATGGGGAATTAGCTCCGCCTATTGCAGTCACATGGTTATGACATCACATCAGGTCTCGCAACAAGTTCTGACATAAGGCTGACATGTTAACTATTAGCCTGTCAAACAGTCTCTGTCCTCCAAGCTGGAAACTGACTGCCTCATTATATAAGGAAATGTAAGTGTATAAATGCTTTTTTTTCACCTTTCACATTACACTATGAGCTCAGACAGGGATGATTAGACTGGTATTATGAAGCTGCAGGTACAGACAGTGATAGCTGCGGGGACATAAACTAGCTGACAGGTTCCCTTTAATATTTCTAAACCCTTCATGAACAATATTTGCACTGTAGCTGGGCACAAAATCCTTCTAAAAGATGCCACTACCATGAAATGATTGAAAACGTTTAAAGGGTCATCAACAACCTTTAGGGCCTGTTTGCATGATGCATATTTTGTACAGATCCGCAGCAGATCAGCACCAAATATGCAGCAGCTTGTTTTCTTAGCAAAGTCTATGGGGTTTGTGAAGTCCTGTCCCCATGGTGAATTTTTTTCGGCGGCGGATCAGCTGCGTATTTGATTGCGGAAAAATCTGCAGCATGTCAATTCTTGTTGTAGATTTTACCACATTTTTCACACCTAGACCCTCATGTAGGAACAAAATAAGCAGCAGATATGCAGCAGTGTATGCACAATGTGTATGTGTTGCTTATTTTGTGCCTAATTGGCATTACAATCCACAGGAGGTGATAGTGTTGAAGGGGTGAGCAGGATTTCACATCTTTTTTTGCTTTTTTTGGCCAAAGTATCCAAATTTTATTGAAATAGACACAAAGGACTTTCAAATCTGCATTACATTAGCACAAAAAAACATCAAAAAGGCACTGTGCTGACAGGGATGGCTTTGGTGCATTTCTCTGCCAGTAGGTGCAGATTTTGGAAGCCCAAAATCTGCACCACAAACTCGGTGTGCAAACTTTTAGGCAGATGGTATATGTTAAAGTTAACTCTCTTTGGGATGAATAAGCAAAAAATCTAATAGACACACTCCAAAATCTTGAAAAAAGTATTCCTAAAAGATTAGAAGTGTTAGTTTCAGCTAAAAATTGAGTGCTTATTCGGTAATAATGAATACAGATTTAACATATTATAAAAGGTTCTGCTGGTATACTGTGAAGGTGTTCCAATACTTTTGTTCATATAACTCAAACAATTGTCTATTTTTACAAATAAATGTGATTTTATGTTGATAAGTGTACCACTAATTTTGGTCTGGGGAACTTGCTAACTACCTTATGGAAAGGAGTTTGCCTGCAACCATAAGAAGACAATTAAGTAGGTAAGGAGATTTAAAGCCGCATCCCTCCTCTAGGAAATATGCAAATTTGCACTTCAGTGAGGAAGTGGATAAACTGCAGTGCCACCTTTAGGTAGCTCCTCATGAGGAGCTATGAGGAACTACCTAAAGGTGGCGCTGGAGTTTATCCACTTCTTCATGAAGTGCAAATTTCCACTAATTTTGTGGATGCATGCCATTTTCAAGATGCCCATGCTAGTACACAAAGAAATATACCATAAAAATCCTAAAGTAAGTCATTTATAGATTCAAATATTATATAAAGAGCCAGATAAATAAACAGAATTCCCACAATATAGGTTTTGTAATGAAGATGTTAACCCCTTCACACCCCCCGATTTTCCGTTTTCCGTTTTCATTTTTCCATCCCCTTCTTCCCAGAGCCATAACTTTTTTATTGTTCTGTCAGTATAGCCATTTGAGGGCTTGTTTATTGCGGGATGAGTTTATACTTTCAGATTAAATAATTTATTTTACCATATATTGTACAGGAAAATGGGAAAAAATTGCAAGCAAAAAACTGCAATTACACATTTGTTTTTTGAATTTTTTATTCACCATGTTCCCTATATTGTAAAACTGATGTGTTGGTATGATGCCGCGGGTCAGTATGAGTTTATAGATACCAAACATGAATACTTTTAGAGTACCTTTACATGCCGCTACAACATGGTAAAAACAACCGGGTGCTTCACGTGCACGAGCACGCAGAAACGGTTACAAACGGTACCCGCATCGCCTTTACACGCCGCTATAAGGTGCACTACAGAAGGTTGAATCTATCTTTGGATGCACCGCCTGGTGCCTAAAGTAACCATCTGTAGAGCATCTTACTTCATTTACACGCCGTAACAGAAGGTAATATGGGAGGACCTGGTGCAGCAGGGACAACACATAGGTGTGCCAGAATTGTGGATTACGAGAATTTCGTACGCTGATAGGATAAAGCAATAGCATCATGATTGGGCAGCCAGCACAGGAGGCTGACTAATACATGACGCTCGAGCAATTGTGTAGTGTGACTGGTCAGCTCCTTAAATATGCCGCCCTATGCAGCGACTACCAATCGTAACGCAGGAGCTTCCTCCAATGATCGCTGAAGGGGGGTGGTTTCCCGGAGCCTGTGTCATGCCCCAGGTAGATAGCAAGGTGTCGAAACAACCCTCTTGTTCCTTATTTACACGCCGATACAGGCCGCTACCATCGGGTTGAAATCAACCTGTTTTAGAGCTCGGCTCTGAAACAGGTGTCACACGTGATGGGTGGAAACAACCGTCTTTACATGCCGCTACCTCGGGTTGATTTGGCGGTGCAAGATACATTTCTCTCTTCTACCCGGTTGTTTCCGCCCGGTTGTAGCGGCGTGTAAAGGTACCCTTACTGTTATCTAAGGGGTGAAAAAAAAATCTGAAGTTTTTAAAAGAAAATTGCGCCTTTTTCTGTGACCCGTAGTGATCTAATTTTTTCGGAACATGGCAGTGTGTGATGACTTATTTTTTGTGGCTTGAGATGACATTTCTAATGATTCCAGTTTCGGTAGATGGGATGCGTTGATCGCCCAGTAATTTTGGCATTTGGACTTTTTTTTCCATTACGTAGTTCATAGATCTGATTAATACATTTTATATTTTGATAGATCGGGCATTTCTGAATACGGCCATACCAAATATGTGTATTTTTACATTTTTTAATAGTTTTATTTTCAATGGCGCCAAAGAGGGATGATTTGAACTTTTAGGGTTTTTTTTTCCTACTTTAAAATTTTTTGTAATTTTTTTATACTTTAGACATGTAGTAGAAAAAATATAACCGCACTCACCAGAAGTTGATCTTGAAAACTTTTATTTCATGTTCATCCCGACAGTCATGAACAACAGCAAGGGAGGGGGTGCAGGGGCGGAGGATGACGGCCTGCCGTTTCGCAGGTCGTGTACAGCTTTGACGGGTCCTCTATAGCGTCTGTTGTCATATCCGGGAATATATCAAGCCGGCACATGACGTCACTACCACTATAGTTAACAAGATGTGCTGTACAGTTAAAACATACATCAAAGATATCAAAATATCATACAAGTGGGGTGCCTTACAGGCTGAATCAATTACTTAGACTAAATAATACATTAATCTACGTTTCTATCAAAGAGCAACTTGGGAGCGATTTACATCCTTACTAAGCGTCGCGTTGCTATGGTTCTTACCGTATTCCATCTACATAATTGGCAATCGCACCTATGGTCTATCGTTACACCTCTAGTGCGTGCGACCTATTACTGCAGAAACGCTATTAGACTCAGACTATACAGAAACCTTATTACATCCATGCTATTATCACATATCTGAGGCGGTACCCTGTGATTCACGTTCCAAATGTGCAAAAAGGAGCAGGATTACTGAATAGGCATCTCTTCAATTAACCCTGAAGGGCAAAAGCAGAAAGAATACGTAATCACAAGAATACAGCTAAATCATTTTTTTCATTTAACCATAAAGGGCCACACGCCCTAGTCTCAATTATCCACCTACTTTCCTTTTGAAGCAGCACTTTATGCGTATTACCACCTCTAACAGATGGTGCGACATGCTCAAGTCCTGTAAATGTTAATACATCTGCATTAAGAACCATGGCAACGCGACGCTTAGTAAGGATGTAAATCGCTCCCAAGTTGCTCTTTGATAGAAACGTAGATTAATGTATTATTTAGTCTAAGTAATTGCTTCGGCCTGTAAGGCACCCCACTTGTATGATATTTTGATATCTTTGATGTATGTTTTAACTGTACAGCACATCTTGTTAACTATAGTGGTAGTGACGTCATGTGCCGGCTTGATATATTCCCGGATATGACGACAGACGCTATAGAGGACCCGTCGAAGCGGTACACAACCGCGAAACGGCAGGCCGTCGTCCTCCGCCCCTGCACCCCCTCCCTTGCTGTTGTTCATGACTGTCGGGATGAACATGAAATAAAAGTTTTCAAGATCAACTTCTGGTGAGTGCGGTTACATTTTTTCTACTACATGTCTGCTTGATAACTACTATTGAAGCCGGCACCACCAGTAAAAGCTGCACGTGGTCACGAGAGTGACAGCCCGCCCTAACATAGGACGTTAAGTGCTCAGTGTTTTCTACCATTGTGATCAATTTTTTATACTTTATTTTAACCACTAGAAGGCCTTAGCACGTCACTGTCTGATCGATTTCTTTGTCTTCAGATGGACTACAGCCCAACTGAAGACACTGGAAATGTTCACTCCCTGCCAATGATGTCACTGGGACATCAGATTCAAAAAGTGAATCGGGACAGCTTTCAGAGTCATTACAAGACCCCTGGCTAATCATGTAAGAGCGCAGATCCCATGATTTGCTATATAGGACCTGCAATCACTGCAGGGAACAGCACGATCCCTGTCTCGAGGCTTTGTATCACACTGTCAATGAATTACAGCATGATTCAAAGGGTTACAGTGCCAATCGGATCACGGATCTAAATGGCGCTGTTAAATACACTTCACAGCTGATGAGATCAGCTGAAATGTGGAGGGAAGGATGTGAGCTCACAGCGTGAGCTTGCATCAAATGGTGGGAGGCAACCTATGTATGTCATAAGTCGTGAAGGGGTTAAAGGAAACTTGTTAACAGGTTTGTTTAACATAAAATGCAGGCACCACCAGTAAGCCCCTTTATGCAGACTTCTAGAAAGCTTTATATTAGTCCTCAAGCTAATCTGCATGTCATAAATAAATACCTTTTTTATAATCAGTAGGAAGGAAAATTCAGATTCGGACCTTAAAATTCCTCAGGATTAAAATGTAATGTTTTTTAGTCCATGTATTGTTGTCTATGTTGAAGGCTTAATAAAGCCAAAAAATGTTGTCTGTAAGCTCAACTGACTATTGTATTTTGCCAGACACTGCTTGTCTTTGTTTCTTATGGATCACTAATAAATGTTACATTTTATTCCTATGGAGTTTTCTAGTCATATGCTGGATTTTCCTTTTCTCCATTTCATTGGCTGCTCCAGCATTTTCCTATGTGGAGGTTCCAGGACTGCACTGTACCTGCACTACAAGGATTTTAAACTGGTGAGCTGACTCATTCTTATATACTTTTTAATTATACTCCCGTACAGGGCGGTCCGGTCCGATGAGTGCTGCTTGTCTTGATCTGGCACCGTACTCCTTCCCTTTTTCAGTGGATGATGCATTTTATGATATCCACACAGTATCCTTCACTGTGCTCTGCACACACACACACACCTCTGTTTCCCCTGCCGATGGCAGAACAAAGTTCTGTAATGTGCAGACACGGAGAATGGTCAAAGTGCTCCCGTGCATATGCACTACAATACTTTGCTCTGCCCTCAGCAAGGCAGAGACAAGTACACATACAAAGGAACAAAATGGAGGGCACTGAGAATGATGTAGATTGTGTCATTCACATGAAGCAATAGAAGCAAGGGTTCCAGATCAAGTTCTGTGACACCTATCTGATTGGACAACCTCGTAGGCAAGTATAATAAAAGGTGGCCACACTTTACATGAGAAAAACCTGGTGACAAGTTCTAAAAGGGATCAAGAAGATCAAACCTCCTATGCCCATCTATATGGGAATGAAAGTCATAGTAAGCTGATTAAAATGATACCTTGATATATGTAATCTGATGTCTTATTGTGGAGAAATCCACATTTTAATTGTATGTAAATGATCTGTTACTATCTATGAATTGGACAGTGATCTACATGAGAATCTGCCTCCAGGGCTAATTTGAAGTAGGCATTACCAGCGAGTCATGTAATGATTGAAAGTCTACTCTCCTGATCTGTATGTCACACAATGGTAATGAACCTCTTCCATTTAACATAAGGAGTGCAAGCAGATTCTAAGGGACATTTATGACCAGCACATACATTTACCAGCCACTTTTATATTAAGAAAAATTGGATTTCTCAGAAATAAGACATCAAATTGCAGATATCAAAGTATCATTTTATTCAACTTTTTATAACCTGCTTGAACATATAGACAGCTTAGGAGGGTTGATCCTACTGTCAGATTTCCTTTAAGATGCGCTTAGGGGAAATTTAGATATGTGAAAAATAGTAGTAATAATATAATAGAGAAAACTGTATCTATCAGGTGGGAATTGAATTTGAGTTAAATTTCGAAAGCAGACGGCATAGTGATAGAAATAAGCATAATGCAATTGTGGTGTACTGCTACAGTCCTGATGCACCACATGAAAATATAAATGATGGTCTCAGTCTATGAATAGAAATCCAACACTGAAGTGATATATGCAGTCTCATGATCACCAGTTGGTGTGTGACTATAAATTAAAATATCTGTGACATACAGCACCAACAGCAACTTTGTCACACAGTTCTAGCAAGATAGGTTCAAGTGGGAAAGAGGGAAGGGGATATTGCCAGAGCTCACCAAAGTATCATGAGACCACGAGTGCCAGGTTCACTGTGGCTGGAATCCACTTGAGAATGTAAAACAGGAAGGAATCCAGCAAGATAGACTGGTATTAAGCCTCTCATTGCAGATTGTGCAACTAAAACCAAATTCTGAATTTAATACTTGTTACAGTCTGTAAACAAAAGTGAGATCCCTGTGTTTGGAGATGCGCTATTTTAAACAAAACTAAATAAGGCTTGGGTCAGGCTTGGTTTTGGACCCACGTTTTCCAGGCAACACTAGTACCGGACAGCGTTAACGGCAAGCGCTCTCTGGAAACGAGGCTCCATAGAAACCCGTTGTGTACCTTGGTTGCAGCCACACACTGGCAGGAGGTGCACTTTAGCTGAGCGCACAGGAAATGCTGTCTGCAGCGTTTTCCTGTGCACTGATGAAAAGCATCCATTCTGCAGCTCTGTGTGTGGCTGCAACTTAGGTACACAACAGGTTGCTAACGCTGTCCGGTACTAGCGCTGCCTGGAAAACGTGGGTCCAAAACCAAGTCTAACCCTAGCCTAACTATTCCCAATTCTGAAACCGAAACACAAATGTTTATTTACTTAACTATGTGCGTTGTTTAAAATAACTTTTTCAGCTCATTTCCATGCTCCAATAATTTAATATTAGACTAGTTACAGATCAATGCTGGTGGGAAGGGATTCTACCTACATTTTCTGCACCTGGACTTTTTTCTTCACCTTTATTATAAAAACTCTATTTCTGGAATACCTATTTTAATTGATTCATCTAAACACCATAAATCACACAATCATACTTCCATTGTTGCCACTTTTTAGTAGTCATGACCTACGTATAACAACTTTGCAGAGTAGAATTTCCCATTTCATTAAGGTATTTCTCATTTTGGCTGAACATCACTACTTGCAGGGAATCTGTTAGTAGTATTAATGGATGTAGGTATAAACCGGCTCACCCATGTAATTTTCGGTGGAAGGTGCAAGGAAAATTATATATATATATATATATATATAAACGCTAATGTATATATATATATATATAATATATATATATATATATATATATACACATTAGAGTTCAGCAGGACCATTGAGGTCTAAACAATGTCATATGTGGTCTAAAATATATTTATTAGAGGAACAGAGGAAAAGAGGATGATTTGAATGTCACATTAAAGCTCTGGACTTCTTCTGCTCTGTGATATTTCATCATGATCAAATAATTGCAAATGCACTTAAGAATGTAAAATTATGATCGGCACATTAAAATTACATTTCTGGAAGGCTTTCTCTCACTGAGTACATCTAAAGGTCAAGTAATATAAATTTCTACCTGTAGTAATACAACCGTAAACACTGAATTCTCTCCACTGCCACATGACAAATATTACTTTTAGTCCTACAGCTAATGGCAAATTGAGTGTTTTGTTTTCATTATATCAGTACCGCTGTTTACCACCGCAAGTTTATCCAAGCAGAGGCAACATAATCTAAGGACTGTATCTCATAATAACATAGTAACATGGTGCAAAATTCATGTCATTGCCTGAAAAAAAATCTCAAACAGCAGCGTGCATTATACATCAAAATGGAAGCCTTCCTGGAAAAGGAACACATTTTCTCGGTTACTGCTATGAGTCATTCAATATATACCAAAGTGTCATTTCAACCATTACCTCTTAGAAGCTATTAAGCCAAATCACAGGAAATTATGATTGGTTTACAACACCTAAACTGCTGAGACTATTCTTGTTCTATTCTGAACCGTTGCAGCAATGAAAGCTTTATATTAGAACAAAGCAGGAGACCAGTCACAACCCTAATAATTGTGTTCACATTATTGTATATATAGCTGTAATCAAAACTATTCAATGCTTATTACAAGTCAGCTTCATCAGAAATATACATTTTAAAATATTAAAATACATAAAAATAATAAAAATTAAATTTTTATTGGCAATACATTCTGCGGTTTTGCATTAAATCAATACAAAAGGAGGAAATAAATACCTCAGCATATCTCATACATGAAATAGTTTCTCCAACTTCAAGATAAAATACAAATTGTAACCCATTCACAACATAAGGATGTTTTGGTAAATTCTACTTTGGGTCACCATGTATGATGCCAGCTAAGAAACTGACACTGACTGCTTTTGCCATTTAAATAAATGCAACAAAACAATGCAAGCTTGGTATATGGGTAATTTTATGTCACGAGCACTGTGGGGTAAGGGAAACTGGGGTGCCTGATCAAGCTAGGGAACCCTGAATTATCCCTAACTCAGGTGTATTCCTGAAGGTGGAGAGTTGGGAGTCTCCACCCTGACCCTACTGCTATGCTGCCCTGAGCTGATTCCCACTCCCCCTTCCCCCAGACCTGGGAAGTTAAGGAACCCACAGATAAAGACAGACAGGGAAGAATCAAAATACAAGCTCACAGCACTCACAAACAGGGAGAATACTAGAAGTAGTAAGGGAGATAAAAAGTACAAGCAGGTGTTAAAAATACAAGACAAAAGAGATCGCCCCCACCCATCTCCACCCCCCCTGTCTAAAATGGCAGCGGCACGCTGCCTCCCCTGCATCTCCATGCGTGACATGTCCCACATGTCAAGCCGTAAGGAAATTACCTCCCCCGGTGCTGCCTAGTCCCCTCCGGGTCCAACCAGCCTCCGGACACCCCCCACCCCCTCCCTCGATGCCCGGGGTCCGGTACCCCTACCCAAAGGCCCACACATGCCGGCCCCGCCGCCTCTGTACTCCATCCATTGTGACCAAACTTCACATTGGATGGAGTTTGCAACCCCCCCGTACCCCAGTAAAGCCCCCCCCCTGCCTCCCTCTCACCACTCTTACCTACCAACGATCCTGATTCTGGTCCCAGGGTCCTGCGGTCCTGGGGCTTCTCCTCCCGTCTGCCGGCTGCTGCTGTCTTCTTCTGCGGCGCGCGCCTCTACTGTGCAAGCGCTGCTGTTAACTCCTTCTGTATGGCCCAGGGAATGACAGGCCATGAACTCAGTTCATGACCTATCAGAATCCTCGGGTCACAAGGGATTAACTGTGCTCTTCATGGTGGTCTCCACATCAGATCACCATCAGTGGTGATCCCAGAATCCCTATGTGATCCCAGGATCTTGATGGGTCATGAACTCAGTGACCCCATTTTGGAAACAAGACCTCTTAAGGAACTTATCTAGATGCAAAGTGAGCACTTTGAACCCCCAGGTGCTTCACAAATTGATCCGTAAAAATGAAAAAGTACTTTTTTTTCACTCAAATTTTATTTGGGCTCTAGTGTCTTCATTTTCACATGAGCAATAGGATAAAACGCATCCTACAATTTGTTTTGCAATTTCTCCTGAGTACACCAATACCTCATATGTGGTCATAAACCACTGTTTGGGAGCACAGCAGGGCTCAAAAGGGAAGGAGCGCCATTTGACTTGTTGAATGGAAAATTAGCTCCAAAAGTCAAATTGTGCTCCTTCCCTTCCGAGCCCTACCGTGCACCCAAACAGTGGTTTATGACCACATATGAGGTATCGGTGTACTCAGGAGAAATTGTCCAGCAAATTTTAGGATGAATTTTATTCTGTTGTCCATGTGAAAATGAAAAAATTGAGGCTAAAAGAACATTTTTGTTGGAAAAATTAAAATGTCCATTTTTTGTTTCCCCTTTGCTTCAGTTCCTGTGAAGCACCTGGAGGGTTAATAATCTTCTTGAATGCAGTTTTGAGTAGCTTGAGGGGTGCAGCGTTTGGGATGGTGTCACTTTTGGGTCTTTTCTGTCATGTACACCCCTCAAAGGGACTTCAAATGTGATGTTGTCACTAAAAAAATGGTTTTGTAAAATTTGCTGGAAAAATTAGAAATTGCTGATGAACTTTAAACCCTTATAACTTCCTAACAAAATTTTCTTCTCTCCAAAATTAACTCTCTGGTTTAACAGAATAAAAATTAAAAATTTGAAAATTGCTAAATTTTCTAAATTTTTACCAATTTTTTTATTTTTTCACAAATCAATGCAAAAATTATCGACCTAAATTTACTACTAACATGAAGCCCAATATGTCACGAAAAAACAATCTCAGAATCGCTAGAATCCGTTGAAGCGTTCCAGAGTTATTACTCATAAAGGGACCCTGGTCAGAATTACAAAAAACGGTCTGGTCATTAAGGTGAAAAATTGGCTCCGTCACTAAGGAGTTAAAAAGGCAGGGAGCAACTGTAATAGGTCTCTCAGAAAATGTGATCCTAGTGGTAACCAGAAGTCATACCAAGACATGATCAATACTGAGAACAAAGCTGGTCGACATCCAAGCCTGCCTGTGGAACTCATAAGAATGAGAAATACCTCAGTGCAGAGTGTCAGAATCTGAAGTGTGAACAGAGCCAGATGCCACCCTGATACACTGCGAGTTTTGAGCCAAATGGCATGTGGCATTTTATTGATGATTACAAATGTGATGAATGAAAAAACACAATCTGCTGGGGAATATTTTCTGTGCTGCATGGGCAATTGCCTTCAGTTCACTTATCCTCTTTAGATTGTCAAAAGAGAGGACAAAGAGAGTAGGGGGAATCTGGCATTTGAAGAAATGCTATTAATCTTTAGATATTAGGTTATTCTGTAGGTAAATAGTGGTTCAAACCTGGCCAGTGCTGGCACTTAGAAACCCACTGCCGGGAAGAAATTAACTTTATTCCTCCTGGTAGTATTGAGCTTCCAGAGGGGTGTCACTGGGTTTAGTTACTGCTCAGTTTGTAGTGAGTGGCGGGCTGTAACCACACACTCCTCACTGACAGCCAGATCTAATGTTGAGCTGAATGTCAGTCAGTGCGGAAAGCACGGTTAGAGCCTCTACTTACTATGCACTAAGCAGTGACTGAATATATGCCTGCAGTATGCATCTTATAATGCCAGTGCCCGTCTTACAATCAGTATATATATGCTCTCCCATCCTGGTATACATATCCACCATTCTGGTATATATACCCCAACCTGCTACATGGCCCCCATCCAGGATATGGCCCCCATGTTGGTACATAGGCCTTCCATCTTAGTACAAGGCCCCCCATCTTGATAGATGCTCCCTTATTCTAGTACAGGGCACCCCATTCCTCGACCCACCATAGCTTACTGAAGGGGGTTGTGGTGGTTGAGCTGAGGTAGGTTTTAAGGGTACATGGAGGTTGGTGGTAGAGCTGCAGACCTGATGCTGTGGGAAGGTGCTGGTGGCATTGCAGTGGGGGATGCTATTTTTCCTGTGTCAGCATTTAGTCAGATGTTGCAAGTCAACTGGTTGCCAGAGGCTGTAAAACTTCCAGAAAATGGCCGAGGATGGAGATCCGTGACTATTTTCTAGAAGTCTCACAAACTATGGCATCTAGTTGCAGCATCTGACTAAATGCTGGCACAGGGAAAATGATGGCTCCCACTGCAACGCCACTGGTAAAAAATACAGTACTCAGGAAAGTTTAATGATACAAGAATATGACAAAGCTGGAACTGAAACTATTTAACTGAAATGTACAGGTCAACTGCAAAAGTACTCATCTTAACAGGAGCATTTTTGATAAGATTAGCTGAAGAAAATCTATATGAAAGTTCACTATATTTAACTAAAGAAGTACATAGCTTCAATGGGGCGTTCTCATTAAACTATTTGGCATACACTACATGAAATCATAAACAGGCACTTTTCATCCCATTTCAACAATAAACACTCTGTTCCAGAGATCATTCTGCAAAACTGCAAAATGAAAATCAAACTTCAGCACCTGATAAAACTAATTTAACACAAGAATTATGGCTGTGCCTGAATTAATTAAAAATGGATAAATCCCCAGAGCCAAATGGCATTCATACGGAATTGAGCTCAGTAAGTGACAGATCGCTGTATCTCATTTTCGTAGACTCTTGTAACAAAGTTGGTTCTACAGGATTGGAGGATAGCGTACATGGCAATGATATTTAAGAAAGGTAAGAAGGTTGATCCAGGCAACCACCATCTGATAACTCTGACATCAGTGGTGTGCAATATTTTTGAGGGCATTATAAGAGATAACATGCACAAATATACAGTATTACAGAGAAAATATAATACCTGACAACCAGCATAGATTTATGAAAATTAAGTTGTTTTTAACCAATGTGCTGAGTTTATATGAGGATGTAAGTGCAAATCTGGATATTGGTAATGCGACTAATGTGATTTGTCTGGACTTTGCAAAGCATTTGATATTGTACAACACAGCAGCTTTACACTGAGTCTCCAGAAGCAGGGACTAGAGGAAACTTAATGCACATGGGTAAAAGACTGGTTAAAACAGAGGAAACAAAGAGTCTTCATAAATGCTATATTGTCTAATTGAAATATAGACAGCAGTGGGGTACGGCAAAGGTCTGTGCTAGGGCTGATTTATTAAAGACCTTGTTGATAGAATTAAAATGAAAGTGTCAGTCTTTGCTGATAATATCAAACGATGTAGGATATTGAAAACTAGCTAAGATAATACAATATTACAAAATAATATAGATAAGAGGTTTGAATGGGCAAACAATTGCAAAGTAAGGTTTAATATTAAGTGATTGTTAATGTTGATAAATGTAGAGTTATGCACCTAGACCGAAGTAATCCCATTGCTACAATTATATTAAATGGAAATAAACTTGAGACTACAGAACAGGAGAAGGACTTGAGTATTCTGGTTACAAGTAAGTTGACCAGCAGTACTCAATGTCAACCAGCAGCAGTAAAAGCAAACAAGATTTTATGGTGTACAAAAAGAGAGATAAAGTCCCTTGATCCCAGTGTATTGTTACCCCTGTATAAATCACTTGTATGGCCACATTAAAAATATGGGATCCAGTTTTGGGCTCTGTATTTTGAACACAATATTCAGCAGTTAGTGAGTTCAAAGGTGGGCATCTAGATTACATTATTATATTAGATGGAAAGTGTTTAACATGATAAGATATTGGAAACGTTGAGCTCCTTTAGCTAGAAAAAAGATACCCCAGATGAGATATCATTTACTTGTCTAAATATATGTGAAGTCAAAACAAAAGACTAGCACATGACTTATTCCTTCCAAAAACTATACAAAGACCAGGGGGCACCCAATATGGGTGGAAGAAAAGAAATTCAAGAATCTACAAATAAAAGGGTTCTTCAGAGTTAGAGTAATCAGCCTGTGGAATACCCTACCACAAGAAGTAGTAATGGCAGTTATTATAACAGCTTTTATAAAAGGACTGGATGTTTTCCTCAGCAAAAATGGCATTGTGGTGGATTATAGACAATTTAGTCATATAGAAAGTATAAGAAAGGCTAGGGACACACATGGCAATCTGTTTTTCATAGTGTTCCATTTGTCAAATCCGTTTGTTTTTTTTTGGTACTTTTTGAGCTTCCTGTGCCGCTCTGCATTTCTTGGACTTAGCCATTTTTTGGCAAAAAATTGCTAGTAAAAATGGATCCGTTAACGGATGGTGCCTATATGTGCCATCCGTTAAAGGATCCGTTTCCCATAGGGTCCCATGTTACCAAAAAGCAGTCTGTTTTTTTCCAGCACCCAAAAACGCTGCTTGTTTTTGGACCCTGGGAATAGGTCTTCAAAAACGGAATGACCCTTAAAGTGCCCCATCCGTTAACGGACCGTTTTTTGAACTTAGATAAAAAAAAAGAGAAAAAATTTCCCAAAAACGGTTCAAGAGCAAAAACGGATTGGCATGTGTGACCACAGCCAAAGAAAAAGAAAGGTCAAACTTGGTGGATCTAAGTATTTTTTTTCAATCTATGTAACTATTTAACTTTGTAAATATGTAACATAAGAATAGCATGGATGGGTTTCATCTATGATGCAATCACCTAGGCACAAAAAAGAACCTACAATTTGCCAGCCTTTTGCAAGCCTAATTTAAATCATATAGGTTTACCAAAATCTGGTATAAAAATAGTTGCATTGCAGATATATATGTGAGTATATAAATTGCCACTTTAAGGCTAGGGTCACACATGGCAATCCGTTTTTGGAAGTGTTTTCCATGCTAAATCCGTTTTTCCTAGGCTGCATTTGGTGCCTCCTGTGCCCCTGAACACTTTTGGAACTTTGCCATTTTTTACATAAACAATGCTCTAAAAAACAGATCCGTTTGTTGTTGTGGCATAAACAATGCTCTAAAAAATGGATCCGTTCGTTTTTGTGGCATAAACAATTCTCTAAAAAACAGATCTGTTTTTCCATAGGGCCCCATGTTAAAAAAACAGATCCATTTGTTTACTGCATCCCAAAACGTTCCTACCAACATTTTTGGGTTTAAAAAACCTCCTAGTAATGTTTTTGGGCGCAGAAAAAATGGATAGGGTATTTATTACATGTAATCCATTTTTTGAATCAGCTTTTGGACTTAGAAAAAAAAAATGCAAGAACTGATGCCAAAAACGGACCAAGGGCTTATGTGTGACCGTGGCCTAAGGGGGGTAGCGTTTCTGTTCCTATGCGTTTTTGCAGTGCAAAAATGCATAAAACTGCAGAGAAATGCATGCCTTAACGCACCCATTGGTTTAAATGGGAAACGCAATGAAATGCATGCAAAAACGCATGTCATTTTCAGAAAATTCAAAGCGCATGCATTTTTGCAAATGCAGCCCAAAACGTTGAAACCATTGAGTGCGTTAACGCATGCGTTTGCAATGAGTTTGTGGCACACATGCTGTCAAAAACGCATTGCAACCCAAACAAAAGAAATACAGATGTGAAAGGCCTACACTCTTCCCAAAAATTTGATTTGTAGTGAATAATTTGTGCAAATCTCAATACTAGGAAACTTGCAATTGCTCAAAGAGTACACAGGGGAGAGGAGAGTGTGAGAGAAGACCCCACTGACCATAACAACTTACACTTTAAAGAAGAGAGTGAAGATCTTGCTGACTATAATAGCTTGTACACTACCAAAGAATGAAAGAGAGGACCCTATTTACTTACCGATGATGTGTGATGGCCCAGGCACTGACCACCACTGATAATGGCAGTATAATTCAAAAGAATGCAACTAGGATAAACCCTGAGAAATAAACCAGCCCATTTCAATTGGATAGGTGAATGTAATCTAAAAGTCAGAGTTCATAAATATTTTTCTTTTACCTTAACCATTCATATTTAACACTTGTGAGCTCCTTGCTTCATAAGTCTTAAGCAAAAAACTGGCTTTTGAAATATTTTACAATTTTATTCATAAAGAGCTTTCTACAGCTCACTGAGGCAGTACTAATATAATATACCAATTCACTGTCAGAGATCATCAAGTTTAAGTGATCAAGTCAAGTAGTTCAGCTCTCAATGCATCACAAAACCAGATGGGTTTGTTCTTTATCGAGATGCCTGGTATAGTATTCCTGCCAGTGTTTTGTCCATTTACGATAGATGGACGACAGGAAACATTCGTCACAAGGGTCTACAGCTATAGATAATAAATGCAGATAATTTTGTTTTCTATTTATTTAGAAAATCATATCTTTTATTTGTATTTAGGTTATGTAGAAATATAAAGCAGGTTTAAAAAAACAATTTTATTTGAACATCAATATTTCACTTATTTTTCTCAGCTGCCCTCATTTCACAGCATGCCACTTAATTAACACTGCGAACGATATTGCAACCAAAGCTCTATAAAACACTTTTGCATATGAATGTAGCAGGTTTCACGGCCAGAGGCTAGAAATTGTTGAGTTCAACCATTTGACCTTTTTATAAAAATGGCCCTGTGCTGCAATTTACTTTATGATATAAAGCATTAATTGCCAAGAGCTAAGTAACCAACCATTTATACAGGCATATCAATAACTTGCAGGATCTTGAAGAGTGCTTATAAAAAGTGATCATGAAGTAGCAATAAAAACCACGCTAATTTTTGCTTCTGTGATAAAGCTCAGATCAGATGCAAACTTATTTTTCAATGGTGGGCTAAAAGGTTCAAATGTTTTGCTACCTAATTTTGTGAAAGTCAAGGTAGGTTCTATTGGCCAAATTAGACTAAGGCTAAAAGAAAAATCATTTGCTCTCGCAGCCTTAAGGCCACTTCACACGCTACGATATTGTTGAACAATATCGTTAGCTGTGTCACGTGACGTGATCCTTTTGACATCGTTAGTGCGTTGTCACACGCAAGGATATTGTTAACGATGTGAAATTTGGCAACGCACCAGTTACTTGGAGAAGAACGAGTGAACGATGTTACAAGGCGGAAGAAATAGGAGAACTATGAACGACATCGTTCAAAAAGATGTCACACTGAATGATGTTGCTGCTTCCCAGAACGTTAATTGGACGACGAACGATAGATTTGAGGTCAGGACCTCAAATTTTTGATGAACGATCCAATGATTTATCATTGCAAATCATTCGTTTACACGCAATGACACACAAACAATATAATTTGAACAATCACAAATCCATGACGTTTCAACGATATCGTTCAATGATATCGTAGCGTGTGAAGTGGCCTTTAGGTTACATTCATACACAAAGTTTTTGATCTGTTTTGTGAGGATCCTTTTTTGCAGTGGCAGTGAAGTAAAATGGATCAATTTCAGAGATTCCCAACAAAGTCAATGAGTTTTCAAGATTTATAATTTAGACACAAAGTTTGGAAGTGGTTTGTTTTTTGGGTAAAAAATTGATCCGCAAAAAGAATGAGCATTTCAATTTGTGTGGCATTTTTCTGATCCGCTTTTTCAATTCAAACCATTTTCTGTGGGCTTAAAAAGTGGATCTTCAAAAAAGGCATCAAAAATGGATCAAAAATGGATCATTCATCTTTTTATGCTTTTTTCTAAAAGCTGATCCAGTTTAGCAGATTACAAAACGCATCAAAAATGTTGTGTCTGAATTTAGCCTTATTGTATCTGTCTGGCCAGTCTCAATTAGATTAATAATAATAATAATAATAATAATAATATAATAATAATAATTTTATTTATATAGTGCCAACATATTACGCAGCACTTTACAATTCGGAGGGGACATATGTGCAGACAATATGAGACAATACAGAGAAACAAAAATTCAAAATTATGAGGAGTGAGGATCCTGCTTGCAAGCTTACAATCTAGAGGAAATAGGGGAGGCACAGAAGGTATGGTCCAGCCATCAATATAATAATTAGGGGATTCACTGCATGAATCGGTCATCGTCGGGATCTGTACAAGTACAGATAAGGTGCTATATTATGCATGGGGTACAGACAGACAGTCTGCAGGTCAGACAGATGACACAAGAGGCCAGATTTAGAAAAGGGAAGATAGGAATAGTTAGACAAGTGAGGTGAGGTGATAGGCCAGTCTAAAGAGATGTCTTTTTAAGGCTCGCTTAAAACTATTGGTATTGGGAATTAATTGAATTGTTCTTGCTAATCCGTTCCAAAGAATTGGTGCAGCTAGTGAGAAGTCTTGGAGACGGGAGTGGGAGGTTCGGATTGTAGCTGATGTCAGTCTTAGGTCACTTGCGGAGCGGAGGGCACATGTAGGGCGATAGACAGGATGAGAGAGCAGATGTAGGGTGGAGCACTGTGTAGGGCTTTGTGGGTGAGAGTGATAATTTTATATTGTACTCTGTACCGGATTGGCAACCAGTGCAATGACTGGCACAGAATAGAGGCATCAGTGAAGTGGTTGGAGAGGAATATGATCTGGCTGCTGCATTGAGGATGGATTAGAGAGGAGAGAGTTTGGCAAGAGGGAGACCGATTAATAGAGAATTGCAGTAATCCAGGCGAGAATGAATAAGGGCAACAGAATTTTTGCAGAGTCAACAGTAAGAAAAGGTCGAATTCTAGAGATGTTTTTGAGGTGTAGGTGACATGAGCAAGCGAGAGACCGGATTTGGGTAGAGAAGGAGAGATCCGAGCCAAATATAACCCCAAGACAGCAGGCATACTGCTGAGGAGTAACGGTAGAACCACATACAGAAATGGCAATATTAGGTTTCGGAAGATTAGGAGAGGGAGGAAACATGAGAAGTTCAGTTTTGACAGATTCAATTTAAGGTACAGAAAAGACATGATGTTAGAGACAGCAGACAGACAATCACTGGTATTTTGTACGGAACTTGCTCTCAACTTATGGAGAGAGCGAAGTAGGTGAGGAGATTGTAAGCCACTTCCCTCCTCTCAGATATATGGTATTTTGTAGTAATGTGGATGAGATGTCAGGAGAAGAGGTGTATAACTGGGTGTCGTCAGCATAGAGATGGTACTGAAAACCAAATCTACTGATGGTTTGTCCAATGGGGGCAGTGTATAGAGAGAAGAGAAGGGGACCTAGGACTGAACCCTGAGGAACACCAACCATGAGGGGAAGAGGAAAGGAAAGGAAGAGGAGCCGGCAAAGATACAGAAAAGGAGCGGTAAGAGAGGTAGGAGAAGAACCAGGAGAGAGCGGTGTCCTTAATCCCAATAGAGCAGAGCATAGAGAGAAGGAGCTGGTGATCCACAGTATCAATGAAGCAGAGAGATCCAGGAGGATCAACAGGGAGTAGTGACAATTAGATTTAGCGGTTAGTAGATCATTAAAGACTTCAGTCAGGGCAGTTTCAGTAAAATGCAAGGAGCGGAAGCCGGGTTGTAGAGGGTCAAGAAGAGAATTGTCGGAGAGATAGAGGATCATACGGGAGTGGACCAAGCGTTCCAGGAGTTTAGAGATGAAGGGAGATTAGAGACAGGTCTGTAGTTAGCAGCAGAGTTCTGGTCGAGGGATTTTTTTTAATAATGGATGTATGCTGGCATGTTTGAAGGAGGAGGGAAACACCAGATGAGAGGGAAAGATTAAATTTTAGTTAGGTGAGATGTGACAGCAGGAGAAAGGGATGGAAGGAGATGTGAGGGAATAGGGTCGCTGGTGCAGGTAGTAGGGCAAGAAGATGCAAGAAGCTGAGTGACTTCTTCCTCTGTGACCGGATCAAAGACCGAGAGTGAGTTGGATGAAGTGCAGGAGGGAGGAGAATGAATGATGTTCTGAGACTGTAAGGAAATTTCCTGTCATATGTTGTCAATTTTGTCCTTAAAATATTTGGCCAGATCATCAGCTGTGAGGCTAGTGGTTGGGGCCTGTACCTTGGACTGAGGAGAGAATGGAACGTGTCAAAGAGTCGTTTAGGATTGTTGGCTAGTGAAGTGATAAGGGTGTTGTAGTAAGCTTGTTTGAAGAGGTGAAGGGTGGTGTTGTATGTTTTAGCATAAACTTATAATGGATGAAATCTTCGGCCAGGTTGGATTTTCTCCACGGCGTTCTGCACGCCTGGAGCACCACTAGAGAAACCATGTTTGCAGTGTGTGCCAGGGTTGCCGCTGTTGGTGCCAAGTTGTTTTAAGTGTAGGAGGTGCAGCTTCATCCAGGGCACTTTGCAGTGTTTCATTATAGAGTTTTAGGTACAAAACAATACGAAGAACAGTGGGTGTAGCGGCGCTTTGACAGGACTGCAGGGACATAATAATACTCCAGGATTATAAATTGCAATAAAATACTGGTTTTTCCACATGTTCGGCGATTGCGCTTCCTCAGGTATAACAGTACTACAATGAAGTTCACATTATATCATATATATAATGTGAACTTCATTGTAGTACTGTTATCAGTGAGGAAGGGCAATCGCCGAACATGTTGTGGAAATAACCAGTATTTTATTGCAATTTATTAAATCCTTGGAGTATTAATTATGTCTCCTGCAGTCCTGCTAAGCGCCCGATCACCCGCTGTTCTTTCGTATTTTTGTACCTTGTTTATGAGCTAGCGTGCTGCTGGACACAGGACTTTTTAGGTAGGTCATTTTGCTGTTCATTTCTGATGGCGAGAACTGCGTGACGTGGAGCCCATGACAGGTCACGTGATCGGGGAAACCGAACGGAGGACTACGGCGGCTGCACCTACGCAGCAAGCGCTGATCTGTGGTTATGCCAGAGCATACCACACAGGTGAGAGCAAAAGATCATAACCATTCTCCCTTAATAACGGATCCTACACAAGAGCGCCTCCTTTTTCTTCATTTCTTCATTATAGAGCAGAGTCAGTACAAGAGAGGGAGGAGATTGGGGGGAGTGAAGACTGTAAATTCTTTATAGGTTTCTGAGTGTCAATGGCACTATATTCCTATAGGTGAACGAGTTGGAAGTGTCCTTGAAGGACTGACAGTATTTGACTGAGAATGAAAGAAGGTTGTGGTCAGAGAGTGGAAGAGAGGAATTTATAAAATCATGCACTGAGCAGAGTCGGAAAAGATCGGGCCCAATGTATTCCCAGCTTTATATGTGCAAAGTTACAAAGTTGTGAAAGACCAAGAGAGAAGGTTAGGGTTAAAAGATGAGAGGTGGATGTGGAGATGGGATTGTCGATAGGAATGTTAGATGAGAGTGGAAAGATCCGCTAAAAAGTGGGGAAGCCAGGTAGCAAAGTGATCAAGAAATTGATGTGGGGGCCCTGGGGGTCGATAAACCATTTGCCACTCATATGGAGAAAGGCCTGTAGAGTCTTACAGTGTGTATCTCAATGAGGGGACAGGTGGGATAATCTGAAAAGCACAATTTGTTGACAGCAGAAGACCAACGCCTCTACCTGGTCTGTTCTCAGGTCTAGGGGTATGAGAAAATTGGAGGCTGCCATATGAGAGAGCAGCAGCAGTGGTAGTGTCTGACTGCTGAATCCAGGTCTCTGTAAGAGCAAGGAGGTCAATGTTACGTGAAAGGAAAAAGTCATGGATGTAGGAGAGTTTGTTGTATGCTGAGCGAGGGTTCCACAGGGCACAGTTGAAGGAGAGAGATGGCATGCAGGGGATATTAATTAAATTCTTGGAGTTTCTGAGGGTTGTAGGGAAAGAGCTAAGTTTACTATTATAAAAAGGGCCTGGATTTGGTTCAATATCCCCTGCAATTAGGAGCAGAAAATAAAGAGAGTGAGTAGATGGGTAAGGGGTTTGTGAAGCCGTCTCTTATATTGTATGGAAGGTGTCGATAAATCTGGGCTTATTAACATTTTAAAAAGAGCATGAGAGCTGTACATAGGAGAGGGAAGCAGTTTAAATGCTAAATAAGCTATGCTTCATTTCCTCTATGATGTAATCAGCGAATTTTCAGTGGTCAGTCCCTTATTATCAAATTGATTATTTTTTTCTATACTAATGCAACCACAAGATTAATATGGTGAAGTGAACAAACAAAACCACCGCTATTGGTCTGACACTAACCCACAGTGGATAGATCCCTCCAAGACTGTTGAAACACAAAAATTGATGGTATGATGTGGTATATGTGGTACAAAGATAGTGGGTCCATTCTTCATCAATGGAAACCTCAATGTCACGGACATCTGAAATTGCTACATGATTCATATATCCAGTGATAAAGACCTGGGCTCTGGCTAGGCCATTTAAAAAAATTCTTCTTATGATAAAACCATTCGTGGATGATTTGAAGGTATGCTTAGGATTGTTGTCCTGAAATAGAAAAATGATTCTTCATATTTGGATTTTTAGTAAAAGCATGAAGGTTTTGTTGCAAAATTGACTAATATTTGGTACTGTTCAAAGTTCTCTCTACCATGACTAAATCCCCAATTCTAGCTGCCAAAATATATCTCCATAGCATAATGGTGCCTCCAGCATGTTTCATTGAGGATATGGTATTGTGTTGGTGATGTGCAGTGTTGACTTTGTACCCAAAATACCTTTTGGACTTATGAGCAAAAAGTTCAACCATGATCTTAATATGCCATAATATGTTTTATCACATACTTTTAGCAGACTAAATTAACATTTTTTGAAAATCATAGCTGAGCTTGGATCTTTTTTTTAGGAAAGGATTTTGTCTTCTCAACCTACCTCACAGGCCAGACATATCGGGTTAATCAGAAACACTGTAAATGATGGACTGTGTACTGACTATTACACAAGATTTTAAAGTGATTGACTAATTATAAACACAACCAGATGCGCAATTTTAAGAGGGGGTTAACATATTTGGTCTTGTCACATCTTTTTTCTTCCCTAAGAATGCTTTCAGTTTGTTTCTGAATTGACTTGTAAGATAGTGTAACCATTAAATATAAAAAATGTTGTAAAATTATTCTTCTTGATGATTTTTTATATGACAAAATACTCTCATTTTATCAGGGGATGTAGACTTTTTGTATCTACTGTATATGGAAAGTTCAGGAGAGGCAGAAATATATAGGTACACTACAACTTACAAATTATTATAGCATAGTTCCATCCATTCATATTGTATGAACGTTGTCTGACCAGATGACAAAAGTAGGATTGAATGACCATTTACTGTACATGACTTCAGACATTTTGGTTATGGCAAAAGTCACAGGAAATAATAATTGAAATTTGACTATTTTCATTAATACATTTAAGATAAGACAGAGGTGTCTGATAGCAGCATGCTCCATCAATCCATTTTCAACATGTGAATTTGGACAGAGACTTTTTATAGATATCAGGAGCCAATCAAGCTAATTTAAAAGGACCCCAGTCATAAGATACTGCCCTCTCAGTATTCATGTTAAATTTATGTTTCATCTATCATATGCTCAAGACATATGAGCCTTTTTACTTATTGCTAATTATTATGTACTAGATGGCGGCCCGATTCTAAAGAGTCGGTATTCTAGCCTATGGTTATTAGGTATACGGGGCTCAGTATTTAGCAGACTATACAGCGGTGAGTGTTAGCAGAGTATCGGGGTCTCAGTGGCTCATAGTCTGCTATAGGGCAGAGTGCAGTGGTCTGGCAGAGTGCAGTGGTCAGGGGCCGATGCAATTGCATCGGAGCGCTTGAAATGAATTGTGTTATACAGGCGGATAGTGGGTAACAGAGTATACAGGAGCTCTGAGGGTAGCAGATTTACAGGCAGCTCTGTGGGTAGCAGAGTATACGGCGGTTGTGGATAGCAGAGTATGATGTGGCGGAGGCTGAGGGTGAGGAGAGTTTGCGCTGGAGGGTGTGAGGAGAGGTAAGGCAGGAGGGGTGAGGAGAGATGCGGCTGAGGGTGAAGAGAGAGGAGCTGGAGCGGCGACATGACCATTCGGCTACACTCTGCTCCTCCAGGTGCACACATCATGGCGGTCGTCTCCCGCCGTGATGTGTGTTTTAGGCAGTGTATGGGCGGCCGTTAAGCGTGGGGCTGCATGAGTCCCGCTTCGCTTAGGGCGGCATGTTGTCCACCCTGGAACGGTGTAGCGCTGTGGTGACGTCACTTTGCGATGAGAAGTGACGGAGTGCTGCTAAAGTGACGGAAGTGAGCCTTCGGGTTTATATATTAGATATAGCAGCACATGGTTATGGCTGGTACAGTTAGCAGATGTATAGCAGCACTAAGTATATGGCAATTATTACAGTATATGTACAGTGCACTATAGTATAGGGGGTATTTTATAGCACCTTCGTCTTGTAGGTCCTACAGGGGTTTAGGACCCGTCGTTGGCTGGGAAACCGTTCAGCTGATCGATCACATGACCGCTAACTGCCAGGGAGGCAGGATGGATTAGTGGGGCAGGATGGTGACGGGGGGTGGAGTGGTGGCAGGATGGAGCGAGTGGGGCAGGATGGAGCGGGGGTCAGGATGGAGCCGGAGGAGCAGGATGGAGCCGGAGGAGCAGGATGGTGGCGGAGGTGGGGGCAGGATGTGGGGGAGGCGGCAGGGCAGGATGGTGAGAGCGGGGCAGGATGGTGGCAGGGGGGCAAGATGGAGCGAGCAGGGCAGGATGGAGGTGGCAGGGGGGGGCAGGATGGAGCTGGCGGGGGGGCAGGATGGAGGCAGCGGGAGGCAGGATGGAGGCGGCGTGGGGGGGCAGGATGGAGGCAGCGGGGGGGTGGATGGATAGGATGGAGCAAGGGGGGGGAAGGATGGAGCCGGGGGGGGAGAGCAGGATGGAGTCGGCGGGGGGGGGTCAGGATGGAGCTGGTGTGGTGGTGTGGGGGGGGCAGGATGGAGCCAGGCGCGGGGGCAGGATGGAGCTGTGTGGGGGGGGCAGGATGGAGTGCAGCAGGGGGGCAGGATGGAGACGGCGGGTGGGGGGGCAGGATGAAGCTGGTGTGGGGGGGCAGGATGGAGCCAGCGGTGGGGGCAGGAGGAGCTAGTGTGGGGGGCAGGATGGAGGAGGTGGGGGTAGGATGGAGCTAGAGGAGGTAGATGAAGCGCGCCGGTGGACGGGTGAGTATCCTCTATGAGGTTTTTTTTTTTTTTAGTAGAAGCAAGCGGGGGGGGCGCAGGAGCCGCGGGGGGGGCAGCAGGAGCTGCAGGAGCCGCGGGGGGAGCAGGAGCAGCCGTGGGGGGGCAGGACGACCCGCGCGGCTCCCGCACAGGGAAGAAAGCCGGAACTTCCGAGAGCGGAACGTTCCTCCGCCGATCCCTGTAGCCGGGCGGTGGCCGGCTACCCCGCACTGGTGACGTCACCACATGGTCCGGAGGGCATCACGGAAGTAACCTTTGAGTTTTATATTATAGATACACACACACATATACAGTATACACACATACAGTATACACAAATACAGTATACTCAACACACATACAGTATACACGCACATACAGAATACACACAAATATAGTATATAGACACATATACAGTATACACACACAGTATATAGACACATATACAGTATACACACCACACACAGTATACACACACATATTCAGTATACACACACAGAGTATACAGACACATGCAGTATACACACACATACACAGTATACACATACAGTATACAGACACATATACAGTATACACAAACGGGGGCAGACGAGGACACCGGGCACATACTGAGTACACACACACAGTAGGAGTAGCACCTCCCACAGGTAAACACACCAACGAACTCTAAGATCTTACACAGCAGCACTAGCAGTAATACACACACATACGGTATAACACACAAGTATACACACACACATATACAGTATACACACATTACAGTATACACACATATACAGTATACTCACAGACACATACAGTATACACACATACAGTATACCACACAATACAGTATACACACACACATATACAGTATACACACATATTACAGTATACACACACATATACAGTACATAACACACATATATAGTATACACACATACAGTATACACACACTATACAGTATACTACACACATATACAGTATACCCCACATACAGAATACACACATAATATACAGACATATACAGTATACACACACACAGTATACACACATACAGTATACACACACATACAGTATACACACACAGACAGTATACACAGACATATACAGTATACAACATACAGTATACACACACATACAGTATACACACACACATACAGTATACACACACATATACAGTATACAGACACATACAGTATACACACACAGTATACACACAAAATATACAGTATACACATATATACAGTATACACACACATATATAGTATACACACAACACACAGTATACACACAATACAGTATACACACGCATAGATATACACACCATATACAGTATACACACACATACAGTATACACACACAATACAGTATACACAAATACAGTATACACACATGCAGTATACACACAGAACACACATACAGTATACAGACATATACAGAATACACACACATACAGTATACACACACATACAGTAAACACAACACATACAGTATAACACACACATACAGTATACAACAATATACAGTATACACACACATATACAGTATACACACACATACAGTATACACACACACATACAGTATACACACACATATCAGATACACCACATATTCAGTATACACATATATACAGTATACACACACATACAGTATACACACACACATATACAGTATACACACACACATACAGTAACACACACATATACAGTATACACACACATACAGTAAACACACACATACAGTATACACACACATTACAGTATACACATACTTAACATACACACACATATTCAGTATACACACATATACAGTATACACACACATGACAGTATACACACACAGACAGTATACACAGACATACAGTATACACATATACAGTATACACAAACAATACAGTATACACACACATACAGTATACACACACACATACAGTATACACACACATACAGTATACACAGACATATACAGTATACACACACATACAGTATACACACATATACAGTATACACACATACAGTATACACACACATATACAGTATACACATATATACAAGTATACACACACATATACAGTATACACACATATACAGTATACACACACTCATATACAATACACAATACACACATATACAGTATAGACCACACAGTAACACACACACACAGTATACACACACACATATATACAGTATACACACATATACAGTATACACACACACATATACAGTATACAACACATCAGAGACACATTACAGTATACAGACATATACAGTATACACCACATACAGTATACACACACTTTACAGTATACACACACATATACAGTATACACATATATACAGTATACACACAACACATATACAGTATACAACATATACAGTACACACACATACAGTATACACACCACATACAGTATACACACACATACAGTATACACAACATACAGTATACACACACATATACAGTATACACACACATACAGTATACACACACAATACAGTATACACACACACATATACAGTATACACACACATTATAAGAACTCAGTATACACACAATACAGTATACAACCAATACAGTATACACACACATATACAGTATACACAAGATATATACAGTATACAAACACATACAGTATACACAGACACATACAGTATACACACACACATATAATCTCACTCTTCAGTGCAGGAGACTTTGTATGAAGAAGCCGCAGATCTCCTCTATCTCTGTGTGATCAGAGCTGTCTCCTCAGCTCTGCAGCATTTCCGGTCCCCTGAGGAATACATCTCCCATCATGCACCGCGGTTCCTCCCCTGTGACGCCATGATCCTGGAAGCAGTGAGGAATATAAGGGGGAGGTGGCATCCAGCCTATTATTGTGTGATTGGGGTGATCCCCTTGGGCTTGTTCCGCCCACCCCTGGGCTCAGCAGACACCTTAATGGATGCGCCTGGGGCCGGGTGTGTGGTCGGATACGCCCCTTAGTTACCCGACCGCGGCCTTGGTTACCAAGCTCTCGGGAGCGGAGGGAGACGGGAGCGTGGAGGGGAGACCGGGGAGCGTGGAGGAGAGACCGGGGAGGATGGAGGGGAGACCGGAAGGATGGGGAGGAGCCGCGGGGGGGGCAGGACATCCGAGAGGGAACGTTCCTCGCCGTCCCTGTAGCCGGGCAGCCGCCTGGTGACGTCACCACCATGGTCGGAGGCCATCACAGAAGTTACCTTCGGGTTTTCCGGAAGTGGCCTTCAGGCTTTTATATTATAGATTTAGTCTAAAGATAACCTCTGAAAATCCTGTGAGCCACACCCCATTGGTAAAGTCCATAAAACTTATCACTAAACAAAAAGGGTTGCATCTCTGGAACCATATAGTGGATTTGTTTTTTTTATTAAAAATGATGGCATACTGAAAAACTTGCCACCTCTGACCTAATGACTGCTTCTCTTTATTTGTATAATCAGCTTTAGTATCATTTAGGTAAGTCACATTAAGTGCTGAATTTAGATTTTTTTCAGTTAAACTAATAATGATTATTAGCCTACATTTTTGGAGGGGATTTAACTATCTATTCTGCTCAAAAAAATAAAGGGAATACTAAAATATTACATACTAGATCCCAATTAGTTAAATTTTAATTCATTACATAGTTGAGATGGGAAAATCCACAGATATTAAGGTTTGGGGAATCTGGCCGGACTTTTAAAAAAGTCTTGGTTTGGGACTGGACTTACCCCGAACCTGAGCTTGAACCCCAAACCCCATATAAATTGATAGGGATCTGAACTTTAGTGATATGAAATAATAGCAGTAAGGGCTAGGGGTCTTTAAAAAAAAGCAAAATAGTGATTAAAGCAGAAAAATTATACTTACCGTTCTCTCGCTGCGGTCTTACTTGCTTCCAGGTCCGTTCATTAAGCCTCATGTTTATTCACTACATCCCTCACTATTACTGCATCTATGACAGTGCATGTGATTGGTTGTGTCAGTCAGACTGCGCCCCCCCAATCTGTAATGATGTCTGTGATTGGTTGCCTTACACATTAGTGTGTGGAAATGAACTGCAATAATATGATTGTAAAAATCAATAAATAAATAATTCAAAAACAGTGTGTGGGGTCTCACGTATTTTGTGATACACAGCATAGATAAAACTGCAGCCCCCAGCCATGTGCATTATGTTGGCGGCATATCAACATTCTGGGATCCCACACTTTTTTAAAATTATTTAAATAAATAAAAAAAAATGTGAGGGGTGCCCCCAATTTTTGTACTCGGCCAATAAAAAACACGTGGCTGGAGTTTGGTATTTTCACTCTGGGGTGACCAATAGTTATGGGGCCCCCCTGGATAAAATAGCAGCCCACGGTCACCCCAGAATTTGGCGCATTCAATAGATTTTCTAAATCCTGTCACTTACCTGGAAGGCTCATATACCTATTTGCACTTAAATTGTGCAAAGTACCTGTAATGGTGGATATGGTGGGTTATACTTTACTGCATTTTACAAGTGCTTTGTTGTTGCTATAATGTGCATTCCACCCTTCCCCCCTTCCTGTGTACTCATTACACTCCAGAGGGTTCAATAATTTAATAACTGTGGACATCTCCTTACTTGGTCATTCTAGTCCTCTGCCTGTAGTTATTTGTATTCACCCCCCATGGAGTATGTCAATAGAACTGGTTTGGATTAAGGAGGTGGTTGGGGGGAAGAGAAGCAGTATGATTCAGTCTTTTGTGTGGGGCGCTGAAGCTGAGGTGAGCTCTCCAGAGGCATGGGAGAGCCACCTGGATTACCTGGATATACAGTATTCTAATGGATTGTTTTATGGATTTTTATGTTTTTTCAAGCAGTAAAGGTTCTTGTGCTGTTCACACATTTCTCTCTGTGTTGATTGTGGGATACCAGAGAAGGACGCCATGACATTACCTATCCTCAAAATTTTATCTAGCAGCTGGAAAACAGTACACACATAATGCTTCCTATCTATGAACAGGTACATTAATAATAGGAAAGATGACAGTAATATCTCGTACCTCGGACACCCAGGGTTTCCTATGCCGAAAGATGGAATTTCAATATTAGTAGTTTTGATCCCATCCCAACATGAGATCATCAAAGGTTTTGTTAAGTGAGGGGTGAAAAGGTAGCCACCATATTTGTCAGTTGCTCACTCTCAGAGAGTTTACGACATGTAACTTGATGGAAGTAATCGTAAACCCCTGGCTCCACATCACCTCCCATGTGTGCAAGCAACCAAATCCCAACAAGAAAATGAGTAAATGACTTATGTATATCTCTTATACCTTTTTTATTATCAACTGTATTTGCATATCTGACTACGGTATCTGTATAATCACCATGTAAATAGTGCATTTATCTAGTGTACCCATAAAGCAATTAAATATATAACTTATTCCTGAGTTGCACTTTTATCTTGATTCACAATTCACCTGGGATTAGTTTCTAACCCAACATAACCTAATAATAGACGGGGTTGTCTGTGTAAAACTGTGCTAAGCTGAACTTATATATCCCCACGTGTTGGCGGAACGGATGAGACCACATAGCGTGATCGCAATGTATTAGAGATATCAGGGTGGGGCTGTTAGTTGTAGTTCATCAAATATACAGTATAATCTACACTTTATAAAAACTATATCAGTTGAGGGTAACATACTGTAGAAAAAAAAATTATACTTCTGTCTGTTTTTTCCAGGAGTCATTTTCCATTTAACCTCTGATACAGATGAGTGCCATTTTGCAAGCAATAAATGGTTATGTCACTTACTGGTTTATATTTTATGGTTATCGAGTCACACCTAAATGAGAAGAGCAATAAAATCCTCTTATACCTCAATCGTTCAAATAGAAAAGTAATGTTGCTTGATTTTGCAAGAGCTTCAAATTAAATGCATGTTAGGATAATGAAATCTAAATCTAAATTTATGGACTCCAAGCTCACATATGTTCTATATGGTGACATCATTCATACTTATTATTATAAAAAATATGCTAATAGTTAGTTAAAGCAACCAATACTGTAAATGTGTTAATATACCTTGATGTTGTAATAGAAAAAGTAATTCAGATCATTAGACACAAGTTTTCTCTGCAGTATAGAAACAAACTATATAAAGTAATTGGTTAATTGTTTATTTCCCATACACAATGAAAGTTATAGCAAAAATGAATAGTACTTTTATGTGCTAAATATATGCATTCAATTAATTCAGAGTATAAATACAAAGATTCATTATATATTTATTGTAGATATGTTTCTTATTGTTTTTTTCTACTTAATTTGTAAAAGTAAGTCTATATTTTAATCTTATAATGCAACCTCTACCGTGTTTCCCCGAAAGTAAGACCCTGTCTTACATTAATTTTACCCCAAAAAGTCCCACCCTGTCTTACTTTCGGGGGAGGTCTTACATTAGTCAGAAAAAAAATGACAAATTTATTTTTAACCAGAAAATTAACATTTATTAACATGCTGAAGAGTCGGTCATCACTAAACAGTATAATAAAACAAATGTAGCGTATCAAGAATATCTTGTTACTACCGTATTATGACGGTATTTCCATGTATAACATGTAAAACAACGAACTAACAACAACGAACAGTCTGAATGAGTTATACTGGAAGATAAAACAAGATTTATTCCATCACAACCAGGTCATCATCTTCAGGAACATCATCATAAACATCAACACTCTGAGGTTCCTCTGGATTTTCTTGGGGCTCTTGGGACTCCATTTCCGCCTGGATCATTGGCCCATACTTGTCATGTGTTGCAACGGCACTGTCCTGAAATGAGCAGGTCTTGTCCAGGTAGCCAGCTCGCAGTGCATTAGCAACGCAGGTGTCAGTGATCTTTCCCCATGAGTTCTTCACCCAGTTAACAATCTCAGGCAGTTTTGGCTTCACAAAGTTCCCACGGACGTTCCTCTCCATAGGGTTTTCAATGTAATCATTGATTTCTGCACGGAGATTGTCCTTGAAGGGCTTGTTTATGGCGATATCCAGAGTCTGGAGATAAGCCGTCATCCTTGCCAGAATCATGATCTGGTCGATTCGTCGCTCAAGAAGTAAGTTCTTCATGTCCTTGGCGCGGTGTGTGCTGGCTGCATCCCAGATCAGCATTCCTCTTTGGCTCCCTCGCATAACAAGCGGCAGCATTAAATCAAGCCACTTCCTTATAACCGCTTGTGTGGCCCAGGCTTTCTCCGTTTCCAGAACATAAATGCCAGACACCCTCTCAATCTTGTCTTTCTTGCCCTTCGCAATGAATAAAGGTGGGACTTTACTGCCATCCAAACAAATTGCCAAAATGCAGGTGACACGTGCACTTTCATAAGCGGTGGAGGGAATGTACACAGAGGAGGCACCTCGTTGGTCAATGGTGGTTTGAGCTGCTTGGCCCATGAACACGGCAGTTTCATCCATGGCAATCATGTTGGAGAGACTGTACTTTGAGAAGTCAGTGTCATCCACAAACTTCTTGTATGCAAATGTACGCTTAACAATCTCAGCATCTTCCAGCCGAAAGAGGGTCGTGGATCTTCTCAACGACAGGTCATTGCGCTCAAGGAAGTTATCCACCCAGTGCTGTGACGCCTTGAATTCCTCAGGGAAAATTTCAAACTGGGGTGCCACAGCAAGGGCATACTCCTGAATCTGAGCCCTGGTCACCACCAATGTCTTCGCTCTCCTGTCAGCAACCCACTCACAGACCAGGCTTTCCAGCTCGGTATACAATGGTTGCCGACCACCTCCAACCTTGCGCTTTTTAGCCATGCCGCTCTCCACTTGCTCACTGAGGTGACCATAATCTGCTCGCCATTTATGCACCAATCGTTCACTCAACATTTTCTCCTTGCAGAATTCAGCCATATTTTTGCTCCAAAACTCTTCCACTATTCCTTTTTTATACTCCACGGAATAGCTCTTTCTTTTACTGCTCCCGGAACGCTCATGTCTAGGGGTAACAATATACCGTATCAGCATTGTTTTTCGTTCAGTATCTCTTTTACAGTACAGTACTTAACATTACACCACTCAACTGGAAAGCAGACAACAAATCAAAGTACGGTAACAGTAACACACAGTACGGTACTGTATGGTAATTGCCGTATACCCTCTGCCTGCCTCCCATAACAGTGCCATATCCCACTGCACACAGCCCCATAACACTGCTGGATCCCACTGCACAAAGCCCCATCCCCCACAACACTGCTGGATCCCACTGCACAAAGCCCCATCCCCCATAACACTGCTGGATCCCACTGCACAAAGCCCCATCCCCCATAACACTGCTGGATCCCACTGCACAAAGCCCCATCCCCCACAACACTGCTGGATCCCACTGCACAAAGCCCCATCCCCCATAACACTGCTGGATCCCACTGCACAAAGCCCCATCCCCCATAACACTGCTGGATCCCACTGCACAAAGCCGCATCCCCCACAACACTGCTGGATCCCACTGCACAAAGCCCCATCCCCCATAACACTGCTGGATCCCACTGCACAAAGCCCCATACCCTATACAGTACACACACATGGTACAGTATAAGGGTACATGTTTCCTTACTGTCTCTTTCAATGGTAGACGTTTTCCTCTGTGGTGCGGCTGTGGGTGTGGAAGGCTTCTGCTGCAGGGGATGCTGGGCCAATCAGCAGGGAGTCAGCTCGAGCCGGGGTGACTTGAGGAGCAGGTGACGTTGGGGCTGGGGCGGCCAATGACAGCCCGAGCTGCTGGGCCAATCAGCACTCAAGCTGATTGGCCAATGAGCGCTTGAGCTGGGCAGACTCCAGCGGGGGTAACACGGCGAGTTAACCCATGAGCGCCGGACCCGCCCAGCTGCACCTGACAACTGAGGAGCCTGGAGCCTGGAAACACCTGGGGACCCACAGGGGGACAGCGGTGGCCCAAAGGTAAGGGAGGCCTTACATTTCCTAGCGGCCCCCCAACCCTGCCTTACAATCGGGGGAGGCCTTACATTGGCGGACCCCCCTGAAACCCCCACCCTGTCTTACTTTCGGGGGGGTCCTACTTTCGGGGAAACACGGTAAGCTATGAAGATCTATAAAATGTTGCTCATAGAAGAGTTCTATAAAGTCTCTGATTTCTTACAGATATGGGAAATTTGTGATATCCTCTCTTTCTCTTGGGGATCAGAAAAATGTCCATAAGGTTAGGGTTAGGGTTAGGTTAAGCGGTGTTAGGTGTTAGGGATAGAGGTTAAAGAGGAACGCTGGGGAGAGAAAACATTTTGAAACTGTCCCTGCCCTCCTTCATGATGAAGCAGAGCTGAGCACTACAGTTCAAGGATCTATAGATCACTTATAAATCAATAAAATCATATTTGCTTCTAAACCCACACCCCTCCCTCAGGGAACATGGAAAATCAGCTTCACAACTTGTACAACGTCCTGGGCCGGTAAGGGGACTTTGATGTGAGCTCCGGCACGACGCTCACATCAAAGCTCCGACATCTCAGCTGATCTCATCAGCTGAGATGTCGGGGTAACAGCACCGATCGGATCTGGGATTCAATCGGCGCTGTTAACCCCTTGGACCCGCCGTCAATCGCTGACAGCGGTATGCAAGGCAGCCGGGCGGGGAACGCGCTGTTCCCCGCCTGCTCTGGAGATCCCGCGATAGTATCGCGGGATCTCCAGCGCTCACTTGACAGCCCAGGGTCCTGGATAGACCCCGGATGCTGTCAGAGCGCAGTTACATGTAGTGGTTGGCAGGCGCTGCCAACCACAACACGGCCGCAATTCTGGGAGATACAGATGAGCTGCAGTTCATCTGTATCTCCCAGAAGCGATCGGATTGTGCAGCAAGGTGCCTCTTAAAGAGGCAGTGTAAAAAAAAGAATCAATTGATTAATAAAGATTTTAAAAACTTGTAAAACAAAAAAAAACATAAAAGTTCAAATCACCCCCCTTTTCCCCCAATCACAATAAAAGTATTAAAAAAATAATAAAAATATACTTGTTTGGTATCTCCACATTCAGAATCACCCAATATATCATCACATTAAATCCGTTAATGAGAGTCAAACTCAGTAACGGAAAAAATGGTCCAAACACCAAAATTTCGTTTTTTTGGTCGCCGCAACATTGTTATAAAATGCAATAATGGGCGATCAAAACTGTGGATTCCCCCAAAAATGGTATCATTAGAAACGTTAGCCCAATACGCAAAAAATAAGCCATCAAACAGCCCCAGATCCTGAAAAATGAGGACTCTAGGGGTCGCAGAACATGGCACAAAAAGTCATCACTTAAGGTACCTTTACACGCCGCGACGGCAGGCTGGATACATCCCGCTACAGGCTACAAATGTAGCTTGTAGCGCCAATGTAGCCCGTCGTAGCGGCGTCTGAAGACGTGACGATACAGCCGGCAACAGATACATCTGTTTCCTAGCTCTGCTCGAAAACTGATGGCTACAACGCCGATGGTAGCGAGCTGTATCGGCATGTAAAGAAGCAACGGAAGGGAACTCGGGACAGCCTGCGATGTAGCTGCAATGTAGCTAAGGCGTCACCTAGGCTCCGTGTTACCGCGCCCCATCTGCGATCATTGGTGGAAGATGGTGCGGTCCGATTGGTTGTCGGCGCACAGGGCGGCATATTTAAGGAGCTGACGAGTCACACTACACAATTGCTCGAGCGTCAAGTATTAATCAGCCTCCTGCGATGCCTGGCCAATCATGGAATTATTGCTTTGTCCTATCAGCGTACGGACGTCTCGTAATCCACAATTGTAGCACGCCTATGTGCTGTCCCTGCTGCACCAGGTACGCCCATAGTAGCTGGTTGTAGCGGTGTGTAAATGAGCTACAGCTGGCTACTTGAGACACCCGGCGATGTAGCTAGCTATAGATGTAGCGTGGCGTAGCGCATCTTGTCGCGGCGTGTAAAGGTTATGCGTTGAGCGTTTGTAACCGTTTGAGCGTGCTCGTGCACGTGAAGTAGCGGGATGTATCCAGCCTGCCGTCGCGGCGTGTAAAGGTACCTTAAGGGGTTAAAGCTCTTAAGTCTTTTAAGACAGCCTGATTATTATTTAGATAAACTTGGGTTGAAAATGGGAGTCTCTTAAATTGGTATTATCATCTCATACCTATTTCAAATCCACAAGATATTTCATTGGTGGTATCTGCATCTATCTTGAGTTCAAGGCTTCAATAAGTATTGCTTTCAGTAGAAAGATCACAAAGCATTCACTGATCTCAGGGAGACCAGTCCAAGAAAACACTGCGGGCTGCTGGCTAAAGCGCTCAAACACAATGAATTCCTAGGCGCATTGCCCCCTGGGAATTATGAATATGCAAATAAGTCTGTGGAGCCTCGGTTAGGAGTCTCAAACACAGGACTAGCCATATATCCCTCCAGGGAAGGACCCAGCCAAGGGGTGGCTCCATGCGGAGAACACCATAACCACCATGTTAAGTGGCCCCTTTAGTTAATATCCAACTCTTTTACAAGTTTAGAAATATGACAAGGGAATACCAAGGCCTGGTATCCATCCACAGACAGCTGTTTCAGGGTGTTGCCCCTCATCATTGTGGAGTCGGATTCATATCTCTAAACTTGTAAAAGAGTTGGATATTGACTAAAAGGGCCACTTAATATGGTGGTTATGGTGTTCTCCGCAAGGACCCACCCCTTTGGCTGCGTCCTTCCCTGGAGGATATATGGCTAGTCCTGTGTTTGAGACTCCTAACCGAAGCTCCACAGACTCTATTTGCATATTCAGTAGAAAGATGGTTGGAATTTTCCATTTACAGAGGCATGTTATGCACTATTGTCAAGATGCCTGCAGGGCACATTGGTGGACTTTTATCTACAATTCATTTATGATACTTTTTTCATAAATTTTCAATATGGTAACTAGAGTATGAATATCTTGACTAATCAGGGCATGCACTTATTACCTTCTACAAGACGAAGCATTGCATTTAGACTTTTCAATATAGCATTGTAAACCTATCAATTTATATCAAAAGCATATTCTATGTATATTGTGTTGCTGAAAGGTCATCTGTAAAAATAGAAATGCTTAATTTATTTCATAAGAAGGAGAGAGCGGGTTGCTCTGCGCTGATGACAGCTCCAATACTGTATTATTACAAAAGATAGAGATAGTGAGTGGTTTTTTAATGTCTTTAAAGTCCTACTGAAATGCGTATATGTGGTTTCCCTGAGATTGAAGTCAGTAGGACCTGAAAATGCATAGACATTTGTTATGGATAGAATACATGAAATATCCGAAGACTCACCACAATGCTTATGCGGCCTATCATATACATATATATTGCTATTGCCAGATCAATAACATAATAGAATAACATACTGGAAAATGTTTGTAATCATCTATATTGCTTCTAACTTGCATAGAAACAGGTATTTCTCAGGTTTGGACATCAGAAGAAATGGTCAAACCCATAATTGTATAAACTCTACTGGACATGCTGAATCCATCTTGAGTAAATGTTCCTAAACTTGCAATATATATCTTGTGATAAACAACATAGTGAGATTAATGATATGTTTTTCCTATGTGTGATGCTTGTCCAATCATAAGTGACATTGTGACAGGAAATACCTGCCCTAATGATAGGAATATAAACCCATGTAACAAGGAAATAAATCAGAATTTCTACTTTGATCACATTTGACTCTGAGTGGTGATTCCTGTGCGCATGTAAGCTCCTTGATTAATTCTTGATTGGGCAAAGAGGTCTGAGGTAAGCGAGCAAACTTGAGCTGCCACCTAAATAGGTAACCTTATCAGTTGGTGTCCCAATGTGGTCTAGAACTAAACAGTACAGGGATCCACCAGCTGCCACTACGTCATTATCCTTTGACTTAACCATCGGATGGGAGATAAATGTGCAGTATCTCATGAGGTGAGAAAATGATTCATCTTACCTCCCAATCTGCCGTGTGCTTCCGTTCTGAGAGCTAGTGGCTGACAGCTATGGTCCTGGACAATCTTGACCAAACGTTCAAGGACAGTTCAAAACCTTATCTGGCCTGCTTTGATGTATGTTGTCTTGTCTATAGGCCCTTTCACATCAGTGTTTTTTGAAAATCGCGGCAGATGCGGTGAAAAAAACGCATCTGCCGCGATTACCGCATACCGGCTGCACTTGCGGCACGGTTGCGGCGCGGTTGCGGTAAACGCCATACAAGGTATAGGCGGACTTGCGGCAGGTGCGGCAAGTGCGGTTTTGGCACTTGCGGGAGGTGCGGCCGCGAAAAGAACCGCGGCTGACAGCATTTTTTTTCGCGGCCTCACCTGCCGCAAGTGCCAAAACCGCACTTGCCGCACCTGCCGCAAGTCCGCCTATACATTGTATGGCGTTTGCCGCAACCGTGCTGCAAGTGCAGCCGGTATGCGGTAATCGCGGCAGATGCGTTTTTTTCACCGCATCTGCCGCGATTTGAAAAAAACGCCGATGTGAAAGGGCCCTATGTTTAGTTTTTTTCTTGGCTCCGATAATCTGTTGCTATTGCAACTCTTGGAATATTGTAAATTCATCTTCCAAACGTTGCATAGGACGGAGGAGGTTTTGATGAGGGCTTGATGGATTAATAAGAAAAAAACACTCAATATCTCTATCTGGCCTTGTTCACATGTACCATCTGTTTTTGCCTTAAATCCGTTTTTGGGAACATTTTGGACATTTTTTTTTCAAAGCCCAGAAACGCATACGCGTTAACGCATGTGTGTGCGTTTTTTTTAAAAAACACGTGTTTTTATGCAGCAGCCCAAAAACGCTGTTAGCTGTATTTTTGGGGTGCTTTAAAAAACGCATGCTTTTTTTAACATGGGGCCCTATGGGAAACGCATGGCACATATAGGCACATGTGTTAACGCATATGCGTTTTTCATGAAAAAATGACTAAGTCCCAAAATTTGCCCAAAACGTCCAGGACCTCAGGGGACACTATTGGCAGCCTTAGAAAAACGCATCCATTTTTCTAGGGGCTTAAAAAACGGATTTGTATGTGTGAACAAGGCCTCTTGCTGACTATTATTGGAACAATCAGTAGCGCAGAGGAACTCACCCTTCTTATCAAGTGCTATCCATTTGTGGGTCTTCAGCAGCTGGCCCTTGAGGTAAATATAGTGGTTGTTTCATACACCCTTCCATGTAAGGAATTCAAACTTTATTCACAATTTATTTTGAGGGATAAAACGCTATTGTGCCTTATATTTCTTCTTAGCACATCTCAAATGCTTTGTTTAAACATTATTTTGCTTTTCTCAGCAAAGACTTGGCGTTTAACACACAATCTCCAGACATAGTTTTTCCTTTTATTAAGCAGCAAGTAAAAGTAGATGATGTAAAAAGTGACACTTCTCTAAGGAATCACATTGCTTCCAGACAGCACTGCTGTACCTGTAACTCAGGCACAGCAGTAGTGTAAAAGCTGTACGCAAGTTAGCCCTGTGGGATATCTGATTTTTCAGTCTCCAGACTCTCGCCTCTCCAATCATAGATAGATTGCTTTCTGACAGAAAAAAACTGTGTTGCTTTTCCTTGGATTCCAATTGCAAGGCTGCTTTATCACCATGTTATTCAAGTTATATCGTGTAGCACGCTATCAGCCAAGCTCATTCTAAGGAACTGTTTTTACCGGTTAAGCTATTTGTCCTATTTAATTCTAGCTCTTGCATGCAATATGGCAAGCAAAGCTTTTTTTTAAAGGAGAAGATAGATAATGTAATACAGGCCCATTATCCAGACCCATTTTAAAATAAAAAATGTATTGTAATAAAAAAAGTGTAACAATGGAAAAGATGCAACACGATTGGATCTTGTGTAGTGTTAATGCATTTTTTGTAGCTATTATCGCTGAATACCGGCACTCAACAGGCTGTTCCACAAAGATATCTTTATATTGGTTTTTCATCTGTTCCTTTTTTTCAGCATGATTGTAGGGAGCACACAGGGGCTTTACAGAAGGTAATGTCCAAACAGGAACAAAGAAGGTGGAAGTAGAGCATTTTATATTTTCATCCCATTCCTATTATTTGCTTCAGAACACAGACTTATTTAGCGCCATTTCAAACTCTATTTTTGTATCCTATGAATTCATTCTAACAAAGTGTTCATTTTTATTTCACCATTAGATTATTCCCTATTGAGATTATGTACCGATGTTATAAATTAATACAGATATGACAATACACTATTACAGAAAGTAAGGGTCCACAGTGGAGATTACAGAATACATTTGAAATGTATCAAATTCTACTTGAATTTTCTAAAAAATCTGAGTTCACCGAAATTCTATTTTTTTTTTGTAATTTGCTTTAGCTCCTATTAATAAAGATATTGTCCATCAGATGTCTTAAATGACCATTATAATATGAAAAATATAATAAAAAAAATTTAGACTCAGTGTCATTCATGTCTCTGGCCCTTGCTGAATCTTTAGGGTACCATCACACCTGGAGACATCGCCGGCGATTTCGCAGGTAACACAGGGGAGTGGCCTATCGGCGTCGAGTCGCCCCGTGTAACGCTGCGATTTTGCTCTGAAAAAATCGGCTGAGAGTGGTTGCAGCGCTGTGAAACCAGGAACCACTCTCAGGCGATGTGTAAGCACCGCCCTGTGTAACATCATGATTGGCGATGTTACAGGCGATGGGAGCCATAGGCTCCCATGTTACATGATTGCTGCTGGGGTTTGTAGACACCCCAACAGCGATGTCGACTGAAACATCGCCACAGCATTGCGGAGGTATTGCCACGTGTAAACATGCAACAGCAACCTGGCGGTGTGCCAAAGACATGCGCGCTCCCGTGCGTTGCCTGCGAAATCGCCAGCGATGACTCCAGGTGTGACACTACCCCTAGACTTCTACTACTCTCTTAGCTAAAGCAAGAGAAGTTTTTTTGCAAGTGTATTAAAGGTCATGAGTTCATGATCTCGATGTGTCCTTACATGCACATGTGCAGAAATCTGCAGGGGAATTTAGTGCAAGCAACTATGATGTGAAGATACAGAAAGGACAGGATGGGTGATGTGAGGGGTTGAGGGGCAGAGGAGCTGAGCGGTAAGGTGAGTATAAGCATTCTTTATTGTTTTCAACTTATTTTATTATGCTATGTGTTCTGAACAGAATATTAAGTGATAATAAATTGGAAAAGAATGACTTCTCTGTTAACTACTGTATTTTTTGGATTATAGGACGCACTTTTGTTCCCTCAAATTTTGGGGAAATATGGGGGATGCATCTTATAATTCAAATCTACTAGGTTGTGCAGTAGGGGAGGGGGAGGGCTGTGGAGCAGTGTCCAGGGCCTTGAGGGGTCCAGGAGCAGGCTGCAGCTGTGAGCTGTGGTCACTTGGGGCTACTCATTATGCTCATGTAATATGCACTGCATCTCGCTGTCAATTACCAGCGGGGAAGCAGCGCATATGACAGGGGCATAGTGAGCGAGTCCGCAGCTCAGCGGCTGCGATTCTGTTTGAATAGTCAGTGCTTTCCATGCTTTCATTGCATGGAAAGTACTGATATCCCAGCTTCTTGCAGCCAGCGCCATCCCTGCTGTCTGTGGTGTGCCAGCCTCCAGTCCTGTGAGCATCGCTGTATAGTGATATCATCACCCTGGGCTGCTCAGAGGACTGGATGCCCGCACAGCAAAGGCAGCGGTAAAGGCGCTGGCTGCAGGGAGCGATGGAAAGAGGTGAGTATGATCGTTTCTTATTTATTTTAAGTGGGGGGCTCTGTCTGCCAGCATGGGGAGAGGACAGTTTGCAAGCATAGGGAGATAACAGTGTGCAAGCATAGGTGGAGGACAATGTGCCAGCATACAGGGAGGACAATCTGCCAGCATAGAATGAGGACAGAGTGCCAGCATGGGGGGAGGTCAGTGTGCTAGCATGGGAGGAGGTCAGTGTGCTAGCATGGGTGAGGACAGTGTGTCAGCATGCAGGAGGATGTGTGCCAGCATGGGGGGAGGACAGTGTGCCAGTATGGGGGAGAACAGTGTGCCAGCATATGGGGAGGACATTGTGCCAGCATGGGTGAAGACAGGTGCACAGCTGCGGGGAGGACAGTGTTCCAGCATGGTAGGAGGACAGCGTACAAGCATGGGGGAAAAGTGTACCAGCATGAGGGAAGGACAGTGTGCCAGCATGAGGGAAGGACAGTGTCCAAGCATGGGAGGAGGACAGCATGCCAGCATGGAGGGACAAGTGCCATCATGGGGGGATTACAGTGCGCCAGCATGGGGGGATAGTGTGCCAGCATGGGAGAGGCAGTGTGCCAGAATTGGGGGACAGTGTACCAGTGTGCTCCAATTGCTTGTATTTTGCACCTGTGATACCTTTTCCTACATTACTGAGGCTTAATTCATCCTGCTGAGTACAATTTGTTAGAGACTATATAGCTGCTCTTGGTGAATTATAGGATCTGGTAAATGGGAATGTGCAAAGGAAGAATAATATTAAATGATTTATTAAGAGTATACACGCATTTCGGCTTATCCATATAAAATAAGCCTTCTTCAGGTATAGCCATATTTTGGTTACTTTTACAGCTATAAATCATTTATTTTATCATTCCTCTGCATATTTTAACTCACTGGTGGCGCCAAAAGGTGAAATTTTTTTGAGTACTCCTTTATTACCATCTTTGGAAGCCTCTTACAGACGATGTCATAAACCACAGAAGAGTGTTGCAGACCAGGGGAGAAAAAAACTTGTGATCCATCACTAGATAGATGAGCAAAACCTCAAGTCATCTTATGGGTGAGTGCAATACTTTATACATGTATGTCAATTGTGCTTCACGCCCCACTTAGATTCAGCGATTTTGTCTTCTCTATATTCATCTGAATATACCATCCCTCTAGGATCTGGCATATATTATGTTTTCTTTAGCCTTTTAAAGTTAGATGTAGATATGCGTACATCCAAATTCTCAAAATCCCCTGGATTTTACCTGGAAATTCAATTTGACGCAAATGTATTTCCCGCAAATTGAATGCCCCATATCCCAGGATATAATACATGTAAAATATAGAGGAAAAAACTGTATTCATGTATCCCTGTACTCATTTTCACTGCTTACTATCCATCATATATTCCTCAACACCTCTTCTTACTGCAATGTGAAATAAAGTATCAGACACCTCTACCCTAGACAGGGATGTCTGGCCACGACTAGGTCTAGCATGTTGCTATGCATGCACAGAGACATTCTGGGCCTAATCATGATGGAAGTCAAGGCCTAGACTGCCATCTATAAAGTCATAACCTATATGGGGTAGACAAAGGCACAAATCAGGTCTTATCCAAAGATTAATGGGTAGAATGACAGTAATAATTGCTACTGCTCACCTTGTTGGGTTGTGCCACTCACAACCAGTATAAGCGCCTATGCATGTGTAATGAGGGTGATACAAATATCAGGTAGGATGATGTGTTTTGATCCACACTGCTACATCAAATGGAAACCAAGGAAAGATAAAAGCGGTGTTTATTTCATATTCGACACGCTTTGGGACCTGCTCCTTCCTTAGGAAAATACACAATCGATTGTGTATTTTTCCTGAGGAAAGAGCAGAGATGGCTCCAAAACGCATTGAATATGAAATAAACACCGCTTTTATCTTTCCTTGGTTTCCATTTGATGTAGCAGTGTGGATCAAAACACACCATCCTACCTGATATCTGTAAAGTCATGGCACATGTCCTAGTGTCAGCGCATGTCCTTCCTTAAGTCCTCAACTAGCATGACCTGGAATTTGTCAAATATTGTTGGTAAAAAGACATGCCAAGAAATATAAGGGAAAAAAGATGTGGCCAGGAGGTGAGTTATAGTTTTTTAACTTTTGCCAGGTCTCTACGATTTATGAAACTGGAAGCCATCTTGCCATCATATTGCTAAATTTCAATGGAGCAAATAAAAACGTAATACTGGCAAAAACAGATTTTTGTAAAATTCAAGCACAATTCAGTTACATTTAATTATAATTGGCCCTCTATAGTTAAAAGTGTAAATTACATTTTAAATTGTTAAAGTACTCTTAAAAAACATTATCTCAAATTATAGATTATATGCTAAAGAGGTAACCTGCAAAATACATTATTTAAATATGATGCTGTGTTTGTCCCCAAATATCACTCCAATGTTCTGGTCATTAGGTATCTTCCTTCTGTATAACATGCTGTCAGTCTCTAGAAACAGAGATGCCAATATGAATTAAAGAGGAGTGATATTATTTCACAGTTCCTCCTCTCCTTTTAAAAATACTGACACATAACTGAGAGACGAGCTTTCATTTCAAAGTAGTCATTGGACAATAGCAAAGCATGCAGAAAAATTAGAAGAACTTAGGTTTTATCACCAATAATGCTGGCAGAATGCTAGTAAAGAGGAAATATTCTAAACTACAGGCCATGAAAACTGGGAGAGTTCTTGGACATATCAGACTAATATGTGCACCAAAAGCATCTTTAGATTCTGGGTGCGATGATGGTTTTATATAAGTTTTATTTAAAAATATGGATAAGTTTGACTTTTTCTGCTCATGCTCTAGAGACATTACAAATGGAAGCAATGATGCTGACTTGAACTGACCCTTACATAGCATTTGTAATTTTGAAGAGGACCTGCCACCCCCCTGCTGCATGGCAAAATAAATGCAGCACTGAATACAGTATGTCTGCTGCATTCAGGGACGGGGTCTAGCCCACCTGTAAGCTTAAAAAAAAAACATTAGAAAACTTACAGATAAGAGGTCTAATGGGTGGGATCTTATTAAGAGGTCTTCACTGCTGCTACAGACCTCCAGCCTTCTCCTTGTGTTTTCTGCCCCCTTCTACGTCTCTGTGCCACCTCCTGTTCTGCTGGCCCTGGCCTCCTCCTCTCCTGCTCTCTGTCACTCAACCTGCAGCACAGAGCTTGGTCAGAGCGGCTGCAAAGCATTTCGCCTAACGTCAGCACCAGATTCCCACCCTGCTGTCTGATGAAAGCATAAATAGGGGGGAAATCTGGCCCCGTCATGAGGCCAAATGTTTTGCAGCCGCTCTGACCAAGCTCTTTATGGCATATTAAGTGAAAGAGAGCAGGAAAGGAGGAGGGCAATGCCAGCAGAACAGGGGGTGGCGCAGAGACATAGAAGGGGGAGGTGGGAGGACTGTGCCAGCAGTGAAGACCTCTTAATAAGATCCTACCCCTTAGACCTCTTATTCATAAAGTTTCTAATGTCTTTTTTAAAGCTTACAGGGGATAAGAGACATGGGGGACTCCTTCCCTGAATGCAGCAACATGCCGCATTCAGTGCTGCATTTAGTTTGCCATGCAGAAGGGGGTGACAGGTCCTTTTTAATGCAGAGAATTAATGGATTAAGGCTGGAATCATTTTCACTTTTAGAAAAATGGGATATACAGGACAAGTCTTAGAAAATGTATAAAATAAATCAGCCAATGTAACTTTTGATGCTAAGATATAAATGGAATACACACCCTACATATTCATGTTTAGTTTGAGTTTATGACCATAAGAAATTGATGACCATAAATCATGTTATTACATTTGTACCTTATAGGATTGTCCATTCTAGACACAGTTAAGAATGCTGCCAGATTTGCTGTATAGGAAGAACACACAATAAGTGTGAAGAGCCACCAGCTTCCCATCACAATTCGCATCGCCACAGAATTTGCTACAGATTCTCCACCTGCAAATAATGCATATAAAATCACAAGTCAAATTAAATTTGAATATTTTTATTTATCAAGAAAATAGAAATAATTATCAAAACTATAAATACACAAAGGTTACTTGTTCCAAATAATGAGAGTCATGTTTTATTACAAAGGTCAACTTTCATTGGGTTTTGTACTATGACCCAGAGACATTTGCACTAAATGAAGCATGGAATGAAACATCTGCACCTGAGATGATGGAGGGCACAAGGTTATAGGAAAAGTACAGTAGTGACATGGACTTTTGTTGTATTTATTCTTTTAGGAACAGGATACAATATAGAAAAAAATGGAAAACAAAGAGAATACAACACATATTTTATCATAATCAGTACTTTTTTCGTTGAAAAATATCTGATTTATTCAAGTAATACAGCCTTTCTGTCTTATCTATTTGTATAGCATATGGAAAGCAATATACCAAAAAACAGGAAATGACAAGAGATAAGCTTTTTATTTAGCTTTTATTTTTAATAATATAAATTGTATTCTTAGGGCATGGAATCATGAGCATGAGTTTTTTTTATTTATATGAACAGTAATGTAATAACCTAAAAGTTATTGCAATAGTTAACTTGAATGGATTTACAAATTTGACATACAAAAAAACAATCAGAAGTTCATGGCATGTCTGAAAAATTTGCCTTCTGAAGATCCCCTGTGATGGTGGGTTTACACGCCGCGATATCGGCGTCCAACTCCGATCCAACTCCGACAAAAAGTCACGTGGTTCGTGAGTTGGACCCGATATCGTTCCTGCATCGTACTGTTTGAAGGTACAATACGATGCAGGAACGATGGTAATCCGATATCGGGGGTCGAATGAGGTGCTATTCAACTGCCCGATATCGGATGCATGTTGGAGCTGGAATCGTTGCGTGTAAACATCCAACTCCAAGCCAAGTGCCTCGGGGTAATCCTTGACTCCTCCCTATCCTTCAAACCCCACATCGAGGCCCTCACCACATCCCTCCGGCTCCAGCTCAAGAACATCTCACGGATCCACTCCTTCCTCACCCACGACACCGCTAAAACACTCATCCATGCTCTTATCACCTCCCGCCTTGACTACTGCAACCTCCTTCTCAATGGCCTCCCGGACTAACTCCCTCACACCTCTCCAGTCTATCCTCAACTCCGCTGCCCGACTCATCTATATGTCCTCCCGCTACTCCCCTGTCTCCCCCCTCTGCCCAGCCCTTCACTGGCTCCCCGTCTCCAAGAGATCCCAATTCAAAACACTAACCATGGCGTACAAAGCCATACACAACCTGGCTCCACCATACATCTCCGACCTGGTCTCCCGATACCTACCCTCACGCAACCTCCGCTCCTCCCAAGAACTCCTCCTCTGCTCCCCCCTCATCACCTCTTCGCACAACCGAGTCCAGGACTTCTCCCGGGCATCTGCCTTACTCTGGAACTCCCTACCCGAACACGTCAGACACTCTCCTACCCTGAGTAGCTTCAAGTGTCACCTGAAGACTCACTTGTTCCGTCAAGCCTAAAACCTGCCATGAGACCCAGGCGAACGCCCCATACCTGACATTCCCCATCCTACTGTATCCTAACCCACCCCTCATAGACTGTGAGCCCTCGTGGACAGGGTCCCTGCCCCTCCTGTACCTGTACGTCCTGATCGCCTAGATTTAGTGTACTTGTTCTTGTCTCCCTCATCCTCATGTAAAGCGCCATGGAACCCAATGGCGCTATATAAATAAATAATAATAATAATAATAACTCGATGTGTACGCCGACGCTACCCATTAACTCCCATGTTAAATGGTCGTTACTGGGTTGGTGGGCGTACACATCGTAGGGACGTTGTTTCCCGATATCGCAACGTGTAAACCGCCGATGCGATATCGGGAAAAGCGCACTAAAAATGCGCGCTCCGCACCGTTGTATAGCGATATCGGGACGATATCGCTACGTGTAAGCTCCACCATAAGTGTTTTTTATCTATACACATTTTCTTTTTGGACTACTGATTAGATGTCAAATTTGATGTGGTATTGATTTGGTCTTAAAATTGAGCAAATCAATTCGTATCAAGTCAAATGTGTCAAATATTTCTCCCAAATTTTGCAAATTGCCACTTCAGTGAGGAAGTAGACAAGCTCTAGTGCCACCAATATAGGTAGGAATCCTAAAGGTTATAATTGATTCTTTAACAAGTCTTTTAATATGACTTGGGATTTGTTCCAGATCAGAACCCCAAACTGCAGTGTTTTGGGGTGATTGCCCCTCATCAGTGTAGTGTGTGGGATTCTGATCTGGCTGTAAGAAAGGCTAAGACGAGGTCTGGGGGAATATCTACTCTCCTTATGGAGATCAATCTGCCTGCCACTTGAGGAGACTTATAGCTGTGGCCAATGGACGCCAACGCTTCTGGATTGGCCAGCAATATCCTGGCGGCTGCCAAGGCTCTGGTCCCATTACATTGGAACACCACCCTTATCCCCTCCAGGACCCGACTTTTGCAGGAAATTGACTTGATATATAGAACGGCTGAATTGGGGCTCTCTCCTATGGATCTTACCCCCTATTTGAAAAAACATGGTCCCCTTGGCTATGGTACAGATCTAAACCAGCCTTTGCCAGAACACTCACGCTTACCTATGATACTTTTATCCTTAAGATTCCTGATTATGCCATGATTCTACAGCTTTGAACCCAACATTTTTTGGGCTATACCCTAATGACTGCATTCCAATTGTTATGGAGCAATGGTTCCCTTGGTCTCCCCCCTTGTCCCCTCTCTTCTAGATCCCCACTTTATACTCTACTTCTTCTTACTTCTTTTTGCATTCTATAACATATTATATGTAGTACTTTATCGATCTGAGTCATGAATATGACGACTCTTTCTTTGGAATGAATACACAGATCAGTTCTGACCTCGTTCGTTATACAATGGCTAACTATCAGGACTTAAACCTATTATAGTCATTAACTCAATCCCGTGTAGCCTCTGAGCGGCAAACCCAGGCTGCCTGACTCTCAATTGCTATGACTACATGTACTGTATGTTTTGCAAATTTTATTATGTGTAACTTTCATATACTTTTGCATATTTCTCTTTACTCAATAAAAAGAACATTTAAAGAAAGAAAAGAGGAGACTTATAGCTGCAAGGCTCCTCTGGGAAATATGCAAATTGTCACTTCAGTGAGGAAGTAGACGAACACAGTCTTATCAAAAGTCATAAGTCAAACAAATTAAAAGGCTTTTTAAAGGGTCAATATGACTTTTAGGATTGCTACCTTTATTAGTGCACTCGTATACTTCCTCACTGAAGTGACAATTTGTATATTTCCCAGAGGAACATTGCACCTATAAGTCTCCTCAGTCGGCATGCAAAATGCTCTCGACAAGGAGAATAGCTATTTCCCCAGACCTAGTCTTAGCCTCTCATACAGCCAGATCAGAATTCCCACACACTGCACTGATGAGGGGCAATCACCCCGAAGTGCAGCATCTGCAGTTGGGGTTCAGATCTGACACAATTCCTAAATGTACCGTCACACGCGGCAATATTGCTAGCAATTTCATTGGCAATTTGCTGGTTGCTGTGAAATCATAGACACATTGCTCCATTTGTACATGGCAACAAAATAGAACAATGTGTCCATGATTTCACTGCAACCAGCAAATTGCCAGTGAAATTGCAAGCAATATTGCCACGTGTGACAGGTACCATTTAGTCATATTAAAAGGCTTGTTAAAGAGTCAAATATGACTTTTAGGATTGATATCTTTATTAGGTGACACTAGAGTTCATATACTTCCTTACTGAAGTGACAATTTGCATATTTTTTAGAGGAGCATTGCGGCTATAAGTCTCCTCAGCCGGCAGGCAGAATGTTCTCCACAAAAAGAATAGCTATTCCCAAATTTTGAGCATTGGCAACTGACACTATAAATTATGGTCGCTGGGACATCGTTATCTGATCGATGTTGAGCTGTCAAAGAGGTAGACTCACCAGCGATAAATTGCCAGCAAGAAGGCTGGTATCCAGGGTAAAAATCGGGTAACTTAGCACAGCACTGTGCTTAGTTACCCGATATTTATCCTGGTTACCAGCTCCTAGCGCTTGGAGCTGGTATCCAGGGTAAACAGTGGGTAACTAAGAGCAGCGCTCTGCTTAGTTACCCGATGTTTACCCTGGTTACCAGTTCCCAGCGCCCACAGCGCATGCTTGGAGCTGGTAACCAGGGTAAACAGCGGGTAACTAAGCACAGCGCTCTGCTTAGTTACCTGCAGTTTACCTTGGTTACCAGCTCCCAGCGTGTGCTGTCCGGCGCTGGAGGTCATGATCGTTGGTCTCCCGCTGTGACACATGGCAATGCTGGCCGCCCAGCGGAAGAGCAATGATCGAAAAATGTCCCTGGCCATTGTATCAACGATCAGCGATCAGCGTGCTGATCACTGATCGTTGCAGTATGTCGCACATAGCGACATTGCTACAACGTCACTGCAACGTCACAAGCTACATGTAAACCGGTCTAAAGACATTAAAGATCTATCCCAAAAATATATCTAAAAGCCCTTTTAACCTCTTTCTGACTGATTACATATATTTACATCATCAGCTTTGCCCCTGCCTTTCCTGCAGGCTCACATGCTAAGGCTATGTTCACACATAGCATATTTTGTTGCACTTTTTTCGCGCGTGTTTTGCCGTGATTTTCAGCCGCGCAAAAAAATGCAACAAAATACGCAGGGGCTTTCACACACTGTGCTTTCTTTACTCCAGAAAGCCAGGTGATGTCACAGAGGGGCGGAAGAATCCTGCTTCCTCCTCCCCTCTGTGACATGTGTGACAGCCCATTAGATTTCGCGGTGTATTAATATACACTGCGAAATCTAAATTAAACAAAGCCAAATGTATGAAAAATAAAAAAGAATGAAATACTTTACCTCTCTGACGCCTTTTCCCAGTGTCCGGTGGTGAGGCCAGGCGATGAGCATCCTGCAAGAGCCTGCCGTGATGTCAGAGGGGCGTTCCCGGCTCTGATTGGCTGCTCGCGGTCATGGAATATGTATCACATGACCACGAGCGGCCAATCAGCGCACTGGGAACACCCCTATGACATCACGGCAGGTCCTGTGAGAACACACATCTCCTAGCCTCACCACCGGACACCAGGGAAAAGGCATCAGATAGGTAAAGTATTTAATTTTTTTTATTTTACATACATTTGGCTTCGTTTAATTTAGATTTCGAGGTGTATATTAATACATCGCGAAATCTAATGGGCTGTCACAAAGGGGAGGAGGAAGCAGGATTCTTCCTCCCCTCTGTGACATCAGAGGGAGAAAACGCAGGAGCACCTGCGTAAAAAACTGACAAGTCAATTCTTTTAACGATGGCACTTTCTCCCAGAAAGGCGCGGCGTGAAAATACGCGCTGTCTGAACGGCAAAGTGAATTTTGCATTCACTTTGCTGTTAGGCAATACACACCTGCATATTTTTTGAAAAATGCTCGTAAAAAAGTGCTCAAAAATGCGCAGTGTATGAATGTAGTCTAAACCTGCATTTTTGCCAGATGATTTATGGTAATCAGTTATCAGGTGCCTCTAACAGTTTCTGGTGGATCAGAGATCCACTCGTTGCTGTTTACTAGTTAAACGCAATAGTAAATCTATAATAATTAAGTAGTTAGTAATGTGACAAAAGACAATTAAAGGAAAACTGTCAGGTCAAAAATCCACATGTAACTTATATCATTTTCTAATTCCTCCCTCTAAACTCTCTCTATTGATGTATTTCATTTATGTATATTCACCTCCTATTTTCTGTAAACTTCAAATAAAGAGAATCATTTCATCTGTCACTCACAGTGAATGATCCACTTAGTTCTCTGCTATCCACTCCCCATGAATGAATATGAATGTCACATCACAGCACAGGAGATAAGTGAGGGGACTGTATTCTCCTCTGCTCTGTGTGCAGCATCACAAGAGATGAACTACAATACAGACACTGTCACAGCACAGCAGGGTATCTGCTTTACTGAAACAAATAGAATCTAGATGAGGCAGACCTGCTGTAGCTCTCTCCTTCCATGGTGATATTAACTGAACAGACCTGTAAGTGAAACCTGACACTGCACTGTTAGCAAAGGGAGGAGGGGTGAGAGAGCGGCTGAGAGCAAGGAGAGAGCTGCAGAGAAGGAGTGCATAATTACATGATAGTTTACGCAGCACAGGACTAATCGTCTCAGCTTATAATGCGACAGGACTAATGCAGCAGCTTTCTGCAGGGTCTGACAATGATGATAACATAGGAACTACAAACGGTACAATAATGATTTTACATGTTTTTTAAAGGTCTGCCCAGGCCCTATTCAAGGGTAATATTAGTATTATACTGAAAATGACCTGACAGTGTCCCTTTAACATAAATAAAATGCAAATAATTGCAGTACACACATTGTTAGAACTGAAGGATGCACTATTTTTATTTTAAATAAGGATCTGAAGTGATTAAAGGGATCCTGTCACCTCCAAAACGCCACCTAAGCTTCAAAAACATGTCCCTGCAGCATCCCATCACTAACCTCACACTCCTTTTTTCTCTGAAAAGCATCCTGTGAAAGTGCAGAAAAACGTATTATAACTTACTCATTAATGACGTTAATTAGCATGGGCTATATCCTTTAGCCCTTAGGGTGTGCCCTCTTCATGATAAGATCACACCCTAATGGGCATGATCTTCTATTCATGTTGTATTCAGTGCCTCCCTGCTCTCTACGGCGCTGCCTGGGTTGTAATGAAGTGAATCACATCATTTCTGGCATCGGGTGGCATCAGTACACCCACGCCGCTGTGTACTGCTTCAAGCACCGCATGCACAATGCAGTGCTTGAAGCCTACAGAGCGGTGTGGGTGTACTGACGTCACCCAATTCCGGAAATGACGCCATTCGCTTCATTACAGTCCAGGCAGCGCCGTGGAGAGCAGGGATGCGCTGAATACAACATAAATTGAAGATCACGCCCATTAGGGTGTGATCTTATCATGAAGAGGGCATACCCTAAGGGCTAAAGGATATAGCCCATGCTAATTAACGTCACTAATGAGTAAGTTATGATACGTTTTTCTGCACTTTCACAGGATGCTTTTCAGAGACAAAAGGAGTGTGAGATTAGTGATGCAGGGACATGATTTTGAAGCTTAGGTGGCGTTTTGGAGGTTAACGGATCCCTTTAAGCTGCAGTTGGTAGCTAGGGGATAAGCTCTTTCAGAGTCTTTTATTTATGTTTAAGGGAACCTGTCAGGTCCCCTAGGCACCCAGAGCTACAAGCAGTTATGGGTGCATATATCTAATTCCTGCCTAAGAGTCCCTCTATTTAGTAGCATCCATAAACAGATCTTTAAAAAAATAGTTTTTAAAGTCTGTTTATTAGATGCTAATTAGGGCTTTGACTTGTCGAGGGGGCGTTAGTTCCTTTGACTTGTCAGTCCAAATAACATGTTATTCCAACCCTGTGGGTGTGATAACATCCTTTACACCCCAAAGCATCATTTGCTTCACTATGCAAAGCTGCGCAAGCACACATCTTTGTACCCCTCACCATTGAGTTTCTCTGATGCCCCCAGCTTCAGACAGGCTCAGTGTCCATGATTAGAAGTCGTCCGCACTTCAGGTCATGTACACTATGCCTCTCTGAAACCGGGACACACACACCTGGCTTCAGAGTAATGAGCATGGCTGGAAGTTCTACAACTTGCAATCATGGGCAGTGATCCTCTTTGAAGATGTGGGTACATAATCCAGCATAAGAGAAGCTCAATGGTGCTTCTCTAACACTATTAACCAGAAAAATACTACTGAATTACTTTGGCATTTGTTGCTGCTAGGATTTATTACATAATTATAGTATTAGGATGGCACTAGTAATGAACAAATTTATTTTCATTTCCTAGCCACTGTTCACCATTTTGAATAATTCTTTCTGTAAGGCTACATTCACACTGTGCATTTTTATTTCAAAAGAGTAATAGGTATTTGTGTGAGCGCTGGGGAATCAACCGGCACCAAGGCTATTATGAATAGTTACTAGGGATGGGCGAATCTACTCGCTAGGACTCGTTACTCGGCGAGTAGTAAGGGACTCGCAGGACTCGGTACTCTGCGAGTTTCCCAGTGATTACTCGCACGAGTCCAATGCAAATCAATATCAATCCTAGTTTTGTCAGAAACGCTGACAACACTAGGATTGCCATTGTTTGCATTAGACTGGGCTACTGTGCCAGTGATAGCAGGGAAACTCGCAGATAACTGCTGTTACATTGCGAGCCGAGTCCAGCTGTCTTCTCTGTGCAGCTCCAGGGTCCTAGAGCCCGCCTGCTCACAGACATGATGTAGCAGTGCTGAGATTGTTCTCAGTCTGCTCATTCCCTGTGCATAGACATCTATATTTATTCACAGGGGATGTAGCAGAGAGGACATCGCGTTTTGGACTACGTCGGACAGAAGAGGATTTTTTTAATTAAAGATGAAGTCCCTAATGGCTTTTTTTTTTATTTCAAATAAAAAATTTTCTCTGTGTTGTGTTTTTTTAACCCTTTATTGGAGATTCTTAGTGGCTGGGTCAAACGTGGCCTGACATTAAGAATCTCGGGCTTAATACCAGCTTGTATAACAAAGCTGGTATTAACCCCTTTATTACCCAGCGTGCCACTGCCACCAGGGCCGCTGGAAGAGCGGGGTTCAGCGCCAGAGGATGGCGCTTCAATGAACGCGCCATCTTCTGGGGCGGCTGCGGGCTGCAATTTGCAGCGGGGGGTGCCCAGAAAGCTTGGGCATCCCTGCGCTGTGGATTCCAGCCCCCAGCTGCTTAGCTGTACCTGGCTAGACATAGAAATTGCGGGGAGCCCCACGCATTTTTTTTATTATTTAATGAATTTCAGAGTCAGAGTCTCAGAGTCAGAGTCTCAGAGTCAGAGTCAGAGTCTCAGAGTCGGAGTCTCAGAGTCGGAGTCGCCTCGGAGTCGGAGTCGCCTCGGAGTCTCCTCAGAGTCGGAGTCTCAGAGTCGGAGTCGCCTCAGAGTTGGAGTCGCCTCAGAGTCGGAGTCGCCTCGGAGTCGGAGTCGCCTCGGAGTCGGAGTCGCCTCGGAGTCGGAGTCGTCTTGGAGTCGGAGTCGTCTCGGAGTCGAGTCGGAGTCGGAGTCGTCTCGGAGTTGGAGTTGTCTCGGAGTTGGAGTCGTCTCGGAGTCGGAGTCGTCTCGGAGTCGTCTCGGAGTCGGAATCGTCTCGGAGTCGGAGTCGTCTCGGAGTCGGAGTCGGAGTCGTCTCGGAGTCGGAGTCGTCTCGGAGTCGGAGTCGTCTCGGAGTCAGAGTCGGAGTCGTCTCGGAGTCGGAGTCGTCTCGGAGTCGGAGTCGTCTCGGAGTCGGAGTCGTCTCGGAGTCGAGTCGGAGTCGGAGTCGTCTCGGAGTCGGAGTCGTCTCGAAGTCGGAGTCGTCTCGGAGTCGAGTCGGAGTCGTCTCGGAGTCGGAGTCGTCTCGGAGTCGAGTCGGAGTCGTCTCGGAGTCGGAGTCAAAAAAATGCGTGGGGCTCCGCGCAATTTCTATGTCTAGCCAGGTACAGCTAAGCAGCTGGGGGCTGGAATCCGCAGCGCAGGGATGCCCAAGCTTTCTGGGCACCCCCCGCTGCAAATTGCAGCCTGCAGCCGCCCCAGAAGATGGCGCGTTCATTGAAGCGCCATCCTCTGGCGCTGAACCCCGCTCTTCCAGCGGCCTGGTGGCGGTGGCACGCTGGGTAATAGAGGTTAGGGCCAACTTTGTATTATCAGCTGGCCCTAAGCCCGAAATTTATGGCGGTCACGCCAATATTAGACATGACCGCCATGAATTTCTATTAAATTGTTTTAAAAAAAACACAACACAGAGAAATTTTTTTATTAGAAATAAAAAAAAAAGCCATTAGAGACTCCATCTTTAATTAAAAAAATCCTCTTCCGTCCGACGCAGTCCAAAACGCGATGTCCTCTCTGCTCATCCCTGTGCATAGATATAGATGTATATGCACAGGGAATGAGCAGACTGAGAACAATCTCAGCTCTGCTACATCATCTCTGTGCACAGACATTCATGTCTGTACACAGGGAATGAGCAGACTGAGAACAATCTCAGCTCTGCTACATCAGGCAGCAGGCAGGCTCTAGGACCCTGGAGCCAGCACACAAAGAAGACAGGACTCTTATCTGTGCGAGTTTCCCAGCGATTACAGTTGCAAAGTAAACTAGTCCAATGCAAATAAATGACAAAACTAGGATTGCTTCAGGCTGAAGCTTCCGAGACACATCTGCGATTTGTAAATCTCACACTACTCGCTATTACTCGCTTCCCCATTCATTAACATTGGACTCGCTAGACTCGCAACGAGTAGCGAGTCCTGGGCTCGGACTCGCTAGAGTCAAGCGATTCCGAGTAATTTAGGATTCGCCCATCACTAATAGTTACCTCTCGGCTTTATTTGTACAATAAAAAGGCAGGGTCCTTTAGGCCACAACGCATTTCTACGCTCTCCAAGCATCTTCCTCAAGTGGAATTCATTTTTAGTCTGTTTTTTTCTCATCAGTCTTTGTAGCCAAAGCCAGGAGTGAAACAATCAGAGGAAAAGTATAATAGAAACATGCCAGCACTTCTGTATTTATCACCTACTCCAGGTTTTGGCTACAAAAACTGATGAGAAAAACAGACCAAATTTGCAAATTGTGAATGTAGCCTACAAAGGTTTAAATTAAAAAAAAAAAGTACACTCCTCTATCCTAGCTAGGGATGAGCGAGTAGTGAAATATTCGGACTCACTATACTTGTAACGAGTAGGTCCTAATACTCAGGTACTCGTTATGAGTAGCGAGTCCAATGTAAGTCAGTGGGAAATGTGAGTACTTTCGCAGTGTATCTATATACACTGCAAAAGTGAAATATAAGTTAATAAAAGGTGTTAAAAATAAAAAAATAACACTCACCTCTCCGACAGCTGTCCCGGGACCCGAAAAGAACACATTCGCTGTCCTGCCAGGACCTTACATCTGATGGCCGGTAGCGATCAGTTGGTGTGTGATATCAAACACCACGTGATCGCTACTGGCCATCTGATTGGCCATCAGATGTAAGGTCCTGTCAGGCCAGCGGATGTTTTCTTTTCGGGTCCCGAGACAGCCATCAGATAGGTGAATATGTTATTTTTTATTTTTAACACCTTTTATTAACTTTCGCAGTGTATATAGATACACTGCGAAAGTGAATGTACTACTCACTACTCCTAACGAGTATTTGCAAGGAAACTCACGGAGTAGCGAGTAACCCAAATACCGTACTATTTGTACCGAATAGTTACGAGTAAACTCGCTCATCCCAAATCCTAGCCTTTCACCCAACTCCTTCTGCTACCTCTACCACAGAATTCCAGTCCTCTGTACATGTCGTCAGTTCTTTTGAAGCTGTCGCCCACACTAGAAGCAGCAAGTCCCATGTGAAGGAGCAGGAAACTGTGACAATGACGGAGGTAAAATAAGGAGTCAGAAAGAGCCCTGAAAAGGTCACTATAATACATTTCATTATAAGTAATTTCATCCAATTCAGTTAGTATGCTTTAGGGTTTGGAGAAGCATAATAATATGCAAATTAAGCATTTTAATTTGGATCAATTTTATTCAGACCAAATCAAATCTGGCATATGATTCAAGCTATTGTTCCCCAAATTAACTTTTTAAAATGATTGGCAGGGTTTGAAAGCAAAATGGGCAATGCTGCCACGGAGATAATATGATATCTGCATGGTAGTACTTGCTTAGAGTTTTGGCATCACACTGACTTGGTCAGCGAAAAAAAATTGAGAATCCCTCAAGCCATAATTTCCTATAATGAATTTTGTAGCTCAATGAGTGGCACTTGAAACAAGGGGATCAATGGGTATAGTGAATATGTGTATTGCAGAAACTGCCCTATGCTAAATAAGGAAAACCGGAGATCTTAGTTTCAATAGTAGCCACTAGAGAGTAAGCCTGACACCCACTTCACTCCACTGTCAGGTCCTGACACTATTTCCTAGTGAAATGTTGAGATGTGAGTGGGTTTATATGCCCATGGATGTAATTAAAAACAATGAACAGGTGTGTGCTGGGCTCTAACAATGGTGACCATGTGTGGCTATCAGACAAGGAAAGGGAGAAAGGGGAAAATTTAACCATTTATGTAAGTATATAATTTTCTGCCTGCACCTGCGCTTGTGGTGATGCCAATCATATATAGATTTGCATAATTTCTTATAAGGCAGAGGAAAATATGTTATTTCTATAACATCCATTATTAGCACTGTTTTCAAATTAATTGTAAAAGGACAAAAGGAAAAAGGGTTCTATCTTGTGAATCTATTAGAAGCAGGTTTGTGGTTACTTCAGCTAGTAGAGAAGAGTGATTAGATTTAATGCAAATCAACTTCAAGACAGAGTTCGTGAAATTCAGATTTCCTGATAGATTCAAACAATTTGTGATTCAATTTTACATATTGCTAAAAATTGCTTCAGGCAGAGATGGCTCAACTGATATAAGTCATGACCGTGCAGGCTTCCCCATAATGCATTGCAGGTTGCATACCATGTACAGTCAGGGCCGCACCGTCCATTGGACAGTGTGAGCCCTGAGTATCAAGCGGCAGTGGAAAAGGGGGTGGCACCAGCATCACACATTAGCTTCCTGTGTGATTGGCGCCGCTGCCAGCATCACCGGGTAAGATGTGCCCTCTTTCCCTTAACTAATGCTGCCGCAGAGCGGCGGTGCTGGAACCTGACAGCACCTCCCCACCCCACTCCTCACTTCAGCTGCGGGGAGACTCAGGTGGCAGGGAGGCTTGATGCACCCCTGTGTACAGGCATGGCCAAAAGTGTTGGTAGCCTTAAAAGTGTCCCCAAAAATTAAGTATTTTGCAATTACACATATTTTGTCATGCACATATTTATTTCCTTTGTGTTTATTAGAACAACACAAAAAAACACTAAGAACAAAAAGCAAACCACACAATTTTACATAAAACCCCCAAATAGAACTTTGTAAAATTGTTGCCACCTTTAACTTAATATTTGGTTGCATATCCTTTGGAATAAATAACTGTGATCAATCGCTGCCTATAACGATCAATAAGATTTTACACCTCTTATTTGGCATTTTGGAGAACTCTGTTTGCAAACTGCTCCAAGTCTGGAAATTTTGAACGATGCCTTCTCCCAACAGCAATGTTAAGATCTATCTGCAGGTGTTAAATGGGATATAGATTGGGAGTGAGTGCTAGCCACTTCAGAATTTTCCAGAGGTCTGTTTCCATCCATTTCTGGGTGCTTCTTCGAGTATGTTTGTGGTCATTGTCCAGCAAAAAGATCTATTGCCTCAGACACAAATCTACTTTTCTGACACTAGGCAGTATATTATGACCCAAAATCCTTTGTTAATCTTCAGATTTGATGATGCCTTGCACACAATCAAAGCATCTAGTACCACATGCAGCAAAACAACCTTAACACATTCATCAACCTCCACTATATTTGACAGTAGGTACTGTGCTCTTTTGTTTGTAGGCTCATTCTTTCTACAGTAAATAGTAGGATCATGTGCTTTACCAAAAAGTTTCTATCTTTTTTTTTTTATCTTTCCACAAAACTCTTGCTTACTTTTGTATATTTTGGCAAACTTCAGTTTAGTTTTTTTACACCTCTGTGTCCACAGTGGAGTCCTCCTAAGTCTCCTGCAATATAATTTAATTTAATTCAATTGCCCATTGATAGTTTGCCCTTACACTAATGCACCTTGAGTCTGCAGGACAGCTTACATTTCTTTAGAACATGATTGGGGCTGTTTAACCACTATCTGGTCTATAATGCATACATTTCATCAATTTGTCTCTGCTGTTTACATTCAGGGAGATTAGTTCCAGTGCCATGGGTTGTAAATTTCTTTATTACCGTATATACTCGTGTATAAGCCGACCCGTGTATAAGCCGACCCCCATACTTTTGCCCCAAAATCTGGGAAAAACTATTGACTGTGTATAAGCCGAGGTGGACCCAGCACAGGTATACAGCCCCAGCAGTGTGGTATACAGGCCCCCCCGATGCTATACAGGCCTCCCCAGTGGTAGTATACAGCCCCCAGCAGTGTGGTATACAGCAGCCTCCCCAGTGGTATATACACGCCCCAGCAGTGTTACAGCAGCCTTCCCAGGGTATATACAGCAGCAGCCCCAGGGTATATACAGCAGCAGCCCCAGGGTATATACAGCAGCAGCCCAGGGTATATACAGCAGCAGCCCCAGGGTATATACAGCAGCAGCCCCATGGTATATACAGCAGCAGCCCCAGGGTATATACAGCAGCAGCCCCAGGGTATATACAGCAGCAGCCCCATGGTATATACAGCAGCAGCCCCATGTATATACAGCAGCAGCCCCAGGGTATATACAGCAGCAGCCCCAGGGTATATACAGCAGCAGCCCCATGGTATATACAGCAGCAGCCCCATGGTATATACAGCAGCAGCCCAGGGTATATACAGAGCAGCCCCATGGTATATACAGCAGCAGCCCCATGGTATATACAGCAGCAGCCCCATGGTATATACAGCAGCCCCAGGGTATATACAGCAGCAGCCCCATGGTATATACAGCAGCAGCCCAGGGTATATACAGCAGCAGCCCCATGGTATATACAGCAGCAGCCCAGGGTATATACAGCAGCAGCCCCAATGGTATATACAGCAGCAGCCCCATGGTATATACAGCAGCAGCCCCATGGTATATACAGCAGCAGCCCCATGGTATATACAGCAGCAGCCCAGGGTTATATACTGCAGCAGCCCCAGGGTATATAACAGCAGCAGCCCCAGGGTATATACAGCAGCAGCCCCATGGTATATACAGCAGCAGCCCCATGGTATATACAGCAGCAGCCCCAGGGTATATACAGCAGCAGCCCCATGGTATATACAGCAGCAGCCCCATGGTATATACAGCAGCAGCCCCATGGTATATACAGCAGCAGCCCATGGTATATACAGCAGCAGCCCCAGCGTATATACAGCAGCAGCCCCATGGTATTAAGAGCAGCAGCCCCAGGGTATATACAGCAGCAGCCCATGGTATTATACAGCAGCAGCCCCAGGGTATATACAGCAGCAGCCCCATGGTACATACAGCTGCAGCCCCAGGGTACATACAGCAGCAGCCCCAGGGTACATACAGCAGCAGCCCCAGGGTATGTAAAAGAAGATGATATACTTATCACTGTCCCGCTGAGGTCATTGTCGGCGCCGACAGGAAGCCGGAAGATGGAGGAGCGCGATGCAGATGGAGGATCGCGAAGCAGAGCGGGGACGGCACGGGACAGCGATAAGTATAATCATCTTCCTTTACAGGTTTACGGACCATGGGGGGGGCCTGTATACTGATGGGGGGCCTGTATACCTCTGGGGGGGGGGCGCCCGTATAGTGACTCGCGTATAAGCCGAGGGGGTAACTTTTCAGCCCAATTTTTGGGCTGAAAAACTCGGCTTATACGCGAGTATATACGGTATATTGTGCACCATGGCTGAAGGAATATCAAGATCTCTGGAGATGGACATGTAACCTTGAGATTGATATTTTTCAAGAATTGTGCATCTCAAGTCCTCAGAGAGTTGTCTTCTCTTTGTGGTCCCAATCCTTAGTGTGTCACACACGGATACACAATGCAAAGATTGAGTCAACATTGCCCCTTTTTATCTGGTTTCAGGTATAATTTTCATAGTGCCCAAACATGCTACTTGCCCAGGGTAAGTTTAAATTAACATTGCATGCTTGAAACAAAAAGGTTTACCACAATTTTGCAATGGTGCCAACAACTTTATACGAACAAATATGGGGATTTTGTATTAATTTATGTCCAATTTGCATTTTTTCCTGTTTTTTAACGTTGTTCTAATGCTCACCATTTAAACAACCGTGTGTGTAATGAAAAAAGTATAATTACAATAATTTCCTATGAAAATGGCATCATTTTTTAGACCAATTTCAAGGGTGCCAACACTTTCAGCCATGACTGTATTAAAGCACAGTCAATAAAAATGAACCAATAAAGCTAGTACAAAAGATAAGGCAGCGAAAGTAGAAGCCTTTTTAGCATATTACAGCCTAGAACAGGGGTGGGGAACTCCATTCCTCGAGGGCCGCAATCAGTGCAGGTTTTCACGATTTCCTTAGTATTGCACAGGGATTGGAATCATCACCAGTACTGGTGATTATACTATCACCTGTGCAAAACTAAGGAAATCCTGAAAACCTGCACTGATTGCGGCCCTCGAGGACTGGAGTTCCCCACCCCTGGCCTAGAACAAAGACCTTATATTGCATAGCTCAGTTGTACAAATATCGAGAGAAAAGGTTTGAACAGATTGCACAAGCACTGCAATGTGGTAGAGTTAGAAAAAGAGACTGATAGTAGAAGTCTGCAAACAAAAGATTCATTCAATAGTTTGAGAGAGAGAGAGCAATAGGAGATTTGTCATCAGCTTCAAACTCTTTAAATTGGTCAGTTAGTAATATTTTCATGTAGGGCACCTTTTCCAGGTGCCAGCTTCAGATATGTGTATTTACTGTACCTAACACAGTCATGCAAAAAAGTGCATATTTAGGCTACGTTCACATGTAGCGTAATTTACGCGTGTTCATGCAATTACAGAGCACTTTTTAGTGCTAGCATAAATACAGTGAAATGCATCACTGGAAATTCATTCCAGCAAAAGCTATGGCTTTGGCTGAAATGTGGTCACACGCCATGTATTACTGTGCATTTTTACACACGTGCTTTACCTGAAAAAGCACGTGTGCAAAAAGAATCGACATGTCAATATTCTGCGCCTTTTTTGGCACGCTTTTCCCATACATAGCCCACATTATAAAATGGTCTCGGGAAAAGTGCGCCGAAATAAGCACGACATGTGAGTGCAGTTGTGCTTTTTTGCGCCGTATGTGTGCATAAATACGTGCAAATTACACTACGTGTGAACATAGCCTTAACCTCTTGCTCACCTTGTTTACTAACTGCATCTAGTTTACTAGTTTACTAGTCTACTAGTTTACGAGTTGCAATGTTGCTTCAATATGTCCCATGCCAAAATTTGGATTAAAAGAAAAAGAGATTGTTTAAGAGATGAAGTTTGGGGTGCTGCCAGAGAGAATCTGTGCACCGGGTGATTAAAAAATAGTTTATTGCAAATTTTAAAACTTAAGTTTATATGTACATGCTGTCTTTTAGATGCTGGCATAGCTGTAGTTTTACAAGGCAAAGGCAATTCCATATTTTTCCTGAAGTAACTTAATTGGCATTCTCTGTATGATTTCTGTCTTAGCTATGCCCCTGGAGCAATTTTTGGGGGAATTTAAGCTTTAAACAGCAGTGGCTTCCAAAATAGAATCCAACCAAACAATGAATGTGCAATGTTTTTATCTTCTTTACAGCTTTCAAAGCCTGGAGCAACTAAATGTGTCAAAAGATAGATTGTATAAACCACAAGTGTTTTATAAATTGCGTATTATTTTCATTGTTATTAGCATTCTTAAGGCCTCGTCACACGCTTCAATATCGATCACGATGTCACATGTCAAGTCACGTGATAGAGATCGTTTCAACAATTTTGGAATATCGCTTGTGCGTTGTCACAAGCATAAATCTCGTTAATGATTTTAAATTTGGCAACGTGCCAGCGATCCAGCGCACAACCCAGTGATCAAGGCCTGCCAGTGTCAGGAATAGGTGAAATCGTCAATGAGATTGTTTGTGTCACACACAACGATGCAGCAGGTTGGATGCTGGTTAATTGAATGACGAATGACGGATTTGAGTTCAGGATCACAAATCTGCGATGAGCGATCAAACGATTTTTCATCCAAAAATCGTTCGGTTACACGCAACGATGCACAAACGATATCGCTTGAGCGATTAAAAAAAAGTGTTGTTTAAGCAATATCGTTAACGATATTGAAGCGTGTGACATGGCCTTTAGCTCTTTTTCAGGTGGATTTCAGGTAGTATCCACCAGAAAAAGTCTTTATGAGCACATAGCTATGACATTGCAGACTCCCAATTAGGACCCTCAACCTATCCCTAATTTTACCTAGCAAGATGTTGCAAAACTCTCCTTAAAGGTTCATGGGAGTATCTAAAATGTTTGCTAATTTTAGCCTTTTCAGTAAAAGGGAGGTCCTAATCAGGGATTTAAAACCATCCCTTGAAAAGTGTGCTTTCATTCACTGATTATGACCGCCAACTTGACTAAAAGACCAGAATAAGGCCCCTTTCACATCAGCGGTAATTGCTGATCTCTGCAGGTGCGGTGAAAAAAACGCAACTGCCGCAGTTACTGCCTAATGGCCGCACTTGCGGTTGACCTGCCGCAAGCATGCTATGTCTATGGGGCTTGCGGCTGGTGCGGCAAGTGCAGTATAGTTGCGGTTTTGGCACTTCGGGCAGATGCGGCTGCAAAAAAAACGTGGTCAGCCCCGGTTTTTTCGCGCCCGCATCTGCTGCAAGTGCCGAAACCGCACTTGCCGCACCTGCCGCACACTTACCGCAAGCCCCATAGACATTGCATGGGGCTTGCCGCAAGTGAACCGCAGGTGCGGTCGTTATGTGGTAACCGTGGCAGTTGCGTTTTTTTCACCGCAACTGCCGTGAACAGCGATTACCGCTGATGTGAAAGGGGCCGTAGAAGAGATTTAAGTATACAAATCAAACTGCTTAAAGATTGGACTGAAATTTCAATGTGACAAAGTAGCTTTAATGTTTTCATCACTAATGTCTTAAATCAATAGGATTGCTGAAGATAAATATACACTCACCTTGCTGTACAAATGCCCCATATACAATCCATATGGCACTGTGCAATGTAGAGGAGGTGGACGGACTTGCTTGTGATGTGCTCTGAGCTCTAACTGCCTGTATACGGTTCAAAACAAATATGAGCACGCCAACTACTGGTATAACTGCTGCAATGCAAGCCCAGACAGCAAAGTCAAAAGGTGCAAAAAGTGAAAAAATATTTATTCTTTCTTCAGGTTTTTTAATTAGAATTCCCACTGAGTAATCCAAGTAACGTTTGCTGAAATCCACCACACTTTCCCGATCTGGCGTTATTGTGATCGCTGACACAGCAATGTCGGCTCTCTGTAAAAACAATGACATTGATTAAACTTTGTCACAACCCACCATTGATATTTTCACACATTTAACCAGAGGGGATTAATTATTAACATAATTAAAGGAAAGCAATAAATGTATGTATAAAGCTACACATGTTTTTGTGCAAAAAATCAATCAAATTGACCAAAATATAATTATGTCACATTAAGATTTTTTCAATTATGGGGAAAAGTGTCAAAATGAGAAAACATTGAATATTAGATCCGTTTTGTAGGTTTCAAGTAAATTAAAATGAATCATTGTATGATGAACTTGCTTTCTACTACAACTTTTACAATTTATAATCAGTTTCCACATTTTACTTGTTGTCAGTGAATAACAATCTATTTAAATCTAATATAGATAGGCTTGGACTCATTAAAAAAGGTATTTTGTAAGCCAGGTTTAATGAAGTAAGCATTAGCTTAATTTGCACCAAATTTGTAGAGAGGCGTGCACCTCTTAATGAGTATGGTACTACTAAGGGTGCCTTCACACTGCAGCGGCATCCGGTCCGGGGCTGTCAGGAGTGACAGCCTGGACTGGAGTTTTTCTGCATAGAATATCATCGGGCTGCACGGAGCTGGATCGCGGCGGGTGTTAATTATCTGCTATCCGGCTGCTGTGTCGCCGGATGAATCCTGCAGAAGTGGGGATTTGTCTGCCGATTCCAAAAACGTTGCATGCACCGTTTTTGGAATCGGCAGACAAATCCCCACTTCTGCAGGATTCATCCGGCGACACAGCAGCCGGATAGCAGATAATTAACACCCGGCGCGATCCAGCTCCGTGCAGCCCGATGATATTCTATGCAGAAAAACTCCGGTCCAGGCTGTCACTCCTGACAGCCCCGGACCGGACGCCGCCGCAGTGTGAAGCCAGCCTTAAAACTCATTTGTGCCATAAACTATCATGAATTTGTTGGATGTGCTTTAAAAATGTTGTTGGAGCTGGCTGAGACTGGATTGAAAACAGCAAAAGTTGCAAAATCTCAAGACGTTTTCCTCTGGTGTAAACTGCTCACAAATGTAAAGTGATTGTCAAGTAATCATCTAATGATATTCAGTATTTATTAAAAGGTGAAATGCTGCACATGGGCATGATGATGTTTTATATAAAATGAAAGGGCATTTGGGGATATCACATCTTGCAAGAGACTCAAGTTAGAGGACAATGAACTTTTGACACTTCTTCCTCTTACCTTAGAAGTATAAGTACAGTGCTGTGCAAATTAACTGGGGCAAAGCATTTTTTTAAGTAAAATTGCAAGTTGATTACCAGTCAGTGATTCAAACCAATTTTAACTGCTTTGAGCAGGGGTCAGTGTACAAAATGTGGATTGACTGGTTTTAGTCAGAAAATAACAGCTAGCTGCACCCTCAGCTTCAGTTGAGAGCTTGTTTCTGTGAGGAGTGGTTTAGTGTACTTTTTCTCTCAGTGTGATTCCTGCCTGTAAAAATGGATGTAACTCCACGGAAGAGGTCTAGAATTATTACTATTAATGAACATACAAGTCTGACTGTAAGAGAAATCGCTTCCACTGTTGGTATTGGAAAATCTTCCGTTTCAAGAATAATTCGCACACACACAATGAAACTGGATCGTTTTCTTCAAAACGAAAAGGGAAATATGGAAGAAAAAGGAAAATGATACCAAGAACTGATAAAACACTTATCAGAAATAGTAAAACTAATGCAAGAAAAACTTGCTTTGTCCAAATTAATTTGCACAGGACTGTGTATGTTTAAGTATAGTATATACTGTATGTATGTGTCTTCAGAATCTGTGTATTTATCAGCCTGAAGAAGGGGCCATAGTGTCCCGAAAGCTTGCTTTGCTTTTAATCTTTTCAGTTAGCCATTAAAAGGTATTAACTACCGAAAACTCTCAGATTGCAATATATTTATCTACTGGCTAACACAGTATAAATATATATATATGTTGTTCAAGTGCTCCCTTTATTTTTTATTTGAGCAGCGTATGTGCAATATATATATATATATATATATATATATATATATATCCAGCTTGCACCAGTTCACACTAAATCTTGAGTGCTGTGCAGCTTTTTTCTGTTTACATATATATAAAGGTATTGTATATATATATATATATATACCCCTTTCTCCCCTAAAATAAGACATTCTCTTATATTACTTTTTGCTTAAAAAAATGCAGTATGTCTTATTTTCAGGGGATGTCTTATTTTTCCATCATCCCCTTCCAGGCCACAATATTCCCATGCAGCCCTCAATATCCCTATCATCTCTTTGCAGCCCCCGATATTCCCAACCAATATTCCCCCCCCTGTCTTATTTTAGGGGAAATAGGGTATATTATATATATATATATATATATATATATATATATATATACTATGAGGTGCATTATACTATAAGGAAGGGTATGTGACGGCCATGATAATGTGTGGAGGCTATGAGGAAGCCTTTATACTTTATGGAGGGCTGTGTTGGGGGCCATCACAAAGTGTAAAGAGGTGTGGGGGCCATTATGGTGTATGTAGGCTGAATATACTGAATTGAGGGTTTTGTGGTGGTAACAATTGGGGATTATACTGTGTCACCATACTTTGCCAGAGTGGTTGAGGGGGGCGCAATAGGTTTATCATATTGTGTTTTAAAGATACTTTTGAGGAATTCACTGTGAAGGGATCATAAATTGTTTGTGAGGTATGTTGATGACATCATACTTAATAGGTGCAATATAATGGGTATCCAGGGGATTCAATAGGATAATTATTTTGCTAGGGTTTTTTTTTCTGGAGAGGCGGCAATTAGAAATTTTGCTATGGGGCCCCATGATTTCTATGTACACCCTTGCACTATATGGTCATCATATGGTGGTAATATCAATGTTAATCTATGTATAGTGATTTTCAATAACAGCATGGTCATCTGCTAAGGTTCCCCTACACCTATGATTAGGGCGTGATACCATAGTTGTACACATGGTTACCTTTTTAGGAGCTCACTCAGACGTTTTGCCCCTTTCCTAAGCTGAACCCCTAGCTACGTCTCTGGCTCACACTCTACTGTGAGTGTGAGCCGAGTGTCATTCATCAAGATCTGATAATCTTGCATGTGAGAATCGAATGACAGTTGAGGAGAAGATAGGGAACTTAATTTCTCAATTTTCTCCCTTTTCAATGATGGCATACAGTACAGACCAAAAGTTTGGACACACCTTCTCATTCAAAGAGTTTTCTTTATTTTCATGACTATGAAAATTGTAGATTCACACTGACGGCATCAAAACTATGAATTAACACATGTGGAATTATATACTTAACAAAAAAGTGTGAAACAACTGAAAATATGTCTTATATTCTAGGTTTCTTCAAAGTAGCCACCTTTTGCTTTGATTACTGCTTTGCACACTCTTGGCATTCTCTTGATGAGCTTCAAGAGGTAGTCACCGGAAATTGTCTTCCAACAGTCTTGAAGGAATTCCCAGAGATGCTTAGCACTTGTCGGCCCTTTTGCCTTCACTCTGCAGTCCAGCTCACCCCAAACCATCCGATCAAAGTCTCCTCTTAACAGTTGTTGTAGAGATGTGCATGCTGCTAGAACTTTGTGTGGCATTGACCTGGTCTCTAATATGAGCTGCTGTTAACCTGCGATTTCTGAGGCTGGTGACTCGGATGAACTTATCCTCCACAGCAGAGGTGACTCTTGGTCTTCCTTTCCTGGGGCGGTCCTCATGTGAGCCAGTTTCTTTGTTGCGTTCGATGGTTTTTGCAATTGCACTTAAGGACACTTTCAAGGTTTTCCCAATTTTTCAGACTGAATGACCTTCATTTCTAAAAGTATTGATGGCCACTTGTTTTTCTTTAACTAGCTGCTTTTTTCTTGCCATAATACAAATTCTAACAGTCTATTCAGTAGGACAATCAGCAGTGTATCCACCAGACTTCTGCACAACACAACTGATGGCTGCAACCCCATTTATAAGGCAAGAAATCCCACTTATTAAACCTGACAGGGCACACCTGTCAAGTGAAAACCATTTCCGGTGACTACCTCTTGAAGCTCATCAAGAGAATGCCAAGATTGTGCAAAGCAGTAGTCAAAGCAAAAGGTGGCTACTTTGAAGAACCTAGAATATAAGATATATTTTCTGTTGTTTTACACTTTTTTGTTAAGTATATAATTCCACATGTGTTAATTCATAGCTTTGATGCATTCAGTGTGAATCTACAATTTTCATAGTCATGAAAATACAGAAAACTCTTTGAATGATAAGGTGTGTCCAAACTTCTGGTCTGTACTGTATATTTGACTTTACTCGGCTGATCTAGTAAGCGCTGTCAATTGGCGGATGCATCAATTTTATTCTCAAGCTAACAAGAAATCAAAGTGTTACTCAGCACTGCCCCATAATATAACATTCAAAACTGTGATAAAAATTCAGCACTCAGTCACTCTTCAAGTTTGATATGTTTATTTTCAGTGAAACACCATAACATCAGGGGCAAGACAAATGCAAGAAATACATACAATTCTAAAATCGTGAACATGAAAATTGAGAAAAATCACAAGTATTATAACAATACTAGCTAGGAGAAATACACATAACCCATGATTCAATACTGTATAATGAGATTTTGTCTCTTGTTAAGTCCCAAGTGAAAAAATCCAGTAAGATTCGCAATTTAATAATTACTGTTTTTTATCCCCTCTCCTGAAAGAAAAGTATTGTTGGAGTTCAAATGTAGGAATACAAACAGCAATCAAATAAAATTTTCCACTGCCAACAGTCCACAATACAATGATATTGTCAGAATAATAAAAAAAAGTACCTACCTATGCTAAACTGAGATTCAAAAGTGGCACAGATCCTTGAGAAAAATCCAGTGAGATTTGTAGCTAAAAAAGCTCCAACATTGGGAACTATGCTTTCTCCCAGTTTGTTTCAATCTTCCCCCACTACTGATGGTACATGTCTGGAGTTCAGAGGTTTTTACAGATGCGGCCATAATCATTGTAAAGCTTGTAATTTTGTGAATATGTCATCGGTTTCACACCACTTTTCCCAGGTTCATGGGGGATACCAGAACTTTGGTATTTTCTGGGATTGAGAAAATTATTGACTCATTCGGAGAGGGGATAAAAAACGGTAATTATTAAATTGTGTATCTTACTGGATTTTTACACTAGGGACTAGAGTACCTTTGGGACTTAACAAGAGACAGGATCTCATTATGCAGTATTGAATCATGGGTTATGTGTTATTTCTTCTAGCTTGTATTGTTATAATACTTGTGATTTTTCTCAAATTTCATGTTCATGATTTTAGAATTTTATGTGTGTCTTGCATTTGTCTTACCTCTGATGTGATGGTGTTTCACTAAAAATAAACATTCAAACTTGAAGAGTGACTGAGTGCTGGATTTTTATGACAGTTTTGCACGGTGAAGTCTGGCCCAGGACCAAGGCTGAATCCCTGCATCGTCAATCTCAGCCAGGAGCGGTGTTAATTGAATCGGGTGAGCTAACTTACACTGTCCCCTTACCTGTTTTGTACATAATATAACATTGGAGCAACTGCAATCCGATGAAACATCAGAGAGCCCTAATCCTAGTTATGCGCTAGTGTCAGCGAACCCTAAAAGTGTTTATTCACTTTTTTATTTGCAGGTTTTCCTCATTTCATCAAACTCGGTGACAAAAATGTGCAAATAAAATGCATAGTTACTTTTTGGAAAATTGACATGCGGATTTCAAAAACGCTTTGTAGTTCAGTCTACGCTGAGTAAAACTAAGAGTGGATTTAACATTGCTATATATCCTATCCACTTTGATGGAACTGTAAAACACTATACTTAAAGGGACTCTGTCAGGTGATTTTTCAGTATGATACTAATAGCACTCAAATAGTGCTCAGGCAGACCTTTCAGAATATGTAAACATCATTACTGTACTTTCTGTAGAGTTCTCTTGCTATAAGCACATTCACACCCAGCAGGCAGCAGTAAAAGTAATTGACCTGACTCCTGAACAGTCATAGTATGTAAATGTCAAATTATTATTCACTCATTCTCAAGCAGCTATCACCTTCCTCCCCCCTTTGCTCTGTGAACTAGTTTCAGTTTCATTTTCCATACAAGGAGTGCAAACAGCAGGATACAGTGCCCTTTGTTTTTGTTCTTGCAGATCAGAGCAGGCACTGACTTCCTAACATAAATATTCAGTATCCAACCCTGTATATGTGTATATATGTGTGTGGCCAGACGTTGTGTCTTTATTATGCCTGATGAAGAGGCTAAGGATTTCGAAAGCTTGCTATTTTTTACCATCTTCGAAGTTAGCCATTAAAAGGTATCAAGCAAAGAGTACTCTCAAATTCTAATATATAATTTTCATTAAGTAAGTGATCACTCACTGTGAGTGACAGATGGAATGACTAGGGATGAGCGAGTCCTAAATTACTCGGAATCGCTAGACCCGCACGAGTCCGAGCCCAGGACTCGGTACTCGTGGCGAGTCTAGCGAGTCCAATGTTAAAGAATAGGGAATATGGATTCGCGAGTCCCGAATAGATAATACAGGACTCGGAATCGCAGACTCGCTAGGATTCGGAGCATTGGACTCAGGGGCTGGCTGGAGCCTCTTCCCCTGGGTGGCAGTTAGGTATCCCCGGCCCTGGTTGAGAAGCGGGGGGGGGGGGGGGGGGTGCTGTCGGGTCCAGGCAGCCTTGAGAACCCGGGGGGGGGGTGCTGTCTGGTCCAGGCAGCCTTGAGAACCGGGGGGGGGGTGCTGTCGGGCCCGGCGGCCTTGAAAAGCGGGGGGGGGCTATCACAGCTGACCTTACCTCCTCCAGCCGCGAAGCAGCCCGCCTGCCGCAAACCGACTCGCCGGCCGCAAAGCGACGCCCGATTTGGACTCGTTACTGAGCGAGTATTCGCTAAAAGACTCGCCGATTCCCGAGTCCAGCGAGTCCCTTAAGAATCGCCCGAGTAACGAGTCCTAGCGAGTAGACTCGCTCATCCCTAGGAAATGACTCTTTTATTTTGAAGTTTACAGAGGATATGAGGGAAATATGACTAAAAAATATACATGAATAAAGAGAGCGTCACAAGAGGAATTAGAAAACGATATCAGTTACATATGCATTTTTGACCTGACAGATTCCCTTTAATGCACAGCAAAATTACACAGCATAAAAAAAATGCACCAAGTACTCATCATGGAAAATGAATCTTAGTATTGATAGCATTCCTGTGTTATCATTATATAACCTAAAGATCTAGAAAATAATCAAAAAGTTTTAATGGATGTCATATGCAAAAAACACTATCAATGAGGAGATATTGCTCAAACCAGTGAATCAGATTTTTGAGGTTTCTGTTGCAATTTTCTAGTGCAGGATGGAAAAAGAAATTGATTGTTCCACACTTTGTTTCCTCTAATGTGTATTAATGAGGCTCATTATGTTCTTCTCTCTGGGTATTAGAATGAACAAAGCCCAACTTTATTTGCATTACCAGGAAATTGTTTTTTATCTTTTTCGTTGTTTAATTTAGCATTACAAATTAGATTTACATATTTGCCACATCAAGTGTAAACTACTTATAGAGCTTTAACCTCTTATTACCTTATTTATGAGTTCACCAATCATACCATTCCAGGAACCATTGGGGAGGGGATGCCCGTACTTTCCATCAGGAACTTGGTATATTTCATACTTAAAACCAAGATTTTGAGATAAGGCATCCAGGACATCTATTGAAAAACCTTTGTACTTCTTTGGTTGACCAAGTATGTTCTCTGCAACCATTACAAAAGGTTCCTCCTAAAATACAAATAATGCAGTTAATATCAATATTACCATTAGTATTTTTCATCTTTCATCTTTCAATTGCTATACCTGATGAGTAAATCTCACATATTTGATAAATAATTTTATCACTTGACAATACAACATTGTAGGTGACTCAAAATTCTCTGTATTGCCAAACCTATTTGTACATATATGACTAGATTGATAAATAATTAGTATTTCAGATTTCCATTTTTAGAACTCAAAAAGAACTCAAACAAACATAAAAAGTGGAGATGGGCGAACCCGGAGATGTTCGGGTTCAGCAGATCTGGCTGAACGTTGAAAAAAGTATGGGTTTGGGTCTATGGGGATCCGAACTTTAGTGCTATAAAATTGTGATAGTAAGGGCTAGGAGGCTGTAAAAGGAAGGAAAATCAGGATTAAAAGCAGTTAAATTATATTTACCAGTCTCTGTGCTGCAGTCCTTTTTTCTGGGTCCACTCATTAAGCCTTATGAATATTGCTTTACATCCCCTGCCCCCCCCCTTCCCCTTGATGACCGATTACAGTCAGATTGTGCCGCTACCCTCTGTGCTGGCATCTGTGAATGGTAGCCATACATGTCAGTGTATAGCAACCAAGCTGCTATCACATTAGTGTGAAAATAAATAAATAATTCAAGGAAATGTCATGCTTCCCCCCCATACAGTGATACAGAGTGCGGATAAAGCACAGGGCTGCATGTTGCAGGCCCCAGCTTTGTGCATTTTATTTTCTGGGTATCAAAATATGGAGGAACCAACGCATTGTTTTTCTTCATTCAAGTAAATAACTTTAAAAACATGTTGTATGGTCCACCCCAATTTTTGTGCTCAGCCAAGATAAAGCACACTACTGGAGGTTGATATTCTCAATCTGGGGAGGTCCATGGTTATTAAACCCCCCAGGCTAAGGATAGAAGTCCACAGCTGTCCCAGAAATGGCACATTCATTAAATGTATCATTCCTAGTGCTTCACTTGACTCTTCCCAGTTGCCCTGGTGTGGTGGTGATCAAAGCAATATAAGAGGTTAATGACAGCTGTGAATTGACAGCTGACATTAAGCCCTGGATTGGTTATTGACAGGTCACTATCAGACCCCCCATATTATCAATCCTCTAAATAGATAGTTAAAAAACACAGTCACAGAGAAAAATTCTTTATTTAACCCTTAGTGATGGAGCTAATTTTAATTTTAATGGCCCAACCAAATTTTACAATTATGACTAAATTCACTTTATGAGATAACGCTGGAATTATTTAATGGATCCCAGTGATTCCAAGAAAGTTTTTGTGACATATTGCAAAGTATTCACTGATCTCAGGGAGACCAGTCCAAGAAAACACTGCGGGCAGCTGGCTAAAGCGCTCAAACACAGTGAATTCCTAGGCACATTGCCCCCAAATTCTTTTTTTGTTAAGAAGTTAGAAGGGTTTAAAGTGTATCAGCAATTTTTCATTTTTACATCAAAATTTACAAAACCATTTGTTTAGGGACCACATCATATTTGAAGTCACTTTGAGGGGCCTACGTGACATCATATTTGAAGTCACTTTGAGGGGCCTTGATACAGGTTAGAGACTAAAATCCTACTCTCCTGTGATCTGAACAGTTACCAGACTGGTGTACTTACTACCTTGATACAGGTTAGGGACTAAAATCCTACTCTCCTGTGACCATTACAGTCACCAGACTGTTGTACTTACTACCTTGATACAGGTTAGGGACTAAAATCCTACTCTCCTGTGAGCTGAACAGTTACCAGACTGGTGTACTTACTACTTTGATACAGGTTAGGGACTAAAATCCTACTCTCCTGTGACCATTACAGTCACCAGACTGTTGTACTTACTACCTTGATACAGGTTAGGGACTAAAATCCTACTCTCCTGTGAGCTAAACAGTTACCAGACTGGTGTACTTACTACCTTGATACAGGTTAGGGACTAAAATCCTACTCTCCTGTGATCTGAACAGTTACCAGACTGGTGTACTTACTACCTTGATCCAGGTTAGGGACTAAAATCCTACTCTCCTGTGACCATTACAGTCACCAGACTGTTGTACTTACTACCTTGATACAGGTTAGGGACTAAAATCCTACTCTCCTGTGAGCTGAACAGTTACCAGACTGGTGTACTTACTACCTTGATACAGGTTAGGGACTAAAATCCTACTCTCCTGTGACCATTACAGTCACCAGACTGTTGTACTTACTACCTTGATACAGGTTAGGGACTAAAATCCTACTCTCCTGTGAGCTGAACAGTTACCAGACTGGTGTACTTACTACCTTGATACAGGTTAGGGACTAAAATCCTACTCTCCTGTGATCTGAACAGTTACCAGACTGGTGTATTTACTACCTTGATACAGGTTAGGGACTAAAATCCTACTCTCCTGTTGACCATTACAGTCACCAGACTGTTGTACTTACTACCTTGATACAGGTTAGGGACGAAAATCCTACTCTCCTGTGATCTGAACAGTTACCAGACTGGTGTACTTACTACCTTGATACAGGTTAGGGACTAAAATCCTACTCTCCTGTGACCATTACAGTCACCAGAACTGTTGTACTTACTACTTTGATACAGGTTAGGGACTAAAATCCTACTCTCCTGTGACCATTACAGTCACCAGACTGTTGTACTTACTACCTTGATACAGGTTAGGGACTAATATCCTACTCTCCTGTGATCTGAACAGTTACCAGACTGGTGTACTTACTACCTTGATACAGGTTAGGGAGACTAAAATCCCACTCTCCTGTGACCATTACAGTCACCAAACTGTTGTACTTACTACCTTGATACAGGTTAGGGACTAAAATCCTACTCTCCTGTGAGCTGAACAGTTACCAGACTGGTGTACTTACTGCCTTGATACAGGTTAGGGACTAAAATCCTACTCTCCTGTGATCGGAACAGTTACCAGACTGGTGTACTTACTACCTTGATACAGGTTAGGGACTAAAATACTACTCTCCTGTGAGCTGAACAGTTACCAGACTGGCGTACTTACTACCTTGATACAGGTTAGGGACTAAAATCCTACTCTCCTGTGACCATTACAGTCACCAGACTGTTGTACTTACTACCTTGATACAGGTTAGGGACTAAAAATCCTTCTCTCCTGTGACCTGAACAGTCACCTGACTGTTGTCGCTGTATACAGGCAAAATGCGCAAGGGCTTTGCCAAGGGCGTTGGCAAGGAACAAGGAAGTGGACGTGATGGTGGTGCAGGCAGAGGCCGAGGTCGTGTGCAAGCACTAATTTCGCAACAACAAAGTGGCACATCTACTCGCTCGCACGTCCTGTCCCAAATTCTTGGGGCCGCAGCAGTACACCGCTCTTGAACCAAGACCAGTGTCAACAGGTTACTTGGATAGCGGATAATGCTTCAAATCAGATGGGCACCTCCACAAACACCCTGTCTTCCACACGGTCAAGTGTCAGTAGCCGTGATACTGCACCGCACATTTCCCAACTTGATCCTCCTTCTTACCACCAGGCCGAGTACACGTCCACGGACATTACTGATCCCACAGTTGGACACTCGGAAGAGCTGATTCGCAGAATCTGGCCTCTCGCCAGCTCCTGTTGAAGTGGGTGATGAGGAGATGGTATGTACAGATGCCCAAATATTTGAGCAGCCACGTTCTCACGAACGGAACGTTGGCAATGTGTCTCAACAAGGGGTGGACGATGATGAGACACAATTGCCAGGAAGTCAGGAGGAGGATCAGGGTGCGGAAGAGGAAGACGACGTAGTGGATGATCCAGTAGCTGACCCAACCTGGCAGGAGGATATGCAGAGCGAGGGCAGCAGTGCACAGGGGGAAAGAGGCGTAGCATCCCAACAGGCAGTACATAGCAGGGTCGTGTCCGCAGGCTGAAGGCAGGCAACCGTTCCCCGGAACAACAACACGACTCAAGGTGCCTGTGCAAATGTTAGGTCTTCTCGAGTCTGGGAGTTTTTTAAGATGGCTCCAGATGACTCTAAAAAGGCCATTTGCAACACCTGCCATGCCAGTATCAGCAGGGGTACGAAAACTAGCAGCCTGACCACCACCAGCATGATCAGGCACATGTCAGCCAAGCACCCGACTTTGTGGGAAGTACAACAGAGTCGAGGAGCGGTGCTTGCTGATGTCACTGCTACGTCTTCGCATGTTGTGCGTGCGAGCCAATCCCCTGTCCATGCTGGCCGCGAAAAAGCCTCCGGCCCTGCAAGTGAAGTTGCCCACGCACAAATAACACCACCATCAAGCACGTCCTTGTCCCAGCACAGCGTTCAATTATCCATTAGGCAAACCTATGAACGCAGGCGCAAATACGCTGCCAACGCCCCACATGCCACTGTCCTCAATTCTCACATTTCGCGACTCATAGCGCTAGAAATGTTGCCTTTCCGGCTGGTGGAGACGGAAGCATTCCGCGACGTGATGGGGGCTGCTGTCCCACGTTACTCGGTCCCTAGCCGCCACTATTTCTCCAGATGTGCCGTCCCCGCATTGCATAACCACGTGTCCCAAAGCATCACACGTGCCCTGAACAACGCTGTTTCAGCCAAAGTCCACCTAACCACAGACACATGAACAAGTGCTTGTGGGCAAGGCCGCTACATCTCCTTGACGGCACACTGGGTTAATATTGTGGAGGCTGGGACCAGTCTGAGCGAGGGACGGAACACGTCCTTCCCACACCAAGGATAGCAGGCCCTAAAGACATGTTGCCCACAGCTATTTTTATGATTAACCCTTTGTTCATCCCTGCGGCAGCAGGGATGAACAAAGCATATGGTAACTGCATTGCTCCGTATTACACATCCAGAGCAATCCGGTTTTAAGAACAGATTTGGACATAAAAATGTGTCTGAAGGCAATTGCGGTTACCGCATCTGGATCTGGATACGGTAACTGCAATTGGTTTTCCAAATGTGACCCCAGCCTAATTTTTACAGATTTGTTTGGAGACTTATAAATAGTATTCTAGAATGCTGTATATAAGGTTTTTTTAGTTGGTGGCTGCAGATTATATGAGAAAAACCTAGTGGTTCACTTTAAATTTGCACTGAAGATCTGTAATAGAGCAGAGCACATAAGTTGAAATTTTAATTTGCAGTGCAGGGTCTATTTATACAGATCTTTTGTGCAGCAGGCGATATGATCTTACCATACGACCGTGTCTTTTGCTGTTTCCTAAAGTAATCAGCAGCCTGTTTACACTGTATGGTTATTATGATACAAGTGTTCCAAGGATAGCTAATTCACTTAATTATGCACTGTAAATAGATGTAAAGGTACCTTTACACGCGGCAACTTTTCTAGGAATTTCACTGGCAACTTACTGGTTGCAGTGAAATCATGGAGACATTGTTCGATTTGTACACAGCAACAAGATAGAACAATGTGTCCATGATTTCACTGCAACCAGTAAGTTGCCAGTGAAATTCCTAGAAAAGTTGCCGCTTGTAAAGGTACCCTTAGAGAAATTCTGAACAAACTGCTCATATTTGCTGCAGGTCTTCAGGCCCACATTTCACAGCATATAGTCATATATGAGGCTCTACAGTTTGGATTAGGAGATGCAATGTCAGTCCATGTATAATGGTCTGTACTATGATTGGGATACCTTGACTTCTGAATTCAGCTTAAGGCTGGGGTCAGACGATGTATGTTCTCTCTTCCAAGAAAACTGCAGTTAGAAAGATCCAATCCAATATAATATACAATGGGCCTTTTCACATTTGCATTTTTTTTGCGTTTGGGTTGCAATGTGTTTTTGACAGCATGTCAAAAACGCATTGAAAATGCATGCGTTAATGTCCCCAATGGTTTCAATGCAAAAAGCAATGAAAATGCATGTCATTTTCAGAAAACGCAAAACGCATGCGTTTTTGCAAACACAGGCCAAAACATTGCAAGCATTTTCATTACGTATTGAATTGAAACCAATTGGTGCGTTAACACATGTGTTTCTGTGCATTTCTATGCATTTTTGCAGTGGAAAAATGCATAGGAACAGAAATGCAAACCCCCTTAGATGTGAACTGGGCCAAATGATTTTTTAGTCTACATGACAGCATTTGTGCCCCAAAACCCAATGAAACGCATGCGTTTTTGCACCCATTAATTTCAATGGGAAATGCATTAAAAACGCATGTCATTTTCTACAAACACAAAACTGATGCGTTTTTGCAAACTCAGATAAAAACATGGCTTGAGATGTTTTAGGCTGCGTTTGCAAAAACGCATCAGTTTTGTGTTTGTAGAAAATGACATGCGTTTTTAGTTGCGTTTTCAATTGAAATCAATGGGTGTAAAAACGCATTTGTTTCATTGCATTTTTGGGCACAAATACTGTCAAAAACGGATTACAAGCCAAATGGAATAGAAATGCAGATGTGCACTTAGCCATACACATTTATTGTATTCTACAACTATTACTCAATTCTCTTCTCACTCTACAAGTTTGTTCCTTTTTCTCATAGGCCACAGACATTAAATGTATAAAGCAGAGATCTCAGCTTCTTCTGGTGCATATGTGGTTGTTTTTTTTCCCCACACATTCACCACAAGGAAGAGCGCTTTTTCCATGTGGGTCTGCTGCAGCCATTGATGTTCATACAGTTTTTTGTGACTTTCACAACCTGGGACAGTGAGCCTTTCAAGGCTTTTCTTTTATCATCTATACCTGAAGATCCTATCTTCACTAACATGTCTTTCCAGATTTTTTATTTTATACTCTTCTGAGAGAATTGGATCAATTATGGTAATGACAATTGACTCAAATTCTGATCAGAGCATGATCCATGAGTCAATTTACTGTGCTCTGATTATCTTGCATGAGAAAATTATATTACATGTGTGGAGAAAAGCAAGAAATTAATTTCATCATCTTCTTCATTGTCTGTTTTTTTGTGTATATCAGACTGCACTAAGATGACATCCGGGTGCAGTCCAATGTTTTATACTCACCTATAGACTTGAATGGGTTCCAGATATCCAATGTATGCTGCCACTTGCACTATGGTTAATTTTTTTCTCATGCCATCTTGGCATGAGATAAAATAATGCTGGTTGGCACTGCCCCATAGTATAACATCATAGGGAGTGCTATCCGATAAAACATCAGCTAGCAGTCATCCATTGTATACGCACGTGTAAGCGAGCCCTAAGACAGACTTTGTTATTTTTTTAACAGAGGAATTCTGTCCCCTAAAAACAAATTAAAATCAACAACCTCGAAACAAACATTTTGTGCCATTTGCCAGTTAAGGAAATTATAACAGAAAACTGGCATAGTACCACTAATACAGTTATATCAAAAGTTTCTATACCCTGGGAGATTTTTTGCCTTCTTGGGCTTTTTTCAGAGAATATGAATGATAACACCAAAAATGTTTTACTACTCATGTTTAATGGTTGGGTGAAGCCATTTATTGTCAAACTACTGTGTTTTTGTTTTGTCTTTTAAATCATAATGACAATCAAAAATATCCAAATATCCTGATCAAAAGATCGCATAACCTGGTGATTTTGGCCTGATAACATGCACAGAACGTGACATAAATGGGATTGAATGGCTAACAAAGGTAACATCATCACCTGTCATCAGTTTGCTTATAATCAGTGTGTGCTTAAAAACTGAGTGAGTTTCTCTTGCATCTTTCATCCAACCACTGACATTTCTGGATTGTGAATCATGGGGAAAGCAAAAGAATTGTCAACGGATCTACTGGAAAGCATAGTTGAACTCTATAAGTCATGAAAGGCATACAAAATGATATCCAAGGAATTGATAATGCCAATCAGCAGGTCTCACACTGTGATTAACAAATGGAAAATCAGGGGCTATGTAAAATCCAATCCATGATCATGTAGACCAAGAAAAATTTTGGCCACAACTGCCAGGAAATTTGTTCAGGATGCAAAGAAAAACATACCGTGTGTAGCCACAGATTCTATCTACTAGAGCACTTGGCAGAATGCAGCCAGGCCACCATTTTGTAGAGGCAAACACAGGTGCTAGATACTGATGTAATCACTCTCAACCAGAGAATATAGTTAGAGACTCGTAAGCATGGGGATCCTTGATGCGGGTTACGAGCTTGTATGTTCAGGCCATAAACATTTACTATTACCTCATAAAAAAATTCTGTGTCAAAAAAATTTGTTTGCATGTTTTTATCTTTTTGCAGGGTGTAATTGGGCCTCTGGGTGCATCATTCATCTAGTGGTGCAGAGACATTGTACTGGGTTGCCCGCTTGGTCCAGTGGCCTGTTCTGGATCAGTGGTTAGCATTCAGACACTCTGCACCATATGTATAAATGGAAATGGCACTCTATGTATTCAAGCGTTATCTTTGTACATAGTAAATGCTGTCTTTCACCTCCCCCATGTACTGAGTGGTTGAGAGTGATTACATCAGTATCTAGCACCTGCGTTTGCCTGTCCACATTGGTGGCCTGGCTGTATCCTGCTAGGTGCTCTAGTAGATAGAATCTGTGGCTATGCACCTTATGTTTTTTTGATAATTGTCATTGTATTAATTTTTTGAGAATATAGTTAGGAACTCGTAAGCATGGGGATCCTTGACACGGATTTCAAGCTTGCATGTTCTGGCCATAACATTTACTAATACCTCATAAAAATTTTGTGCATCAAAAAAATTTTCTGCACTTTTTAATCTTTTTGCGGGGTGTAGTTGGGCCAAAGTGTGTCATTCATCTAGTGAAGCAGAGACATCATACTGGGGTATGCTTGGTCCCGTGGCCTGTTCTTGATCAGTGGTTAGCATACAGACACTCTGCACCATATGTATCAATGTGAATGGCACCATATGTATGCAAGTGTTATCTTTGTGCATAGTAAATGCTGTCTTTCTCCTCCCCCATGTAGTGGCTGGTTGAGAGTGATTACATCAGTATCTAGCACCTGCGTTTGCCTCTACAAAATGTTGGCCTGGCTGCATCCTGCCAAATGCTCTAGTAAATATAATGTATGGCTAAACACTGTATTTTTTTTATAATTGTCTTTATATTAATTGTTTGAGAATATAGTTAGGGACTCGTATGCATGGGGAGCCTTGATGCGGATTACAAGCTTGTATGTTTTGGCTAAACATCTACTAACAGCTCATAAAAAATTTCTGTATCAAAAATGTTTTTTTTTTTGCGGCGTTTAGGACAATAATCCCTTCAGCTTCTGGTTGTTTTAATGGCAAATACCTGGTAGAAACTGCTGTAATTGCAGCTAGGTCTTATTGCAGAAGTTACATTTTTTAGAAAACTAGTAGTTGGTCTGTGGGGTCTCACTCTCACCCCCACTGAACTCCTGCATTTCAGTTGTGGGCTCCACGCATACAACTGGTTTGTTTTATTGGAAGCCAGCACTATAAGGGGGCCCAACTTGGATCTTTATCTTCATGATCTTAAGTGTGCTGGTACATACAAGGTCAAGTCTCTGTCTTTGATGCATGCTCACACACTGAGCTCAGATAAATCTCCTCAAATGTTGGCTGATCTGGTCAGCCGACATGTGCCTCTAACAGCGGCGATCACATTGGAGATCTGTCCACCTCCGTTGAGTCGTTAATTCCCCTTTCACTCTATGACAGCGTGATTTATATCATGTCAATGTGGAGAGTATCATTCCTTGTACCCATCGGCAGCCCTGTGATGTGATCATGGGGCACCGATTGGTTGTCATGACAACTTGCAGTCAAAGGAAATCAGAAATTCTGTTAGGCTAGGGTCACATTTGCATTTTTTTTTTTTTTAATCCTGATCCTGTTTTGAGCTTTCAAAAAGCTCTACACTGGAGCAGTAAACGCTCCTCATAGAAGCCCATTATGGTAACCGGATTGCTTTAAAAGCAATCCGGTTTCCGACTCTGGATCTGCAGCCTGCGTAAAAAATCATGCAGGCTGCAGTTTTCACAGCGGTTATAGCATCTGTAATCCTGAACAATGCGGTTACCGTACAGTTTTCTCATCCCTGCTGCCGCAGGGATGAGCGAACTGTTAACACTGTCATAAAAGATTAAATATTAATAATAATTGTGGGCAACATGTCTCTAGGGGGTGCTCACCCCCCCTAGAGACATGCTGCCCACTCAGGATGGCATGTCATGGGTTAATAACCCCTGTACAGTAAGCTGGCTATTGTCGGCTCTGTACAATTTTCTCAATCAAGCCACGGCTCCCCCGTCAGCTGTGCACATACTATACATAATGTACGTATAGTATGTGCTGCTGTCTGAGGTCCTGTAGGCATTTACAGTAGATCTATGGGCAGAGCACCGCCATAGATCTACTGTAAATGCCTACAGGACCCTGGAGAGCGGCACATGCTATATGTACATTACGTATAGTAGGTGCGCAGCTGACAGGGGAGCGCCAGCTTCATTGAGAAAATTGAACAGAGCTGACAATAGCCGGCTTACTGTACAGGGGTTATTAACCCATGACATGCCATCCTGAGTGGGCAGCATGTCTCTAGGGGGGTGGGGCACCCCCTAGAGACATGTTGCTCACAATTATTATTAATATTTAATCTTTTATGACAGTGTTAACAGTTTGCTCATCCCTGCAGCAGCAGGGCTGATCAAACTGTACGGTAGTCCCATTGCTTCAGATTACACATCCGGGTCAATCTGGTTACCGGATTGCGGCTTCAGTCACACATTTTGCCTGCAAAATGTGTGTGATGGCAATTGCGGTTACCGCATCCAAATCTGGATGCAGTAACCGCAATTGCAAGACCAAATGTGACCCTATCCTTATATAGAGTGGTGTTGAAGCACCCCTCTGTACAGCACATGATATAATACAATCCCATCGTCAAGTCCCCTAAAAAAAACTAATGAAATTGAAAAAAGTTTTTAAATATTAAAAAAAACACAAACGTTCAAATAGCCCCCCTTGAAAATAAAATTCAAAAAGTAAAAATTACACATATTTGGTATTTTCGCATTCAGAAATGTCCGATCTATCAATATTTAAAATACATTTTTATGATCGCAATGATTAAAGGAATTTAAAATGCCAGAACTACTTATTTTTGGACTCCGCAACAGTAAAATAAAATGCAATAAAGGCCGCTTTACGCATCGCAATATCGTTCCGATATTGCATACGATTTCACGGGAGCGCGCACATTTTTGACATTTGTCCAAGATCGCATAGGAGATGTTACACAGGGAGATATCGCCAGGCAACGCAGCTACGATGTCGTACGCCCCTCTTGCACACTGCATCTGAGCAACTCAGGGAACGACCAATTAACATTGGAGTGAATAGGGGAAGTTGCGCTCCAAATCGTAGTTGCGCTGTCACACAGCATGATCATGCCAGATCGTCAAGCCAATATTGCACGGTTGAACAGCATGCACAATTCATAAACGATATCGTTTTTGCATTGTTCTTGCATCGCAAAGCTCATTTACACGACACAACGCACCAACGATATCAACTGCAACGCCCCTACCACGTGACTTTTTATCGTAGTTGCGTTGCGATATCGCGACGTGTAAAGCGGCCTTAACAGGCAATAATTTCATTGCATCTACTCAAAAATGGTGTATCTAAAGATGTCATCTCATTGCACAAAAAAATAAACCTTCACATAATCTCAGTTCCCAAAAAATGAGAACCTTATGATTCTCTGAAAATGGTGACAAATTAGCCATTTTTTTTCTTACAAATAAATACATTTTTGTGACCATTTCAATTTAAAAAAATCAAAACTTTACATGTTTGGTATTTACAAACTCATAATGACCTAAAGAATCATACTACCAGGTCAGTTTTAGGCTACATGCACATGATCAGTTTTTGGTTAGTTTTTCATATCAGTTTTTGTAAGCCAAAACCAGGAGTGCATGATAAATACAGAAGTGGTGACGTCTTTCTATTACACTTTTCCTCTGATTGTTCCACTCCTTGGTTTGGCTTGTAAATACTTATGTAAAATTCTGACCAAATACTCAACGTGTGAACGGGGCCTAATAGAATGATGTCACCACTGCTGTATTTTTCATCCATTTTTTGTTGTGGCTTACAAAAACTGAAGTGAAAAGCTGAACTTGTGAACGTAGCCTTATCATGTAGTGAACATGGTAAATGAAAACCCCAAAAAATGTATTGTGGAATTGAACATTTTTTTTTTTTAATTTCATCACACTTTTTTTCCCATTTTTCAGTACTATATTGTAAAATTAATGTTTTCATTCAAAAGTATAACTCATCCCACAAATAACAAACTCTCACATGGCAATATTGATGTATCAATAAAAATTGTATGGCTTTTGGAAGAATGGCTTTAACTAGCAGCACTTACTAACCACTATCTCTTTATCTCTATTCATGCAGCGGAGGCTGTCAATCATTAAGACCAACCACTTTACTGGGAAGTAAAGAATGAACAGGGATTAAAATAGTTACATAGTACAGTTGAAAAACGACACATTGGTTAAGTCAAACAACTAATGGGAAAGGTTAAAATGAAGGTGGAAAGGAACATCCACTGTAGACGGTTAATAAATACAGGTTACACTAAATCTATTCACAAAAATGAACATATATCAAATTGCAGTTACTTCTGCTCTTTAACATCTTGCTAAAGGGTAGGTATATTTTAATATTTTCAGAAGCATACCAAGATCGTCACCACTTTCAGCGTTAATCCTTGCAGGTCGTTGTCAAGTCGTTTTTCTTGTAAGCTTCCATTCAGGCCTCGTAAGGAATCCCAGGTTGCCAGCTAAAATAAATAGTAAAAGAAATTCTTTAGGCTTAATAAATTTTGTTGAAAATAGACTTGATACAAAGGTATTTAATGACATGTCAATAGGTCATCCTAAGCTATCATTGAGTTCTGCTCACTGAGCCTGCCCCTGTATTGTGGATTTGTGTTGTATGAATCCACAATAAAGCAACGATAGAAATCTATGAATGCATCTGATTGTGTGTATGAGATTGTTTTATACTTTGTTGTAGAAAAAGAAATGCATGCCCCATCACATACAGTACTATACAGTAATTAAATCTGAAAGCATTACTTGTAAGGAGGAACACATCCATTTACAGTCAGATCAAACAATGGCCCAGAGAGTCTATACAGCATAATAAATCATGCCTATAGGGATGCTCTCTGCCACAAGACAAGCTCTATGTACATGTGAAATAAGTCTGTCTCATGTGATAGTCCTACAAAAAGATGGAAGCGTGATGTATGTTTGGGCGCTGAGGTAAGGAAGATCTCTGATGCTGGCTTCTTTTCCGGACTTTATTAAAATAATTGCAGTTATAATTATTCAAGCTTAAGGCTCTCAAAACCCACGATGCATTTCGACGTGCATACACGTCTTTCTCAAGTTCACTTGAGAAAGACGTGTATGCACGTCGAAATGCATCGTGGGTTTTGAGAGCCTTAAGCTTGAATAATTATAACTGCAATTATTTTAATAAAGTCCGGAAAAGAAGCCAGCATCAGAGATCTTCCTTACCTCAGCGCCCAAACATACATCACGCTTCCATCTTTTTGTATCATTCTGACTCCCTATGGGGAGAGTGGTGGAGTGAGCTGCAGAGGAGGGAGAGGACCTGAAAAGACGCCAGCTGGATCGGCCCCTTTACTAGACGCGTGACGCCGCCCGGCACTAGTGTTTCCCCGGAGAAGACCTCATAGGAAGCACGAGGACGGAACCAGAGGATTCTGCTGCTTCAAATTAATAAGCTTATCTACGGGCTGTGGTTTATAACCAGACCAGGTGAGTTTAAATGCAAAAGAACCACCCGTTAACAGCCCCATGTGTATAGGCGCACTACAAGCTGTTGTTGTTTTTTCTTTTACATCATGTGATAGTCCTGACAGATAGAGAGCCTATATACGTTTTATAAAAATTCTGATTACCATGTTGTTGAAGAGATATAAATCGGCATAGATTCACTGTTTCAAAAACATTTGACAAAATTAATAAAAAATGTATGCACATTATTCCACATCTGGTTTACTGAGAGTTAAAAAGATAAAGGTGCCCATACCCAGGTGTGCTATGTCTGGCTATGACTAATTAATATTAATGAACAAATTGATTTGCTGTGAATCTGGGTTGAAACTTTAGAAATTCTATGAACACGGCACACTCAAACCACTTGAGAGGCAATTATCATGTAAAGCCACTGGCATATTACACACTATAGAAATCTGTATCAGTCAGAGAAGTCTTTTATAAACTTGGGAAAGGCAGGCTGGGTTTTCCAATAATTATCATTTCACAAGATATAGAAAAAACAATCAGAAAGGACTGTCATAGCCTGTATAAAAGCAAGGCAGGCAATGCAGCAGCCACTTTAGTGATAGAACATTATAGCTAGAGATGAGCAATGTTCGACTCGAATAGTTCGCCAATCTCAAATTCGAGTTGATTTTGGCGCTATTCAAGTCATTCGCCGAATTCGAACAATTTGGTTCAAATTCGGCGAATCTAGAACATGTTCGATTTTGGTTCGAAAATGCGGCAGATGCGGTCAGAAAACCGCATCTGCCGCATTTTCAGCCAAAGTAAACATTAACGAACTCAAATAAAGTGTTAAAAATAAAAAAATAATGTATGCTCACCTGTCCGCGGTCCACCGAAGCCTCCGGTATGGTCCTGTGTCTTACAGGACCTGTGTTGACGACAGTTCTCGCGGGAACTCCGGTCACATGACCGGAGTTCCGCGAGAACATGACGTCACCACAGGTCCTATAAGCACAGAACCTTGCCGGAAAGCTTAAAATAGACATTTTTATGTTTTAGACACTTTCTTTAAGTAAAAGAAAGTGTCCGAAACATAAAAATGTGTATTTTAAGCTTTCCGGTAAGGTCCTGTGGCTTACAGGACCTGTGGTGACGTCATGTTCTCGCGGAACTCCGGTCATGTGACCGGAGTTCCCACGAGAACTGACGTCGCCACAGGTCCTGTAAGACACAGGACCATACCGGAGGCTTCGGTGGACTGCGGACAGGTGAGCATACATTATTTTTTTATTTTTAACACTTCATTTGACTTTATTTCACTTCCACAATGTATGTATATACATTGTGGAAGTGAAACCGCCCCACAATCCTGGTTTTTTCGTGTTCCGGGATGTTCGACGGTGTTCGTCGAGCATTCGACGAACATTCGTCGAACACCCCGTCGATTCGGCGAATCGAATCGAACACGAACGGCAGGGTGGTGGCTCATCTCTACTTATAGCTCACAAGTTTATCAATAGAGATATGGAAAAAGAGCTATGAAATAGTAGAGGAACATTGTATATAGTGTGTGACAGCCCAAAAATGAAGAAAAGTTACCATTTTCCCATAGACATATATCTTTAAGTCACTTTGACACTTGGTTTAAGTGCTGGAATAAATTGTCATAGTTTGTGAATTTTAAAAGATTCAGCCATCTTCACTATTTAATTTGTTACTCAATGGGCAACTGTGAATAGTCATGGCCCCTGGAAGAATCTTAATAGGTTCATCATCTGACGTTATATCTGCAATATTTGTAAGCCATGTCAAAAAAATGCAAATGAAGAAACACTTTGTGCTTGAGCAAACATCTGTCCAATGCGATCTCATATAGTGGATCTGACAGTAAGAATCTTCTTGAAAAATGGATTTGGATTAGTAAGCACTCCACTACGTGCCAATGTATAACACCATATTTTTTTCCTAAAAGTGATCCTTTTAAGGCTGCTTTCACATTACGATTTTGCGAAAACGATTTATATCGGACAGCATCGGATCCAAATTTGCCCCCATGTAATCCTATGGGCATCGGACCGATTCGGATGTGCACTAAATGGCATCTGAATTGCGTCCAATCTGATTTTGTCCGATTTCTTTCCGGTGCAAAAATCGGAGACTGCTCCGATTTTGGCTTCTGAAAAAAATAGGAGAGAATAGGATCGGAAGCAAATCGGATGGCAATTATGCAAATCCGATCCGATCCGATGACTTTAACATGGGGCTCTATGGAGCTGGGTCCGAGGAAACATCTGATGTCTCCTCGGACCCGATTTTAGTGTACTGAGCATGCTCAGTACATGCTCAGTACACTAAAACTATTGTGAGCCGCTTAATTTAACTTCCGCAATGTTTGTACATACATTGCGAAAGTTAAATATAACTCAAATTAAGTGTTTAAAATAAAAAATCTTTAAATAAAGCTGTTTTTTTTATATATCCTAATATTTGTCTATAATAAAAGTTTATTGATACAATCATGTAAGGATTAAAAGCTTTTCAGTGCATGTAGGCTGTGTCCCCACGATGAGCTGTTGGTGAGTTTTTGATGCAAGGTATTCTCCCTAAGTCTAAAACACAGTGCATTACAGTTCCAGCAAAGTGCATGGGATTTATTGTTATCTGATGCCCAATGTGCTTCTTTTTTTACTTAGTGTAATCTACCTGTGTTCTGTGCTTCAAAGCCATAACATGACAATTTCTCAAAAACATATAACTTGCACATAAGTATGTCACTAAAGTTTGTCAAGGCCAAATATCAAGACGCATAGGCAATTTATAATGAGGGCAATCTGGGCGACCACCAGGTGCCCAAGTCTCTGCGAAGGGTTCATGGCCAGATTACTCTCATTGTTATTTATGAGCTCTCTTGGAGCTTGTATGTTACTCTGTAATGCAGCGTAGTTCCAGGAAAGCTCCCAGTCCAGAGATGTGCACTGCCGATGGCATCTACAGGCGGAGAGGCTTCCAGGAGAGCTCTCATTGTCTATTATATGACGTGATGTCATCAGCTGGCATGCAACAGCATGTATGTATTGGCTGATGACAAATGGATCCTGGGAACTAGTGCAGAGCAGTAAGGGAGTGGGGAGGGAGGTATGTTCTTTTAATTTATATTTGTATGTGGTGAGTGAAGGTTAATCCTGAATATAAGGGCTATGTGGGGCTTCATACTATATATAGAGGATGCTTGAGGGCTTATACTGAATATACATGTCTGTTTGAGTACTCATACTACAGGGGGCAGTTTTAGGGCTCATAGTTTATATATAGGACTATGTGAGGACTCATTCTGTGTATAAGAGCTATGTTAACGCTCATCTTGTGTTTAGGGGCTATGTGAGACCTCAAGAGGAAGATGGATAGTCACAAACCATCAAAAAAAGAAGAACTGCTTACATTTTTGTGCCCAGAGTGGCATAAGGTCACCCAAAATCAGTGTGAAAGAATGGTGGAAAGCATGCCAAGATGCATGACAGCTGTGAGGAAAAATCATGGTTATTCCACCAAATATTTATTTCTGAACTCTTCCTGAAATAAAACATGAGTATTGTTGTTTGTAAAATGAACATGAACTTGTTTTCTTTGCATTATTTCAGGTCTTAAAGCACTGTTTCTTTTTTATTATTTTGACGATTTCTCATTTGCTACAAATAAATCCAAAATTTTTAGCTTTGAATTTCCGATACATGCTGTCAGTAGTTAAATGAATAAAAGAACATTGTAGATTTTACTCAAAAATATACCTACAAAGAGAAAAATCAGAGAATGGCTAGGGTCACACTTGAGCCCTGGATCCGTTAAAACCATCAGTTTTTCAACTTAAAATTGTAGCAAACTGATGGTTTTAACGGATCCATAGGCTCCAAATACAAAAAAATGCAGTGTCAAAATGCACTGCTAGCAGCGTTTTTGGGTGCAGTAAAAAAACACATAGCGTTTTTTTAACATGGGGCCCTATGGGAAACGCATCCGTTAATGCATGGTACATATAGGTAGCATGCGTTAACGCATAGCATTTTATGATGAAAAAATGGCAATTTCCAAAAACTGAATCAGGTTTTAAAAATGCAGAAAAACAGCATGCAAAGTGTGACCCTAGCCAAGCTGAAAATTTTGCAGTGATCTCTTAATTTTTGCCAGAGCTGCGTATTTGCTTTAATTATGTGAGCTATCACATGGTCTCTCAATGGGATCATGAGACATGTCACATGCTACGTCGGGTTGGGAAGGCCCTCACTATCTGAACTGACGGGCCCTGGCTACTCTTTTTCCACCTTTCTCAGGAAAAATCAAAAACAATTTAGTTTTGTTTAAAACATGACCAAATAAAGAGATAAAAAAAATGTTAAAGTGCATGTAAGGCTAGGGCTAGGGCCACACTTAACAGGATACTTACGCTTCCCGCATCCTGTAACTGCACAGCCCAGTCTGCAGGAATGCACAGCGGTAACATCGGGTGCTGTGTGGAATCGCTGCTTCATAGTAACCCAATGTTTACCATGGATGCAGCCACACTTCCTAGCTTCCTAGCCCTAGGCAGTGCGCTTTTGCAGGACGCACAGGGAAACGTTGCTGGCAAAATTTTCCTGTGCGCCCTGCAAAAGTGCAGTTCCTGGGGCTTCCTGCGTGGCTGCATCCATGGTAAACATCGGGTTACCATGGAGCAGCATTTCCACACAGCACCCGACGTTAACGCTGGCCATTACTGCAGACTGAGCTCTGCTGTAACTGCATCTGTATAATGTGGGGCACCAGTTCAGTGTGGCGCTAGCCTAAGGCTGGGGTCACACTTGCAAGTCAATTTTTTGCCTCCGTTACTTTTTGCCATTTTTTTCTGTTGTCATTTTGATGCTAAATAATAACTAGGGTTAACGCATGCTATATGTACCATACGTTAATGCATGCATTTCCAATGGGGTCCCATGTTAAAAAAAGCATGCATTTTTGCTACAGCACCCATAAGCGCTGCTAGCAGCGTTTGTTGATGCTGATGCACAAACGCATAGCATTTTTAGCAGTGCACTTTGACACTGCATTTTTTGCATTGGAACCTATGACTCTGTTAACGGATCAGTTTTTCAACATTTTCAAGTTGAAAAAACTGATGGTTTTAACGGATCCAAGGCTCAAGTGTGACCCCAGCCTAAAAGATGCAAGTAGCCCAAATTAAAATAGGTGCAGAAATTCTGCGACAATTAAGGCTACATTCACACACAGTGTTTTGCTGCTTTTTGTGAGGATCCATTTTTGGTGCAGAAACAGCACCAAGAATGGATCCTCACAGAAAGCAGCCGTGTGTGTGAATGCTACTGCGCTATTTACTCACCTCCCCGCGCTTACACAATGAGCTTCAGCGATGTCCTTTCATCCCCGGAGGACCCAGTGATCGGTGCAGCTAGGTCCCTGCAGCCTGCGCATGTGACTGAGCGATGTCTCTCGATCACATTATGCAGTGCCCGGTCCTTCTCACAGGTCCTGCAGCCTCCCGGTATGCGAGGACATTGCTAGAGATCACCATGGGAGCGCGGGGAGGAGCGTAAAAAGCGCAACTAAATAACGCTCAATAATTGACATTCTCATTCTTTTTATGGATACAGTTTTTGAGCCCAAGAACAGATCCGTAAAAAGTTCAGTGTGGTAATGAAGAATTGTGAAATGCATTGACTTGGCTGGGACAGCCAACGTCACTGCATTTCACTACATTTTCACAGCATTAGCAGATCCGTGAGGAACACAGCAATAGCGGTGCAATAACGCACCGTGTGAATGTTGCCTAAAACCTACCAAAACCTCATTGTTAGAATGGATTGAAGCCTGAAGCAGAGGAAACAAAAGAAAACACAACCTGCAGATTTATATTTAATGCCATTCTATGAGGAAAATCCATTTATAAAACTTGCTGTGCTCATAAGGCGGCCGTCACACGCTACAATATCGTGAGCGATATCGTTAGCGATCACGTGCACGCGCGATCGCTAACGATATCGCTCACATCGCTGGTGAGCTGTCACACAGACAGACTCACCAGCGATGTGGACCAGCGAGATCGCTGCTAACTATGGTACACATCGGGTTACTAGGCGCCGCGCGGCTCTTAGTAACCCGACGTTTACCATAGATACCATCTCCCAGCATAGGCTCTGCCGCTGGGAGATCGTTCATCGTGGTGTCACACACCACGATGAAGCAGATTGAACAAGCGATGATCGCTTGATATGAGCTCCGGCTCTCATATCTGCGATGTCACGATAAACCGATTTTAAATTGTAAAATCGCTTGATCGCACGCAGCGATGCACAAACGATATCGCTTAAGCGATCAAAAAGCAGATCACTTAAACGATATCGTTAACAATATTGAACCGTGTGACGGCCGCCTAAGAGAAATTGACATGTTACTGATAGCAGACATGCACCACAGGTCAGTTTACGCACATTGGCCAGATTTCTATCTTCTCTGCTGGAACGTCAGGATTCTGTGTGCAAATATGCATCATCAAAAACTCTCCAAAAGCTCATCCTGTGAACACAGCCTGAGGGCGAACACTTCCAGAACTCAACATTCAACAGAGAATAACATTATATTTTTTCTTAAATGTATATTGAAAACAATAGGTCATTATAGAATTGGGAATGTTTCACCCATTTAATGTACAGTAGAACGATGGGAATGTACAATACTACCCCAATAAAGATAATATAGAATGCAAAGGAAATACCATAGGTTACTTAATATATCATTCAGGGTATTTAGGTGTGGAGAAACATCCTTCATTGTTATTTATTTAAAGATTTTGAACTTAATTTACATAAGAAAAGTTTAAGTTTTTTACAACAAAACAAAACAAAGTGAAAAAATTCTTGATTTGTTTCTGCCTTTTAAATGCAAACTGAAATACATATTAAATTAGGATCCAATCCCTCTTTCATTGTTCTTATAACCCCTGTGACTGAAATGATACAGCTGTCATATCTTTATGGGATAGAAAAGCACCTTCCAAACTGCAAACAGAATATTATATAAATCCACCATTTTTTTGCTCAAAGACAAGCAATGCTGAGCAAAACAGTCCATCAAAAAGGAAACAAAAATGTCAAGATAATTTTATGGTTTTCTGTATTTCAATTCAACCGTAAATTCACAGAATGCCTTTCATTGCAGGAATAGGAATATCCTCCATTGATCAGAAATAAAAGGCACCTAACAAGTGCAGAGAGGAGGAGAGATAGGGAATAATACAATTCTTTACTTGAAAGCCTTCATCTAAATCTCGTTGTTCCAGATCACTTTCTTTATGCATAAATCTGTGAAGCTTAGACTATCAATTGTTTGTTTGCTATGATGTGATTTGGTTGTATGGGCTATCTTTTTAACTGTTGGTTTCTTTTGTGCATTACTTCTGAAATAATTCATTTCCAGCACCGGTGAGCAAAAGGTGCTGCCATTCTTTGATAAGGCAGCCAGGGATCACACACTTTGTTTGAAGCAGGAATTTCCAGCCCGGTTCCAGCACAATCGGAGGTAGATATGGGTTTCACGGCTTTTCAAACTCCTCAAATGAAACGGCTCAATGTCCGAAAAGCTTCTTGTACAATACTTTCACAAGTCATTGGTTTAGGAACAAACATTTGCTACAAATACTTCTGTGGAGTTTGACTTGATTTTCAGTCTAAATGTTGAAATAGTACTTTAGAAAAAAAGAAATTCACAATGTGTGATGCTAGTGCAAGCCATAAAAGACAAACCGAAACAATAATAACGAAATTATTGCTTGGTGAAATAAAAAGCTGAGAGCTTCTATGAAGAAATGGGTCATACATCATTACTGTTTATTTTTTTCCCATGCATTTTTTTATGCAGAAAAACAGCATGTGGCTAGGATCCCATTTGTGGCAGGGCACTGCAGATCTTGACCCAGATTTGAGCAGTAAAAGTGCTTAAAACCGGATCAGAAACCGCAGCCCACAGGAGCCCATTATAGTAACCGATTGCACTACATGCAATCCGGTTCCCGGCTCCGGTTTTGTTGCCTGCGTGAAAAATCACGCAGGCAATGTTTTTAGGAGCGGTAACTCTGCCACAGCAGGATTGCTGTAATGGGCTCCTATGGGAACCCATGCGGCTGCCGCAAGGCATACATGGATGCCTGTGGCAGCCGGCGGCTTTGTTCATCCCTGCTACGCGCGGGATGAAAAAAGGGTTAAATCTTAATAATCCATGTGGGCAACATGTCTCTTGGGGGTGCCCACCCCCCCTAGAGACATGCTGTCCACACAGGACAGCATATCAGGGGTTAATTCCATAATTAACCCCTTCAACGCTATTGTCGGCTTTTTAATAGCTTTTACATTGACAGCCGCCGACTCCTGCATCAGGACCAGTACACTACGCAATTTGCATAAGCATTTAACAGAACAGCATCCTCAGTGAGTATTGGTTCTGATGCAAGAGCCAGCGGCTGTCAATGTAAAAGTTATTAAAAAGCCGACAATAGTGTCAAAGGTATTAATTATAGAATTACTGTATATACTCGTGTATAAGCCGACCCGTGTATAAGCCGACCCCCCCTACTTTTGCCCCCAAAACCTGGGAAAACCTATTGACTCGTGTATAAGCTGAGGGTGGACCCCAGCACAAGTATACAGTCCCCAGCAGTGTGGTATACAGCAGCCTCCCCAGTGGTAGTATACAGCAGCAGCCCCAGTGGTATATACAGCATCAGCCACAGTGGTAGTATACAGAAGCCCCAGAGGTATATACAGCAGCCCCAGTGGTAGTATACAGAAGCCCCAGAGGTATACACAGCAGCCCCAGTGGTAGTATACAGAAGCCCCAGAGGTATATACAGCAGCCCCAGTGGTAGTATACAGAAGCCCCTAGAGGTATATACAGCAGCCCCAGTGGTAGTATACAGAAGCACCAGAGGTATATACAGCCCCCCCATCAGTATACAGCAGCCCCAGTGGTAGTATACAGATGCCCCAGAGGTATATACAGGCCCCCCTCCATCAGTATACAGCAGCCCCAGTGGTAGTATACAGAAGCCCCAGAGGTATATACAGGCCCCCCCAATCAGTATACAGCAGCCCCAGTGGTAGTATACAGAAGCCCCAGAGGTATATACAGGCCCCCCATCTATATAAAGCAGCCCCAGTGGTAGTATACAGATGCCCCAGAGGTATATACAGGCCCCCCCATCTATATACAGGCCCCCCCATCAGTATACAGGCCCCCCCATCTATATACAGGCCCCCCCATCAGTATACAGGCCCCCCCGCTGCAATCCTGTAAAGGACGTCATTGCCTGCGCCCACCGGAGGAAGCCAGAAGGAGATGGAGGATCGCGATGGCGGCGGGACAGCGGCAGCGGGACAGCGGCAGGGATAAGTATACTAATCTCTTCCTTTACAGGATTGCGGCGGGGGGCCCTGTATACTGATGGGGGGCACTGTATACTGTATACATTGTATACAGTATACAGTGACTCGCGTATAAGCCGAGGGGGGGACTTTTCAGCCCAATTTTTGGGCTGAAAAACTCGGCTTATATGCGAGTATATACGGTAAACCCTGACATGCTGTCCTGTGTGGACAGCATGTCTGTAGGGAGGGTGGGAACTCCCTACAGACATGCTGCACACATCTTTTCACAACATTAACCCTTTGTTCATCCCTGCGCAGCAGGGATGAACAAAGTATCCGGCAACCGGATTGCACATTCAGAGCAATCCGGTTGCCGGATTCCGGCTTAGGGACACAAAATGTGTCCAAATTGCGTGTGAATGCAATTGCAATTACCGCATCCGGATGTGGATGCGGTAACCGAAATTGCACTTCCAAGTGTGACCCTAGCCTGTTATGTTTACAATAAAATAGATGAGATCTCTAAAGTTTATTTCATACAATGACTACATCCTTGCATTTTTTGACCTGGGGTTTATTTAGAAAGAAAGGCTCAGCATCTTAATTCTTTCAGCAATTTCACAACAGTTTTTCTTTGGTGAAAACTTTTTTTTATCAGATTTTATTTATCTATGTGATTGTAGGCAACAATTTTTTTATATATGTTCTTTATTTAGAATGCTTCAAAACAATATAGGTGATAACCAGTGATGTTATAAACATACAACATTTCAATAACATAAGGGTATATCTATCTAGGTTAGGGGTGGTTCATTTGGGGGGTAGGGTTCAATACTTTGGGTTGTAGAGGGAGAAGGAGGTCAAAAGGGGGCCTGTTCTAGTGGTCTAGGTAACTGTGTATAAGCAGTTATTATACAGTTTCATCACGTACAGTTGTGGCCAAAAGTATTGACACCCCTTCAATTCTGTCAGATAATACTCAGTTTCTCACTGAAAATAATTGCAATCACAAATTCTTTGGTATTATTATCTTCATTTAATTTGTCTTCTATGAAAAAACACAAAAAGAATTGTCCTAAAGCCAAATTGGATATAATTCCACACCAAACATAAAAAGGGGGTGGACAAAAGTATTGGCACTGTTAGAAAAATCATGTGATGCTTCTCTAATTTGTGTAATTAACAGCACTGTAACTTACCTGTGGCACCTAACAGGTGTTGGCAATAACTAAATCACACTTGCAGCCAGTTGACATGGATTAAAGTTGACTCAACCTCTGTCCTGTGTCCTTGTGTGTACCACATTGAGCATGGAGAAAAGAAAGACGACCAAAGAACTGTTGATGTATTTTGTATTTGGAAAGGCACCGAGGAAACTCTACTGACATTTCTAGACTATTTGAATTCAATAAGATCTGAATTAAGTTTCACACTCAATTCACACACTAGTGAAATCTCTTTTTTAGACACCATGGTACTGAAGGACATACATGGCAATCTCACCACGGATCTATACACTAAACCTACTGACAAAAATGGCCTCCTGTTATATAACAGTTGTCACCCAAAACCGACAAAGAATAGCCTCCCTAGGTCACAATTCAAACACGTAACTCGTATAGTTTCCAATGAATCTACTAAAATCACTAGACTAACCAAAATGTCAGACAAATTCAAAGCTAGAGATTATCTCCCTGACTTGCTTAAAAAATAACTAGAAAGACATACAACCAATACGGACAGCGTGAAGGAAGAACAAAACACCTCCGACAGAATTCCTTTTGTACACACATTCCACCCCATTATGTCAAAAATACATAACCTTGTCAGGAAAAACTGGTCATTACTCAGTAAAGCCCACCCTAAATTAACATGTTTCCACAACCAACTGCTCATGTGCAGCAGGAGACCACCTAATCTAAAAGATTAACTTATCAGAGAGGACATAGGTTCCAACAAAAAAACACTGACAAGACCACTGACTGGTGACCTTAGAACCGGTACCTTTCCTTGCCTAGGGTGTCTATGTTGTTCTAATGTTCTACCGGCTGTAGTACGTCACCCGGCGCCGGAAATGACGCGGATCGCGTCATACAGCCCCACGCTGAAGCCCGGCAGACACAGGACACAGCGGGGAGGCGCGCAGGGAGGCTGCAATTTGAATCTATCATGAAGATCACGCCTATTGAGGCGTGATAGTATGAAGAGGGGCAGCCTGGATGAGTGACTATGAATAGCATAGTCACTCATTATCATCAGTAATGAGGTACTTATAAAACGTTTTTATACACTTTGATTATGTGCATATAGGAGCTAAAAGGAGTGTAGGGAAAGTGTTAATATGCTCTAGGGACAGGTTTTAATAGGTTTAAAGGTGTTTTGGGGGTGACAGGATCCCTTTAACGGTAACTGGACAAATCCCTTTAGACACGTAACGGCAGGTAACATGCCATATCTTTAATCTCGATTTATACACCAACCTCTTCACTTCCCCTCTCTTTTGGTGACCATATCCTTGAATCTCTTACTTATAAGTATTAATCCTCAGCAATACAGCTGTCAAAATGGTCATTAATTGGTTCTCCATGTATATTTGTACATATCTGTATATATCTGTTTTTCTTTACACTAGTATATACTTCACTGAACAAATTTGTAAAAAAAAAAATTTTTATTTTTATCTATAGTGACGTTGTGATAAAGGCCTGTAGTGGGCGGAAACGTTAACATCCTGCTAAGTCACCATCTGCACCTCAATTTTTGAAATAAAATAACCTTAAGCAACTACAAACACTGTGCGAGTGCATTAATTAAACTCTAATGGTACATTTACACGTGGCCACAGGAAGGTAGGAACAGGCAGGCATCGGACACAATTGTGCCTGTTGCCTTGAAAAGACCTCAATGTGGCTGCGTGTAATTCAGGACTTTCCTTCCTGTGTCTTCCCTGAAGGAAGGAAAGTCCTGATTTACACGCAGCCACATCGTGGTCTTTTCAAGGCAACAGGCACAATTGTGTCCGATGCCTGCCTGTTCCTACCTTCCTGTGGCCGCGTGTAAATGAACCATAATATGTTCATTCTTAGTCAGATCCATCTTCAAGCTTCTCACACTGAATACGAGGCAAGTAACTAAAGAAGAGTAAAGGGGGTGGTGTCTACACAGTGTCCACACTGCTGACTGCAGCTGATGAGGTGGCAATGTATCAAATTGCTAGAGACTACATCGCAGGTGCTAAACAATGTCAGAATGTTAGGATCACTGCAAACTATTTTTTCCTTTGACGCAAGCTTCTGATCGGTCATCTGGCTCCATACAGCTCAGTCACAATCTCTGTTAAGCCCTTCTCTGCTCACTGTTTTTATCTGCTGGTGATGCGCACACAGCCATAAAATGAAATTATTAAAGAGCACAGAAAAATGTGAGAAACCAAGTCATATGGCATGAAAAACCATTATCTTAGCTGCTATGTGACCCATCATTAACAACCAGTGCAGTATTGTGTTATTTTTAATGAAGTGATATTTACACTTCAATTTAATTAAATGTTCATTTTAAGTTTGATCTACAATTAAATATTTAAAAAAAGAAAGTTTTAGGGTATGTGCCCACAGGACGTTTTTTAAGCTGTCTTGAATGCAGCAAAACCTGAGGATCCTAGAGTCCTTGACAGGAGATTAGCTATGATCTTGTCTGCGTTTTTTGCCCGTTTTTTGTGCATTTTTACTGCGTTTTTTTAGCTGCGTTTTTCCTGCATTTTTTCCATTGACTTTAGCGAAAACGCAGGAAAATAATTAACAAGTCAATTCTTTCCCATCCGCACCAAAAACCCAGGTATTTGACAGTTCTTGACACTTGTAAAACCAATGTGTTTGCACAGCGTTTCTGTGAAACACATTGGTTTTGCTGGGAATCAAAACTGCAGAAACAAATTAGCATAAATTACCATAAAACCAATGGTTTTCTGCTGCAGAAACCGCAGGAAAAACTCAGCAAAAACGTCCTGTGGGCACATACCCTTATAGTTCTACATTTTTCTTACTGCTTCTTTCTGTGATCTCTAATCAAAAGCACGTAATGTCTGCCCTCTCTTAAAGTCCCAAAATGTCATAAACCTTGCTTATACATTGTATATTTTTCATGAAAACCTTTCACATCACATTCACTGATGTAAAACCTACAAATTCAAAGAGGCGAAATAATATCCTTAGCTGTCAGGAGACTAAGAAGTTGCAACCAAAATATGACTGCACAATTTATTGCCTCAGAAATCATAGAGAAATGATAGCCTACACCTCTCAGAACAGATGAGTAGTTGACAATTGAAGCAAATTATAGGAGTTGCTTTTCATTGATTCCTCTGCAGTAAAAAAATAAATTGTTACTTTAAAAACTAGCCCAAATATAACCATACCTGTATGGAATTTAATTTCTATTTATTAAATAAAACCGGGACTTGATTAATTTATAATAAAACTAAATTACTGTTACAAGCATAAATCAGGAGTATTGTTCTGAAGACAAACTGTGTGCCGCCAACATTATATGTCATATTGCCCCATATGGTACAATGCTACAGAAATAGTTTCCTATAGAAACAAAGCTTTTATGGGAAAATGTCTCTATAATATGGCGCAGTTAATGTAAAACTGCAATTCTTAGTTTTCAGTTTTTTTAGAATTATTGAAAGCATTATCCCTTCCCACTCCATACAAGACATACCTGCTCATATATTGTTACTGGGCATCGCTAATAGGCTCTTGTTCAGACACGGTGCATATACTCATGCAGTGTTAACTAGCTAGCCCCACTTGGCCCTACTTATAGGCTCTTGTTCAGACAAAGTGCATATACTCATGCAGTGTTAACTAGCTAGCCCCACTTGGCCCTACTTATAGGCTCTTGTTCAGACAAAGTGCATATACTCATGCAGTGTTAACTAGCTAGCCCCACTTGGCCCTACTTATAGGCTCTTGTTCAGACACGGTGCATATACTCATGCAGTGTTAACTAGGTAGCCCCACTTGGCCCTACTTAGAGGCTCTTGTTCAGACACGGTGCATATACTCATGCAGTGTTAACTAGGTAGCCCCACTTGGCCCTACTTAGAGGCTCTTGTTCAGACACATTGTATCTCACCTATCTATATGACAGACTCCTTATGAATGCCTTATTAGTGTGTGTCTCATGCAAATAGCTGCTCCCCTCCATTCGAAGGTTGTGAGTGGTTGTTCCATCTGCATTATGCACCAGGGCTGCACCCATCTATATACTGGGAGGTTCCCTGCACCCGGCTTGTGCATTCAGTATTAGGATATGTGCCCACAATCAGGAATAGCAGCATTTTGGATGCAACATGTTGCTGTATAAGTATGGCCTTGTTCACACATATCAGCTTTTTTGGCCATCTCTGCGTTTTTTGGGCTGTTAAAAAAAACGCAGGTGTGTTAACGCAGGGTGCATTTGAGTGTACATGCGTTTTTCAGCTTCACTTACTTTTTTTTTCCCCCAGTCCAAAAAACGCAGCATGCAGCGTTTTTTGGGTGCTGGAAAAAAATGCAGGGGTGGTTTCCCAAAAACGCATGCGTTTTTTTAACATGGGGCCCTATGGGAAACGCATGCGTTAACACAGGACACCTATAGGCACCTGCGTTAACGCATGCGTTAACACTAGTGTTTTTAAAGGGCACCTATAGGCACCCTGTGTTAACGCATGCGTTTTTGCCTACTTTTTTGGCCAAAAAATGACTAAGTCCAAAAAAGTGTCAAATCCTTTCAGACACACAAGGGACACTTTTTGTCACTTTTAGAAAAACGCAGACTTTTTTTTCCTGCTAAAAAAAAACGCAAATTGTGTGTGAACAAGGCCTATAGAGGATTGGATTTAAAAAAATGCTTCTCCTGACCTCAGCTTCTTTTCAGCTGCGGTTTGGGCTACAGGCCTTCTCCATCTCTGTAGCATATTAATTTCACGCCACAGAGTCAGAAGAGATAACCATTGGGTGCATGCAGGGAGAAGCCACCCTGCACCCACCTAAGGTCATGAGTACAGGGCAGCTGCGGTCTCCCTGTGCGCACCCACTTGTTCGCGCCAGTGTGAAGGCAGTGCATACAACACACAGTGCCTCTGGATCGTGAGCACACAGCCTTTGGACGTCTGTGTTGAGTTATTTGTAAAATACTTTGATCCCAGCTAATGACCAATAAATATTAACTAAGCTAAAAGATTAAGAAAACAGTGTATTAGATTTTTTTAATAAGAATCACATTTTATTTTAAAATGTCATAGAAATGAGATGTATCTGAAAACAAAGAATGATTGAGCATTACCAATTTTTACTTTCTTCAGTTTTCTATAGCATTAAAGTTGTGAATTAAAGAAAAACAAAAAGTAAAATGATCAAACATGCAGTAAACATTTCTTAAATAATCAATTAATTTAATTAGGCGATTCCATCTGAAGACCACATCATAAAAATAGGACATCAGTTGGGCAGAATAAAGTTCTTTTTTGTTTCTTTTTCAAGTTTAGAAATGTACTATTTTAACAGAATCCTCTGCCAGATTGAGTTCATCATGAGGATCACATTGTGGACAACATTGATGGATTGAAGCAAGAAAACGAGGCTGGAGTCCAGAGCAGTGGACTAGGAAAAAAGCAGTAAGTCTGACTGGACAGAATAATGGATGGCATGGGTTTATATGATGACTTATTGAGCCAAGACAAAGGTGCTCCTTGACAGTTTGAGCTTAGTCATAAGGAGAAATCTCAGTACACTTTTGAGTACAGAGGCTTTTTTTAGGTAATTTTTCAATGTGTGAAGTAACAAAAAGTTAAGATCAAGAATACAAGAAAGTTTTAAAGTAAAATATAACCTGATATAGGGGGTCTCAAGCACACAGCGGTGCCATGACTGTAGAAAGGCACATGGATTTTCTGTGTCCTACACTATTGAGATGTCGGCATAATATTTGTTACTCTAAAAACAAGTCATAGGAGATCTACAGATGTAATGTCCCCACATAATTCATTTGTTACTTAATTAGTAAATAAAAACACAAAAACATAACTGTGCAGCAGTTTTGAAATATGAATTTTGTCATCTACCAAACAATATTTTTTAATATTCCCATGGTGTATAGCAGAGATTAGCAAATTTATTTGAGTGGAATTGAGTTCTTCTCAAATGTTACAAAAATGTGTATTCTTCAAAAGACAAATTTTTCAATTTAATCTGCTTGAATTTATCAAAATAGCTGGCTAATATATTTAGGCTGGGGAGGGCCAAATCACCATGGACTGTCCCAGCCTGATATTATCAGCCTCCAGCTGTCTGCTTTACCTGCCCTAGTTATCAAAGAAAGAGAGGACTCCGTGATGTTTTTTAAATTATTTATTTATGTAAAATGCGGTGGTCCCCTCTCTTTTTGTTTAACCAGCAAATGTAAAGCAGACAGCTGATGGCTGGTATTTTCAGGGATGGATATTGGCCCCTTCCCAGCCTGTTATCAGCCCTCACCTGTCTTCTTCACCTTGGCAGGCAAGCAAAATTGGGAGAGGCTACACATTTTTTTTTTTAAATCATTTATTTATTTTTATACTACATTTGCAGCTGTCATGCTCATATTAGGAGTGCAGCAAGCCAGTGTGATAATTGGAGGAATACAGCTGATTTACTGCAAATAATCACAGGTGCCGACACAGAGGGTGGTCAGTGGGTGAAGGGGGGTGTATAAAAGTCTGACTACAACCAATCACAGACACTGACACAGAAGGTGTGGATGGGGAAAGCTGGGAATATTTATGTGGTTTAATTAGTGGAGTGGAAAAGAGTCTGTTGTCTTATCTTCCAGGAGGTACAGTATGTATAATTTTCCCAAACTTTCTCCTGTTTTGCTTCTTCTGCAGCCCTCTATCCCTTACTATAACTGTTTTACAGCACTCACACTTGGTTTCCCATTGACTTACTTGGGGTTTGTCATTTTTTGAACGAGGGTTCGCCCATTTCTACTTAACACTTCTTAATCTTAAAAAGTACATAACATGCGCGGACGTCCAGATAAAGCTAAAATAGATACACTACCATGATTAATAGCCACAATAAAAAAGAATACTGTTTCCTGTAATGACATACCTTAAAAGGCACTGGGACATCCCTCACTGGCATTGTAAGGGTGCACAAAAAAACTGTTTCGTAGTTCACTTACTGGGGTTGAGTAAGGAGGTGAATGTCATTGCAATAGTCTAACTTTGAGAACGTAGTGCACAATAGTTTTTATTTATGAAAATAAATTTACTTTGTAGCATACTTACACGTCTAACTAAAATATTTGATCAATATCAACACATATGATATATTTTTCTTGCTATAAGATGCACATTTTAGTAAAAGACCATATTGCTAAAATCTGCATGCTTCTCATTGTCCGCAGTCAGAAAAGTCAGCAGTGTCAGACCTCCATGATTGATTCCTTAAAACATTGGGTAGAGCATTGATAAGTGCTGTGCTCCTGTTGCTGAATTAAATAAATGGCTACATAGAGTTATGCTCAAAAGTTTACATACCCCAACAGATTTTTTGCTTTCTTGGCCTTTTTTTCACAGAATATGAATGATAGCACAAAAATTTTGTTTCCACTCATGGCTAGTGGTTGGGTGACTCACAATCCAGAAAAGTCAGGGATTCGATGAAATATGCAAGAGTCTGTCTGGATCCCAGAAACTCAGTCAGTTTTTATGCACACACACTCTGATTGCAAGCAAGCAGGTGACATGTGAAGATGTTACCTTTATTAGCTATTCAAACCCATTTGTGTCAACTTTTGTGCATGTTAGGCCAAAATCACCAGGGTATGTGAACTTTTGATCAGGGTCATTTGGATATTTTTGGTTGTCATTATGATTTATAAAGAGAAAACTCAGTAGTTTGACAATAAATGGCTTCACCCAACCACTAACCATGAGTGGAAAAATAGGTTTTGTGTAGTGATGGGAATTACTCGGAATCGCTTGACTCTAGCGAGTCCGAGCCCAGGACTCGCTACTCTTTGCGAGTCTAGCGAGTCCAATGTTAATGAATGGGGAAGCGAGTAATAGCGAGTAGTGTGAGATTTACAAATCGCAGATGTGTCTCGGAAGCTTCAGCCTGAAGCAATCCTAGTTTTGTCATTTATTTGCATTGGACTCGTTTACTTTGTAACTATAATCGCTGGGAAACTCGCACAGATAAGAGTCCTGTTTTCTCAATGTGCTGGCTGCCACAGCTCCAGGGTCCTAGAGCCCGCCTGCTGCCTGATGTAGCAGAGCTGAGATTGTTCTCAGTCTGCTCATTCCCTGTGCATAGACATCTATCTCTATGCACAGGGATGAGCAGAGAGGACATCGCGTTTTGGACTGCGTCGGACGGAAGAGGATTTTTTTAATTAAAGATGGAGTCCCTAATGGCTTTTTTTTTTATTTCTAATAAAAAATTTTCTCTGTGTTGTGTTTTTTTTTAAAACAATTTAATAGAAATTTATGGCGGTCATGTCTAATATTGGCGTGACCGCCATAAATTTCGGGCTTAGGGCCAGCTGATAATAAAAAGCTGGCCCTAACCCCTTTATTACCCAGCGTGCCACCACCACCAGGGCCGCTGGAAGAGCGGGGTTCAGCGCCAGAGGATGGCGCTTCAATGAATGCGGCTGCGGGCTGCAATTTGCAGCGGGGGGTGCCCAGAAAGCTTGGGCATCCCTGCGCTGCGGATTCCAGCCCCTTAGCTGTACCTGGCTAGACATAGAAATTGCGCGGAGCCCCACGCATTTATTTTTTATTATTTCATGAAATTCTGAGACTCTGACTCTGAGACTCTGACTCTGAGACTCTGACTCTGAGACTCTGAGACTCTGACTCTGAGACTCTGAGACTCTGACTCTGAGACTCTGACTCTGATACTCTGACTCTGAGACTCTGACTCTGACTCTGAGACTCTGACTCTGAGACTCTGACTCTGACTCTGAGACTCTGACTCTGACACTCTGACTCTGACACTCTGACTCCGAGCACTCTGACTCTGAGACTCTGAGACTCTGACTCTGAGACTCTGAGACTCTGACTCTGAGACTCTGACTCTGAGACTCTGACTCTGACACTCTGACTCTGACACTCTGACTCTGACTCTGAGACTCTGACTCTGAGACTCTGACTCTGACACTCTGACTCTGACACTCTGACTCTGACACTCTGACTCTGAGACTCTGAGACTCTGACTCTGACTCTGACTCTGAGACTCTGACTATGAGACTGTGACTCTGAGACTCTGACACTCTGACTCTGACTCTGAGACTCTGACTCTGACACTCTGACTTTGACTCTGAGACTCTGACTCTGAGACTCTGACTCTGAGACTCTGACTCTGACTCTGAGACTCTGACTCTGAAACTCTGACTCTGAGACTCTGACTCTGAGACTCTGAGACTCTGACTCTGACTCTGAGACTCTGACTCTGAGACTCTGACTCTGAGACTCTGACTCTGACTCTGAGACTCTGACTCTGAGACTCTGACTCTGAGACTCTGACTCTGAGACTCTGACTCTGAGACTCTGACTCTGACTCTGAGACTCTGACTCTGAGATTCTGACTCTGAGACTCTGACTCTGAGACTCTGATTCTGAGACTCTGATTCTGAGACTCTGAGACTCTGACTCTGACTCTGAGACTCTGAGACTCTGACTCTGACTCTGAGACTCTGACTCTGAGACTCTGACTCTGACTCTGAGACTCTGACTCTGACTCTGAGACTCTGACTCTGACTCTGAGACTCTGACTCTGAGACTCTGACTCTGAGACTCTGAGACTCTGACTCTGACTCTGAGACTCTGACTCTGACTCTGAGACTCTGACTCTGAGACTCTGACTCTGAGACTCTGACTCTGACTCTGAGACTCTGAGACTCTGACTCTGAGACTCTGAGACTCTGACTCTGACTCTGAGACTCTGACTCTGACTCTGAGACTCTGACTCTGAGACTCTGACTCTGAGACTCTGAGACTCTGACTCTGAGACTCTGAGACTCTGAGACTCTGACTCTGAGACTCTGAGACTCTGACTCTGAGACTCTGAGACTCTGAGACTCTGACTCTGAGACTCTGACACTGACTCTGAGACTCTGACTCTGACTCTGAGACTCTGACTCTGAGACTCTGAGACTCTGACTCTGAGACTCTGAGACTCTGAGACTCTGACTCTGAGACTCTGAGACTCTGACTCTGACTCTGAGACTCTGAGACTCTGACTCTGACTCTGAGACTCTGACTCTGACTCTGAGACTCTGACTCTGACTCTGAGACTCTGACTCTGAGACTCTGACTCTTAGACTCTGACTCTGAAATTCATGAAATAATAAAAAAAAAATGCGTGGGGGCTCCGCACAATTTCTATGTCTAGCCAGGTACAGCTAAGCAGCTGGGGGCTGGAATCCGCAGCGCAGGGATGCCCAAGCTTTCTGGGCACCCCCCGCTGCAAATTGCAGCCCACAGCCACCCCAGAAGATGGCGCGTTCATTGAAGCGGCCCTGGTGGCGGTGGCACGCTGGGTAATAAAGGGGTTAATACCAGCTTTGTTATACAAGCTGGTATTAAGCCCGAGATTCTTAATGTCAGGCCACGTTTGACCCAGCCACTAAGAATCTCCAATAAAGGGTTAAAAAAACACAACATGGAGAAAATGTTTTATTTGAAATAAAAAAAAAAAGCCATTAGGGACTCCATCTTTAATTAAAAAAATCCTCTACCGTCCGACGTAGTCCAAAACGCGATGTCCTCTCTGCTACATCCCCTGTGCATAGATATAGATGTCTATGCACAGGGAATGAGCAGACTGAGAACAATCTCAGCACTGCTACATCATCTCTGTGAGCAGGCGGGCTCTAGGACCCTGGAGCTGCACAGAGAAGACAGCTGGACTCGCTCGCAATGTAACAGCAGTTATTTGCGAGTTTCCCTGCTATCACTGGCACAGTAGCCGAGTCTAATGCAAACAATTGCAATCCTAGTTTTGTCAGCGTTTGCTATTGATTTGCATTGGACTCGTGCGAGTAAACGCTGGGGAACTCGCAGAGTACCGAGTCCTGCGAGTCCCTTACTACTCGCCGAGTAACGAGTCCTAGCGAGTAGATTCGCCCATCCCTAGTTTTGTGTTATTCATATTCTCTGAAAAAAGGCCAAGAAAGCAAAAAATCTGCAGGGTATGTAAACTTTTGAGCACAATTGTAGTTCTATCCCTCTCATTTTGAGCAGGAGAGACTCAACTAAGCTTGCTGGCAAGTTAACTTGTGCACATGAGAGTTAATGGAATGGATTTTTGGTACACAGGCTAAAGAAAAATAAAACTGTCACACGTAGATAAGAAGTTACCGTATATACTCGAGTATAAGACTAGTATTTCAGCACAAATATTGTGCTGAAAAATGCCCCCCATGGCTTATACTCGAGTCAGTATATGGCTGAGTGTGGGGGGGCGGTCTCCGGAGGCTGGAGGAGGCAGGGGGGAGGCTGTACAGTGAGCGGCCGGTCACGTTGGGCGGCTCATTAGTGCAATGCAATATGAACTGCATCCCCCTGTCCATCAGCAGCAGGGGGAGCGGTGCATACTACATTGCACTGTGTATGCGCCCCCCCTCACAGGTTACTGCCCCCATGCTGCCGCACACCTTAAAATAACAAAGCATTTATTCTCACCCTCCGTCGCTCTGTCACAGCTGCGTCCTCCGGTCCCTGCTTCTTCCTGCTTTCGCCAGCTTCTTGTGACTGGCGCCAGCAGATGACAGCAGATGACGTCATCTGCTGGCGCCGGTCACAAGAAGCCGGCGAAAGCAGGAAGAAGTAGGGACCGGAGGACGCAGCTGTGACAGAGCGACAGAGGGTGAGAATAAAAGCTTTGTTATTTTAAGGTGTGCGGCAGCATGGGGGGCAGTAACCTGTGAGGGGGGGCGCATACCACTGCTAAGGGGCCTGTATACAACTGCTAAGGGACCTGTATACCACTGCTAAGGGGCCTGTATACCACTGGTAAGGGGCATGTATACAACTGCTAAGGGGCCTGTATACAACTGCTAAGGGGCCTGTATACCACTGCTAAGGGGCCTGTATACCACTGCTAAGGGGCCTGTATACCACTGCACAGGGGCCTGTATACAACTGCTGAGGGGCCTGTATACAACTGCTGAGGGGCCTGTATACAACTGCTGAGGGGCCTGTATACCACTGCTGAGGGGCCTGTATACCACTGCTGAGTGGCCTGATACGAGGGAGGGGGCTGTATACCACTGCTGAGGTGCCTGTATAATACCACTGCTGAGGGGCCTGTATACCATTGCTGAGGGGCGCTATATACCAGTGACGGGGGTCTATATAATAGGATGGGGGTCTGCTGCATTTCATACCCTAGGCTTATACGTGAGTCAATAAGTTTTCCCAGCTTTTGGGGGCAAAAGTAGGGGGGTCGGCTTATACACGGGTCGGCTTATACACGAGTATACACGGTAATTTTCACAGCTGAAGAGTCTTGGTCTCTCAGACAAAAAGCTTAACTCTTTATGGACCTAAACAATAGAATTCCCCCACAGGTGACTCCAATCTAAAAGAAAGACCCCACAAAGACTTTATGTACTATAGATGTGTAGTGAGTACCTTGAACCCACAGGTGCATCACAGAATTTTACAACGTAGAAGAAACATGAAAATGAATGCATTTAATTTTTCCTACAAGAATGTTGTTTTAGCACCAAATTCATTTTTTCAAGGATAGCAGAGAAATGTGACCCTAAAATTTGTTGTGCAATTTCTACTGAGTACAGTAATACCCCATATTTGGCGGAAAACAACTATTTGGCCACACAACAGGGCTGAAAAGGTAAGCGACATCCTTTGATTTTCAGACCATAGATTTTCCTAAACTAGTTTGCGGAATCCATTTGCAGACCCCCTTAGTGCCAGAACAACAAAAAACCATAACCATATTTTTGAATACTCTCCTTTGGCGGTTAATCTATGGATTTGTAGTGACAATTTTATTTCTGGAAAGCACACATAGAGTCAAATGTAGTGAATGTTGCAGAATTAAAAATTGCAAATAAGCCTTTGTTGTGCCCAGTACATTGTACTGCCCGTACATTGTGCCCAGCTAGTGCTTCTGAAGGCACAGTCCCCATAAACTAAGTGGGCTTTTTCACTCCATCAATATGGGTGAGGAGCCATAGTGCCTTTCCAGCGCCTTTGTGCTACCAGTAACAGATAATGAGGGTTAGTGGAGACTAGCTTTTTGCGAGTTGAGTTGAATTCTTTTGGTCAAAATTCAGGTACAGAACTTTTTTGATCAGTCCTCATTTATCCTGTGCTCTATGCTTGGAACTTTCATTCAGGTTTCCAGCTACATCTCTGAAATACATGATTTAGGTGAAACACCTGATGGATCCATTCACTAATGAGGAAGCAGAGTTACTCTGGACTTTATGTTCCCTCTGTTAAGCAGTATCCATTTTTTCAAAGGCAAACAAAGCTGTGGTTTACCACAGGTCAAATAGAAATTTGAAGTGAGCCCCTCTGCATCTTTACAGCAAATTTAATGTTTTACAGAGATTTATACATAATCCCTGGTGTAAGCGCTCAGCATAGAGTGCAGGATAAATATGAGCCAATACTGACTGAGATCTTTGGGAGACAGAATAAACAAATCAACAGTCATTAAAGAATTGGCTTTATTACTATTTTATGCCATTCATCTTGTGGTTTAAGTAATTAGGCAGCTTTATTTGGTAGGTTGGTATGATTACAATGATACCAAATTTATATAGGTTTTTTTAGGTTTGGCAACTATCACACTAAGGCTATATTCACACTGTACGTTTTTGGTCTGTTTTTGCTCATCAACTTTTGTGGACAATACTAGAAGTGGGTGATAAATACAGTAATGGTTACATGTTTCTATTAGGTTAGGGTCACACTAGCGTTAAGTTTCCGTTCAGGGGTGGTCCATTAAAAAGATAACCGTAACCGTAATGGATTAATGCGTTAACGCTGCCATTGTAATCCTACAGGTGAAGGACCCCCGAGCGCTGTCAAACGCCGGCATCTAAGTGCCGGTGTTTGAAACCTCACACTATTTCCAAGCATATCATAAGATGCGGAAGCGCACGTCATATGAGGCGCTTGGAAATAGCATGAGATTTCAAACTCCAGCACTTAGATGCCGGCGTTTGACTTGCGCTGTGGATTTTGTCATCTATAGGATTGTATTGGTAGCATTACTGCAGCCTTACATTTACGGTAACACTGCGTTAATGCTGGCAGATTCTATCTTTTAAACGGAGCCCCCTGAACACCAACATTAGTCTGTCCCTAGCCTTATACATTTCGTCTGATTGTTCCACTCCTGGTTTTGGCTACAAAAACTGATGAGCAAAGACAGACCCAGAATGCACAGTGTGAATTTAGCCTAAAAACGTGTTTTTACAAAATAAAGGATTTTTGCATCACTGAATTTTGGAGTCTATAATTTCTTTTTAATTATTCTTCTGACAAAGTCATGTAAGGGCTTGTTTTTTGCAGGATGAGTTGGAGTTATTCTTAGTGTCATTTTTGGCCACAATTTTTTTTATCGCTTTCTATTCTGCTTTTTGAGAGGCAGGATGAAAAACAAAAGAGCAATACAGGAATTGTTATCTGTTTTATTTTACACCATTCTCCATGTCACAAAAATGATAAGACAGCTTTATTCCCTGGGTCAGTCCAATTACAGCTATTGCACATTTTTATATGTCTTTTTGCTTTTACATCATAAATACTATTTTATAGAGAAAAAAAGTTTTTGCATTGCTGTATTCTAAGAGCTATACATTTTTTTATTCTTTTTTTTATGGAGCTATATGGTGATTTGTTTTTTGCTGGAAAAGTTGATGTTTTCAGCGGTACCTTTTTTCTATTTATATATGACTTTTTAATCACATTTTGTCAGCTGTATGATGAAAATACATAATTTCTGCTAAGATTTTTATATTTTATTGTGTCCACTGAATGGGTTAATTAGTTTGGATTATATAGTTTTAAGAGCGATTTGTAACGGACGCAGCGATACCAGATTTGTGTAGCCTTTTTTGTTTTTACATAATTTTAACAATGTATTAGAATTTTTTATCTTTGTGTTCTTTGTTTCCAGCTTTTTTTTCCTATATATTTTTTTTTTTTACTTTTTTACTTAGTCCCTTTATGGGACATCACCTTTTACAGCTCTTCACTTAACTTACAGTGAAGTTGTCAGTGTTAGATCACATGATCCCTGAGGTTTGATGAGTTCAGGTGACCTCGTTGTCCCAATGGTGATTAAATCACAAGGGGCTGATAGTCAGGGACAGAGAAGGGAGAGGGTCCACGATCCCTCTCTCAATACCTTAAAGGGGGTGTCACACGCGTCAATGTCGTCAGCGAGATGATCGCTGACGACATTGACGGCTGATTGCTGGTGAGCTGTCACACAGACAGACTCACCAGCGATCAATTGACCAGTGACATCATGGAAACGATTTAAATATCGTTTCCACGATGTCCTGCTCCCGCTGCCAGCCTGCTGGGAGCGGGAGCAGGCTGGTCTCCAAGGTACACTGCGGGTAACTAGGCAGCGCGCGCTGCCTAGATACCCGACGTGTACCTTAGTTACCAGCCTCCTCCGCTCACCCGGTGAGCGGAGGAGGCTGGTAACTAAGGTACACAGTGCGGTATCTAGGCAGCGCGCGCTGCCTAGTTACCCGCAGTGCACCTTGGATACCAGCTCCCAGCGCTTGTGAGAGGCGCTGGGAGCTGGAATATCGCTAGTCCCGGTGTCACACGCAGCGATGCTGCGTGTCCACCGGGCGACAATCGCCAGGTTTCTGAGCTGGTTCTGAAACCTGGCGATCATCAACCAGCGATTTATCGCTGGTTGATGCAGTATGTCACACGCGTCAATATCGCTGCAACGTCACGTGCAGCCGATATCGTGCAGGCGATATTGACGCGTGTGACACCCCATTAAGTGCTGCAATCAGTATTGATTACAGCATTTAAGGGTTGAATAGCCAGAAACAGAAGGGATTATGTCCCTGGCTGTCTGAGACTGCTCTCCCCTCAACCTCCATGGATGGAATGAGGCTGGGGAGAGCGATCAGAGACATTTCACACCACCCCAGTGTACATTTTACATTGCATAGTGCATTAGAACTTTTTAATATTTTGTTCAAAATCAGAATTAAAATCAGTACATTGTTACATTTCTTGATAGTAATAACAAGAAACCTTTAAAACTTCCCCAATCCCCCCGGCATCACACCTAAGTCTCCATCTTACTATTTTCTTCAGTAAACTGAAACATACCCCCTTCTTTTATAGTAGGATACACAGAACGTCCTTGCACTATCTTTACCTGCAATCGATTCCCAGTCTGCTCACCTATCATTCCCTAACTCTTAGTCTCCCTAACATGCCTCCAATGTCCTCTAGTAGGTACCATTCCGTTTCCACAAAAGGTTTCATAAAATGCTTTATTTCATCATCAGAGTAGTGCCGCAACAGAAAGCCTTTCCACTTTAGCATGAGCGGCCTCACTATAGTTTCCTTTTCTCATTCTGCCTCCAGTATATGTATACGACATTTTTAGTTTGGTGTAATATCTCTTAAATGCTTGGAACCTTCTTTTGTGGCCATTGCTGCAACACCTTTTGACTATTAAAACTAGGTTATGAAATAGTGAAGGGAGCCCCTTCCTGTTCCTTCTCCGGCGCTCGAACAATGACGTCATTTCCTGAGCGCCGGAGAAGGAACAGGAAGCATGAAGACCCGGAGCAGCGCGGTGACCGAGCAGCGGAGCGGCGGCGGCAGCGATACGTATACTGACATCTTCCTTTACAGGTGCAGCAAGGGGGGCCCTGGATACCACGGGGGGGCTGAATACAGCTGGGGCTGCTGTATACAGCTGGGGCCCCTGTATAGTAATGGGGGGGGTCTGTATACCTCTGGGGCTGCTGCTGTATATACCCCCTGGGGCTGCTGCTGTATATACCCCCTGGGGCTGCTGCTGTATATATCCCCTGGGGCTGCTGCTGTATATACCCCCTGGGGCTGCTGCTGTATATACCCCCTGGGGCTGCTGCTGTATACTACCACTGGGGCTGCTGTATACTACTACTGAGGCTGCTGTATACTACTACTGGGGCTGCTGTATACTACCTCTGGGGCTTCTGTATACTACCACTGGGGCTGCTGTATATACCTCTGGGGCCGCTGTATACTACCACTGGGGCTGCTGTATACTACCACTGGGCTGCTGTATATATCTCTGGGGCTGCTGTATACTACCACTGGGGCTGCTGCTGTATATACCACTGGGGAGGCTGCTGTATATACCTCTGGGGCTGCTGTATACTACCACTGGGGCTGCTGTATATATCTCTGGGGCTGCTGTATACTACCACTGGGGCTGCTGCTGTATATACCACTGGGGAGGCTGCTGTAACACTGCTGGGGCCTGTATGTACCACTGGGGAGGCTGCTGTATACCATACTTCTGGGGGCTGTATACTACCACTGGGGAGGCCTGTATACCACTGCGGGGGCCTGTATACCACACTGCTGGGGGCTGTATACCTGTGCTGGGGTCCACCCTCGGCTTATACACGAGTCAATAGGTTTTCCCAGATTTTGGGGGCAAAAGTAGGGGGTCAGCTTATACACGGGTCGGCTTATACACGAGTATATACGGTAATATTGACACTTGTCTATAACTCTGGGTTAGGGAATATGGATAAAATGCTAACTATGTTTGCACATTCACCCACAGAAAAATGTATAATGCAATAAAGTCAACAGAAAAATCTAATTTTGTAATAAATTATATTTGTCTTATTATGGGAGTTAAGACTTCAATACACTATCTGTGTAGTTTAGGAACTTCTAAAGTTGTGTCTTAAGTCACAATGGTATCAACGCTTTTCTAAACACATTTTACGAGTCTAATAAAATCTCTTTTGGGCACAGTCACTATTATGTACTGAAACTGTGTTATAATTAAATTTAGCATAATTACTTTACAGAGTGATCAGTGACAGTGCATTGTTCAGGAAGAATTAATCCTGGGAGCTTTCACAGCATTTTTGTTCATGGTTCTAAATGAGATTTCAAAGAATGTAATTTATAATAACTAAAATCCCTAACGCATATTTTAATATATTCTATCTCTGCTGCAGCATTTCGCTGGTGAAATCATCCTGAGTTAAAATCCTCCGGAGTCGTAATAAGTTACCTATATTCAATCTCGTAACCAGCTTTAAACCAGAATTTAATAATGGTACTTAATGGCCTCATATTTGTGCCTCTAGAATTTCAGAATCTATTGAAAAATTTAGTTGTTATCTTAGATGATTATGAAGTCATATTTTATAGAGAGAGAATAAAATAAATTGACGTTAGAATTAGAATTCTAGCTGTGCAAATTTGCGAATTTGTTTTCTCCCTGCAGTTAATTTACTAGTGCATCTCAATCAGGGTCGCACCGTCCATTGGACAGTGTGAGCCCTCTCACTCAGGCGGCAAGCTGGCAGGGGGAGCGCTGTGCAGAAGGGGGCGGCGCCCAATCCACATAGCACCGGCGGCAAGAGACAGGTAAGATCTGCTGAACGGCGGACCTTCCCCCGCTCCACAACCGCGGCTGCATGCAGGGGTGGCATGGCAAAGCTCCAACAGCACCCCCCACCACCCCTGCTTCTCACCTGCGGTTCCGAGGGCGGATTGTATAAGTCTGACAGCACAAACCCCCCACCCCGGACCGCAAGTTGTGGCTCAGGCGGCAGAGGGGCTTGATGCACCCCTGATCTCAATGAATTAGAATATCATCAAAAATCAATTGTAATGTTGCCATGTTTCAGGGTGTTTCTGGAGCACTGAAACATGTTGACTAATCAATATTATATTCACTCTTTGATGTCTTGTGGAATATGGCAAAACGGTTTTTAACCCTTCATCCTCCATACTTTCAATTTTCTGAGATAATGACCTTTGGATTTTCATTGGCTGTAAGTAGGGATGGGTGAATCTACTCGTTAGGACTCATTACTCTGCGAGAAGTAGTGGACTCGCAGGACTCGGTACTCTGCGAGTTTCCAGCTATTACTCACAGAGTGACGAGTCCAATGTAAATCAATGGGGAATGCAATTCCTCTGCTTCTGGACCCTATAAAGAGGTCTTGCAGCAGAGGAAAAACCTGCAATTCCCCATTGCATTGTTTAAAAGCCAGCGGTAAAAAGCCGCTGGCTTTTAAACAATGCTGACAGCCGCTGACAGCTTCCCTGCTGCCTGACAGCAGGATCCTCCAGTCCCCCCACCGCCTCCCCACCCTATCCTAACTTATGATGGGGGGAAGCGGAGGATCCCGCTGTCAGCAGAGGCTGTCACTATTCTTTGGGACCGGGAGGGGTCGCTGGTGTTCACTCACCGTCCTTGCACGGCCCGCCATCTTCCTTCTTTCCTGTGTCTTTGCGACTGCAGCCGTATAGAACGCGGCGGCCGCAAAGCACTGCAGCTATCACTGAAAACCAGATTCTCCCGTATTGCTCTGGTCCGATGCAATCAGGGTCCATAGAGCCCCATGTTATGGGGCGCCGGATTGCACCGGCCCAATGGTCGATGGGTTAATGAAGATGCAGTCCTTTTTAGAGAATTGTTTAATGGATTTTTCAGGAAAATTTTGACGTGGGCTTCGCGTATTTTTGAATGCCAGCCGGATACAGAGGCAGCGATGGGCTGCCAACAACCCCCAGGTGCCTATCTGTACCTGGCCGGACACAACAATATAGGGGAACCCCTTTTTTTTATTATTTCAGGAATTTCATGATTCATATTGTTGTGTCCGGCCAGGTACAGATAGGCATCTGGGGGTTGGTGGCAGTCCATTGCTGCCTGCTGTATCCAGCTAGATACAAAAAATACGGCGAAGCCCACGTCAATTTTTTTTCTGAAAAAAACAATAAGAATGAAAGGGACTGCATCTTTATTAACCCCTTGACCATGGTCGATGGTTAATAAAGATGCAGTCCCTTTTTAGAGGATTGTTTAATGGATTTTTCAGAAATATTTTGACCTGGGCTTCGCCATATTTTTTTGCCAGCCAGATACAGCAGGCGGCAACGGCTGCCCCCACCCCCAGCTGACTATTTGGACCTGCCTGGACACAGAAATACTGTTATTTTTTATTTCATGAATTTCATGAAATAATAAAAAAAAATGTGTGGGCTCCGCGCAATTTCTATGTTCAGCCAGGTCCAGCTAGGCAGCTGGGGCAGGAATCCGCAGCGCAGGGAGGCCCAAGCCTTCTGGGCACCCCCCGCTGCGAATGGCAGCCCGCAGCCACCCCAGAAAATGGCGCGTTCATTGAAGCGCCATTTTCTGGCACTGAACCCAACTCTTCCAGGGCCCTGGTGCGGTGGCTCACTGGGTAATAAAGGGGTTAGGGCCAGTTTGTATTATCAGCTGGCCCCAAGCCCAAAATTCATGGCGGTCACGCCAATAGTAGACATGACCGCCATGAATTTCTAGTGAATTTAAAAAAAACACAACACATAGAAAAAATGTTTTTATTTGAAAAAACAAAAAAAAGACACTTAGGGACTCCAACTTTATTTTTAAAAAATCCTCTTCCGTCCGACGTAGTCCAATCCAGGGTTCTTCTTTAGCTCTGCAATCTCTGTAGAGATCCTCCACCAGAGATGTAGCAGAGCTGTGCACCCTGGGAAAGTTCATGTGAGTTCATGCAAGCAAGCATGAACTCACATGAACCCTGCAAGCACTGCTGCTTCAAATGAACAGCTGACCTGAGTCAGCTGTTCATTTGAAAATCCAGGCGGGAAGGTCAAAAATAGAAAATCGGATTGAAAACCGGAATGCCCCGGTCCGATGCAATCCGGAACCATAGAACTCCATGTCATGGGGTGCCTGATTGCACCGGACCGTTACAATCCGGGAGAATCCGGTTCTCTGTGATAGCGGCTGTGCTTTGCGGCCGCAGCCGTGCTATGTGGCTGCAGTCTCAAAGACACAGGTAAGAAGACGGTGGGCCGCGCAGAGGACAGTGAGTGAACACCGGCGACCCCCCCGCTCCCGAACAATAGTGACAGCCTCTGCTGACAGCTTTTTACCGCTGGCTTTTAGACAATAAAATGGGAAATTGCAGGTTTTTCCTCTGCTGCCAGACCTTATAGGGTCCGGCAGCAGAGGAATTACTCGCAATTACTCGCTTCCCCATTCATTTACATTGGACTCGCTAAACTCGCAACGAGTAGCGAGCCCCAGACTCGGACTCATTAGAGTCTAGAGATTCTGAGTAATTTGGGATTCGCCCATCCCTAGCTGTAAGGCATAATCTTCAACATTTCCAGAAATAAACACATGAAATAGATCACACTATTTGTAATGACTCTATTATATGCATTTCACTTTATGTATTGCATTAAACTGACTTTTTGATAATGTTTTAAATCATTGAAATGCACTAATATATATATATATATATATCAGAGATCAAGACCAAAAGAAAAAAAAAAAAAAAAAAAAAAATATATATATATATATATATATATATATATATATATATATAATATAATATATATATATATACACACACACACACACATATATGTAATTATATGTGATCAAACATCTGTTACATTTTCAAGTCCCTGGTAAAATATTACTTTGGTTAAAGTGAACTTGTCACCTGTTTTGGGTGTTATAGCCTCTGCCCACCACCTTTAACACACTGTCATTGGGTTCCTGTGGCCCCTTTACATCCCCAGACATGCCCCTGCATACTTCATAAAACAACTTTTAAACTGTCATGTGCTATATGTCAATGACTTGTTAAGGGTCTGATGGGTTGCAGCAACCGTGGATCGCTCTATGGAAAATCCACCCTGCTGCATTGAAAACGTCGCCCTTCCTGAGTGACTGCATGTGAATGACTATAACATCATTCACAACTCTCGCGCCTGTGCAGTGGCGTGGGTCACTGTGCCCAAAAAAAACCACACGCTGCCCTAAGTTTCGCAAGATTCCACTGCGCAGGTGTGAGACATCGATCTCGCAAGACTGTGGGCACTTTGCGGCTTCAATACAGCACAGTGACATGCGTCACTGAGCAGGCAAAAGACATGTGAAAAATGTTGTATGCTTACACAGGAAGGATGGCGGTTTAAATGCAGCAGGACTGGTTTTCCATAAAACTAGGCGGAGGGGTCCACATGGTGCTGCACTCCATTGGACCATTAAACTCATTAACATACAGCACAGGACAGTTTAAAAGTTGTTTTTTGAGGTATGCAGGAGCACATCTTGAAACTTAATGGGGTTACGGGAACCCCAATAGGAGTATGTTTAACCCCTTAAGGACCGAGCCTCGTTTTTGCAATTTTGACCAGTGTCACTTTATGAGGTTATAACCCTGGAACGTTTCAACATATCCCAGTGATTCCAAGACATGACATATTGGACTTCATGTTAGTGGTAATTTTAGGATGATATTTTCTGCATTTCTTTGACCAAAGAGAGTGTTTACACTGTGTGACAGTTCAAAGCCATAACTGATATATCAGTCTTTGGTCATCATGGGGTTAAGGTGGTTTGCAGAATTTATAATGCCCAAAACAGGTGACAGGTTCACTTTAAAGAGAATCTGTATCCTCCTCTAAAAGAAGATAAATGGAGACCGTGACTTTAAATATGTATCACTTAATTTACTGGGTACAGCAATGGTCACACAGTTAGAGTTCTTAGCTGTGGGATGAAGAAGAGTGGAAAAAGCTGACCCCACCAACACCAGACGCTTTATGTACGTAATCTATTGGCAGTGAGCTGAAAGGGGCATGGGCCAACACAGGCATGCCAGCTAGTCACAACAGTGATAGTAAACTAATGATAGAATCTTAATTATAAGTAAACAACAGCACAAAGGGTGATAAGTGACACATTTCTGAATTCTGTGTTTTAACCCCTATCTTACAAAGCAAAAACCTGCTGACAGATTCCTTTTAAGTGTGTGTAAACTGCTTAAATGGACTTTTGACTACAGTTATGTTGCTGACCTCGTCATAGTATAGGTCATCAATACCTGGTTAATGGGGATGCCCAACCCCACCAAGCTGCTCTTACTGCTCCAGCAGCAGCTATTCATTTGAATTGAATAGGATAAGCCACTAAACAGAGTGATGGACCAGTGGTATTGACATCCCTCTGTTGATGGAGATTGTAAAAGGTAATCAGAACTCCTGTACTCCAACAATTTGATATTGATGATCTGTCCTATGGATACAACATGAGTATTATTATTGTTAAAAATCAAGTTAAACTATCATTAGATATGTCAGGAATTCATTATCTCACAAAATCCAACTTTTACAACCTTTGTTTTCCGTATGATAGAATTTAGGGTATAGGCAAACAGTCAGGGACGGACTGGGATGACAAAGCAGCCCTAGCACACAAATCTAACCAGCCCACATACTAAAACACTCTCCAATCCCAATCATAAGGGTGCTTGAGATAACCCCTTTAATTAACTAAATTGTTTAGGATTAATTTTTATACAATATATACAGAAAGCATGCAATCGCAATTGAAATGCATGCGTTCATGCACCCATTATATCCTATGGGTGAATGAAGTGAAACGCAACTGCAAAGTGGGATTGCATTTGAATGCATGCATTTGCTGTAGTGCACAGAAAACATCTCCGGACATGTTTACTGTGCGCTACAGGAAACGCATGCGTTCACATGCAACCCCACTTTGCACTTGCGTTTGGGGTTGCGTTTCACTGCGTTCACCCAAAAAATATAGTGAGTGCACGAACGCCTGCATTTGAATTGTGTTTGCATCCATTTGCAAGTGCTAAAACAGAGCAAATACAATACAAACAAAACGCAGGAAAGCACAGATGTGAAAAGGGCCATACTGACAATTATAAACTGTATACAGGATAGGAAAAGTGGTACTGTGAAGTGTATATAAGCATAATAACAGATACTGAGGATTACACCAAGTTTACAGAAAAGGACATCGGCTACCTATGTGGAGAATACCAACACATGAACTATATACTGGGGATCTGTGTATATATATCAATTAGTGTGTAATTGTTCCTGTGTATATAATTTGTAGTGAGAAGCCCACTATATTTAATATTTAGTATAAACTAAGTTCAATATACTGAATTATAGAACATACCGTGTTTCCCCGAAAGTAAGACAGGGTCTTACATTCTTTTTGTGGCCAAAAGTGGCCCCCTGTCTTACTTTCGGGGGGGGCCTTACATTGCAGGCCCCACCATCCATCCATCCATCCACACACTCCCACACATACAGACAGACACATGCATACACATATATACACATATATACACACCATACACACCATACACACCACACACACACATAGCACCTCTTCTTACCGGGTCCGGTGTGGGGTCCCCGATGGTCCTGTGCCGTCCTCTGTGCTCCGGTCCGGTCCCCGAGATGATCCGCTGCCGTCCGCCATGTTCCGGAGCCGGTCCTAGGCTCCATGGTCCCTGCTCTTCCGGAGTTCAGGCCTAGCTCCGCCCAGGTCATAGTGTGGGCCAATCAGCATAGCGGCGCTCAAGCAAGCGTCATCGGGCACTTGCCTCTGACGTCAGCGCCGCTATGCTGATTGGCCCACACTATGACCTGGGCGGAGCTAGGCCTGAACTCCGGAAGAGCAGGGACCATGGAGCCTAGGACCGGCACCGGAACACGGCGGACGGCAGCGGATCATCTCGGGGACCGGACCGGAGCACAGAGGACGGCACAGGACCATCGGGGACCCCACACCGGACCCGGTAAGAAGAGGTGCTATGTGTGTGTGTGGTGTGTATGGTGTGTATGGTGTGTATATATGTGTATGCATGTGTCTGTATGTGTGTATGTATGCATGTAAACCTTCCCCCCCCGTGTTTCCCCGATAGTAAGGCCCCCCCTCCCCCTACCCGGCCTTATAATCGGGGGAGGCCTTACATTAGCAGGCCCCCCCTTTACCCCTAGGTGGCCTTACAATCGGGGGGGGCCTTACTACATAGTATAGAGTTGTAGCTGTGTATATAGTATATAGTATGGAGGCCAGTCTATATGCTATACACCCAGGACCATATTAAATTCACATATATACAAACAGCACCTAACTAAATACTATATACACATGACTACAGGATATACTTTATTATGCTGTATTCATGATGTAAAAGACACTAAGACTGGTGTATATACAGCACATAGGAGACACTGGAGCTGGTGCTTATACACAACATAGGAGACACTAAGGCTGATATACATACATCATATAGGATACACTGAGAGTGGTGTACATACATCACATAGGATACACAGAGGCTGATATATACATTATATAGGAGATACTGAGGCTGCTGTATATATAACATATATGGTATGCTAGGGCTGGTACATATACATGATATTGGTCACATGGAGGCTGATGCATATTCATCATATCCAAAGGGTTAACAGAAAGTGCTGGGTTTCATAGATCCACCGCGCTGACCTGATGAAGTGATAACTGAAATCACGAAACCGGGAGGCAAATTACCCATTAAACAGAGTTTTATACATCACTCTGTTTGTCTTCACTGGAGGTCAGCGCGGTGGATCTATGAAACCCAGCACTTTCTGTTAACCCTTTGGATCCTTACTCTTGCTGGGCACCTGCTGCGACCATAAGAGAGAGCTGAGTTAGTTGGTTGTGACTTGCACAACCAAATCAGGTGAGTCCTTCCACTAAAGGGGGGCACTGAGGTTATTTGTACAAAAGGAAATTACTCTATGTGCGCTCCATTTCCCTTTATATTCATCATATGGGATACAATGGGACTAATGTATGTACACAAAGTAGGAAACACTAGGACTGGTGTATATACATAATAAATGAGATGCTGATGTGTATATACCAAGTAGGTTAAATTAGAATTGGTGTATATATATCATATGTGAAATACTGAGGTTGATGAATATACACCAGCCAGAGTGTGTCCTTCTTGGTGTAAATACATCATATATGATATGCTTAAGTATATACACCATATAGAATATACTAGGGTTAGTGTAAATACATAAGTCTCCTATATGATCTCTATACTCCAGTCCTAGTTTACTCTATATGGTTTATGTAAATAAGCCTTTGCATCTTCAATAAGATTTATACACTGAAGCACCAGTGTATCCAACTTGTTGTATATACATCATAAATGAGATGCTGATGTATGTATACCATATTGGATACACTGGGGCTGTTGTATATAAATCAGCCTAAGCTTGTCCTATATTATGTACATACACCAGACCCAGTATGTTCTATATGGTGTATACTGTACATATTATTAGCCTTCATATCTTCTATATAATGTATGTACACGAGCCCCAGTGTATTTAACTTGGTGAATATACATTAACATCTCCAGCAACACATTAATCCACTGCGTGATGTTGCATAGGATTGCAGGTGACATCTACTACATCATCTGTACTCAGGGATATCACTGTGTTATCTGTCTTGTTACACAGGACTAAACATGACATCTAGTACATTATTTGTCCTATGCAACAACACAGATTACACAGTGCTAACCCTCCTAATGTACATTGCTCAAACATACTGTAATAGGGGTCCCTGTAACCCCTCTATGTGCCCAGATACCCCCCTGCATACCTGAGAAATACACTTTTATTCTGTCCGCACTGTATGGTAATTAGCGCTGAAAAGGTTCATGGGGGGTCTCCTCTATGTGGTCCTCATCACCCCCTGCCTGGAATAGCCACCATGCTGTTTTGAAATTGCCACCCCTCCTGTGTATAGCTGTTGATTGACATGCATATTCTCGTGCCTGCGCAGTGGAGCAGGTCACCATCCTCCATTGAAGATACACAGTGACCGAAGTCTCATGAGATTTGTGAAGAGTTTGGAGATGCCATGGAGAATATTCTGCTGCCTGCAACATCCTCTGGCATAACTGGTTTAGCAGTGCTTCAGTAATTGTGGGCAGGTATTTCTTTGGAGGGCCACAAAGCCTTTCATGTGCTTGCCAGAGGTAACCTGACTGCTATTAGGTACTAGGATGAGATCCTCAGACCCATTGCGAGATCATGGAGATTCCTTCTGATGCACGACAATGCCAGACCTCACGTGGTTTGAAGTGTGTCTGAAGTCTCTGCATGAGGAACTCATTGTTGCTATGACTAGCATGCCCATTCCCCAGACCTAAATCCAATTGACAATCTGGACATATGTCTCGTTCCATTCACCATCACCACGTGCACACAAACTGTCGAGAGTTACGGATACATTAATCAGGTCAGTGAGGAGATCCTCTGAGAACATTTGCCGCTTATCAGGAGCATGCCAGCATTGTCATACAAGCATGTGGAGGCCACACACATAACTGAGCTCCTTTCCTTATCTTGAGCATTTCCACTCAGTTGGATAACCTGTAATTTGATTTTTCAAATCATTTTGAGCTCATTCTAAAGCCATGGATATTAATTTTTATTTACATTGATAATTTATTTTTTTATTGTTCTCAATGCATTCCACTATGTAATGAATAAAGATTTGCAATGGAATATTTCATTCATTGAGATCTAGGATGTGGTATGTTAGTATTTCCTTTATTTGAGCATTGTATATAATGTAGTAGATGTTATTTGCAGTCCTATGTAAAGTCACTGAAACACAGTGATAAGTGGATGGAATTATAGGATGAAGGCAGGGAATCTGTGATTAGTGACTGTGCTTGGCGCTCCATGCTTGGTTGATGCTGTGTGTGGATGAGAAATCTGATCCTGAATCATCCAGACAGCATGGAGCTCTGGCATGACAGCCACTAAATCACTGATTTTAATCTCTGACTGTGCTGCCGTTACTTCTCTGAAGAAGCTGACAGGCAGCAGTTTACATTCCTGACAATCCTCACAGCCTGCTGAAGAGTCCCAGGGTTTGGCTGTTTAGATGTCGCTCTGCACAGGTTGGAATAAGGAAACAGAAGAAGGAGACTGATAGCCACTGGTGAGGAGATGACGAGCCATGAAAGAGCAGCTGTATGTGTGGCCTGGAAGCCGGTGTCTCAGCATGTGGTATTTGAGCAACATAAGCTTTATTTAAATTTGAAAAGCATCTCAAGAGATGTGGGACTTTGCCTGAATCAAAGTGCCTAGTGATGCCCGAGGGATTTAGGTGGTGCGGAGGCTGGTAACTTACAGAGTGTTGATATGCTGCTGTGGAAGGCTTGAGGAGAGAACCAGGAGAGCAGAGGGTGGTTGCTCCAACCAAAACAACATAAGAATTACTGTCTCTTCAGGGAACATGTAGATGAACTCTAGTGCCACCTATTGAAAATAGCAATAGCTTTTTACTTTCAATAGGTGGCATAGAGTTCACTTACTTCCTCCTTGAAGAAACAATTTGCTTATTTCCAAGAAGAGCATTGCAGCATAAAGTCTTATCACTGCTAGCATGCATGATTAATCTACATAACGAGAACCACTATTGCCTTGAACTCATCATAGCCCCTCATGCAGCCATATCAGATCTCATATTTTGCACTGATGAGGGGCAATCACCCCAAAATGCAACACCTGCAGATTGGGTTCCTTAAAGAGTCAATTTTGACTTTGGGATTGCTTCATTCAATAGATGACACTAAAGCTCATCTACTTCCTCCTGAAGAGACAATTTGCATATTCTGAAAAGAGCATTGCACTAAGGCTTGTGCGCACTTGCCGGTTTGGGCGTTCCTGTGTAACGCCGGTTGTTTACATTAGTTTTATGTAAATTGTTAATCCAACGCGTTTGTTAACATTAAAACCAATGTAAACCGACAAGGCTGTGCAACACCGGCGGTTTACACAGCTCATCCGTTGCTAACCGCAGTTTCCAGCAGGTTAGCAAAAATGAGCTTGTTCTATAAACGCGTTCTGCAGCGTGCAAGCAGAATCATGTCTGCTTCCAAGCCCAGGACCGCCGCCGAGACCGCTTGCAACCGCGCATCCGCCGTCACCGCCCGGCCCCGCCGCACATACGCAGGAAGCCGGTGGACGGCCCGAGCTTCTGGCGGTTCGCCCAGCCGCCGCCGACCACCGCGGTAAGTGTGCACTTACCTAAACGTCTCCTTGCTGCTAGCGTGCAGAATTAATTTCCATAAGAGAATAGCTAGTCCGTGGACCTCAGTAAGAATTAGATGACAGATGTAAGGGAATTTTACTGTGTTGTCAAACTATACTGAGTTTTTACAGCTTTTGTATGGACTGCAAAATTATATAATATAAATAAGGGATTATTGACTACCTCTTAACAGAACAGTTGATATTGGGGGAAGAAAGATCAGACAGTTTGAATCCAAGTGCCCGATTGGTTCACTTACGGTCTCTGGCAGTGTATTTTTCTTTTCACCTACTTAAAAATATACCAGCTAAGCATTCCGATATATAGGGACACTAGGATAAATATCTGTTGGCCTTAGTGCGTAGTGTTTATTATGAGAACCAAATTAGTAAGGCTGGTTTCACACTGCAGGATTTTCTCTGATCAGTGTCCATCCGGTTTGTGTGCCAAAACCAGGAGTGCCTCCAAGACCCAGAACAGGTGTCAATCTTTCAATTATAGTTTTTCTCTGCAAGTTCCTCTCCTGGTTTTGACACACAAACCGGATGGACACTGATCTGGGAAAATCCTGCAGTGTGAAACCAGTCTAAAGGTACTGTAACAGGCTGCAATGTTGAAACGATCTCATGAGCGCGCGGTCATTAGGACATCGTTTCGACAACGTTGGTGAGATGTCACACGTATAGATTTCGTGGACGACGCACCAACGATGTAGCAAGCAGCTATCATTCGCACAACCCAGCGAATGATACTTGTTCACTGTTGTGAATAGGCGAAGTCGTGAACGACATTGTTATCACGGTGTCACACACAACGATGCAGCAGGTTGGCTGATCGTGGATCGTCTCATTTGAGAGCATGTTCTCAAATCTGCAATCAACGATCCAACAATTTATCGTAATTGAATCTAGGTGTTACACGCAATGAAGTACTAACGATGTCACTTGAACGACTCCAAACCTGTGACATTTCAGCGATATTGTTCACTATGTCGTACCGTGTATCGGGGCCTTAACACTGAGTACTGGACTTACAAATGCGCTCTTTAACACAATCATTTCTATGTGCCTTCAGAAATGTCCAAAATATCAACTGCAAAATTAAAATAAGATACAAAGAGTGAAGAAATCAATCTCAAAATTCACAATTTATAAATGATGGACGTTCAACACTGATAGGGAAAAAACAGTCAATCAAAAACATGGGAGGAAATAAGTAGGGAACCAGCACAGAAAAATATCATGGCATTATGGTAAAGATACAAGATTTCCTTACTAGGATTGGGAAAGCGAGGTGTGTCACAGTCCGCGCTGCCAAGTCTCCACAAATTACCAGGAATCCAATTTGGATAGCAAAAGATCTTCTTTATTTCCTTTCCTACGCGTTTCAATGCCCCTCCTGGCACCTTTCTCAGGGATCCCTGAGGAAGGTGCCAGGAGGGGCATCGAAATGCGTAGGAAAGGAAATAAAGAAGATCTTTTGCCATCCAAATTGGATTCCTGGTAATTTGTGGAGACTTGGCAGCGCGGACTGTAACACACCTTGTTTTCCCTATCCTTTGATGGTCGTTCCACGTGTGAGTGGTCGGTGGAGGTCCTGCAGCAGCCAAATATAATCCTTTGCCTTCAAACCAGTTGTGGGTCACACAACTGGGCTAGGTGAGTGAACTTAGTTTTACCACCCACATTTTGAGTGTCTTTACTGATAGGGCACTATTGCGCCTCTTGTTCCCCTACCTCTTGTCTATTTGTAAGATTTCCTTACTGTCTGTGTCCATATTACATCGTGCCCTCTGATATGGCACCGTTATTACTGTAACAAGCTATCTTTTATGTCACAAAATAACAAGACTTTCTAATTAAAATTCATTAAATGTATTAGTGCTGTGTGTGGACAGCACATTCATTGCATTAACATCTCGAACGAAATATCATCATATTGTAATTATGTTAACAAAATATGTCTCTTTGATATATGGAGCTCGTATAATAATGAACCACTATGAAAGCAATATGTAAAGTTTATGACAGCTGGGCAAATTCTTAGGGTTATCTTTAATGCCTGCAAGAGGTGAATGGACTAATCTTTCCTGTCCGCTCTGATATCACACTCTTGCAGGTATAATTTCATATCACTGTTTTCTGGGACAAATTACCTATCCTAATCTATTTCTACCTGACAACAGGCAAGCATCCTTTTAATGGAAGAAAAAAACAACAAATCTAATAATGGAGTATACAAGAAGAAAAAAAACATTTTAGACATACTTTTCCCTACAGCTGTAATTTATCATAACATGGGAGCAGGTGTAGAAAATAGGTAGAGGTTGTTATCTTTTCTCAAATAGTTGAGTAATTATGATCATATGCCATTTTAGAAGATACAGTTGGATTAAGGCATAACACTGTCATCACATGAAATCTCAATGAAAGTACATTGTATGTTTTTCACTAACCATGCCAATCTAAAAATGTTTCTGTATAACATACTATACGTCCACAAAGATCCATTATTTGTCTATTTTCTTCTAAAGGACCATAAAACAAGATGTGATAGCTGAAAGAACAAATACAATAAAGTATGCTTACCGTATACACTCGAGTATTAGCTGGCCCAAATATAAGACAAACTCTCTAATTTTACCATAAAAACTGGGAAAATGTATTGACTTGAGTAGAATCCTAGGGTGAGAAATGCCACAGCCCCTCCATCCTGGTGTATAGCCCCCCATCCTGGAACATAGCCCTTATCCTCCATCCTGATACATAGTCCTCATTCCCATCCTGGTCTATATGCCAGCATCCTGGAATATGGCCCCCTATCAGGTTATATCTGTGCCCATCCTGGTATATAGCCCCCTTGTTTTAATACATGTCCCCCCATCCTGGAATATAGCCCCTCATCCTGGTATATAGCCCCTTCAACCTGGTACATGGCCCCTATCCTTATTTATAGCCCCCTCATTCTGGTATATAACCCCCTCATCCTGGTACATGCCCCCCATCCTGATATATAGCCCCATCATCCTGGTACATGACCTCCCATACTGGTATACACCCCCCTCATTCTGGTATATATCCCATCATCATAGTAAATAGCCCCCTCATCACAGTATATAGCCCCCATCACTCTATATGCCCCCATCACTGTGTATGGCTCCCCATCACGGTATGTGATCCCTGATCACTGTATATAGCTTCCATCGCTGTATTTAGACCCCCATCAACGTTAATGGCCCCCATCACTGTACATGGCCACATGTGGCCCATTCTAAACATATTGAAAGAAATTAAGTAAAGTGATTGCATATTATAAAGGGAACCTGTCACCCCCTTTGGGCATTTTAAACTATGCCCACCAGCTTACACATAATGTAAATAGGGTTCTAGATACCCCTGTATGTGCCCAGACTGACACCTTATACCTGGGAAAACAACTTTTATTGTATCCAGCGGTGGTCTCAAAGGCAACCTGCGTCTCAAAGGCAGAAAGCAGGAAGCTGGCCATCACAAATAGCATATAAAGCGACGCTGCACGCCCACACAGCACCCACGCTGCTCACCCGGGATGGTAGGCCACCTTGCACTCTCTAGACCCATCTATAAGGTATGGCACATGATCACAATTAGTAAACTGGAGCCTTGTTTATACTGCAGCCACCGGATTACACAGTGAGGTACCTGACAGCTCACAACAGATGGTCACAGCAGCTCTGGTAACCAAGTACATGATTTTTTTATATCTAACCTCCAACATCCTCTATTGTAGCCCCTGAAATAAGGACAGCAATCACTTAAGGGATACCCCAACTCCCAGGTTTGAGTGCTCTACATATTCATATATACTTTATTGTTATATCAAGTATTAATGATTTCTCTATCACAGGCCCACTCTGAACGGCACATAGGACTTAGAATCCTTATATTGAATGAACTGTTGAAATAGACAGCCCTGGTGTATAGAAAAAATACACCATATCTTTCTGTACGTACAGTCTCAAGATATTGAGTCTTATTAGGTATGATTTTTGGATAAAATTACCAGGTCATGTCAATCCTTGTATACCCTCTTTCTCATAATGCCTATATCATACTATACCGCAGGTCCGGTTACCCAGTGAGCTCAATATACGTGTTACCCACACAACATAGGAGGATAACGTCACACTGTGATTATTCAATCACCTATATGTATGCATGGTAATTAATTCACTCTCACAGAACACTATGCATGTTTTCATTTATGATCTTTAATAAAGATGTATCCCATCTCTTTAGAACCGCGATCACTGTAGCGGAAAGCGAACATTCCAAAACAATGCACGCTATCTTTTGATTTTCCCTAGGTAAAGTTCCTAGTTGTGTGTATACATTGTTTGATTTTCAATATGTGTCACTTATGATAAAGCTCCATGTGGAACTATGTTTAGATTAATAAGACGGAACAGTCTTATCTGAATTTTATGATGAATGATCATGTAAACCTTTGTTTATTGTATATATTTTGATTTTTTTCAGTATCAGTCGCATTGAAAAAGGCCTCGGCCGAAACGTTTGTTTTTGGACTGATAAAAATAAAAAGACATTTGCTTGCATCATAACGGTTTCAACCACTCAATTTTTCTCGTGTGCCGAAGTTATCTTATATATATTCCATGTTAAACATAGGGACGCGCGGTGTCTGCGCTCAGCTTGCGAATGTATCACTCCATTTGTAGTGACACCATATAATTAATGCATTTCACTTCATGTATTGAATTGCTGAAATAAATTATCTTAATTGAAAAAGCCCTAGAATATATATATATATATATATATATATATACTGTATATATACACACTACGGCATATATAGACACAGGAGTATGAAATAAGTATTTAGGCAATCCTACCATTTAGTAAAAAACAATAGCCACTTGATCTCCTGGTCCATAAAAGGTGTCTCATTATCAATGTGTTGCACGGCGAACATTTCATGATGGGTAAAACCAGTGAGATGTTTCAAAATAATCCCAACCTTACTGCTGCAAAGCATACTGATGGCATTGGTTACAAAATAATTTCTAATATTCTGAAGAATCTAGTAAGCACTGTTGAGTCCATAATTACAGAAGTTGCCATAAACTATCCACGACCAGGTGCTGCTCACAAAATTTCACTGGTGCGGTAGTAATCAGAAGAGTTGTCAAAGAGCACCTGTGAACAGCTACAGAAAAACCTGTAATCAGCAAATACAATTGTTTCAAAGAAAATAATAAGTAATGCACTGAATCTCTATGACTTGTACAACCCATGGCAAAAATTATGGAAACACCTGGCTCAGAGGATGTCCATTCAGTTGTTTAATTTTGTAGAAAACATGCAGATCACAGACATGGCACAAAACTAAAGTAATTTCAAATGGCAACTCTCCGTCTTGAAGAAACACTAAAAGAAATCTTGAAAAAAAAATGTGCTAGCCAGTAACAGTTACTTTTGTAGACCAAGCAGGGGGAAAAATTATGGAATCACTCAATTCTGAGGAAAAAATTATGGAATCACTCTGTAAATTTTTTTCATTCTCAAAACTAAAACCTGCATCAAATAAGATCTGCTCATTAGTCTGCATCTAAAAAGGAGTGATCACACATTGGAGAGCTGTTGCACCAAGTGCATATCCCTGAGGTAGGTACAAGGTCTGTACTGAAACGTGTTGGATGGAAATACTGATGGAATAAAGAAGCAGCTTGCATACTCTTGGCTTCCCTGGCATTTATTCGGGTATGGTGAGACGGCAGTGTGGATGACTAAAGCACGATCTCTCTCTGGTCTTTTTCTTGGTTGCACCAAGTGGACTGACATGAATCATGGCTACAACACGAGACATGTCAATTGAAACAAAGGAGAGGATTATAATCTCTTAAAAGAGGGTAAATCAACACGCAATGTTGCAAAAGATGTTTGTTGTTCACAGTAAGCTGTGTCTAAAATCTGGTCCAAATACAAACAACATGGGAAGGTTGTTAAAGGGAAACATACTGGTAGACCAAGGAAGACGTCAAAGCATCAAGACCAGAAACTTAAAGTAATATGTCTCCAAACAGGAAATGCACAACAAAACAAATGAGGAACGAATGGGAGGAAAAGGGAGTCAATGTCTGTGACCAAACTGTAGGAAACCGCCTAAAGAAATGGGATTTACATACAGAAAAGCTAAACATAAGCCATCATTAATACCTAAACAGAAAAAAACAAGGTTACGATAGACTAAGGAAAAGCAATCGTGAACTGTGGATGACTGGATTAAAGTTATATTCAGTGATGAATCTTGAATCTGCATTGGGCAAGGTGATGATGCTGGAACTTTTGTTTGGTGTCGTTCCAATGAGATTTATAAAGATGACTGCCTGAAGAGAACATGCAAATTTCCACAGTCATTGATGATATGGGGCTGCACGTCAGGTAAAGGCACTGGGGAGATGGCTGTCATTACATCTTCAATAAATGCCCAAGTTTACATTGATATTTAGGACACTTTTCTTATCCCATCAATTGAAAGGATGTTTGGGGATAATTAAATCATTTATCAAGATGATAATTATCATATAATGTATATTATAATGCATCCTGCCATAGAGCAAAAACTGTGAAAACATTCTTTGAAGGAAGACACATAAGGGCAATGTCATAGCCTGCAAATAGACCAGATCTCAATTGAATTGAAAATCTTTGATGAACGTTGAAGAAAATGGACCATTACAAGGCTCCAACCTGCAAACCTGATCTGGCAAGGGCAATCAGCGAAAGTTGGAGCCAGATTGATGAAGAGTACTGTTTGTCACTCATTGAGTCCATACCTCAGAGACTGCGAGCTGTTATAAAAGCCAACAAAATACTAGTAATGTATTTGAGTGTTGTTTTGTTTGTTTGTCATGATTCCATATTTTTTTCCTCAGAATTGAGTGATTACATAATTTTTCTCCCTGCTTGATCTACAAAGTAACCGTTACTGGCTAGCACATGTTCTAGTCAAGATATATTTTACTGTTTCTTCAAGGCAGAGAGTTGCAATTTGAAATTACTTTAGTTTTATTCCATCCTCCAAGCCAGATGATTCCATAATTTTTGCCAGTGGTTGTATGTACGTTCACCACGCAAGATTCTATTGATGAACAAAAAGCATGTTTAAGTACCTTAAGGGTATGTGCACATCTGACGTTTGTGCATCTCTGCAGAACGTCCAAAAACCGGTGTAGATTAGCAGAAACTGAGTTTTCTGTGCTCAGCAGAATCCCTCGTTTTTTGCTCGTTTTTTGCTCGTTTTTTATAGCGTTTATACAGCGTTTTGTCGGCTGTTTTTCTGAGCGTTTTTAAAACTGAGTTTTTTGCTGCACTTGTAAGCTGGAACCGCTGGAAAAACGACCAAAAGAAGTCCCTTGCTCTATCTTTGAAAACCGGTGGAAAACCGGTGGAAAAACTGAAAACGACCAGAAAAAAACTGTTCTAATGAAGACAGCGTTTTCTAAACTCCATTGAGTATCATGTTAATCCAGCCGGTGGCTAGGATTAACATAAATTAACATAAAACTCAGCGGAAAACGCCGACGGAAAACGCCAAAAAACAGCCCAGAAAACTACTGATGTGCACATACCCTTAAGGTTCACTCAACATTATTTACACAAGTGTGTAAAATACTATAGTAATATAATCTAATCAGATGAGACCAAAATTGAATTCTTTAGACGCCATAATACACACTATATTTGGAGGCCAAAGACACTACATATCACCCCCCAAAACAGTATACCAACTGAAAGTTTGGAGGTAGGAATATCAAGGTGAGGAGATATTTTTCAAGATACAGCTAGTGATGAGCAAGTACCATAATATTTGTAATCGCTATACTCGTAACGAGTACTATGTAATACTCGTGTATTCATTCCGAATAGCAAGTGCAAAGAAAGTCAATGGGCAACGGGAGTAATTTTCTTATTAACCTAATTTTGGCCACAAATTTGATAAGGCTAACTCAAAAGTCAAAAAATACTTATCCATGAAAGGAGTTAACAGCCCAAATAATGGTACAAAAATCACTTTATTGTTTATCACATAAATCTTCACAGTATTACATTAAAATTAATGACAAGATGCCATGAAGTTGTCCCACCAGCGACCTAGGAGCCCCACAATTGCAAGACAATTTTTATTAAATAAACATTTATGCATATGGAGCACATACTGCTTGGCTTTTGTGTAATTAGCTTTGCAGCACTCTTTGTTGAGCACACACTACTAATACACCTTATGTGTCCTGAGTTTTAACCCCATACTTAAGGCTGGTTTCACACTGCAGTTTTTTCACTGATCAGTGTTTATCCAGTTTGGGTGCCAAAACCCAGAAAGGAACCAGGAGAGGAACTTGCAGAGAAAAACTATAATTGAAAGATAAACAGCTGTTTTGAGTTTTGGAGACACTCCTGGTTTTGGCACACAAACTGGATGGACACTGATCAGTGAAAAAACTGCAGTGTGAAGCCATCCTGACCCTTTAATCAGGCACACATTATTTAGTAGTCATTATTATTTATTCCTGCACTTTGCACTTTTGTTTCACATAGCCTTTTGTCATGCAAGAGTGATTATACTACTAATTGGTTGTATTGTATTTATCACCTTTTTGTTTAAAAAAATAAATAAATAAAAAATATATACACATATATGAGATTATTCATCACTAAATTGAATGTGTTCTAAATTGTACATTTTACAATTTTTTTAATTCTATCAATAATAGGACCCCTTTCATCCTTCTTTATCTTACAATTTGCTTGGAGGAATTAAGAAAAAAAAAAGGGCTTGTTTAACCTGTTCATGCTCAGTTTGAGGATATACCTTGTTCAAACAGATTAAGAGTCCTAAATGCTGCGTCTATGTTATTTCAATAAAAATTGTTTTGTAATTGTGGGGTTCCTTGGTCGCCGGTGGGACAACTTCATGACATCTTGTCATTCATTTTAATGTAATACTGTGAAGGGAGTAATTTTCTGCTGGACCCTACAAAGAGGTCTGGGAGAGCTTTAAAAAGGCTGAAACAGTGCTCAAACTGCATGGGAACAGTAAATAGACATGATGTACACTGTCTGCATACTGTTCTGCCATACAGATGTGACAGAACCTAGTTAAGATAGATAGATGGATAGATAGGTAGATGGAGCTAACCAGACTGCTTCAGCTGCTCCCAGGGCTGCTCAGTCTCCCACGCTCTGGCAGAAACACTTCCAGGTCAGCTTAGTCTCCCGCTGAATCACTTCCGGGGCCACCTTTGAAGCTACTTGCATGTGCAGTGCACTGTCAGACAAACAGCCAATCACAGATACTCACACTCTATGAGCATCTCTGTGATTGGCTGTTACAGTCAGAGTGTATTTCCACAACCTGGATGATAATTGTGCTCAGTTGCCATACACATTAGAGTACGGCAACCAACCTGCCATCATAGGGTGTTAAATATATAATTAAAAAAATGCATGGGACTTTGCAGTATTTTTAAGTTTAGCCCAGTGAAAGCCAACAGCTGCGAGCTGTCACCCTCAACTGCAAAATTTTACCTTGGCTGGCAAAAAAAATGCATGGGTTCCGCCTTATTTTTAATTGGCAAGGTAAAACTAGGAACTTGAAGGCTGGTATTTTCAGTGAGATGAGAGACCATTGTATTAGGGCCCCCCTCGCTAAAGAATAGCAGCCTGCAGTCACCCCTAAAAATGGCGCATTTATCAGAGCCCCATTTCCTTCCAGGTGCTTTACCGGGTTCCTTAAGTGGCCCTGGTGGCAGGTGGCACATTGGATACTAAGACGTTAATACCAGAATTGTTTTACCAGATGGAATTAAGTACTGAAATTCTTAATGTCAGGCCACGTTTGACCTGGCCATTAAGAATCTTCAATACAGGGTTAAAAAAATATACCACATAGAGAAAAAATACTTCATTAGAAATAAATATACATACATGCTTAGGGACGTCATCTTTATTACTCCCACGCATCCCTCCACGATCCTGGTCTTCTGTCTTCTCTCTTCTTTAAATGATGCAGCTCTGCTATATCAGTTAGCACGGGGAGGAAGAATGCTTTGCTCCCTGTGCTTGCTGATCACTTAATGAGTGAGCAGAGACTGCGGCGTGGTAAGCAGTGATGTCACCGATGCCACCATTGCCATAGTAAACTAAGGATCGGTTACTATAGTAATGGTGATCTCTGATTACCGAAACCTCTATTCACGCATCTCCTGCATGAGCTGACGTCATTGAGTGATCAGCGAGCACGAGGAGTGAAGAGTTCTTCCTCCCCATGCTAACTGATATAGCAGACCTGCATCATTTGAAGAAGACAGAAGACCAGGATCTTGGAGGGGTGCGTGAGAGTAATAAAGATCGTGTCCCTAAGCGTGTCTGTGCATTTATTTCTAATAAAGTAGTCTGTGTGGTTTTTTTTTTAACTCTTTATTGGAGATTCTTAATGGCCGAGTCTAACTTGGTCTGACATTAAGAATCTCAGGGCTTAATACCAGCTGGTAAAACAAAGCTGGTAATAACTTCTTGTTACCCAGCATGCCACCTGCCACCAGGGCCGCTGGAAGAGCCTGGTTAAGCACCTGGAAATGGCCCTTCTTATACATGCGCCATTTCCATGGCCAGCTATTGATTTTTCAGAAAAAAAATTACATGGGCTTCGCCGTATTTCTGGAACCAGCCGGATCCAGCAGGCAGCGACGGGCTGCCCCCAACCCCCAGGTGCCTATTTGCACCTGGCCAGACACAAGAATATAGGGGAGCCCTTTTTTTTATTATTTCATGAATTTCATGAAATAATAAAAAAAAAAAATGCGTGGGGCTCCGGGCAATTTCTATGTCTAGCCAGGTACAGCTAAGCAGCTGGGGGTTGGAATCCGCAGTGCAGGGAGGCCCAAGCTTTCTGGGCACACCCCGCTGCAAATTGCAGCCCGCAGCCGCCCCAGAAGATGGCGCGTTCATTGAAGCGCCTTCTTCTGGCGCTGAACCCCGCTCTTCCAGTGGCCTTGGTGGCGGTGGCACGCTGGGTAATAAAGAGGTTAGGGCCAGCTTTGTATTATCAGCTGGTCCTAAGCCCGAAATTTATGGCGGTCACGCCAATATTAGACATGACCGCCATGAATTTCTATTAAATTGTTTTAAAAAAAACACAACACAGAGAAAAAATTTTATTAGAAATAAAAAAAAAAGCCATTAGGGACTCCATCTTTAATTAAAAAAATCCCCTTCCGTCTGACGTAGTCCAAAACGCGATGTCCTCTCTGCTCATCCCTGTGCATAGATATAGATGTCTATGCACAGGGATGAGCAGACTGAGAATAATCTCAGCTCTGCTACACACAGGAAGAGCAGGCGGGCTCTAGGACCCTGAAGCTGCGGCAGCCCGCAGGACCGAGGCCGGCACAGAGCAGACAGCCTGACTCCTTACTGTGCGAGTTTCCCAGCGATTACTTGCACAGTAAACGAGTCCAATGCAAGTCAATGCCAATCCTAGTTTTGTCAGAGTGTCTGACAAAACTAGGATTGCTTCAGGCTAAAGCTTCCGAGACACATCTGCGATTTGTAAATCGCACACTACTCGCTATTACTCGCTTCCCCATTCATTAACATTGGACTCGCTAGACTCGCAACGAGTAGCGAGTCCCGGGCTCGGACTCGCTAGAGTCAAGCGATTCCGAGTAATTTAGGACTCGCCCATCACTACTCATCGCTATTCAGTTTCAGCATTTTTTTTTCTTTGGTTATAATTTGCCTGCCAATCATAGTAATGCCATTATCAAGGATGTATATGGCATTATTATGCCTGGCAAGCAATTCCAGCATGTTTATTGGCTGAAAATCAATCAGGAAACATGCTTTTCAGCTTACTCAAAGTTCACGCGGAAAATCCAGAACTCGCCGAGTACCAAGTATCTTGAATACTGCACTATTTGTGAGATTAGCAAAGAGTATACTCGCTCATCACTAGATACAGCACTGGTAGAATTCACGTAATGAAGATGAGGGTGGAGATTTTTGCAAGATAATGATATCAAACACACAGCCACGGAAGAAAATAAACTGCTAGAATTGCCCGTTCAATCACCTGACCTGTATCCAATAGAAAATTCATGAAAGGCAATAAAGCTCAGAGTTCATAGAAGAAGACCACTAAATCTTCAGGACATGAAGAGTGTTTGTGTAAAAGAATGGGCCAAAACCATCCATTAGCAATGCATGTGTTTTGAAGATAAATTTCTATAAGCAATTTCAATACTTCCCCATTGTTATTTTTCATTATTGCACTTTGCTAAATTTATAGACATCCATTGATTTATTTGCCTTTGCTTATTGGATCTATTGCTACTGACATCTTGGGAGCATGCCAAAATCACCTTTAGAGTAATTCCAGACGATCCAGAGATCCTGCGGGTTTCCATGCATTCACCCACCGAGATCGCCTCTGACTCTGCAGCAATAAATTAACATGCTGCGGGGCTGCGAAGACATGACAACCCGCACTGCAGATGAGATAACGCTGCGTCCAAAAGAAGCACAGTGGGCATGAGATTTCTAGTAATCCAACCACTGTGCTTGTATGGTTGAACACAATGCTTTGAACACAGCAGTAATAGGCTGCGTCCAAAATGGTGCTAATACTGATTATGTGCATGCAGCCTTAGAAATATATTTACTTAGAAATTGCTAACGTGTACATGATCAATGCTTATTTCACACGGTGTAATATATATTTTTTTATCATTTGTTGGCCCTCTACTGTTTAGTAAATGCATGCAGATTGAATTGCATTGAATTGCAGAATCTGCATTCTGTAAAACTTGGATTTTTTTTTCTTTTAACAATAACATTTTTATTGAAATTTTAAACAATGACAGAAGAGAGGAATGAATCAGCAAGTTCATTGACATTAATATTCATGATACAACATGAGGAAAAACCATTCTAACAATATTGCTTGTGGGGAATTGTTGGTGAACCTGGGGGAAAGAGAGAGGAAGAACGGGGGGGATATTGAGAGATCCTCTTCATTGTGGTAAGGTGAAAATCGGGGACAATAAAAGGGGAGGGAGATTACGAGGTAGGGTATACTCTTCAAGTTAAGGTTCTCATAGAGTCGGCCCCACAACCATGGTGACTAGAAGAGGATTCTGCTGCACACCAGCACTTCATGTCTTCAGGGAAAAAGCGCAAGGCTATCAAGTGTTATTTCAATGTGTGAACAGGAATCAAGAATATATTGGAAAGCTACTGAAAGCTAACTAAGGATAAATGTGAAAATATTAGTTGAAATGCAATGGCCATGACATTTGTAAGCCCAGTAACCGACTTTCAAGGTTTTTTCACTTCTACTGGGTCCTATCTATGAACCTCATGTCTGCAGTCTAGATGTGTGAATGGGATAATGCCCTGGGTGCAATTAAAACCTGCTTATAAGGAAAATGTCTGGACTATGTGTAGGTTCTCAAATCAGTTACTGGGTGGGGGGAGGGTGCTGCAACCAAACAACTATATAATACAATATACAAAAATGGGCGCACACCTCCTAGTACTGGGTGCTAGCATGAAAAATATATATACTTACTAGAAGAGGATTCTGCTGCACACCAGCACTTCATGTCTTCAGGGAAAAAGCGCAAGGCTATCAAGTGTTATTTCAATGTGTGAACAGGAATCAAGAATATATTGGAAAGCTACTGAAAGCTAACTAAGGATAAATGTGAAAATATTAATTGCACCCAGGGCATTATCCCATTCACACATCTAGACTGCAGACATGAGGTTCATAGATAGGACCCAGTAGAAGTGAAAAAACCTTGAAAGTCGGTTACTGGGCTTACAAATGTCATGGCCATTGCATTTCAACTAATATTTTCACATTTATCCTTAGTTAGCTTTCAGTAACTTTCCAATATATTCTTGATTCCTGTTCACACATTGAAATAACACTTGATAGCCTTGCACTTTTTCCCTGAAGACATGAAGTGCTGGTGTGCAGCAGAATCCTCTTCTAGTAAGTATATATATTTTTCATGCTAGCACCCAGTACTAGGAGGTGTGCGCCCATTTTTGTATATTGTATTATATAGTTGTTTGGTTGCAGCACCCTCCCCCCACCCAGTAACTGATTTGAGAACCTACACATAGTCCAGACATTTTCCTTATAAGCAGGTTTTAATTGCACCCAGGGCATTATCCCATTCACACATCTAGACTGCAGACATGAGGTTCATAGATAGGACCCAGTAGAAGTGAAAAAACCTTGAAAGTCGGTTACTGGGCTTACAAATGTCATGGCCATTGCATTTCAACTAATATTTTCACATTTATCCTTAGTTAGCTTTCAGTAGCTTTCCAATATATTCTTGATTCCTGTTCACACATTGAAATAACACTTGATAGCCTTGCGCTTTTTCCCTGAAGACATGAAGTGCTGGTGTGCAGCAGAATCCTCTTCTAGTAAGTATATATATTTTTCATGCTAGCACCCAGTACTAGGAGGTGTGCGCCCATTTTTGTATATTGTACCACAACCATGGTGGTCTGAATTATTACATTTGGTATACGCAATACTGTGTTATAGTTACGTGGTAAATATAAATGCAATCCTTATGTATAAGCACAACGTATTTAGAAAAATACTTTTGATCTCCAGCCACGCTTTCCAGCATTGTAGGATTTTGTCCTTTTTGGTTGCATCCCATGCCAGAATCAGTTCGTATAAGAAGAACGAGTCCATTCTTTGCCAAATATCATCCATCGTTGGGACCATATGTGACTTCCATTTGGAACCGAGAGCATGTCTTGCAGCAATTAGAATAAAGGAACATAACCACCTATTAGCATAAGGGAGGTCAGTGATACCTATGTTTAATAAAGCCAGCACTGGATCTAGGGGAACATTGGCCGCAGCACATAAGTTGATAGTATCAGAAATATTTTTCCCTAAAATTGGTGAATTTTACAAGACCACCAAGAGTTTAAAAGTGTTCCTGTGTCACCACAATTCTTCCAGCAGAGATATGAGGCACCTTAGGACAGATGAGCTACTTGAATAGGGCGTAAATACCATCAAAGATTATTTTTTTTCAAGATATCTAAGTGGTTAATGCATGATGAGCATTTAATGGACCAGGAAGTAGCTAACTGCCATTGTTCTCGGGTAAACGATGTGCCCAGGTCGTTTTCCCATTTAATCATACATGGAAGCTTATCCGGGGTCTGAGGGGAACTTAGATGACCATAAGCAACTGAAACCCCTTTTATAAAACCTTTTTTCCTCAGAATGAAGTGTTGGATGTTTGAAGGAGGTATTTGAGAGAAAATTGTGTGGCGAGAAAATAAAAGGCTTTTCAGTTGGATGTAGGAAAAGTAAAAGTTACACGGAGCCAATATAATTCCCATAGGTCTTTGAAACCTTTAGGGATGTTCCAGAGATTATTGCTTATAAATTAGGGATACCATAGTCATCTTAGCGATGGAATTGGGAGAATGGGACCACCAGATCTATGCTTTTGAATGAGATCTATTTCAGCGGGATGTGGATCAACTTTCTAGAAACCAACTCTCTCCACATTTTAAGAGCATGTTGCATCACAGGGAGTTTACAGGTTTGTGATCCTGACTGATGGAAAGAACTCTGCCTCCAATACAAATCTAGTGGATTAGAGTTTGGTGGTTGATCTTTCCATTTGAGCCCAAGAGTGGGTGGACTTAGGGTCCCACCCCTTTCTAAGAGCATCTATCATGCAGACTTATAAAGGTAGATATTCGGTAGTCCCAAACCGCCCTCCCCCATCTTATGATATAACAGATAGCTCTGAAATCTGGGTTTTTTGCTGGCTCAGATAAAGCAGAGTAACAGAGATTGAATCTCGTCTAAGGACTTTTTTAGTATGGGTAGTGGTATGCATCTCAGAAGATACAAGATTTTTGGTAAAAAAGATCATCTTGCATGTCTGTATGCAAGCCATCCATGAAATTTCTAGTGCACTTATTCTGTTCAGTTCTGGCTTAATAGAATGTATTTATTCCAAAATGTTTTTAGATACTAGATTATGGGAGGGGGATATTAGTTGAATTCCCAAATAGGTAATGAAGCTTTTTGCCCAAGTAAATGGTAGGGAAGATTTTAAGTTGTCAATAAACCCTGGCAGACAGCCAATCGGGAGGACCATTGAATTCGAGGAATTCAGTTTGTAGAATGATACCATAGCAAATTGAAAGAGGATGGACAGCAGGGCCTGAAGAGATTTTTTAGGGTTCGCTAGTGAGACTATTACATCGTCAGCATATAATCCAACTGGGTGGATCATACTCCCGATCTTTATCCCTGAAATATTAGCACAAGTGCTTATTGTCTCCGCCAGGGGCTCCATCACCAACGCAAAAATTGCAGGCGATAACAGACACCCTTGCGGGTTCCGTTAGAGATCATAAAGCAACCTGAGCTAAAACCTGCAGCCAGTACTTTTGCATTTGGGGAGGTGTACAAAGCCATGATGGCTCTCTGGATATATCCAGCAGGCCCAAATTTGGCCAGCACCGCCTCCAGATACCTCCAGTGTACTCGATCAAAGGCTTTTTCTGCGTCTAATGAAACAAGCACACTGGGGAGTCCAGACATCTCCACTCCATGAATTACTTTCAAAATACTGCTAGTGACGTCTCTAACTTGCCTCCCCAGGAAAAAGCCCATTTGGCCAGGTGCAACCAACTGGGGAAGTATCGTATTGACCCTGTGAGCTAAAATCTTAATGTAAAGTTTTAGATCACAATTGTGAGATGGTGCTGAAATTATCTGCCTTGTTTGGAGGTTTTCGGTGGGGTTACAATTGTCACTTACAGGAATGATGGGCTTATTTTATCCTTTGTCATTCAGTCCAGGAACAATCACTGCAAGTACAGAGTTAAATGTTCTAAGAAAGTTTTGTAGTACTCATTGGCAAAGCCGTCCGGCCCTGGGATTGAGTGTAATTTAGATGATTTCATTGCGTCTACGATTTCCCTGGACCGCAGGGAGAGTTCAAGATTTCAAGTTGGGTATCTGAGATCCTAAGCAAATTGACAGAATTTAGGAATTGGTTTATTTGTAAAGCAGAGGGTTCAGGCATATTGGCATCTGGTTTCAAATTATAGAGTTGCGAGTAGTACTCCGCAAATGCATTTGCTATGTTTAGTGGATCGTATATTTTTTCCCCCCTTTGAAGTAATGAGATGGTCAAGCCTCCCCTTGGTTGTCAATTTTTTCACCCTGCGAGCCAAGAGAGCACCCGCCCTGTCTCCCATGGCATAGTATTTTCCTTTTACCCGTTTCATGTTTTGTTCATATTTGAACAATAAGAGCTTCCAAAGTTCGTTTCTAGTCTCTAACAGTGCATTAGGTATAGAAGGATCATTGTTATTTTTTTGTTTGTCTTCCAACTCACTAATCCGGAGGACAGACTTCACCTCCTTTTCTCTGCGTCTTTTCTCTCTTGCCAGCATTTTTATACATATTTCTCTCATAAAGGCTTTGTGTGTCAACCACAAAGTCTCATCTGAGTTATATGTGTTATAATTAAGTTCAAAGAATTGTTGTAATTCTTTGGTTAGGTACTCTTTGTTTTGACCGGAGTTCAGTAGGAAAGTGTTTACACACCAATGTAATGCAAAGGATGGAATATTATAGTCATTTAACTCTAATTCTATAGGGGCATGGGCCGACCAGGTGACTGAACCTGTTCGGGAATTTTTGCATAGTGGTAACGCCTTTTTGTCTACTAAAAAATAGTCAATTTGAAACAGGCCAGGTTCACACACAGTCAGTTTTTGCCTTAAATCCATTTTTGGGATCATTTTAGGCTTTTTTTTTCTAAGTCCAAAAACGCATATGCGTTAACACATGGTGCACTTAAGTGTCACTGTGTTTTTTAACAGCATATGCATTTTTGTTGAGCATCCCAAAAAACACTGCATGCAGCATTTTTGGGTGCTGTAAAAAACGCAAGCGTTTTTTTTAACATGGGGCCCTATGGGAAACGCATGCATTATTGCATGGTACATATAAGCAACATGCATAGGCGTTTTTAAGAAAAAATGACTAAGTCCAAAAATTTCCAAAAAACGTCCAGGACCTCAGGAGACACTATTGGCACTATTGGATCCGTTTTTCTAAGAGCTTAATAAACAGATTTGTATGTGTGAACCTGGCCACAGGAGGGGCAAAAGTGGGGGAAAAATATGTATATTCTCTCTCATTTGCATGATAGTATCTCCAAATATCATCAAGTGCTTCTGCTAAAATTCCTCTTAGTTCCTCACTATCGTAGTCGAATGGAGAAGAAGCATGCAGGAAACACACTCTCTATGCTTCTATAGTTTATCTTGTTGTTCTCCTGGGTGATGCTGCTCAGGAAGGGATAGGATTACACAGATGGTGCTTGTGTCCTCTTGTAGGGGAGGGTGTCGGTGGCCTGCCGATCAGCGTCTGGTAGGGAGAAGGGATCACCAGCTTCTCCATCTCAATTATAGCCCTGATGTATGCCCATGCCAGGGAAGGAGGGCCTGCCCTGGCTTTCTCCCTGCCTGAGATCGGAACTAATGTTACAGTGGGTGCAGGCAGTATTACCTCTCTACTCCAGGGGAATCTTCTGGGAGATCTGGCTGTCAGCGGAAAGAAGGCTGAGGAAACCCCAGGAGATGACGCTCAGGGACCGAGGAGTGCTCATGTTTCCCGTTGTGCAGGCTTGCTCTTCAACTCACCAGGCCTCCAGGTTCTGGGTCCTGGGATTGCCTCACAGTCCTCAGGTCAGATTCACTTTGTCCCACCAGGTGCAGCACACTTGTACAGAGGCTTATGTGTGAGGGCAGGGTGGTTTGATGCAGCAATGCGGCCGATGGATGCTGATTTCCATGCCAGGGGTCAGGAGCTCATTGGAGAAGCGTCCTCTCTCGGTGGTGCCCAGGCCACGCCCCCCTAAAACTTGGATTTTTGTAAAATTGCAATAGAATTGTAGTCTACTAGATGAAATTTGCTGAACTCTGGCCAATAATTTACACAATGAAAAGTAAACAAATGGTATATAATATTTCATCTCATCCCATTTATTCATCTGATGTGATTGTGCTGTGATTCACCCATCTTTCTGTGCTATTGAAATGGTATATAATATTTCAGCTCATCCCATTCATTCATTCATCTGATGTGATTGTGCTGTGATTCACCCATCTTTCTGTGCTAAAACGCATGCGTTTTTTTAACATGGGCTCCTATGAAAAACGCATGCGTTTTTGAATGGTACTAATTGTACATGCGTTTTTGCATGCGTTTCCCATAGGGCCCCATATTAAAAAACGCATGCGTTTTTGGAAATGCACCAAAAATGCATGGTACTGTCACACATGCGTTTTTGCTATTAGGGCATGCGTTTTTTAACATGGGGGCCTATGGGTGCATTTTTTACATGCGTTTTTGAAAGCGCAGGTCCCAAAAACGCTTGTAAAAAATGCAACTGTGACCCTAGCCTTAAGCGGTCGTCACACGCTTCAATATCGATAGCGATATTGTTAGCGATCACGTGCACGCGCGATCGCTAACAATATCGTTCACATCGCTGGTGAGCTGTCACACAGGCAGACTCACCAGCGATGTGGACCAGCGAGATCGCTGGTAACTATGGTACACATCGGGTTACTAGGCGCCGCCCTAAATATGACATGTCTCTCTCAGTGTGCAGCACCACAATAGTGCCGAGTCAGCAGGCTTGCTGTCTGGGTGTTATGTTTGACTCTGATCTTTCCTTCACTCCATATATACAAGCTCTCGCCAGCTCTTGCTACTTGCACCTGAAGAACATCTCCAGAATTCGCCCCTTTCTCACCTTGGAAACTACAAAAACCCTCACTGTGGCCCTGATTCACTCCCGCCTTGACTATTGTAACTCTCTCTTAGTTGGCCTCCCCCGCACTAGACTGTCCCCTCTCCAGTCCATCCCTAATGCAGCAGCCAGGATTACCTATCTAGCTAATCACTACTCAGACGCTTCTGCTCTATGCCACTCATTGCACTGGCTGCCTATATACTAAAGGATCCATTTCAAACTGCTTGTTCTCACCCACAAAGCTCTTCACAGTGCAGCACCCCCATACATCTCCTCCCTCATCTCTGTCTATCACCCCAGCCGTTCTCTTCGCTCTGGAAGTGACTTTAGACTCACTTCTGCATTAATCCAAACCTCCCACTCCCGGCTCAAAGACTTCTCCCGAGCCGCACCAATTCTTTGGAACGCTCTACCCAAAAAAATTAGATGTATCCACAACTTAAATAGTTTTAGGCGATCCCTAAAAACACATCTCTTTAGGACGGCCTATCATGATCCCTAGTCAGTCATCTAGACATAGCCTATCCGCTCCGCCTCAAGTGGATCACATATAACGGGTTGCGGCCACTTATTCTGCTCCTATCTGTTCCCCATCTCCTCAAGTTGACTATACTTTCATTGCAAATGAGCACTTATACCTTGTCACCCCCACCTCATTGTTAGATTGTAAGCTCTTATGAGCAGGGTTGCCATTTTTTGCTCCAATTACTGTATTATGTTATGCTTTGTATTGTATTGTTTTTGGCATTGTATTGTATTTTCTAATTGTTTCTCATGATTGTTTAAATGTAAGCTTTGTATTGTGAATGTGAAGCGCTGCGGAATATGTTGGCGCTATATAAATAAAAATTATTATTATTATTATTATAGATACCATCTCCCAGCATAGGCTCTGCCACTGGGAGATCGTTCATCGTGGTGTCACACACCACGATGATGCAGATTGATCAAGCGTTTATCGCTTGATATGAGCTCCAGCTCACAAATCTGCGATCTAACGATCAAGCGATTTTACATTGTAAAATCGTTTAATTGCACGCAGCGATGCACAAACGATATCGCTTAAGCGATCAAAAAGCAGATCGCTTAAGCGATATCGTGCATTAAATTGATGCGTGTGACGGCCGCCTCACTCAGATTGTTCAGGAATGCTGTAATAAGATCATCTGTCTGCAAGGCTTTATAGCCCACTTTATAAGAAGAGTTAAGACTGGCATCGACCACAGGCGTAGGTGCTAGCAGAAAAAACATTATACTTACAATTGTGAACCGCCGCGACACTACTATGTTCAGGAATAAAGTGAATAATGAGTAGCACCAACAAGACAAGGATCTGTGAATATGTTTCAATTGTGTACTGCAGAAACTGCCCTTTGCTATATATATGAAATCGGAGAACTTAGTCTCATTAGTAGCTACTAGGGATTAAGCTTGGCATCCACATCAAGGAGTCTCCATTGCCAAGTCCTATCACTATGCCTAATGAAAATGGTATGAGGTGGATGGATTTATATGTCCTAGGTGTGATTAAAAACGACGTACAGGTGTGAACTAGGATCTAGCAATGGTGTCCTATGTGTGGTTACCAAACTAAAGAAAAATGTGGAATATGGGAAAAAATTATAAAGTGGGAGCTCAGTCCAAATAAGCAATATATAAGAAGAGTTAAGACTGGCATCGACCACAGGCGTAGGTGCTAGCAGAAAAATATATAGAAAAAAATTATAGCCCACTTTGGCCTGCAACCCTGTTTATTTATCTGGCTTGCATGTTTCCCTGTTGTCCTAAGTTAATGTGCTTGATTGATTAACGAGTTAAATTGACCCTGATCTAAGCACGAGTTCCCCTATAAATTTAGACATAGCCTAGGGGTAGCATATGATGTGCAAATTTAAATAAGTGCAGATTTTAAGAAGTGCAATATGCAGTTATACCGGGCAGTTAAACGAGGCAGGAAACGGGTAAGTCATGACAGACAAACAAACAGACATATAACTTGTTCACTTGTGCTTCAAAATGTGTTCACTATTTGTAATTGCATCATTTTTGTGCTAGCTGCTTTCATGCCTCATATCTACTGTTCTTTCACACACGGTTCACTCCATCCATATTAGTCCCTCTCTGCTCCCCACTCCTAACTACTGCTCTCATGTTCTTTTTAAAATGTTAATAAGCCCAGACTTATCAACACCCTCCATACAATATAAGAGACGGCTTTACAAACCCCTTAAACCATCTACTCACTCTCTTTATTCTTCTGCTCCTAATCGCAGGGGATATTGAACTAAATCCAGGCCCTTCTTATAATAGTAAACTTAACTCTTTCCCTACTACTCTCAGAAACTCCAAGAATTTAATTAACATCTCCTGCATGCCATCTGTCTCCTTCAACTGTGCCCTTTGGTTCCCTCGCTCAGCATGCAACAAACTCTCCTACATCCTTGACTTTTTCCTTTCACATAACATTGACCTCCTTGCTCTTACAGAGATCTGGATTCAGCAGTTGGACACTACCGCTGCTGCTGCTCTCTCATATGGTGGCTTCCAATTTTCTCATACCCCTAGACCTGAAAACAGAGCAGATGGAGATGTTGGTCTTCTGCTATCAACAAACTGTACTTTTCAGGTTATCCCACCTGTCCCCTCACTTATCTTCCCTTCTTTTGAGGTACACACTGTAAGACTCTACAGGCCCTTCTCCCTGCGAGTGGCAGTGGTTTATCGACCTCTGGCCGATCACTTTGATACCTGGCTTCCCCACTTTCTAGCCTGCGATCTCCCCACTCTCATCATGGGTGACTTTAACATTCCTATCGACAGCCCCATCTCCACATCCGCCTTTCATCTTTTAACCCTAACCTCCTCTCTTGATCTTTCACAACTTTGTAACTCTGCCACACATGAAGACGGGAATACATTGGACCTGATCTTCTCCCGTATCTGCTCAGTGCTTGATTTTACAAATTCCTCTCTTCCACTCTCAGACCACAACCTTCTTTCATTCTCAGTCAAGTACTGCCAACCCTTCAATTACCCTCCCAACTTCTTCACCTATAGGAATATACGTGCCATTGACACTGAGAAAGAATTTACAGTCTTCACTGGCCCCAATCTCCTCCCTCTCTTGTCCTGACTCTGCTCTAAAATTCTATAATGAAACACTACAAAGTACCCTGGATGAAGCTGCACCTCCTACAGTTAAAACATCTCAGCACTGACAGCGGCAGCTCTAGCACACACTGCAAACATGGTTTCTCTAGTGGTGCTCCAGGTGTGCAGAACGCCTGGTTGGATTTTCTCTAGTGTTAGGGTCGTGACCGACCCGTTTTAGGTTTTAAATGCATACAAATTGTACATACATTTGTTTATTGCATCAAGACTTTTTGGCTTTATCAGGCATTATTTTTAAACAAAATACAATAAATAAAACTATTTTACTAAATTGTAAAATGCTCTTGTTAAAATGATAACATTTGTGTTGTTGGGGTCAATTTCGACCCAGGTCTAATATAAGAGTAAAAAAACAATAATAAATCCCAAAACTCAACTCATAAACACAATATAACCAACAGCCCACAGCCAGCTCTACCTCCAACAACTTGAGTTAGGGACATGTCCAGGCATGTATGGCCAAATCAGCTTAGAGTTGGTACTTTGCAGAGTATACATCTCCAGTTTACACATGCAACAATGAGGAGAAGATTTGATGTAAGCCAAATTCTGGATTATATCTTAGATGATAATGAATCAGAGGACACACAGCAGCAAACTGATACAGATGAACAGGTTTCTGAGGAGGAAGATGATGTGGAGTATCAACCGGAAGACGCAGACAGTTCTGATCAGTCTGATGAGGAGGTCACTGGTGCTGAAGCTGCTCCCACTGAAAGATTCAAATCCAAAAGTGGCAAGATCAGTTGGAGCGCAGTACCTCCAGATGTACATGGCAGGGCAGATGCTGCAAATGTCATAAAAATGATCCCTGGGATCACAAGATTTGCTGTGACAAGAATAAGTGACATTAAGACATGTTTTGATCTGTTAATGCCATTGTCAATAAAAAAAAAGTCATTATTGCCATGACAAACCTTGAAGGAAAAAAAAGTCTACGGCAACATGTGGAATGACCTTCATGATGATGTCCTGAATGCCTACATTGGTGTTCTTCTCCTTGCTGGAGTGTACAAATCCTGCAATGAGGCCACTGATTGTCTCTGGGACTCATCGACAGGCAAGAATATTGTCCGGGCAACAATGTCACTTCAAAATTTTCAAATGATATCAAGAGTCTTCAGATTTGACAACAGAGACACCAGAACAAAATCTGACAAACTTGCTCCCATCAGGGATGTTTGGGAGAAATGGGTGCAGCTACTTCCACTGATATTCAACCCAGGGCCAGAGGTGACAGTAGACGAACGTTTTCTCCCTTTGCGCGGAAAATGCCCCTTCCGGCAATACATGCCAAGTTAGCCAGGCAAATACGGCATAAAAAATTGGGCAGCCTGTGATGCAAAAACTAGCTATGCATGGAATCTACAGATTTACACAGGCAAGTCTGAAAGCGGCATCCCTGAAAAAAAACAAGGAAAACGTGTAGTCCTCGATATAACTACTGGACTGCAGGGTCACAACATTACTTGTGACAATTTTTTTACCAGCTATGACCTTGGACAAGAACTTCTCAGGAGGAAAATCACCATGGTGGGCACAGTGGAAAAAAACAAACCTGAGCTGCCCGCTGAATTGTTGCAGATGAAGGACAGGGCTCCACTTTCCTCAAAGTTTGTTTTTACAGACACCACCACTGCTGTTTCATACTGCCCCAAAAAACGACGGACTGTGGTACTGATGTCCACACTTCACAAAGATGCAGCTGTGTCATCAGGAAGTGACAAAAAGCCCAGGATCATCCTGGACTATAACAAAAACAAAGGAGGAGTGGACAACCTGGACAAGCTGACTGCCACCTACACTTGCCAGCGAATGACTAGGAGATAGCCAATGGTTGTATTTTACAACATCCTTGATGTGTCAGCATGCAATTCATTTGAGTTGTGGACCCACATTGACCAAGGATGGAATTCAAAGAAAAAAAACAAGCGGAGGATGTTTCTTGAGGAACTAGGAAGATCCTTTGTCAAGGCGCACATTGACCAAAGGGAACGAGTGGCCCGAGACCCAGCTGCTGCAGCCTTGGTCCGACAACTCCAGAGCTCAACAAGTGCTTCGTCCACACCCACAGCAACACAAAGAGCATCATCACCAGCATCCTCCTCAACCAGGCCTGCCTCAACATCAACCACAACAGCCACAACCCCAGTGAGACCACCTGATTCTAAAAGAAAGAAGTGTCAGGTCTGCCCTAGCAATAAGGACAGAAAGACAAACACATCGTGCTTCGCCTGCAAAAAATACCTCTGCAAAGAACACACAAAAAGTGTCACTTTTTGCCACACATGCATCTAAATACTAATGCATCTAAAAACTAGAACTTGATTTCTGTTGATTTGCTTGATTGTTGTTTGTTTGACCTAGAAAAGCTACTTTTTATTATTATTGCTATTCATGTTAATATAATTTTCATCTTTTATTTATATTAAAGTTCTATAAAAAAAAAAAATCTGTTTTTTTGCCTTTTTCATAAAGTAGTTAGATATGGGTCAAAATTGACCTGTAACACCATAGATGTTACTAGAGTTAATAATATAAAATATATATATGTATACTTTTTTTTACATTTAAGAAATGTGTTCTAAAACCCTTCAGTAATAGTCAGGTAATATAACAAACTTTTTTAAGTTTACCGTATATACTCGTGTATAAGCCGACCCGTGTATAAGCCGACCCCCCTACTTTTGCCCCAAAAATCTGGAAAAACCTATTGACTCGTGTATAAGCCGAGGGTGGACCCCAGCACAGGTATACAGCCCCCAGCAGTGTGGTATACAGGCCCCCCCTCAGTGTTATACAGGCCTCCCTAGTGGTAGTATAGAGCAGCCCCAGTGGTAGTATAGAGCAGCCCCAGTGGTAGTATACAGCAGCCCCAGTGGTAGTATATAGCATCCCCAGCAGCCCCAGTGGTAGTATACAGCAGCCCCAGTGGTAGTATACAGCAGCCCCAGTGGTAGTATATAGCATCCCCAGCAGCCCCAGTGGTAGTATACAGCAGCCCCAGTGGTAGTATATAGCATCCCCAGCAGCCCCAGTGGTAGTATACAGCAGCCCCAGTGGTAGTATACAGCAGCCCCAGTGGTAGTATACAGCATCCCCAGCAGCCCCAGTGGTAGTATACAGCAGCCCCAGTGGTAGTATATAGCATCCCCAGTGGTAGTATACAGCAGCCCCAGTGGTAGTATATAGCAGCCCCAGTGGTAGTATATAGCAGCCCCAGCAGCCCCAGTGGTAGTATATAGCAGCCCCACCAGCCCCAGTGGTAGTATATAGCAGCCCCAGCAGCCCCAGTGGTAGTATATAGGAGTCCCAGCAGCCCCAGTGGTAGTATATAGGAGCCCCAGCAGCCCCAGTGGTAGTATACAGCAGCCCCGGCAGCCCCAGCGGTAGTATACAGCAGCCCCAGTAATCCAGGGCCCCCCCAGCCTTGCTCCGGTCACCTGTAAAGCAAAATATACTTATCACTGTCCCGCTGCCGTCCGCGCCCGCATCTGCCGGCATAGCGATCCTCCATCTTCATGCGTCCTCTTCCGACTTCCTGTGTTCGGCGCCGGCAATGACGTCATTGCCTGCGACGAACACAGGAAACCGGAAGAGGACGCATGAAGATGGAGGATCGCTATGCCGGCAGATGCGGGCGCGGACGGCAGCGGGACAGTGATAAGTATATTTTGCTTTGCAGGTGACCGGAGAAAGGCTGGCGGGGCCCTGGATTACTGGGGCTGCTGGGGCTGCGGTGGCTGCTGTATACCGTCACTGACTCGCGTATAAGCCGAGGGGGTACTTTTCAGCCCAATTTTTGGGCTGAAAAACTCGGCTTATACACGAGTATATTCTCTTGAGGTTCATTTGACAATATTTTTATATTGAAAATGAAGGGTATGCTCTCAAATGAAAGGCCCAGGGGGCCACAACAAAAATATTAAAATCAATCCTTCCATGGATGAGAAACCCTAACAAGGTAACTAAGAGGTAAGAAAGAAATTGGATCGTAAATAACTGTTTTTAGGGTATCCTAGGGGTGATTTAAGACACGGGTCAAAACCGACCTGTTAACATAAGAAAGAGTAACAGAAAGCTAACACTAGAGGAAGGTTAAGTAAATTTTTTGTGATTTATACCTTTTTTGTGGTATAAATTATTATGCACTAGCCAGATACATGGCCATGTCACTTGCTCACAGAGTTCTGCACATTTTTCTAAAATTTGGCATAGCTCTTTCGGACTGGTGTAATAATGCTAAAAAATGCAATACATTTTTGCAAACATGAGCTGCACAAAATTTTGCGACATTTCAAGCAGTTTTACACCAGATTTATGGCAAAAACTACTTGATGAATCAAGCCTTGTGTATTAACAAATTCTGTCAGACAAGACACATCCATGGGAATAACCTTTTAACCTGTACAGTGCAAACATGGCTTATGTGAAAACAGTTCCTTGGAAAGTTTATGAGCTTCAAGCATGGTAAAAATAAACAATCTACCAATGATAATAGTTAAGATGAACTTTCCAACTCCTTTACCACAAAGATGAATTAGAACTGAAACCTTTGCGTGATGCTGCATCTGAACGTCTTATTACATTCTTTTAGAAAAATCAATATCATTATTTATAAACTAGTAGCCTACTTTACCAATAGTAGATTTTATTGTGTTATTTATACAGTGCAAGGGAATTTTGTTTTTTAAAAAAAAGGAGCCAATGTTTTTCTACCTGTTGTATTATTTTTAGAAACAGTAATTTATTAAGTAATAAATAATTTATATTCCACTAAATTCTTAAAATATACACACTAATGGCCACTTTACACGTCCCGATATTGGCGTCCAACTCCGACCAAAAGTCACGTGGTTCGTGCGTTGTTCCCGATATCGTTTGTGCATTGAATGGTATAAATGTCCAATACTATGCATGAACGATGCAAAACCGATATCGGGGATCAAATGAGCCTGCTCTCCAATAGCCCGATATTGGATGGGCGTTGTGGCAGGATCGTGCTGTGTAAAAGCCCAACTACGATGTGGAGTACAACTTCCCCTATCCTGTCCCATGTTAAATGGTTGTTCCTGGGTCGGCCGTACAAGGGGGCGTACACAGCGTGATATCGCGCTGTGTAAATCTCCGATGCGATCTTGGAAATATGGGCAGAAAAAGTGCGCTCCCGCGGCTTCGGATCCAATATCGGACCGACATTGGGAAGTGTAAAGTGGCTATTAGGCCCCCATCACATGTCTGTGTATCCATATATGTGGTGCCTGTTTTCACACCTGTTGTAGAAACGTTCACATGCATGCTAAGTAAACACAATGGTGATCTTCACACCTCCATGTTCTCACAAGGACCATGTGTCTATGTGAACCACACACATGTCCATATGATCTCATGGAGAGAAGTCAGGTTTTTACTGGCTGTGTGTTTCATCCGTGTAACATTTCTGTGATACGTACTGGAAAAAACATGATACTGAAATGAATGTTTTTTATGTGTAAAGGATGTTCAAAGAGAAATAAATGATAATTGATAAAGCAAAAGGGAGATAGATGATAGATAGATAGATAGATAGATAGATAGATAGATAGATAGATAGATACAGTAGATAATAAATAGGTGATAGAATAGATTTTACAGTTAATAGCCCAAAAATAAACATAAAAAATGACGTAGGGTCCACCCACTTTTTATTAACCAGCCAAGGTAAAGCATACCACTCTGTTTTACCTTGACTGGTTCTAAAAAATAGAGGGGACTAATATTTTTAAATTATTTATAAATAAATGAACAATGAAAAATAAACAGCGTGGCCACCCTCCTTTTTGAACACCAGCCAAAGTAAAGCAGAGAGCTCTGGGCTGGTGTTTTCAAGCTGGGATCATCCATTTTTATTGGGAACCTCCCAGCCTAAAAATAGTAAATCGCTATGGCCCCAGATTTTGCACATCCATTTTATCCACCAATCCAGGAACTTTTCCCTGGCTCTTCCCATTGCCTTGGTGTGGTGACAGTTTGAATAATGGTTTATAGGTGGGGTGGGCAACTGCAGGCCTCGAGGGCCGTACACAGTGCAGTTTTTCGGTATATCCTTAGCATTTGACAGTTGGTAATTTAGTCTTCTGCACAAGTGATTATTCCATTTGTCATATGCTAAGGATATACAGAAAACCTGGACTGTATGCAGCCCTTGAGGCCTGAAGCTGCCCACCCCTGGTTTGTAGGATTAATGTCAGCTATGTAATGTTAGATGACATCAATCACTGGCATTAGGATTAGAGAGGTATTTATCAAATACCCCTCCATTACTCACCCAGTGAGTTTAAATGAATGTTTTTATTTAAAAAAATACTCCATGACTCCAGACCTTGTTCACCAATTCATTAAAATAAAAAAGCCATGAAGATCCAACATAGTCCACCAAATCTGAAGTAGTCCACTAAATCAAAACTGAAAGACATAAAGAGAGAGAATTAAAGAAAGACAAAAGACAGGCCCTCTTTCACCAATTTATCCCCCCCTCCCAAAACCAAGGCAAATCCATAGTAGTCCCCATGAGGGTCCCACACAGTTTATAGAGTCATCCTACTAGCATATGGAGTCACAATCAGAGAATGATAGCTGGCAGTGTGAAAAATGGTAATGTCAGAGAGGTTATTGCAGGTCACATGGTGGGTCACACTACCCGCTGTGTGACCCAGCTAGTGTGATCTGCAGTTATCTCACTGAAGTCACAGCTCATCACATTTTGGGTCACACATCAGATAGTGCTACCCACTGTGTGACCCGGTGAGTGTGACCTGCAGCAACCTCAGTACAACACTGCTTATCAAACTTACACAGTCACACAGTGGGTAGCACTATAAATCACACTGCTGGCTCTCGCAGCAGCTTCTCTTCTGGTCTATGGGACTTTGTTCTCTGAATGAGACTTCCATGCGTATGCTGAGAGGCTGAGATAAGCAATGCATGGGACCACCATGAGCACTAATATGGACCTGCTTTGAATTTTTTGACAGGAATAAATTGGTGAATGAGGGCTCATCTTTTGTCTTTATTTCTTTAATTCTGTTTCTTATGTCTTTCAGGTTCACTACTTCAGATCATGGCTTTTTTTAAACTGGTGAACGAGGACTAGAGTCTGGGAGTTAGTTTTAAAATATATATATTTTTTTTTGCCTTTTAACTTACTGAGTTAGTAATGCAGGGGTATGTGACAGATAACTCTCCACTAGTATTGCAAGGTGACATTACACAACTGGCATCAACCCCACAAACCAATACCCCAATTGCCACCACCAGGTCAATGGGAAGAGCCAGGGTGAAGCACCAAAACTGTTGCATCTAATTAATACTCCAAATCTGGGGCCACTGAGGGCTTTCTCTTCATAGGCTTGGAAAGGCGCAATAACCTTGGGTTTTCCCACAATGATAATACCAGCTTGAAGAGGTTTTAAATATATCTATTCTATCTATCTATATGATCTATCTTTCTCTATAACTATCATAATTTATCTTTGAACATTTTTTACACATAAAAAACATTCATTTCAATCATATACTTTTTTTTCGGTACTTGTCACGTGTATGTCACATGGATGTCACACATGTACACATAAATAGAACACAGATGATACATACGGGCACACGGATGGCCATATGGAGATCCAAAATGGACCATCCAACATGTGCATTTTTTGAAATTTGCCTGGTGAAGAATATCTGTGTCCTGAAACCTTCCAACACACATTTGTTTCTACTTAGCTAAAAAAAGATAATAATTTTTTTCTTATTTCACATTAATAAAATATTTACATAGCTCTCCGCAGTATAGGTCTTGGGGAAAAAATTGTAAGACTTTCAAGAAATATTATGTACATAAGTTCTAAATATGCTGTGCTGAATACTGTTGCAAGACCCTATTAATTAGAAAAAGAAAAACATATGTCACTAAAGCAAAAGAAGTGACTTGAAAAAAGTGGAAGAAGAAGGAAAACTACAAACAAAATCACAAAGTCTTGGAAGAGTTTAAGGAATTATTCAAAATAAAGAAAGTTCTACGAACTAGCACTAGTAGTAATTGCAGATATGACATAGGGTATATAGACTGTGACATCTGCAGCAAATGTAAACAGAAGCATCGAGGACATGATGTCTTTTGTAGCCAACAGCATTTTTTTTTTTGCTTTTGAGAGCCACAAAAAGGGAACTTCATGAGGACTTGTTTTTTTGCAGGATTGGTCGTGGTTTACAATTATGCAGTAACACTTTAAAATACATATAATGCATATAGAATAGTTATTATTTTTTGGGGAGGTGTACAACTGTAGGACTTCTTTCCTTTTTTCCATCTTTATTTATTTTTTCAGCTCTATTGATTACAGTGGTCCCAAACTTTGCATAGAAATAATGCTTTACTGCTTTTGTATCATAAAAATCTTTTAACAAAATTAATCTGCTTCTGTGTTGCCATGTTCTGGGAGCTATAACTATTAAAGTTAAATTGGACTTTTAAATGGTGCAATATTTGTAGTACATATATATAATAGTACCTTTGTGCATAATGAAAAAAAAACAGTTCTGCATTGTTTATTCTTTTCCGTTTTATTTTTTTTTACATAATCGTCCATTTTCAATAGGAAAAACATTTTTTTTTCAAGTGATGACTTGTATAACACAGTTCACTTGATATCATATTAGGTCTTGCATCTGATGAGGTTTAAAAGGTGTACTAAGATGGCAGTCTTGGCAGCCTGTGATAGGACACGTTGCCATTGCAACTATTGGCATACAGCAGTGTAACAAGATGATTTCCTTCCCTTTTTAAACCACTTAGATGTTCGAAGTAGTTTAATCCAGGAGTAGAATAATCACAAATCATAAATATTGCAGCAGGAGTCTACTTGTCAGTACTGTATCATATGCGGCATGGTGACTCAGTAGTTGGCAGGGTTCCTGGATTCAAATCCCTCCAAGGACAACATCTACAAGGAGTTTGTATGTTCTCCCTGTGTTTGCGTCAGTTTCCTCTGGGTTCTCCAATTTCCTCCCTTATTCCAAAGTCATACAGATAGGATGTTCAGAAATGGAGTCAATGGTCTGCGCTGCTGCTTCAGAAAGTACACTTGAAAGACATTGCTTTCTTCATCTCCTCCTTTATTCTCCACACAAACCATAAAGGTGATTTGTGAGGTGGTGGAGGTTCTGCAGCAGCTGTTATCTGAGCGCTTAAGCTGGTTGTGGGTTTCACAACCTGATCAGGTGAGTGAGCCTCATTGCAACCACCATTAATTTTGTGTCACTTGTGATCAGGCACAATCTGCGCCTCTCTGTGTCTCCTTCGTTTTTATAGATACTGATAGGATATCAGAGATTAATTCCAGCTCACCCTGTTGCTCTTTACTCAACCACCTGGGGCTCAAACACCAGCCTCGCCTTGGCTTTTCATCAAGGTTAATAAAAAAAATTGGAATCCGGCCCAACAGGAATGGATTTTCTTTTTCTCTTTGTTCTTTTTCAATAAAATATTGCATACAAAAGAAAAAATTACATGGTCAACATGACCTAGTCGACGCATTATGACTGCATAAAGCAGTTACGAAACGTGTCGACCATATAATTTTGTTCTTTTGTATGCACTATTTTATTGAAAAAAGAAAATCCATTCCTGTTGAGCCAGATCCTAATTTGTCTCAGATGATTTAGTGACTTTTTAATGATTTATTCATTTGATTAGAGGGTTGGACCACATGACCCTGAAGGTCCCTTCCAACTCCACCATTCTGTGACGTACTTTTGCAAACAGCATGGGATACTACTAAGTAAATTTAGGCTCCCTCCCATAACATAATAGTATGTCATTATACAATATGTTGGGAATTAACTTTCTATGAAGTTTGTTCAAGCTCAATTAGTATTGCTTCACATCAAACTGCGAACTGTTATGGGGACATTGATGTGAATTGCGGCAATCTGTGTATAACATTTTTGAATACGATAGACTAGTTTTCAGAAAAAGGAAATACAATGATATGCATATTTCGTTATATATAATATGCCAAATCAACTGCGTAGGAAGTGGGCATTTCCTTTTTTACACAATGGTAAACTAATAAACAACAAATGTTTTATTCCAAACAAGTGAAATTTGTCAATTTGTAAATATCATCTAGGTAATTTTGACCATTTCATGTGGGTTTGAATTCTACCTAGAGAAATACAAGTTGTTTATTGTTAGCTCATTGTGACTGAATGGTGAGTTGTACAATGTAATAAAATATTGTATTTTCTTTTATTGAATACACTCTTGTCAGATCTTGTAAACAATCAAAAAATAAAACCATACAATTTGGTGGCTTACTGACATTAATATTAAAGTTATGGAATACTGAGCCAGCAATAAAACATTTTAAAAAATCAATATCAAACACTACATGAAGATTTCTTCAGTAACATTAATTTTCCTAAATCTCATGTGAAAGATAAAACATTTGTTGTCAGCATGGCAAGAAAAAAATGTAAGGTATTTATTATGTCTATATTTCAACACAAGCTTTTATAACAAAAGTAGGTATGTGCTGTATGTGAAAGCAAAGAAAACAAATGGGCAAAGTTTGTATACATATCTATTATATAATTGCCATAGCTGACTTCCGTCTGACCGGCGCTACTTCCTGTGGCTTTGTTCGTGTAGCTCGGAACTTTCTCCAGGACTCTGTCCGGAGCCGCGAAGCAATGGCCGCATAGCGGCCATTGCGAGCAGTGAACGTGTAAACCACCACCACCACCACCACCACCACCACGTAACAGGAATACAGTCAGTCCCAAAGTCAGCTGTGACCGCCTGGCCCTTGGACACTGGCTGCCATGCACACATCAGGTGCACTAGCATGGAGCTGGTAGGCTCCCATCACTTACCCACTGAGGACGGATCACTTCCAGCACCTCTTCACATGGCAGTGCTCTGAATTTCTGAATCGTCCTCTCCTCACTAACACACACGGCAGGTTCCTATCCAGCCTGCTCACTCCCAGCTGCAACCCAGTGAGTCAATCAGCACATCTTCACTCACACACAGACCTGAGATGTGATTTACCCCCTGTGCACCATTCAGGTTTAGCCCAGCAAAGCACTCATCCTCACTTTCTCCGCACAGCAAAGCACTCATCCCCACAGGTTCAGCCGCTCATTAGGCTCATGAATGTATCGGATCTTCAGCACTCACACTCGGCTTTTTTACTCAGCTCATGAAAACCCTTCAGCTGTTAACCCCCTGTACATCGGACAGGTTTCACACACCACACACAATCAGGAAAACCAGGCCCATGTAAACACAGACCTGCATTGATAACCCGTGTGATGCACCCCGCCAGGGCCACATCACCACACCTCACTTTCTCCGCACAGCAAAGCACTCATCCCCACAGGTTCAGCCGCTCATTAGGCTCATGAATGTATCGGAGTTTCAGCACTCACACTCAGCTGTTTTACTCAGCTCATGAAAACCCTTCAGCTGTTAACCCCCTGTACATCGGACAGGTTTCACACACCACACACAATCAGAAAACCGGCCCATGTGAACACAGACCTGCATTGATAACCCGTGTGATGCACCCGCCCAGGGGCCACATCACCACACCTCACTTTCTCCGCACTTTACTCACTTTCTCCGCACACATACACACACACACACATACTCCGCTATACTTACCACCGGCCCTGCATCACCGACATGTCGCCGCCCCCGAACTACTCGATCAAATATCGCGTCCAATAAGTCTCGCCAAACTTGCCGGACCCCATATTGGATCCAGTCGTCCGCGGGCGCCGACATGTCAACTCAGGATCCAGCCGGCAGGGAAGACGTAGGGTCGGTGCTAACTATAGCGAAGTGTCTGTGTGTGTGTGTGTGTATGTATGTATGTGTGTGCTGACCACTCTGCCCACAGCGCTGCACTCAGCACTCTGCCCACACCACTGTGCTCACCAGTCTCACCACACTCACTGCTAACCACTGAGCCACCGCACTCACTGCTAACCACTGAGCCACCGCACTCGCTGCTAACCACTGAGCCACCGCACTCACTGCTAACCACTGAGCCACCCCACTCACTGCTAACCACTGAGCCACCTGTATACACACAATTCATTTCACCCCACTCCCCTAACTATTAGTAAATATACTATATATGGATTCTAGACTACCCGATTCTTTCGAATCGGCCCGCCATCTATATATATATATATATGTGATTATATAGGAATTATCAGTATTATGTATGTGGTTATGTATACATTAGTGAGTCGCGCCTATTCTGCAAGGACTCGCAACGGCCGCTTGGCGGCCATTGCGAGTGAGGCTTTGCGAATCAGTGGCGCCGGCAATGCTTCACAGCTCGCGTGGGCGCTGCGCCCACGCCCACAATGACGGAAACAGTGCCGAAACTTACGGAAGTGCGTTAGGGAAATTATATATTACATACTGATAATCTATTATATAATTGCTGTAGCGACTTCCCTCGCACACGCCACTACCTCCGTGGCTTTATTCGTGGACGCGCATTGCCCACGCGACTCACTCGCAATGCCCGCAAATGGGGCGTTGGGAGTCGTTGCAGCAGCCCGAGCAATGCCCTATACACAGATTCTAGAATCCCGATGCAATCGCATCGGGCTCACAGCTAGTATACAATATCTGAATCCCAGAGTCTTTCTTGTCCTACATCATAGTTCGTACTATCTATAAGCAATAAAGTAATATTGGGTGGCTTGGTAAAGTATCAGAGGATACTTTTCCTGTTCTCCAAAGGTCCAACAGAAGACAAGTACAAAGTAATAAAAAAACAAACTTAAATGGGTCAGATTCACCCAAATAAGGCTGAGAAATTTGATTTAAATGTATTGTACATTGTTATACTCTAAGGCTATGTGCACACATTTAGTATTTGGTGAGTTTTTTCCCTCATTATTTATAAGCAAAAACAAGGAGTGGAACAATAAGCAGAAAAGTACTGTATAATAGAAACACATAAACCACTTTTGTATTTTTAACCACTCCGGGTTGTGGCTTACAATTAATGACATAAAAAGACTCCAATACTCACTGAGGTCACGTCTATGGTCTCTCTAGTTCAGTATTTCCCAACTCCACTGCTATGAAACCACCAACAGTGCATGTTTTTAGGATTTACTTAGTCATTCATATATGTTCTTCAGTTAATTAAATTAGTACCTGAAATAATAAGGAAATCAGGAGAACATGCACTGTTGGTAGCTCCTGAGGACTGGGAATGGGGAACACTGCTCTAGAATTTAGAGCATAATTAAATAAGCAAAATAAGCTGAAAAAAAAATACTCAACTATCCCTGAGCTCAACTCACTGTAACGTAAGACAGTGAAGGATGATCAACCTCTGTGGCGCAGAGCCTAATATATTCTAGGTCCCCTCCATGAGAAGACCTAACATGTCTGGATATAGGAGTATCCCTTTCATTGTGGATGTCACCAATGTGCTTCCCTATTGTTTTCTTTAACTCGCGTTTAGTCTTATACATATACTCTAACCCTGCACATGCATGTGAAAAGGTATATGACACCTGCAGCTCTACAGTTGGCAAAATTTTGACAAAACTCATGTAGACTTTGTTAATAACACTAATCTGGAAGGATCTTCCTACCACAATATATTTGCAGAAGGAGCACTTTCCACATTTAAATGTGTCGCATTCTCTGTTATCCAACCAGATGCATTATTTCCTCTCCGGAAACTCAGTCATCCCCGTAGAAACCTTAAATGTATTGATTTCCACTCATTCTCTGAGTCTCTTCTCCCTCTCACAGACTTAGCTTCCTCACATGATGCTGACGCTGCTCTCTATAACACCACAATAACTGCAGCCTTCGACCAGGCCACCGCCCTCACATACAACAAAACCCGCACACACAGGCAACCCTGGCTCACCACCCTCACTAAAGAACTGCATTGGGCGTCCAGGGCGGCCGAGCGGAGATGGAAGAAATCCCACTCCGTGGTGTACTTTGCCATATACAAACAGTCCCTCACTAACAACTATTCAAAACTTTCAACTCTCTAATCTGTCCCCTGCACCTCCTCCCACTACTCTCATCTCTGCCGATGACTTTGCCTCTTTCTTTTTTTATTATTATTATAATTATTATTTATTTATATAGCGCCATTAGTTTCCATGGTGCTTTACATATGGAAAGGGCAGACGAGGGCAAGTACAATATACATGGACAATCAAGTCGTACCGATACAGGAGTAGAGAACCCTGTCCGCAAGGGCTCACAGTCTAAGAGGGATGGGTGGGGATACAGTAGGAGGGGGAAGTGCCGATAGTGAGACAGTGCGGTGAACTTGGTCTCATTGCAGGTTATAGGCTTGGCAGAAGAGGTGGGTCATCAGGATTCTTTTGAAGGTTCCCAGGGTAGGAGAGTGTCTGATGTGGTGGGGGAGAGAGTTCCAGAGTATAGCAGATGCATGGGAGAAATCTTGTATGCGGTTGTGAGAGGAGGGAACAAGATGGAAGTGGAGAAGGAGCTCTTGGAAGGATCGCAGTGTGTGTGAAGGTAGGCATCAGTTGACCATGTCAGAGATGTATGAAGGGGAAAGGTTGTAGATGGCTTTGTATGTCATGGTTAGTGTTTTCAACTGGGATCTCAGAGAAGTGGGGAGCCTGTAAAGGGCTTGGCAGAGAAGGGAGAAAGGGGAGTAGCGGGGAGACAGGTGGATTAGTCAGGCAGCAGAGTTTAGGATAGATTGGATATGTGCAAGGGAGGTAGCGGGGAGGCTGGTAAGCAGGCGGTTGCAGTAATAAAGGCAGGAGATGACGAGAGTATGAATAAATGCTTTAGCAGTGTCGTGGTCAAGGAAAGTGTGAATCCAGGAAATGTTTTTGAGCTGGAGTCAGCAACGGCTTGGATGTGAGGCTTGAAGGAGAGGGAAGAGTCAAGGATTATTCCTAGGCATTTGGCGTGGGGGACGGGGGAAAGTGAGCAGTCGTTGACAATTATGGATAGTTTGGATTGTGGGGGAGACCGACTCGGGGGGAAGGCAATGAACTTTGTCCATGTTTAGTTTAAGGAAGCAAGCAGAGAAGAAGGATGAGATGGCTGACAGGCATTGTAGAATTTTGGATAGTAGGGAGGTGATGTCGTGCCCAGACTGGTGGATCTGTGTGTCGTCGGTGTAGAGATGGTACTGAAGGCAATGGGACTCAATGAGTTGTCCTTGGCTGAGAGTGCAGATGGAGAAGAGTAGTGGTCCCAGAACCGAGCCTTGGGGGACACCGACGGATAGGGGGTAGGGTCAAGAGGAGGGTGAGAGGGGAAGCTGTTTGGAAAGTGGGTCAAAGCTGTCTCTGATTTTATCAATCTTCTGCTTGAAGAAGGAGGCAAAGTCTTCAGCAGAGATAAGGGGAGAGGGAGGAGGAGCGGGCGGACGGAGTAAGGAATTGAAAGTTTTAAAAATCTGCTTGCGATTGTGGGACAGGGAGGTTATTAGGGATGAGAAGAAGACTTGTTTTGCGGAGGTGAGTGTGGCCTTGAAGTCAGTGAGGGACTGTTTGAACAACGCAAAGTGCTCAGTGGAATGAGATTTATTTCATCTCTTCTTGGTGACCCTGGAAGCCTATCTCAGGTCTTTAGTGAGAGTGGTGTGCCAGGATTGCCTGTTTGTGTGAGGAGCGTTATATGTGAAATGGCAGCGAAGTCGAGGGCCATAAATATTGTGGTGTTATATAGGGCGGTGGCAGCGTCTGTGTCACGTCTGGAAGCTATGTCAGCAAGAGGGAGAAGGGATTCTGAGAATGAGTGTAGATCAATGTGGTTTAGGCTTCTGTGGGAGTGATGTAGTTTGTGGATTAGGGGTACTGTAGTAGGGGAGGAGAGGGAGGAGAAAGTCAATAGATTGTGGTCAGACAAGGGGATGGGTGAGTTTGTGAGGTTAGTGAGGGAGCAAAGGGGGGGTGAAGATAAAGTCCAGAGTGTGGCCATCTTTGTGAGTGGCAGAGGAGGACCATTGGAAGAGCCCAAAGGAAGTAGTCAGCGAAAGAAGTTTAGAGGCGGTTGGTGGGAAATGTTAATGAGGCTATTGAAATCACCCATAATGATAGTGGGGATGTCCACAGAAAGGAAGTGAAGTAGCCAGGTGGTGAAATGGTCAAGAAAGGAGGTAGTGGAAAAAGGGGGGCGGTAGATGACAGCCAACTGAAGGTTATAGGGAGAGAAGATGCGGACGGAGAGGGCTTCGAAAAAGGGGAGAATAGCAGAGGGTGGTAGTGGAATAGGGGTGAAGGAGCAGGTATTGGATAGGAGTATACCGACACCTCCACCATCTTTGTCAGAGGGGCGGGGGGGGGTGGGAAAGACTGAGTCCATCAGAGAGTGCAGCAGGTGAGGCAGTGTCGGAGAGGGTGAGCCAGGTCTCCACGATGCCAAGGAATGAGAGTTTGTTAAAGAGGTCGTGGATGAATGGGAGGTTGTTGCAGACCGAGCGGGCATTCCAGAGTGCACCAGGTAGAGGGACAGGGGGGCAGGGGCTGGAGGAATGGTTCTAAGGTTGTTGAGGTTACGAGGGTTAGTGATGGGTCATGGCTGTGTGGTGGAAGCGACTGTGGGGATGTGGTGGGGTGCCAGGATTAGGGGAAATGTTGCCAGCAAGTATGAGGAGCAGGGAGAGGGTTAGGAGGTGGGAGCAGGAGAGGTTAAATGGCAGGCATGCCTGTTTGTAGACAGAGGATTGAAAGTGAAGGAACAGTTCAGTGGAGTGGGTAAGGTGGCTAGGTAGGATGGAGGGTGAGAGAAGTACTTCATTGCTGGGTGGAGGGACAAGTGTAGGTAGTAGGAAGTGGAGAAGGATGGGAGTGAGAGTGAAAAGAAGCAGAAACATTGTATACGGTAAGCAGAGCATGAGGGGTAGCAGGGGTCAGAAGCAGCCAGGGATCTGAAGAATCAGGAGGGTGAGCTATAGTGATGGACAAATTGTCACAAATGATATGCAGTCTGGGGATGAGATGCAATCTGTGGATGAAATGCAGTCTGGGGATGAGATGATGCATCCGGAGATAAGATGATGCAGCCGTGGGTGAGATGATGCAGCTGGGAATGAGTTGATGCAGTCGGGATGAGATGATGCAGCCGGGGATGAGATGCTGCAGCTGGGGATGAGATGTAGCCAGGGGGGCCAGATGCAGCCAGGGGGCCGGATGTGGCCAGGGGGATCGGATTTCGCCAGGGGGGGTCAAATGTGGCCATGGGGTCAGATGCAGCCAGGGGATAAGGGGCAGTCAGGAGACCAAGTGCAGCCGGCTTCCCGTGAGGATGGTGCCGGTGGCTGGGTCCCCCTCCTCATCTCCTCCTTGTTTGCTGGCAGCACTGGAGTCCCAGCCGCAGGGAGTGGACAGCTGGTCAGCACTGGGGCCTCTGTGCTGACATGCGGTCAGTCCAAGAGCCCAGCACAGCTGAATGGGGCATCGGCGCCATGCCACCAAAGGCCGCCAATCCAGGCCAGGGATCCAAGTGGAAGTTAAGGCCCCGCCGTGATCTCTCGGAGTCCCCACTTGTGATGCCCGCCACCGCAGCCGTCAAGAATCCGGAAGATCAACAAAATCAGAGAAAGCTTTAACCTGCTGTCCCTTCGGCCCTCCCCCACTACAGCCCAGCCCTCTTCGTCCAATGGAAGCTTTTCCATCATGAAAGAAGATCAACTCTCCTCCCTTCTGTCATGATCACACCTCACCACCTGTGCTCTTGACCCACTCCCTCCCACCTCATCCTGAACATCACCAGAGTCCTCATCCCTGTCCTAACCCATCTCTTCAACTTATCACTCATTACCAGTGTCTTCCCCTCATCTTTCAAACATGCTTTGATCATACCCATCCTCAAAAAACCCTCCCTCGACCCAGCATCTGCTTCTAACTATCATCCTATATCTCTTCCCTTTGCCTCAAAACTACTTGAACAACACATCCATTCTGGACTGTCCTCCCACCTCTCCTCCTGCTCCCTCTTTGACTGCCTACAATCCAGCTTTCAATTCCATCACTCCATCAAAACAGCCCTAACCAAAAGTAGGAACAACCTACTGACCGCCAAGAGCAAGCAACACTACTCTGTGCTCCTCCTCATTGACCTATCTTCCACCTTTAAAACCGTAGACCATTCCCTCCTATTACAGATCCTGGAATCTCTTGGCATCACTGCCCTAGCCCTATCCTTGATCTCCTCCTATCTAATGGACTGGACATTCAGCATCACCCACTCCCACACCTTCTCTTAGTCCTACCACCTATCTGTTGGTGTCCCCCAAGGCTTGGTTCTGGGGCTCCTACTCTTGTCCATCTACTTTCAGCCTATGACAACTCATTGAGTCCCACGGACTTCAGTATCACCTCTATACCGACGACACACATTTATCTGTCTGGGCCTGACACCACCTCCCTATAATCCAAAATTCCACAATGCCTGTCAGCCATCTCATCCTTCTTCACTCCTCACTTTCTAAAAGTGAACATGGACAAAATTGAGTTCATCGTCTTTCCCCCAAGTGGGTTCTCCCCCTCTACCAGACCTATCCATCAATGTCAATGACTGCTCACTCTCCCCAGTCCCCCACGTCAAGTGCCTCAGGGTATTCTTTAAGGAAAGAAAATATTACTGGCTAGGAGCGCTGGGAGCACAAATAAGGAGATTACTTATGGGTTAACACGTTTATTTACCACAACGCGTTTCCACAACAGATTTTTGTCTTCCTCAGGTGGATTTTAAAATGTGGTAAATAAACGTGTTAACCCATAAGTAATCTTATTTGTGCTCCCCAGCGCTCCTAGCCAGTAATCTTTTCTTTCCTTAATCTTGTACAAACCACCCAGCCTGGGTGTGATGTTACTGGAAGCTGCAGGGAGGCACAGATATTCATAGCAAAGCAGCTTTGAGCTGATCGGACCTGTGGTGATGTCAGACCCTGTGACCAGTGACTCGTGAGTCACATGACTGCGTCCATCCAATCAGAGGAATCCAGGAGTGGGCCAGGAAGCCATAGTGAGCTATGTCAGAGAGGAGCCATTGCCCAGAGGTTCCCTGAGCCATTTGCTGCATTTTACAGGTGAGAGGTGACCCCTCATTCACCTAATAACTTGCCCCCATTAGACCACCAGGTTCTCCCTATGGGAGCGCTTTTATCCTTTATGTATTTCAGGGTAATCTTTGACTCTTCCCTCTCCTTCAACTCCTTCAAGCCTCACATCCAAGCCCTGCTTCCTTCTCCAGACTCCAGCTCAAAAACATTTCCCGGATCCGCGTTTTTCTTGACCATGACACTGCTAAAACACTTGTTCATGCCCTCATCATCTCACTGGTCTCCCCATCACTTCCTCACACCTCTTCAATCTATCCTAAACTCAGTTGCCCGAATAATCCACCTGTCACCCCGCTACTCCCCTGTCTCTCCCCTCTGCCAAGCCCTTCACTGGCTCCTGTCCCCATTTCTCAGAGATCCTGGTTCAAAACCCTATCCAAGACATACAAAGCCATCCACAACCTGTCCCCTTCATACATCTCCAACATGGTCTCTCGATACCTACCCTCACGTACTCTGCGATCCTCCCAAGAGCTCCTCCTCTACTCCCCTCTTATTTCCTCTTCTCACAACCGCATACAAGATTTCTCCTGTGCATCCGCTATACTCTGGAACTCTCTCCCCCACCACATCAGACACTCGTCTACCCTGGGAACCTTTAAAAGAAACCTGAAGGTTCACCTCTTCCAACAAGCCTACAGGCTACAATGAGATCTGATCCACTGCACCATCAGACAATTGGCACTACCCTCTTCTACTGTATCCCCACCCATCCTTTGGACTGTGACTGTGAGCCCTTGCAGACAGGGTCCTCTCCCCTCCTGTGCCTGTACGATCTGATTGTCCATACATATTGTACTTGTCCTTGTCTTCCCTTTCTATATGTAAAGCACCATGGAATCTAATGGTGCTATATAAATAAATAAAAGTATTAGATACTGTGTATGAGTTAATCTTTTATACTGTTTCCTTCATTGTATGCAATTGATGGGATTGATGGTATCAAGTCCCTTACATTGCAATTTGCTGTTAGTGTTCTCCAGTGTTGTTCAATAATGGAACGTACTTCACTAGCATGGTTATCGTAAATTCCAATAATTATTATGATCTGTGAATCTTACCTCATTTTTTTGTTTAAGGAGATAAGTTCTGACCATCCTTTCTGCATATTTGAAGGCCTCAGTCCCAATTTTTGGGGAATAACCCCTATCCAAATATCTGGTTTTCAGCTCTTGGGCTTGGTGAAAAAAATGACTGTTAGATGAACAATTCCTTTTCATTCTTAAATATAGTCACCCCGGTATTCCTTTATTCAATATATATGGATGGTGACTTTCCCAATGTAACAGGTTATTGCTTGAAGACATGATTTTAACACTCAAGATGATTTGAATGAGTGAATGTCTGTGCCAGATGGATTATCTAATGTACTAACTTGACAGACTTGACCCTATCAAACAAGATTATTAGACATGGAAAACTTTCTGTTTGAAATCTGCTTTTAATTTTTAGCAGGTTTTAGGGCTATAAAGTGAGACCACTACCTTACAGGCCTGATTGACTGTGATCTCACATACTGTAGAAGCCCCCACCCCCTACAGTTTCCACGTCCTGATTTGTCTCCTCTCATAGATCTGGACATATCCTTGCTATTGTCATCATAGATCACAGATGACAGATGGGGATCTATCTATGGAGCATGCTGGGTGTTGTAGTGTCTGTGGATGTGCAGACTGTGTGATGGAGCATGCTGGGAGTTGTACTGGTGGTCCTCTTTCAGTGGTAATTTAAGTATTGAGTTTTTTGAGTGTTTTTTTTTGATTATTTTAATATCATCTAAATAAAAAATTATTAATTTTAAGAGCTATTCCCTGTTTTTTGTTATAATTTTGACATTTGGAAACTCGATAACATCATTGATACTCCATGATCTCTGTCAAGTAAGGTCTATCAGAAGCCTTAGGACAACATGTGTCATGACATGCATAACAAAGTCTTTTTGCACATCACAATATTATGACGTGGGCACCAAGGTTATATTGCACATTGCAAGGTCACATTGATGTCACTTTTAAAGATGATAGGAGTTAGTGCTTATAGAACCTGCACAGGAGCACAACATATCTATATATTAAACAGCTTAGGTACCATTGTGCTACTTATGAAGTTCTGTATTCAAATATCAATAACCTCTGATTTATATTTTCATCACATGTCAGCTGTTCATGTATCAAATCAGCTCAGAAGCATAGTTTTATACATGGTGGGTGCCAGCTGAATCATAATAATGATGACTAGTGATGGACGAACTAGAACTGTAAGGTTCAGGGTCCATACCGAACACCTAGTGTTCGGGCACAGACCCCAAACACGGAGTTCTCAGAAAAGTTAATGTTACTGTTCAGGTTCAACTGGGGGGCAGAAAAAGAAAGCAAAACAGTGATTAAATCAGAAGCACTATACTTACATAGGACCCTGCGCTTGTATTACCAGGCTGCTCATTAACCTCCAGTTTATTCACTGGACTCTGCCTCCAACAACCAATCACAGATGCACACTCTCTGCGAGAGTATCTGAGATTAGCTGTTGCGCCCCCATCCATTGTGATTGATTGCCATTGGCAACAAGCTTGCAATCATAGATGTGTAAAAATAATTAAATAATTTTAAAAATTTGAATAGGAGTCCCCTGTATTTTTGATTATCAGCACAGATAAGGCAACCAATTATGGACTGTTGCCCCCAGCTGCCTGGTTTTACCTTAGCTGGCAATCAAAAATAATAAATATATATTTTTTAATTATTTAAATAAATAATAAAAAATATGTGTGGGCTTTGCCTTGTTTTTGATTGCCAGCTAAGGCAAAAAGCAGGCAGCTGGGTCTGGTATTCTCTGCGTGGTGAGGCCCATAGTTATTGTGCCCCCTGGCTACATAATAATTGGCGCATTCATAAGAATCAATAATTTCTGTTGCTTTGTTCGGCTCTGCCTTATGCACTAGTGCGGCGGCATTGGGGTGATAGGAGTTAATGACAGCTGAGTATTGACAGCTGGCACTTAACCCAGTTTGATAATGTTCAGGCTTCTATGAAACCCATACATTATATATTGTATAAGTAAATAGTTAAAAAACAGAGACACAGAAAAATCCTTTATTTGAAATAAGACACACTACCAACCCTCATTTTCCCCATTTATCAACCCCAAAACTATTATGTTAAAAAGACCCTCCAACGATAAATCAGAGCGATGTCCAGTGAATCACATTTGCTTGTGGTACATGTGGTGAGCAGCGACACTAGTGTCACCTCACCACAAGTAGTGTTCTCAGAATGAGCCGCAGAGCCGGCAGGTGAATTGATTTTGGTTATCTTGCATCCTTGAAAAATTTTCTAAAAAACTACCGAACACTGTACTGTATATACCGTAAAATAGTAGAAATTAAAATAAAGGTCTGCTATAAAAATAGACCTCAAAGATTGATGTAAAGAAAAGTACCACATTATGTAAAAAATAAGAACCAAACAACAATGGCGAATTGAACGTTTGTGTCTCATGAGAGTCATGAGTGCTAGTGACAATGTGGCAGCCCTCAGAATTATCCCATTGATTTTAATTGGAGCAATAGCTGAAATATTTTTCAACTTGCAACTAATGTAGCGACAGCGTTAATGTGAACAGAAAACCTCCAAATCAACAAACTAAGCATGTAAATGGGAAAAAAGAAATTACCATTGGAATAATGATGATTACATTACGGACCTTAACGAGTAAAAATAATAGCTCTCACTCAGCAAATCACATCCAAATTGTTTTCAAAAGAAGTCATTTTTTCATAGGCCGGCCATTTCTGCTAGTGTACAGTATCTCTGTGCACATGTATTATTGTGCTGCATTTTAATCTATGAAGTTTTTAGCAGAGGAAATCATCTAAAATTATTTGCTGCTGTGTTGTTTTTATGAAATGCAAAAGTAATAACTACCATTAATATTCATTCTGCACCTTATTATGGTCCTTGACAGCCCGAACATGAGCTTCCAGCGTATTCCACATGAATACACATTGTATGCTGTCAAGTTGAGAAAAATAAAAAATAAAATATTCTTTGCTTTTTAAGTAAAAAATTACATATTGGAGTCTTTATGTCTATTGAATTAGAATAAGAATAAAAAACTTTTCATATTTTATTTTATTTTATTTATAACAACCATTTTGCTTGCCTTCTATCTTGATAAGAAATACAGCAGGAGATAACATACATATGTCATTGCTGCAGAGATGAGATAAATATCCACTGTTTTCTGGAAAATCCATCTACTTTAAGAGACAACACCTCATTTTAAATAAATTGAGAGTTCTGTATTGGATGAGAACTGTCCATGCAGTTGAGCATACAAACATCATAATAAAATCAGAAAATGACTATCTTACTAAGGTAATGTGCTTATTTATAAGAAAAAACAAATGAAAATATACACATGAAGCGAAATAAGGAAAATAATGATGTCCAATAGAGTAAGGAGTAAAAGAGGCAATTTTCTTGTGAAAAAAACAAAAACAAACTATGGTATATGTCAATTTATCATAAGTAAGCTTTGCATTCACTATAAAATTCTCAGCATGAGCTTCTTATAAAATACAAATAGGCAATGCTGTCTTGCTTGCCTTTGAGAGTCATTTTAATACTACAGGAGGAAGTAAAATAATTTTATGTAATAAGTTAAAAGACTTTTATCTTAATGTTTAGAATTCCTCTAGTAGCTCTACGGTAATTGTCTTAGAATATTACTAATTAGTCTTAAACCCCCGTCAAACTGAGTGAGATCGCTAGTGAGATCGCTGTTGCATCACAGGCATCTCGCTATGTTTGACACACAGAAGAACCAGGCCCCTGCTGTGAGATCACCTATTGTGGTGGATCGTCCTGGACCATTTTTTTATCATTGGGGCAGCATGCATCGGTGAGTTTGACAAGGACGACGTCCAATGACCTCAATACTACAGGTCTGAGAGACAGGGTCCCAATGACCGCCATATCATTCTGTATCGTTGCTGCGTGGCTGGTGAGATCTGACTGTTTGACATCTCACCAGCGACCACGGAGTGTCGCCAAGTGTGACAGTACCCTAAGTCAGAAATAAAATATAATCATATTTTTCAAAATAAACAGTATAAAAGCGTAATTAGTAGATCATAAGAGAAATATTGTCCGAAGTGAATTTCCAGATGATGATTTCCATTTTCGTTTTTTCCTCCCCTTCTGCCAAGGGCAAAAAAACATTTTATTTTTCCATCAGTATCGCCATTTGAGGGTTTGTTTTCTACGTGCCAAGTTGCACTTTTGAATGACATCATTCATTTTACCAAATCGTGGGCTAAAAATGCAAAAATATTTGCATTTTCACAAAGTATTTTTTTTTTTTATTATTTACTATAGACACTATATTGTAAAACTGACCTGGCAGTATGATTTCCCAAGTGAGTACAAGTTTGAAAATACTAAACTGGTAAGTTTTTTTTCTTATATAATGAGAAATGAATGAAAAATTGGTAAAAAAAATTCCAACACATTTTGCCTTTGTTAGCATTTTTCTGAGACTCATTTTTTGGTATTTGGGGCTAAATGATGGCTTATTTTTTGCATCCTGAGAATGTATTTTTAATTATTCAATTTTGGGGTTATTCATAGTCTTCACTTTTTATTGTCTTTACTAGTACCCTTCAGGGACTTTAAGATGCCACTGATCGCTTGTACAGCATAAAAGATAATCTCCTGTGACCGTCAGCACTCAGCCAGCATTCACAGGAAATTCAGCATTACAGACAAAGGGGTCATCAGCTGATTCATTAGTTGCAAAAGAAGAGACAGGAGGAGCGCTCCTAGGATGATACCCGGTGCTTCAATGAGAGCGATTACAGGTGATGTGGCACTCACCTGAGTGGGTTATGCAGCCTGTATAACCCAGTGGATGGAGCCTTCGGTGCTTCTCGTGCACCGCACACCATACCTAATTTCCGGGTTTCGGAAAGGGAGCCGGTCACGTGGGGCATCACATGGGAATGACGTCACCACAGATCCTTCATCTCTCCTCTAACGCTGGCCTAAGTTCCTATAGTTAGGAACCCTTGCCTCCGGGATCTGTGCTTCACCTCACCACTCGCCCAAAGGGCGTGAAGGAAAGAAATGGCAAGAGGAATTCAGTGTTTTTGGAGGGCGCTCAGAAATAAAGGCATATAGGGAAAGGTTTAGGATATCTAACTTTTTACATATGATCAAGTTCCTCATCTCCGCCTTCATCTGGTGTTCACCTGTCCGCTGAAATGAGTTGTGAGGAACTTGATCATAAGTAAAAAGTAAGATATCCTAAACCTTTCCCTATCTGCCTTTATTTTCAAGTGCCCTCCAAAACCGCTGAATTACTCTTGCCATTTCTATCAGCTGACTCATGGCTGTCATAATAAACTATCAGCCTCCCGTCATTATGTCACTGGGTCCACAATAGCAGCATGGAATTGTGCAATCCCTGTCAATGCATGTTAAATCGTGCTGTCAGCATTTGATAATGGGATTTACTTATTAACAAACGTGGGTGAATATCCTTTTACAGTCCTGTTCATCATTAATTATCAATTATCTCCTTTTACCCTAGTGAATTTGAAAATTTGTGGTTAAAGCAACATTTTTGTGGTAAAAAATGTAATAAATAAAATATTTTTTACTTTTCACGACTCAACATTATAAAGTTCTGTAAAGCACATGGGGGTTCAAGGTGCTCACCAAAAATCTACATAAATTCCTTGAGGGGTTTAGTTTCCAAAATGCGGCCATTTGTGGGGGTGCTCCACTGTTTAGGCACATTAGGTATCTCCAAATGTGATATGGAGTCTGTTAATGATTCTAGTTAATTTTCCACTCAAATGACACTCCTTCGCTTGTGAGCCCTGCTGTGTGCCCAAACATTGGTATTCCGCCACATGTGGGACATCACCATACTCGAGACAAATTGCTTAATAAATGTTGATGTCCATTTTATTCTGTTCCCCTTATGACAATGATAAAATTGAGGTTAAAAGAACATTTTTGTTCTGCAAGATGTGCGGTAATAGTGTATTCAAGAGAAATTGTACAACCACTTTTGGGGTTTGTTTTATCCTGTTGCTGTTGTGCTTACCACACATCTACATAAATTCCTTTGAAGGTCATGTTTTAAAAATGGGTAATTTCTGGAGGGTTCCACTGTTTGGGCACATCAGGGGCTCTCCAAATGTTACATGGTGTCAGCTATTGGTTACAGCCAATTTTCCATTCAGAAAATCAAACAGCCCTACCATGCACCCAAATAGTGGTTTTCCTACACATGTACGGTTTCTGTGTACTGAGAAGAAATTGCACAAGTTGTATGGTGCAATTTCTTCTAATACCCTTATGAAAATTAAATATTAGAGCCTAAAGTAACATTTTTGTTAGAAAAAGTAAAATTTTCACTTTTTTCCTTCCACATTGCTGTAGTTCCTGTGAAGCACCCAAATAGTTATTAAACTTCTTGAATGTGGTTTTGAGTCTTGAGGGGTGCAGTGTTTTGAATGGTGTCAATTTTGGTTATTTTTTGTCATATAGGCCCCTCAAATTGATTTCAAATGTGATGTGATCGGGAAAAAAAAATGGTTTTAAAATCTTGTTGTTAAAATGTGAAATTGCTGATAAACTTTTAAACCTTGTAACTTCCTAAAAAAAATGTTTTACACATTGTGCTGATGTGCAGTGTACCGTATATACTCGTGTATAAGCCGACCCGTGTATAAGCCGACCCCCCTACTTTTGCCCCCAAAACCTGGGAAAATTTATTGACTCGTGTATAAGCCGAGGGTGGACCCCAGCACAGGTATACAGCCCCCAGCAGTGTGGTATACAGCAGCCTCCCCAGTGGTATATACAGGCCCCAGCAGTGTTACAGCAGCAGCCCCAGTGGTATATACAGCAGCAGCCCCAGTGGTAGTATACAGCAGCCCCAGAGGTATATACAGCAGCCCCAGTGGTAGTATACAGCAGCAGCCCCAGTGGTAGTATACAGCAGCAGCCCCAGTGGTAGTATACAGCAGCAGCCCCAGTGGTAGTATACACGCAGCCCCAGTAGTATATACAGCCCCAGTGGTAGTATATAGCCCCAGTGGTAGTATATATACAGCCCCAGTGGTAGTATATAGCCCCAGTGGTAGTATATAGCCCCAGTAGTAGTATACAGCCCCAGTGGTAGTATATAGCCCCAGTGGTAGTATATATACAGCCCCAGTGGTAGTATACAGCCCCAGTGGTAGTATATAGCCCCAGTGGTAGTATACAGCCCCAGTGGTAGTATATAGCCCCAGTGGTAGTATACATACAGCCCCAGTGGTAGTATATAGCCCCAGTGGTAGTATATAGCCCCAGTAGTAGTATACAGCCCCAGTGGTAGTATATAGCCCCAGTGGTAGTATATATACAGCCCCAGTGGTAGTATATAGCCCCAGTGGTAGTATATATAACAGCCCCAGTGGTAGTATATAGCCCCAGTGGTAGTATATAGCCCCAGTGGTAGTATATAGCCCCAGTAGTAGTATACAGCCCCAGTGGTAGTATATAGCCCCAGTGGTAGTATATATACAGCCCCAGTGGTAGTATATAGCCCCAGTGGTAGTATATAGCCCCAGTGGTAGTATACAGGGCCCCAGCAGGGCCCCCCTCATAATTTGGCGCTCCCACCTCAGTTTCTGGGCCCCACCGCATGCAGCGCTGCACATATACATTACGTGTCTAGCAGCTGTTACCCTCCGGTGGCAGATCGCGGCTCCCGGCTCCGGGCTCCATCTTCCTCGCTGTCTTCCTGCTTTGTGACCGGCGCGATGACGTCATCGCGCCGGTCACATGACAACCAGGAAGACAGAGAGGAAGATGGAGCCCGGAGCCGGGAGCCGCGATCTGCCACCGGAGGGTAACAGCTGCTAGACACGTAATGTATATGTGCAGCGCTGCATGCGGGGGGCCCAGAAACTGAGGTGGGGGCGCCAAACTTTGAGGGGGGCCGTATGACTCGCGTATAAGCCGAGGGGGGGACTTTTCAGCCCAATTTTTGGGCTGAAAAACTCAGCTTATACGCGAGTATATACGGTATATGTGGGGAAAGTTATGTATTAACTATTTTGTGTGATCTAATGCTCAGGTTTAAGTGTATAAAAATGTAATGTTTGAAAATTTCTACATTGTAAACATTTTCACCAAATTTCAGATTTTCCACAAATAAATGCTAAACATATCATCCTATATTTACCAACAAAATGAAGTCCAATATGTCATGAAAAAAAACCTCTCAGAATCACTGGGATCCGTTGAAACGTTCCAAAGTTAAAACCTCAATAGGTGACACTGGTCAGAAATGAATAAAAATGTCCGGTCATTAAGGTAAAACAAGTTGGGGTAAAGGGGTTTCAATCCTGATGAATTAGACAATTCATTACAGCATCTTCAGAGCAGTATGTGAAGTCAGATATGGTATCGTAATTTTGGTAACTTCCATTGTACAGTTCTAAATACATAAAAATTCTGGTAAAAAATATGTACTTTCACTAGATCTGATGAACGCAGCTACACCGCCATAACTCGTAGTAATATCTAACTAATAAAGAAGATAGAGTATACCTATTTCTCCCTGCCTATTCTACCCAGCATCTACAAGACTGCTTTATCTCATTATCTGGAATTTCTATCCCTCCTTTGAAAGGCACAGTGGCCAGCGTAGCACGGGAGCAGTTTTCAGACCCTACTACAGGACTTACATTGCTCAAGGATATTCAGTGATGCCTTCCTGGCAAAACAAGCGCTTAATACCGGAGCAGCAATCACAGTGCACTACAACCCCACCCCTTCCCCAACTAGACCAACAGGTATCACCCAAGAGCACCCTCTATTTCTTTATCACATTCTTTTTTATCACATGTACTTTTCCCACTATGGGACCCACAGTGTGAACCTCTCATTACACATAAATTGTTTGTGATTGTTTGTATTGTAGTTTCAATATCATTATGTTCAACATTTTTCTTGCATAATCTATTCAATACGTTGACGTTTTTTGCTTTGCAATATCTCATTAAAATATTGGAAATTATGTAAGCATATAATGGAACATTGTGCTTGTTCTTATTCATTGAAAGAGAATTTTTTTTACGTACAGAACAATCTCAGAATAATATGTTCTTCATACATAAATTATTTGATCTCTGTTAATATAATTGGCATTTAGCAGTTTTGGCATTTAGAGAAACATATCTAAGATAAAATTAAAATGAATATTTTAGATTAATTGAAAAAATGACCCTTATTTTCAAACATTGCCTTTCACTTATCCATTACAACAGGTGCTAATCACAATTTGCAAATTTGAATTAGAAAATTAAATTGGCAAAACTGTTTAATTCAACTTACCTTAAAAGAAACTAATTTTCTAAACTATTTTATTCTGCCACTTTAATGTAATTGTAATTTCACTCTTTTGGTACATTTAAGTAGATTATGTTCTACATCTTTTTGGATGGACTAAATTTATTTTAATATACTTGTTTAAGTAATAATGTGGTCAAAATCATCTCAAAATACCCAGCGGGATGGATAGGAAGATAGATATCATTTTTGGATTCAGTAGCTATTCTTCTTTCATAAAATAGATGGAAATAAAAGTTTAATTTACTGAAAATATTATTTCTAACCTAGCTACACTAATTTAAATAATAACTTTTTATGTAAAGCAACAGCTCTAATGTAACAATTTTGCAAAACATTATAAATACGTTGATATGAAATACTGTATAAAGGTTATGATTAGGGATGAGGGGGTATCCGCTATAATCGTAATGAGTACTTTGTAATAATCTTGTATTTGTTCTGAATAGCGAGTACAATGCAAGCCAATTGGAAATGTGAGTATTTTTCTGCTGGACCCTACAGGAAGGCTTTAAAAAGGCAGAGATGGATGAGATCATGCTCAAACTGCATGGGAACAGTTGGCAGACATGATTCCACTGTCTGCATACTGTTCTGCCATACAGCTGTGCCAGAACCTAGTGAAGATAGATAGATAGATAGATAGATAGATAGATAGAAGAGGTAGATTGGGCATACAAGATTCCTGCTACTGCTCCAGGGGCTGCTCCGTCTCCCACGCTCCTCCTCAATCACTTCCAGGTCAATTCTGTCTCTGGCTCTATCACTTCCTGGGCCGCCCATTAAGCTACTTGCATAATCACTGTCAGGCAAACAGCCAATCACAGATGCTCACACTCTGTGAGTGCCTCTATTATTGGCTGTTGTAGTCAGAATGCATTTCCACAACCTGGACAGTGATTGTGTTTGGTTGCCATACTTATTAGTGTATGGCAACCAACCTACCATCATAGCGTGTTAAATAAATAAATAAATAAATAAATAAGACTTGCGCTTAATCCTCAGACAGAATTAACACATCCATTCCCATGGTCTCTGATGTAGTAGATCTTTGACTATCCAGGAAGAAAGAAGTAGGGGATCTTGTGTTTTTTTTTTAATAAAATAATTTTTCTCTGTGTTGTTTCTTTTTTACTATTTAGCTGAGATTCGTAATGGCCGGGTCTAACTTGGCCTGACATTTCTACTTTAAAAAATCCACCTGAGGAAGACGGCAGTCCGCCGTAGAGACGCATAGTGGTATGTTCAGAATAAACTAAGTAACAAATTACTTAAAGTTTACCGTAGTCTATTCTGTACTAAAGCGCTCTCCATGACCACAAATTCTATTTATCTTTCTAAAAATTCCCTTCCCCGGGCTTGTGGCCTAGCTGCTCGCACAGAGGGACTGAGTTACCAGATGATTGAAGGACCTGCGGTGACGTCTGGAGTGATGCGGCGGTAATGTAACGGGACCTTCAACGTGATCCGTACTAGGAAGTGGACGCGGCAGTGGACCCGGAGCTTCATCACAGTGGCTTATGCAAACCGACGTTGTGCAAATTTGATAGCAGGTGAGCAGACACACCCCTCGTTACCCCTCACATCACCCCACTTCACCACCATGTATTATTCATGTGCGCTCTCCTGTCTCTCTTTCTCTCCTTTAAGAATCTCAGGGCTTAATACCAGCTGGCAAAACAAAGGTGATATTAATCCCTTATTACCCAGCGTGCCACTGCCACCAGGGCTGCTGGAAGAGCCTGGTAAAGCACCTGAAAATGGCACTATGATAAATGGACCATTTTCAGGGGCGGCTGTGGGCTGCTATTCTTTAGCATTGGGAAGGCCCTAAAATAATGGACCCTCACTCCGCTGACAATACCAGCCCTCAGCTGCCTAGTTTTACCTTGGCTGGCAATTAAAAAGAGGGTGTAGCCAATGTAGCCTAGATCACCTGTAGGTGATGAGGGTGCAAATTGCAGCAGGTGATCTAGGGTCGAGATGAAGTCTGCCCACTTAGCAGTGGGGGGGTGGACAAGGAGGATAGAGATATCAGTGTTAGGACTCATCAGACCTGAAGTCACTTTGTCGCAGTTGATGAGCAAACAGACATTGGCCAATGTATGTACCAAGAACTTCAGAAATAAAAAAATAAGATTTTGAGTTTTTTGAAAAAAACGTAAATTTTTAAACTTTTTTCTCAAATATATATAGCTTGTTAGCATTTGTACATCATTGGTAGTAGCTGAGTGCTGCAGAGTACTTTTTTCTAGTTTTTTGACCCAGCGTCCCTGCTGGCACCAGTTCACATTTTGTCTGTGAGTGCTGTGCAGTTTTTTTTCTGTTTTGTATCTTATGGAGTTGCTGGCTCCACGCTGCAATTTGCACCCCCATCACCTACAGGTGATCTAGGGTCGAGATGGAGTCTGCCCACTTAGCAGTGGGGGGGTGGACAAGGAGGATAGGGATATCAGCATTAGGACTCATCAGACCTGAAGTCACTTTGTCGCAGTTGATGAGCAAACAGACATTGGCCAATGCATGTACCAAGAACTTCAGAAATAAAAAAATAAGATTTTGAGTTTTTTGAAAACACCGGGCACTCCACGTGACACACTAAACAGGGCTGTCACTCCTGTGACTCATGCAGCTTGCTCTGGCGGTGCCGGCATGTAAGTAAATCCAATTCAATAGCATAGAAATTAGACCCGCACTCACCATTAGTCGATCTTGCAAACTTTTATTCTTGATTCAGTCCATACATATAAACATCAGCAGGGGAGGGGGTGCGGGGACGGAATATGTTCATATGTATGGACTGAATCAAGAATAAAAGTTTGCAAGATCGACTAATGGTGAGTACGACTCTAATTTCTATGCTATTGAATCAAATATATATAGCTTGTTAGCATTTGTACATCATTGGTAGTAGCTGAGTGCTGCAGAGTACTTTTTTCTAGTTTTTTGACCCAGCGTCCCTGCTGGCACCAGTTCACATTTTGTCTGTGAGTGCTGTGCAGTTTTTTTTCTGTTTTGTATCTATCTATCTATCTATCTATCTATCTATCTATCTATCTATCTATCTTCACTAGGTTCTATTATAGCTGTATGGCAGAATAGTATACAGACAGTGCACCTCATGTCTGTATACTGTTCCCATGCAGTTTGATCACGTCTTATCCATCTCTGCCTTTTTACAGGCCCCCCAGAAATCATTGCTATTCTGTCTTGAGTGTCTTTTTTTACTTTGGTTATACTGCACCTGTCAATCACAGCAATGCCATAATCAAAGGTAAATATGACATTACTATGACTGGCAAGCAATCCCAGCATGTTTATTGACTGAAAATCAGTCAAAAAACATGCTTTTCTGCTCACTTTAATATCACGAGAAAAATCTAAAAAACCTGCCGAGAGCCGAGTATCCCAAATACTGTGCTATCCATGCGAGTAGTGAATAGTAACGAGTATACTCGCTCATCACTAGTTATGATCATACTGTTTAATAATGCTAATTGATCATCCTAAGACATATTATATCTAATTAAATGAAATCAACTAATTTACCAAACCATATACAAAATTTGAGTATTATAATTATAATTAATTTAAATATAATATTTTATTGAATAATATTAAAAAACAAATTACAATTAATAAAAAGAGGTTGGAATTTAAAGATTCAAAATGTCAAAGTTTAGCAGATGATTAAATACTGTAAATTACCTTTTAGCATTGTAATCCTTGCAACCCGTTATCAATTTATTGATTTATTTTTTTTATCATTGTTTTTTCTTTTTTGGTTCAGTTTTAATCCTTTTACCCCAAGCCCTGTTTTTACCATCCTGACAATGTCAATTTATTAAATTCTGATCACAGTCACTTTATCAGGCAACAACTCTGAAAAGCTTCATCATATCGCAACATCTGAGAATGTTTTTTTTTTTATGACACATTGTACTGCATGTTAGAGATAAATTTAGCTTCATATGTTTTTTCACAATTTTTACACTTTGAATTTTTATCCACTAAACCAGATACTGTATATACTCGTGTATAAGCCGACCCGTGTATAAGCCGACCCCCCTAGTTTTGCCCCCAAAACCTGGGAAAACCTATTGACTCGTGTATAGCCGAGGGTGGACCCCAGCACAGGTATACAGCCCCCAGCAGTGTGGTATACAGCAGCCTCCCCAGTGGTATATACAGGCCCCAGCAGTGTTACAGCAGCAGCCCCAGTGGTATATACAGCAGCAACCCCAGTGGTATACACAGCAGCAGCCCCAGTGGTATATACAGCAGCAGTCCGAGTGGTATATACAGCAGCAGCCCCAGTGGTATATACAGGCCACAGCAGTGTTACAGCAGCAGCCCCAGAGGTATTACAGCAGCAGCCCCAGAGGTATATACAGCAGCAGCCCCAGAGGTATATACAGCAGCAGCCCCAGTGGTATATACACACCCAGTGTTATACAGCAGCACCCCAAAGGTATACACAGCAGCAGCCCCAGAGGTATACACAGCAGCAGCCCCAGTGGTATATACAGCAGCAGCCCCAGTCGTATATACAGCAGCAGCCCCAGAGGTATATACAGCAGCAGCCCCAGAGGTATATACAGCAGCAGCCCCAGAGGTATATACAGCAGCAGCCACAGAGGTATATATAACAGCAGCCCCAGAGGTATACAGGCCGCCCGCCCGTCACCCCCATCAGTATACAGGCGCTGCCCCCATTAGTATCCAGGGTTCCCCTTGCTGCCGCAAACCTGTAAAGTAAGATCATTATACTTATCACTGTCCTGTTGCCACCGCCGCTGCTCTGCATCGCGCTCCTCCGGCTTCATCCGGCTTCTTCCAGCTTCCTCCTCTGGGCACAGACAATGACGTCATTCCGGAGGAGGAAGCCGGAAGAAGCCGGATGAAGCCGGAGGAGAACGATGCAGAGCAGCGGCGGCCGGCAGTGATAAGTATAATGATCTTACTTTACACGTTGGTGGCAGCAAGGGGGGGCCCTGGATACTGATGAGGGGGGCACCTGTATACTGATGGGGGTGGCGGGCGGGCGGCCTGTGTACTCGCCGTATGACTCATGTGTACGCCGAGGGGGGGACTTTTCAGCCCAATTTTTGGGCTGAAAAATTCGGCTTATACGCGAGTATAAACGGTAGGTATATCTCACAAAATAAATACTAAATGATTTTTGCTACGTCTTCTTTTCATCAGCATTTTTTAAACATTTTTTTAGGAAGTTATAACTATTAAAAGTTTTTTAGCAGTTTCTTATTTTTCCTTCCATTATTTTTTGTTTGGAATCACATCAGATTTAAAGTGACTTTAAGGGGACTACAGTTGAAACCAGAAGTTTACATAAACTATGTCAAAAGACACATGTGCATGTTTTTCTCAATATATGACATGAAATCAGAATAAATCTTTCCCACTTTAGGTCAATTAGGATTATTATAACTATTTATATTTGCCAAATGGCAGAATAATAAGAGAATGAAAATGTTTTAAGGCATTTTTACTTTCTCTAAAGTCACAAGTTTACATCGCTAAGATTATTATGCCTTTAAACAATTTGGGACAGGCCATATGATGATGTCATGTATTTGGAACCTTCTGATAGGTATATTGGCACCATCTGAGTTAATTAGAGACAAACCTGTGGATGTAATTTAATACACACCTGACACACACTGCTTCTTCTAAGAAATTAGCCAAGATATCAGGAAGAGAATTGTAAACTTGCACAAGTCTGGTTCATCCTTGGATGCAATTTGCAGATACCTGAAAGTGCCTCGTTTATGTGTACAAACAATTATATGCAAGTACAAACAAGATGGGAATGTACAGCCATCATGCCACTCAGAAAGGAGATGGGTTCTATGTTCAAAAGATGAACGTGCTTTGGTCCAACTTGTATATATCAACCCAAGAACAAAAGAAAAATCCTTGTGAAGTTGATGGCGGAGACAGGTAAGGTTGTGCCATTATCCACAGGGAAACAAGTACTGTATCAACGAGGGCTGAAAGGCCAATTTGCCAAGTAGAAGCCAGTATGCCAAAAGAAACAAAAAAGCCAGGTTAAGTTTTTAAAATGCACACAGAACAAAGACCAAATTGTTGGAGAAATGTCCTTTGGTCTGACGAAACTAAAATTGAACCATTTGGCCCTAATAACCATTGTTACTTTTGGAGGAAAAAGGGAGAATCTTGGAAGCCTAAGAACATCATCCCAACTGGGAAATACAGGGGTGGCAGCATAATGTTGTGGGATTGTTTTGTTGTAGGAGGAACTGGTGCACTTTGCAAAATAGATGGAAAGAAAGAAGTTTTTTGTGATAATACTAAAGCAATATTTCAAGACATCAACCATGAAGTTAAAGCTTGGATGGAAATGGGTCTTGCAATTGGACCATAATCTAAAGCATACTGCCAAACTGGTTAAAAAGTGTTTTAAATATAACAAAGTCAATGTTTTGGAGTGGCTATCAATAAGCCCTTACCTCAATCCTATTGATCATTTATGGGTGAAACTGAAAAGCAAGGTGACCTACAAACATAGTTACACCAGTCAGAAGGAATGGGCCCAAATTCCTACCAGCTACTGTGCCAAGCATGTGGAAGGATATCCAAAGTTTGAACCAAGTCTTCCAGTTTAAGGACAATGGTATCAAATACTATGAAATGTATGTAAACTTGTGACTTAGAAGAAAGTAATAAAAATGCCCTAAAACATTCTTTATTTCTCATTATTCTGGCAATTGACAAATATTAATAATTAGGGTAATCCTACTTGAACTAAAATGGGAAAGTTTTATTCAATTCCATGTCAGATAGTGTGAAAAGCATGTGCGTTTCTTTTTATGTAGTGTTTGTAAACTTCTGATCTAAACTGTATGTGGCAGACAATGCCCCAAAGTGACATAATTTGAAAAACTGCACCCCTCAAAGTGCCGAAAACCACATTCACATTTAGGTGTTTTAAGGAATTAGAGTAATGTGGAAGGAAAACATTTTATTTTATTTTTTTCCCACAAAAATGTTACGTTAATCTCAATTTTTTTTTAATTTTAATTAGAGTAAAAAGAAAAATGGACCATGGATGATAAGTTGTGCAATGTCTAATGAGTATGCCACTACCCCAAATGTGGTAGAAAAGTATGGTTTTGGCCCATGTCAGTTCTTGGAAGGGAAGGAGTTACATTACACTCTTGGAGCGTAAAATTGGCTGAAATTGATAGCCTTTGCAGAATCCATTATATGCTGAAACAGTTTAATCCCTTTACAAAAGACCCTATTTAGGAAACTACACTACTCAAGGAATTTATTTAGAAAAGTGATGAGCATCTTGAACTCACAGGTGCTTCACAGTTCTGTATAATGTTAAGCTGTGAAAATATTAAATTACATTTACACCATAAAAATGTTACTTTAGCCTCATATATATATATCATTTTAAAAAGAGTAAAAGGAGAAAATAAACAATGAAGTTTGTTGTGCAATTTCTTCTAATTATGCCAAAACCTATATGTAGTTAAAAACTACTTTTAATGCACAGAGCGAAGCTCATAAGTGAAGGAGTGCTATATTATAGTGTAGATTTTGCTGTTTCGGGTGCTATGCCACAATTCCAGGTCCCCTGTGGCGACAGAACAGCAAAATGCTCCCTTAAAACATAGCTGTTACTTGCATTTTTGTTTAATCATAATGTGCAGCAAGAAATTCTAATAAGCTTTCAAATATACTTTATAAGTGAAATCTAGAGGAAAACCATTCATAAACCTTCCATAAGGTGTCCCCACTAGATTGAATCTGAAGCAGACATATGTTCATTCTCAGTCAGATCCATCTTCACACTGAATATAGGCATGTAACCATATAAGGGAGGGGGCATGAATTACACTGTGTGCAAGCTCCTAACTGCAGCTGATGAGGTGACAGTGTATCAGATTACCTCAGGTTACAGAACAGTGCTGAGCAATGTCAGAAAGTCAGGATCAATGCAAACTCCTCTGCCCTTTCCTTGGTACAAATGTCTCTGAAATTCCATCTGGCTCCTTCACTGCTGGCTTCCCCACAATTCAAGATATCTATTGTCTCTTCTCTGCTGTCCTATTTCACTGCTCACTGTTATCAGATGCTGACCATGCTCACATAGCCCTAAAATGCAGTTTATAGAAGTGCACAAAAAAGTTGAGAAAATAAGTCATATGGCACAAAAAAGCATTATCTTAGCTGCTGTGTGACCCATCATTAACAACCAGTGCAGTATTGTTTTTTTTTGTTTTTCAATGAAATTGACATTTACATTTTAAGTGACCCATTTTACAAACTACACCTCTTCATGAATTTAGCTAAGAGTGCAGTAATGATATTGACACCAAAGAAACAGACTTTATATTATTGAGTAGCAAAGACAAAATAATTGCATTTTTAACACAAATATTTTGTTTAGCCCCAGATTTTACAGTATTACACAAGTGAAATGGATAAAAATGGCACAAAATCTTGTCGCTCAATTTCTGTTAAACATGACAATACTCCATATGTGTCTGCATAGTACTGCTTAGATACACGGTAATGCTCAGGAAGGAAGAAGTACTAGTTGATTCTTATAGCACAACTTTCATTTAATATAGTTTGCAGACTAGTCAAGTTATGCTCAAATGTTTGCATACCCCAGTAGATTTTTTGCTACCTTGGCCTTTTTTCTGAGCATATGAATGATAACACAAAAACTTTTTTTTCAACTCATGGTTAGTGGTTTGGTGAAGCCATTTATTGTCAAACTACTGTGTTCTCTCTTTTTAAATTATAATGACAACCAAAAGCATCCAAATGACCTTGATCAAAAGTTCACATACCCTATTGATTTTGGCCTGATAACATGTACAGAAGTTAACACAAATGGGTTTGAATGGCTAATTAAAGTAACATCTTCACCTGTGACCTGTTTGCTTGCAATCATTATGTGTGCATAAAAGCTGAGTGAGTTTATGGGATCCAGACAGACTCTTGCATCTTTCATCCAGACACTGACGTTTCTGGATTGTGAGTCATGGGGAAAGCAAAATAATTGTCAAGGGATGTACGAGAAAAGATAGTTGAACTGTGTAAAACAGGAAATGGATACACAAAGGTACCCAAGGAATTGATAATGACAGTCAGCAGTCTTCAAACTGTGATTAACAAATGGGAAATCAGGTGGTAGATCAACAAACGTTTTGGCAACAACTGCCAGGAAAATTGTTCGGGATGCAAAGATAAACCCATAACTAACATCAGCTGAAATACAGGACTCACTGAAAACTAGCAGTGTGGCTGTTTCAAGATGCACAATAAAGAGGCACTTGAAGAAAATGGGCTGCATGGTTGAGTGGCCAAAAGAAAGCCATTACTGCACAAATGCCAAAAAGTATCTTGCCTACAATACGCCAAACAGCACACAGACAAGCCTCCAAACTTCAGAAACAAGGTAATTTGGAGTGTTGAGACCAAAATCTAAATTTTTGGCCACAACCAAAAATGTTACATTTGAAGATGTGTTAACAAGACCTATGATGAAAGGAACATCATTCCTCCTGTAATGCATGGAGGGGGATCACTAATGGTGTGGGGATGCGTAAGCTACAAATGCTCAGGAAACTCAGCAAATACTGGAGACATATTTGCACTTGTCAGCCCGGAAGCTGCGCATGGGATGTACTTGGACGTTCACACCTGAAAACGATCCAAAACACAAGGCCAAGTCGACCTGTCATTGGCAACAGCAGAACAAAGTGAAGGTTTTGGAGTGGTCCTCTTATGGTATAAGAGATAAAATGGCTTTATCTTTCAGTTTGACCACAGTGATATTAGATTTTTATAGGTTTTAAGATTTTACTACTATTCATTTTTCATATTTTAGCTGATAGTGACATGTGAATACTTGTTTTTTTTGTGGGATGAGTTAAACTTTTTTTGGTACTATTTTTGGACAAATAATATTTTTTCATCACTTTCTATTCTGAATTTTGGGAAGCGAAATAAACATAAACAAGAAATTCAGGACATATGTTTTCTATGCCAATCACCATGAAGTAAAATTAATTACATGGCTTTATTCTTTGAGGTTGTTCCATTACATCAATACTACATTTATTTTGTTTTTATGTTTTAGCACTTTTACACAATTAAAACTATTTTATTTAAATAAAAGTTATTTTTACATTAATTTATTTTGAAACTTGTAGTTTTATATTTCTCTTTTGATGCAGCTAAATGATTTTTGCAGGACAAGATGACATTTCCAGTGGTACCAATTTTATTTACATTCAACCTTTTGATATAATTTTATTACTCAATGAAAGCACATTTTTTATACACTTTTTTAAACTATTTTCTACTGTTTTTACTGAAGGGTTAAAAAGTGTGACAGTTTTATAGATCAGGTCAGTCTGGAAACTCCAAGTATTTGTTCTTTCTTTTTTTTTTTTGTTATATATACATTATATACATATACATATATATATATATATCTATATATAGATATATATAATATCTATATATAGATATATATCTATCTATATATATAGCTGTATATATATATATATATATATATATATGTACATAGACCAATAACGACTGCAGCACTCCAATATCGATGTATTTTGCCTTTAATGGCCTTCAGGCATCTCTGTGGGACGTTTCGGTCCTCAGACCTTCTTCCGAAACGTCCCACAGAGATGCCTGAAGGCCATTAAAGGCAAAATACATCGATATTGGAGTGCTGTAGTCGTTATTGGTCTGTATAGGGGAGTGAAGGAACTAATCCCTGGACTGATTTGCACAAACCCTATAGGGGATTAAGTGCTGCTCTTAATTTTCTCTATATATATATATGTACATATATATATTTATTTATTTTTCATCTTTTTGTTCTTTCTTTTGTGATTTTTTTAAAATATTTTACACTATTTGTTTGCCTTTTCCTTCCATGGGATATCACCTTTCTATGCGCTAATCACCGGTGTAATACCCTGCCATAGATTTGCAGAGTATTAGAGTGGTCAATCTGACAGAGGCTGGAGACTCAAGGAAGGATCTTTCAGAGACCATACCTGGTTGAGCCTTAGCCATTTTCCACCTTGGGAACACCATGGCGATAATCAACATAATGCATTCACATTTGCATTGTGCCATTGGAAGAAAGTAGAAGCTCACTCCCTCTGGTAGCCAGATCAATGCTGCTGTCAGTTTTAACAGTGGGATCAGAGGAGTTAAATGCCCATGATTAGTGATGAGCGAACCCCCCGATACTTGGGATTGGCGGGGTCACCCAAAGTTTTTGTAAAGTTTGAGCTTGGGGCCGGGGAAGAACTTGCGTCCGAACCCCCCGAGCTTGAACTTTACTGACATGGAATGGAGGGGGTGGGCCGGGGGGGCTGTAAAAAAACCATAAAACATTAATAAACATCATATTCATACTTACTGCTCCCGTATCCTCTCGCGGCTGTTTCTGCTTCTGGGGCCGCTCATTAACTTCCGGTATTAATTCACTGTACTGTCGGCGGTCTTCGGCAATCTTCGGCTTTTTCCGGCCGGCGTTCGGCAGTGTTCAGGCTGTCACGGCAGGGTTCACCCACGGTCATGGCCCAAGAGGTTAGGACCAGCTTTGTATTATCAGCTGGCCCTAAGCCTGAAATTCATGGGGTCACGCAAATTTTAGACATGGCCACCATGAATTTCTAGTAAAATGTTAAAGCCAAACACAACACAGAGAAAAATATTTTACTAGAAATAAAACAAAAAAACACACTTAAGGTACCATTACACAAAACAATATTGCTTGCAATTTCACTGGCACTTTGCTAGTTGCAGTGAAATCATGGACACATTGTTCCATTTTGTACATGGCAACAAAATAGAACAATGTGTCCATGATTTCACTGCAACAGCAAATTGCCAGTGAAATTGCAAGCAATATTGCTTCGTGTAACGGTACCTTTACAGACTCCATCTTTATTATAAAAATAATCTTCAGTCCAATGTAGTCCAAACGAGAAGCAATCTCAGCTCTGCATCGCTCTGCATAGACGACATACATCTATGCAGAGTGAGAACAGGCTGAGCACTGACTGTGACAGTCAGGGTTCACCCCATGTCAAAGCTCGGGCCATGACCATGGGTGAACCTTGCCATCACAAAATCAAGTCTGATTACTGAAGAAGAGAGATCTTTACTCAATGGTTCATTCCCATCTTTCTCCGAACTAAGATAGCCTTAAAGGTACCTTTACACGCCACCACAGAGTGCAGCAACCGGTAGGCACCGAACGTGCACGCACGCGTTTTTAACGGTGGATACCGATCACCGATGCCGCATATACATGCCGCCACAACGTGCTCCACTGAAGGTATTTTTGTTCCCCGGAAGTGCCGACGGGTGCCGCGGCTTACTACATGTGGAGTACCTTCCCTGGTTTACACGCTGCTACCACAAAGGAATATGGGCGTACATCTTTCGCACCGCAAGTACATAGGCGTGACAGAGTTGTGTTTTCCATGACGCTCGTACGCTGATTGGACATAGCATCATGATTGGCCAGCCTGCGCAGGAAGGCTGGCCAATACAATGCGCCATTGCAAATGTGGAGTGTGACTGGTCAGCTCATTAAATATGGCGCCCTGTTCAGGGACAGCCATTGGTTACACAGTAGCCCCCACCAATGATAGCTGATAGGGCGTGGTAACCATGACGCTGTGGCACGCCCCTGGGAATTTGTAGGCCACCAAATACCGTGCCTGTGCCCCAATTACGCGCCGCCACCATAGGAATTGTTCCTTTCTGTTTTTGAGCACGGCTCAGAGCCAGGTATCCGAAGAGAAACTGCAGGACACAGGAAGGAAATTCCTGAATTACATGCCGCCATTTCGTAGTGATTTCATGGCAACAGGCACAATTGTGTCTGATGCCTGGCGGTTTCTCCCTTCCTGTGGCGGCGTGTAAAGGGTTACTTAGAGTTGTGGCTGTAGGTCTTAAGGCTGGGTTACACATAATGGTGTGCCAGTGACCCAACCAATGATCGGGATTGCTGGCACATCGCTATGTGATCGCTGGTGAGATGCCACACAGGCAGATCTCACCAGCGACCCGTGTAACGACCTCAACATTGTAGAAAAGAATATAAACTATTCTTTTCCACGATGTCAATGTCCTGCTACTGTATTTAGCAGGAGGACGCTAGTAACCAGGGTACACATCGGGTTACTAAGCACAGTGCGCTGTGCTTAGAGACCCAATGTGTACCCCGGTTACCAGCGCAATGTGCTTAGAAACCCGATGTGTACCCTGGTTACCAGGGAAAACATCAGGTTAGAATGGCATCACACACACGCCGATGTCTGCTGCCCAGCGGCAGACCAAGACTAAAAAAATGGTCCTGGCCATTCTGCAGCGATTAGCAAGCTGATCGCTGGTCGCTGCAGCATCTCACACTCGGCGACATTGCTGCGAGGTCGCTGCAACATCACAAAACCTGTGCCATAGCAGCAATATCGTTAGCAATATCGTTGCATGTAACAGGGCCTTAAGGAAAACTGGAGTTGAGTGTCTAGCTCATAGTCCAACCTCGGGATTTGAACCAAGGTGCAGGAGTTGTCATGCTCGCAGAGGCAGGAGCCTTAACCGTTAGGCCACTCAGTTAGACCTAACTGAAATCATGTAGATTCCTTCTGATAGTTTGTGTAGACACTGTTTGATGCCTTAGCCTTGGAATGTCACAACTAATTTAATTTGCAGTATAGAAAAGGTCAGTCATGGAACCAGTTATACAGACTTTTCTCCAAAGTGTCATAGAAGCTTTTTTTCAACAAGTTAATACTAGACAGCATGCTATTCATGTAACTGTGGGGAACCTATGTGGTTGAAATATTATACTATGGTCATCATCATCTTTGGAATTGTCTTTACAAAAATATCTTGGAAGGCATTAGTTGGCACTTGCAAAAGGCAATTAGTTAGCAGAGAATCTTAATGATTTGTGTTCTCAAGTGCATTGTGCATGGCAGAAAATTTGTAAGACAACCATTAATAATCTCATGGTTGTAAACCAAGGCTTCTCATGGTTGTAAACCAAGGTTTCTACTTTTACAGTGCACTAAATGAATCAAGAAGTTTGACAATTTTGTTTGCATTTTTTATGACTTGCATATCATTAAAGTTTCTATCAATGTTGTGATTTTGAGATTTCCAATTATTTACTTTCTTTTCTGCTGCAATATCAACATTGATGAACGTATACTGCAATCCTTAGATAGGCATCTAATTTAAAATAATGTTGTGAAAATATTTGAATCTCAACAAGAAAGGTCATCTTGTTAATGTGTGCGGAGGTTTTCATAGCCACTTGTCACTCAACCATATGACCTCACAACTATTCCCTGGTCTGGGAGATATTTGTTTTCAGACTGTATGCACTGTTTATAAGAGACCACAACAGGTAGGTCAGATAGAATAAAATGTATACCTTGCATAATAGGAATTTTTTCTCCATCTTTATGCTAAACTAAAAAACGTTTTAAACATATCTAATATTGTATAGTTATATTTTAATTTTATTTAAGTTTATTTTCTGCTAGGCTTAAGTAACTCATAGTATATCTGAAACCTGACTTTTCTGTATTTTAGCTGTAGTACTAAAAAACATAAAAGGATGAAGATTTTTGAAAAAGTGGAGATTCCAACAAGCAGCACCAATACCATATTTGATTATATCCATCATTAAACAAATACAGTAACATTTTCTAGATTTAAATTGACAAAGGTTTATTACTTATTGACTCATTACATCTATTGTGTGCTAAAAAACGTTTACTTAATACAGATGCATTAACCCCTTCATGACCAACGGCGTAACAGTACACCTTTGCCTATGTCCCTCCTTCTGATGTGAGCACAAGCACATGCTGAGCTCGTATCATCATCCACACATGTCAGCTCTTCTGATCAGCAGGAAATGTGAAGCTAAAGGCGGCTTCACACTGCGTTTTTGAGGTACCCGAGTGTATCTGTTTCAAAACGGATACACTTGGATCCCATGTATCCCTATGGGGCTCAGATTGGATGTGTGCCTTTTGCCATCCGATTTTGGCATCATCCGATCCTATCTGATTTAAGCATGGACACAAAATCGTAGCCTGCTGCGATTTTGAGTCCGAGAATGAAATCTGGACAGCATCGGATCCGAACCGATTCGAGCCCGATGACATGGGAGCCTATGGACATCGGATCCAAGTTGACCTCGGATCCGATGTTGGCTCCGTGGTTCCTGTCCTCCCTGCTTCTTCCTCCACTCCACTTGTCTATCCTTTCTCCCGCTATTCTATGCTGCCCCCACTATACTAACCTTTTCCCTGCCTTATTCCTATCCTTTTCCCTATTCTATTCTCTCTGTTTGTTAAAAAAATAAAAAAAATCCCTCCATGAGGATCTATTACTTCTGGCGCCTCCAGGGATTGTCACCATCTGTGCAGAAGATCCTGTGGTGATGTCAGAGAGCCGGTCAGCTGACATGTCAGGTGACTGGCTCTGTGACATCATCACAGGTCCTTCAGACACCAGATGGTGACTGTCGCATGAAGCCGTCGGAAGGTAATGTATCCTCAGGGAGGATTTTTTTTATTTTTTACATACTGGAGGGGGAGAGGACAGGGGGGAGGACAGGGGGGAGAGGATAGAGGAAAGTGAGAGCAGAGATAGAAGAGGGACAGACAGGGACAGATAGAGAAGAAGCAGGGACAGACAGGGACAGGCAGGGAGAACAGGATCCACACGGATCCTGCATAGAATCGGATTGGATGGCTATTTGCGATTGGATTGCAGGGATCTGTGTGGATCCGTGGCTGTCCATGGGGATCCTGAAAACACATGGATCCCCACGGACAGCCCAAAAACGCAATGTGAAGCCAGCCTAACAGCACCAAACAGATCTGCAATCTGATTGGTGCTGTTAACCATTTAGATCACAGCGGTGATCGCACCATTTCCATCATGGGACCTCGATGTGTTGCTCCAACAGCCCAGGGACCTGTGAGGATCCCTGATGCCAGTCATGGATCCCTTCCAGTGAATGCCTGGGAAGTGTACACCATACAACGCATGAACGATATCAGGGCCAATGCACGAACCACGTGACTTTTTATCGGAGTTGGACGCCGATATCAGGACGTGTAAAGTGGCCATCAGAGCAGAAATTCTCCATCTCCCCTATCAAAAATCATGTTTTTTGAACACCTTCTTCTCTAAAAGCTCAGGAAATAAAATCAGAGTGAACTCAGCCTAGGATATTACAAACACTGTAATTGTAGCCAATGTTTGCAAGGCAAGAATAGTGTCTTGTATCAATCATGCCAGTGTTCCTCACTTCCAGTCCTCCAACAGTACATGTTTTCAGGATGTCCTTAGTATTGCACAGGTGATAATTTCATTACCTGCAGATGACCAATATTATATTTCATGTGCTTAAATAATCTTATATATGCACCCCTGTTATGTACTATGTAATGGATGTATCTGACTGTACAGGGATATGGTCTAATCATACCACATCTCCTGTGCTGAGATAATCTTATATATGCACCCCTGCTATGTACTGTGTAATGGATGTGTCTGACTGTACAGGGACATGGTGTGATCATACCACATCTCTTGTGCTGAGATAATCCTGTATATGTGTCCCTGCTATGCACTTTGTAATGAATGTGTCTGACTGTACAGGGACATGGTCTGATCATACCACATCTACTGTGCTGAGATAATCTTACATATGCACCCCTGCTATGTACTGTGTAATGGATGTGTCTGACTGTACAGGGACATGGTGTGATCATAGCACATCTCCTGTGCTGAGATAATCATATATATGCACCCCTGCTATATACTGTGTAATGGATGTGTCTGACTGTACAGGGACATGGTCTGATCATATCACAGCTCCTGTGCTGAGCTAATCTTATGTATATGTCTCTGTTGTGTACTGTATAATGGATGTGTCTGACCTATAGGGACATGGTCTGATCATACCACATCTCCTGTGCTGAGATTATCTTATATATGTGTTCCTGCTATGTACTGTGTAATGGTTGTGTCTGACTGTACAGGGACATGGTCTCATCATACCACATCTCCTCTGCTGAGATCATCTTATATATGGGTCCCGGCTATATACTGTGCAAGCAGGATTTTTGTGTCCGCGAGAAAAATCCGAATACACCCGGATCCTCCAGGACAGATGGAAACTATCAGCTATCTGTCATCCAGCTCCATCTGGCCCCATAGCATACTATGGGGCCGAAATCCGGTCCGGGGCTGTTCGATTTAATTTATGACAATAGTGTTCAGATTCAGATTTAACAAGATCGACATTAGTTATTGCTTTAACTAAAAAATATAAAAATCCTTATTAAACTGAATAGAAATCAAAATTTATACACATCTGAAGATGTTATTTACCCTTCGAACATCTTTGCCAAATGTCTCACTGTAGCTGGTTCCAAGAATTTCAAACTGTACATGGGGATTTGAGCCATCCTCCCTGAACTCCATAATCCCAGTTAATCCTGATATGTGACCCTAAAGAAATAGGATTTGCAAAAAAAAAAGAGATTAGAGGCAACATTTTCAGAGTTCTGAAATGCAACTATCCAAAATATAAAGTTCATGATCCTTTACCCTACTTCTGTATGTACTGTAAAATCATAATTTAATTAGCAAAGTGCATATGGTAGATCTAACAACACAATATTAACACAAAAAGAAGCTGCATGTTTTATAATTTTATTTAGGTCTGAATATGTATTACAGAGAGGAGTTTACTGTTATAAAATTAACCACAGCATTATCTGTGTAACAGCTGGCTGGCATTAATAATATCAAACTAATTTTAATAAAAGAAAATATAATTTACGCAAAATATCAATGCTATAAATTAATCTGTTTCCCCAAATAACTAGGCAAATTTGAATTTCAGGCTGCTTTCACATCAGTATTTATTGGCATCAGCGGCAGATCCGGCAGTTTTGACCCATCTGCAACGTAATGGATCACAAGCGGTAAGATTACGGTCCACCTAATTCACTCCCTATGGAACTTGGGGATATGTGCAGCACTTGTGGATTTGCCGGATTCCTCAAATTCGGCACTTGCAACAATGGAAAAGAAACACTGCTACCGTAGCAGCATTTTTTTGACTCACCACAAGTGCCGAATCCAACAAAACTGCAAGTGCCGAACATATCAATAAGTCCCAAGAGAAATGAGTTAGGCGGCCGTCACACGCTACAATATCGTGAGCGATATTGTAAGCGATCACGTGCACACGCGATCGCTAACAATATCGTTCACATCGCTGGTGAGATGTCACACAGACAGACTCACCAGCGATGTGGGCCAGCGAGATCGCTGGTAACCATGGTACACATCGGGTTACTAGGCGCCGCGCGGCGCTTAGTAACCCGACGTTTACCATAGATACCATCTAACAGCATAGGCTCTGCCATTGGGAGATCGTTCATCGTGGTGTCAGACACCACGATGAAGCAGATTGAACAAGCGATGATCGCTTGATATGAGCTCCGGCTCTCATATCTGCGATCTAACGATCAAGCGATTTTACATTGTAAAATCGCTTGATCGCACCTAGCGATGCACAAACGATATCGTTTAAGCGATCAAAAAGCAGATCACTTAAACGATATCGTTCAAGAAATTGAACCGTGTGACGGCCGCCTTAGACCGACCAGAGCATTGCTGCAAGTGATCTATTACGCTGCAGATGGGTCAAAGCCGCCGGATCTGCCATGAATGGCATAAATTGCTGATGTGAAAGTAGCCTTAAAAACGCATTTTTTATTTGTTTGCCTCTCTGCAGTTCATTATTCATTACAGTTGTGCTTTCTTTTGGCATATCAAGGATGATACACTGGTACTTTTTTCATGCATTTTTAACACAGATTTTGAGAATCTACATCAAAATCTGCATGTCTATCCTGAAGTCAGTAAAGTCTATTAGGGTACCTTTACAACATTGCATGCAATTTCACTTGCAACTTACTGGTTGCAGTGAAATCATGGACACATTGTTCCATTTTGCTGGCGTGTACAAATGTAAAAATGTGTCCATGATTTCACTGCAACCAGCAAATTGCAAGTGAAATTTCATGCAAGGTTGCGACGTGTAACGGTACCCTTAAGGCCATGTTACACGTGGCGACATCGCCGCCGATTACATAGGTGATGTAGGGGCGTGGCCTATCAGCGGCGACATCGCCCCTACGTCGCCTCATGTAAAGGGGCGATGTCGGCACCGCTGGGAGGTTGCCTGGAACCAGGCGACCGATGTGGGGCGATGTGCACACATTGCCCCATGTAACCGGCCGCTGGCGACCTGACAGGCGATGGGAGCCATAGGGTCCCATTGTCCTGCATCGCCGCTGGGGTTTTGAGAAACCCCAGTGGGGATGCCGCCTGTCAGATCGCCGGCACGGTGCTATAGGTGTCGCCCCATGTAAATGGGGGACGGCGACGCTGGCGGGGCGCCAAAAACGTGCGCGCTCCCGCCAGTCGCTGCCGACATCTCCAGCCCCATCTCCAGGTGTGACGGTACCTTAAGAGTTCAGAAATGTTGTGGCCACATTTGTTTTTTTTTTCCATGCTGATTTGGTGCTCATTTTGGTGCAGAGAAAAGTAGCAGCATGTCAATTATAGCAGCATTTTTGGCAGTGTTGTTTCTTCATTAACGCCACTGTCAACATGAAAAAATGCTGCAAAAACAAATGTATGTTCAAACAATGCATTTCTAGTGCATTATTCAAAACTGCATGCTTTCTTGATTGTTCTGAAAAAACTCTCCCTCCAGAGTATAGATTCACTATTTAAGCAGCCAAGAACTGAGGACAGAAAAGCAGTGCAAAAACACACCTTTTCCCTGCATGCACAAAACGCACAGCATTGTGCAAAAAAACACATTGCAGATTTTGGTGTTTTTTTCAACCACAAGATGCAGATTTTTTCAGAAAATATCTGCAACAAAAAAAGCAGCATCGGCACATAGAATAATTGTGGTTTAGCTTCTGGAATTTTGGCAATGATATGGACTTTCCTTTTCTGTTTGCCATTGAAAAGGGTTAAGAATACCCCTGTTGTATATCATAGCTGATTTCAGCTTGCACTAAATTAACTCATGCTATAACTAAGGCTCTGTGCACTTTTTTTATTGTGCTTTTTTATTGTGCTTTTGATGTGTTTTGATGTATTTTATATTGTGCAGTTTTATCACAAAATTGCTTACAAATATTTATGCTAATAAAGTCAATGAGAATCCTGACATTTTGTGCAGATGTTGCTTTTGTTCTTTGCAGATTTGGTTCAGAAGTAAATCTGTAAAATATCAATTCTTGCAGCATTTTTGCACTTCAAATGCACTAAAAAATGCATTGGAAAATATGCGTGCAAACAATGCATCAAAAAATTCTTTGCATTTTTTGTGCATTATTCCTGAATGGAGATGCAAATTTTCTGCAACCAAATACTCAACGTGCGCCCATACCCTAAGGCTGGAAACACACTATCCTACTTACATGCAAGTCACTCGGATGAGACCCTGAATGGACTCTTTCTCTCTGAAAGGGAGTGTCAGCTGCTGGTGTTTTTGTGCAGCATCACACTTCCATCCAGAGAGGGAGAGGCCGTTCAGGGCCATTGATCCGAGTCTTGTCCGAGAGACTTGCATGTAAGTAGGATAGTGTTTAAACCAAGATACTTCCATGAGAATTTATGCCAAATATAGAAAAAGCACCTTATATTGCCAAAGTATTGCAAAAATATTTTATTTATGCTACATGTAAATAGCAAACATAGTGACATACAATCAAAAATAAAGTGACAGTGTGATTCAATATGACAGAGTCAGACCATGCAAGGGCTGCTAACCATCAATAGCGGTTACATAGTGATAGGTAACCCACACACATGGCAGGGGGGGATCGGTTTGAGGGCTGAGATGTTCTAGGATATCTCCTATTGGTATCCATACAGCACTACTCCCTTATCCTCCCTAATAATAGATTTTTCTGTAATTTATATAAAAGTATTTATAGAAAGATATTTGGTCAAATTTGTAATTTTTTTTTAAACCATTCAGGTTTCAAAATAAATAACCCTTTGAATTAATATTTCAGAGATGATTGAACAACTGATACGTTTATGTTATAAAGATCGTTTTTCTCTCATCCGATTATGTAAAAAGTGTGATCCTATGTTTCTCCACTTTTTTTATATTGTCAGTCCGTGAAATGTCATCCGAGTGAACCCACAGAGTTTAACACTAGAAGTCCCAGAGAGAGGTCATTTAATATTTTTACCTTTGGAACCCAGAGACGGGTTGAATGACCTGAAGGATTTTAGGCCACATTTACAAATGAAAGGATGCTAATTGGAGCCATCAGAGTTGTCAGTTTGGACTAAGGGTCATTTGACCCTCTTTCAGGACTTCAGGGGGAAGCTCTGAAATTTCTGGGACTTCTAGTGTTAATGGGTGAGTGCCATACAATTCTTGGAGTATCTCAAGAAAAGTATGGACCCAAAGACGTCCGCTGCCAAGCAATTAAGATATATCCAGAATTTCTTTTGGATACTTTATTATCCTACATGTTTCATAGTCATCCAGCTACTTCCTCAGGGCAGAAACATCCTGTTTTATCAGTTTATCATCAAATAGGGCCCTATATTGCTCTTCTTCTTTGTTCTAAATCCAGTTCTTGGAGGCGAATCATTCATGCTACGATCTTTTTCCTTCGACAGACTTGGTAAAGGAAAAAAATCAGGCATGTTCATGGCCCCATAGAATAGCATGGGGATCAGTGCTGTCAATCAAAACAATGGCTAGCACTCATCTGATTTTTACAGCAATGTGCACGACTCCTTACATATAGGCACGATGACACAACAAATCTCATATTTATTAAATGTAAATATGTTATGTTATATTTATTAAATGTTATTCAGTTGGGTATAAAATTAAATTGATATTAATATTATTATTTTTACTGTTTAATTTTTTTTAGATATTTTTCTTTCCAGTTTGTTTAGCAAATAGACATCACCAGATATGCCAACAGAAATATTTCTTCATTTATTTTCACATGGGCAGTGTAACAAAACTCAATATAAAACAAAGATACTGAAAATAAGTATTCTCTACTCAAAATAGTATTAAAGATTCCTCTCTAAATAGAATGAGCAGAGCGGTCAGTTGTTACCTTTTTTATGGTGTCCAACATAGACCTTCCACCATTCCAAGGTTTGGTTGACTTTCTCATGCAGTTCAAACTTGCCATACTGTGCCACTTTCTGTCTTCCAGCTTTCTATGGAAGGCATTAGCTAGCATCAGAACACTGTCATATAGATAAAGGTTGGACACCTGCAATACACAATATTTCTTTCATGTTAATGAAATGATTTAGTTTTTAATGTAGGAAACATATTTCTTTTAGGAAAAAAAGCAAAATATATTATGCTCAACCAGCCAACAGGCAACATTTTTTATTTACACAAAAATGCACTTTGTTACTATAACTGCTTAGCTTAGGAAGATAATGCATGACTATGTTTAAGGGTCGCTTTACACACACCAACTTCTGTGTCCAACTTCTGAACAGATCTTTGGTTGCAGTGAAATCATGGACAGATTGTTCCATTTTGTGGCTGTGTACAATGGAGCAATGTTCCATGATTTCACTGCAACCAAAGATCTGTTCAGAAGTTGGACACAGAAGTTGGTGTGTGTAAAGCAGCCCTAATGGTACCTTTACACGCCGCTACTGGATGGTGGCAACAACCGGGTACATGAGAGAAATGTATCTTGCACCGACAATTCAACCCGAGGTAGCGGTGTGTGAAGACGGTTGTAGCCACCCGCCAGTGGCAGCAAATGTTTCAGAGCACTGCCCTAAAACAGGTGGTTACCCAGCTGATGGTAGCGACCTGTGTCGGCGTGTAAAGAAGGAACAGAAGGGTTGTTTCTACACCATGCTATGTACCTGGTATGTACCTGGGGCGTGACACAGCCTCCAGGAAACCACCCCCCTTCAGCGATCATTGGAGGAAGCTCCTGCGTTATGATTGGCTGTTGCTGCATAGGGAGGCATATTTAAGGAGCTGACCAGTCACACTACACAATTGCTCGAGCGTCATGTATTAATCAGCCTCCTGCGCTGCCTGGCCAATCATGATGTTATTGCTTTGTCCTATCAGCGTACGGACGTCTCGTAATCCACAATTGTGGCATGCCTATGTGTTGTCCCTGCTGCACCAGGTCCGCCCATATTAGCTTGTTGTAGCGGTGTGTAAATGAGGTAAGGTGCTCTGCAGAAGGTAACTTGAGACACTCGGCGGTGTATCCAGAGATAGATGTAACCTACCGTAGCGCACCTTGTTGTGGCGTGTAAAGGTGGTGCAATTACCGTTTGCAACCGTTTGTGCGTGCTCGTGTACGTGAAGTAGCCGGTTGTGGCCACCATCCAGTAGCGGCGTGTAAAGGTACCATTAGAGTTATTTGGCCCTTTAAGGCTTTGCACACACTGAACTTTAGGGTGGAAACACACTATCCTACTTACATGCGAGTCTCTCGGATGAGACTCGGATCAGTGACCCTGAAGGGCCTCTCCCTCTCTGGACGGGAGTGTCAGCTGCTTGTGTTTTTGTGCAGCATCACACTCCCATCCAGAGAGGGAGAAGCCGTGCAGGGTCACTGATCTGAGTCTCGTCCGAGAGACACGCATGTAAGTAGGATAGTGTGTTTCCATCCTTAGCCTTCTACATATTTTTTGTGACATAAATGGTAAAGTAAGGATGATATGTTTTGCAAACTATTTGTGAAAATTTCAGAATAATGACAAAAGCCTTGAACGTTTCAAAATGTTTCAACTTTTAATTTTTATGCCAGAAGTGTTATATATATATATATATATATATATATATACTGTATATAAAGATATATATATAATTTAATATATAACATTTACCACATATCTACTTTACATCAGCACAATGTTTCAAACCAAATTTTTTTGTTAGAATATTACAAAGGATAAGATTTTATCATCAATTTCTAATTTTTCCAATAAAACGTATAAAAACATTTTTTCAAAGACAACTTCACATTTGAAGTGCTTTCGTAAGGCCTATATGGCAGAAAATACCCAAAACGCAGACCATTCTAGACATCATACCCTAAAGCTGCTCTAAACCAAGTGTAACTTAGAAGAAAAAATGTAAAATGTAACTTTTTCTCATGAAAACTTTAATTTAGCCCCAAATTTTTAATTTCACAAGAGTAGCAGGAAAAAAATGACCCAAAAATTATTGTGCAATTTCATCTGAGTGCACCGATACCTCATATGTGGTGGAAAACTACTGATTTGGTGCATGCCAGGGCTCGGAAGGGGCTTTTTGAAGACAAAAGTGGCTGGAATTGTTGTTGTGTTAGCTGACTTTATGTCGCATTTGGAGAACCCCTGATGTACCTAAACAGTAGAATTCCCCACAACAGAAGAAGTGACCCCTGTGACGAAATGGACCCTTTAATATATAATGTAGGAGGATTTCTTATTCACCCAGACATATCATATTGTATATTGTATATTGTATATTGGCTTGTATAGGAGAATTTCCTACAGTATGTTCATAGAAGACTGGTGTAAGTTTAGCTTGGTAATGTAATTATCTAACTTGTTTGTCATAGCAGGCCAGAGAACTTAATTATGCTAATCGTCCATTGTCTATTACCCTGTGAATGTGGATTGAGGCCCAGCCACTATTGTGTTAATGTCTTGGTTTGCAGACTGATTGTCTCAGACTAACATTCCATTGTAAGGTGCTATATCAATCAGCATTTGGATCGCAATAGTACCTAAAATATGTTAAACGAGGATTGGAGTTCAGCGAATGAAAAGACTGTGTTATTGCACCAATCATGACGTCCCCAATATCCTACAATGAGGGCTGAGGGTATATAAGGAGGACCGTTCACTTTGACCAGCAGTTTTTAGGAGATTGGAGCTAGATTCTGTCTAGTGGCCTCAGTCTAGGGATTTTCGGTCCCGGCTCGAGGTCACTGGATTGGATACAGGCAGCTAATCGAGGGTCTTCGGATCGATTAGCTAGCCATAACCCCAGGCCTAGGCATTTCGGTGCCGACCAAGGGATCAGAACACGGACTAAGGAACCACAAGGACTTCAGCATCGGATTAGCGGATACGACTGTGATAAAGACTGCATAAGATACGTAAGGATAAGGAAGCAACCCAGGTTGGGACGATACAGTCACCTGGCTACAGACTTTGCGGTGCTGCATTCTAAACCCTGGTGAGCCAGCGGAAGGGTGAGACTCTGTTGCCTGTTACATTTATGTGTTGTGCTTGGTTATGCGTTATATGCTGTTAACTGTTTGGGGATCCAATAAAGCCTTGATATTGTGATTCCCTGACCCAGTGTTGTCTGAGTAGTGTTCCGCCCACGGTTAAGGAGCTCGGGCGTTCAGTTGGGGATGAGCCCTGGTCCACGCTGTCTTTGTAAAGGCGGCTGGGCCTGCGGACGAGAGCGCCCCACTGACCCCCGGGTCTCCACAATTGGTGGCAGCGGTGGGATACTACTCAGCCTGGTTTATCCAGGGGAGCTGCAGGGGACTGGTGTTCGTGGACACCGTCCAAGGGCTCAACAACCAGGGATGCATATAAGCATACCCAGCAGGCCATAGTGAGGCATTCAGGTTTCGGACGTTGCCATGTCCAACCCCACCAGCTCAGCCATGGGACAAGGGCCGGAGAGGAGATACGGCAGCAGCAGTAAATGGATGCTACAGGATCTGTGCCAGAGGAGAAATATTGAATACAGGAACGCTGACACTCGGTCGGCTTTGATTCAGAAATTGGTCCATTGGGACACCCAGAATGATGGTGAGGATGATGAGGACCCCGCCGACGTGGTACCAGAGGATGTAAGTTGTGCACCACATCATGGATCCAGTGAATATCGTGAAATCACCAGGTCCACAGTAGTCCAAATCAAGGAGTGCTTGGCTGCATTGGGGCCCAAAGCCTCAAGAGAAGAGAGGGCTTGGGTTCTGGGAAATATTTTAGGAATTCCAGCTCACCAACTGCTACCACCAGCCGCTCGAGTAGGATTATTCTGCTACCCATTAGAAGCCCCACCAGGACAAAGGTTATGCAGACAGGATACGTGACTTGCCCAAACCACGGCACTGTTATAACTGTGGACGTCTTGGACATATGGACAAAGATTGTCGCCAACACCGGGGCCCCATGCCTGGAGCTCATCGGCCAGCACAGCCAGTCCAGGTCAGTGACGTCCAAGCCCCGGGACAACAAGAAACTGATTCTGTCCACATCCTGGTAAGCCCAGCTATTGTTTCTCCAGACCCTGTACCCTGTTCCCAATTAACCATCTCCCTGGCTGAGGGTCAGTGCTCAGACATCCCTTCGGAAGGTGTGCAGCTAGCCGAGGCGAACGACCAGGGAGAGGACAAGTTGGAGCTTACAGACAGTGACCCTACACCTGTTATTTTGGAGCCTGAGCAGGGAGAGGACAAGTTGGAGTTTACGGACAACGTCCCTATCCCTGTTGCTTTGGGAACTGACCAGGAAGAGGTCGATGTGGAGCTTATAGACTGTGACCCTACACCTGCTATTGTGGAAACTTACCTGGAAGAAGTCAATGTGGATCTTAAAGACAGCATCCCCACCCCTGCTAGTTTGGAGCCTGAGCAGGGAGAGGACAAGTTGGAGGTTATGGACAATGTCCCTATCCCTGTTGCTTTGGAGACTGACCAGGAAGAGGTTGATGTGGGATTTGTGAGCAGCTTCCCCACACCTGTTGTTTCAGGGGCTAACCAGGAGGAGGTTGAAGTGGGGCTCATGGATGGCCCCCCCACATCTGTTGTTTTGCAAGCTGACCCAGGACAAGGACTATCCAGCCAGTGTGTCACAGCCATCACCATCATCCAGGAAGCCAAGCAGCACCCTGATGTGGATCTTGCTACCCCACCTTCAGAGGATAATTCATGTTCCCAGCCCCCATCATTCCCCTCTAAGCCATCAACAGTGAGTACACCTAGCCAGACTGTGGTCATTGACTGGGGGGAATTGATAGCCAGAAGTTTATGGGAGCCCAACCCTTGAATCCCATTTTATTGCTTATCCACAATATGTCTGCCCATCCTGGGGGAGGTAATCTGGGGAGGTGTATAGATGGAAGCCTCGATTGCTGTTTTCTCCATTAAAAAAGACAATGCCGCCCAGAGGAGAAGGATAACCAGAGACTGATCATATTTGACTGCCCTGTCTGGCTAAATAAGAAGGGGGAGGAATGTGACGAAATGGACCCTTTAATATATAATGTAGGAGGATTTCTTATTCACCCAGACATATCATATTGTATATTGTATATTGTATATTGGCTTGTATAGGAGAATTTCCTACAGTATGTTCATAGAAGACTGGTGTAAGTTTAGCTTGGTAATGTAATTATCTAACTTGTTTGTCATAGCAGGCCAGAGAACTTAATTATGCTAATCGTCCATTGTCTATTACCCTGTGAATGTGGATTGAGGCCCAGCCACTATTGTGTTAATGTCTTGGTTTGCAGACTGATTGTCTCAGACTAACATTCCATTGTAAGGTGCTATATCAATCAGCATTTGGATCGCAATAGTACCTAAAATATGTTAAACGAGGATTGGAGTTCAGCGAATGAAAAGACTGTGTTATTGCACCAATCATGACGTCCCCAATATCCTACAATGAGGGCTGAGGGTATATAAGGAGGACCGTTCACTTTGACCAGCAGTTTTTAGGAGATTGGAGCTAGATTCTGTCTAGTGGCCTCAGTCTAGGGATTTTCGGTCCCGGCTCGAGGTCACTGGATTGGATACAGGCAGCTAATCGAGGGTCTTCGGATCGATTAGCTAGCCATAACCCCAGGCCTAGGCATTTCGGTGCCGACCAAGGGGATCAGAACACGGACTAAGGAACCACAAGGACTTCAGCATCGGATTAGCGGATACGACTGTGATAAAGACTGCACAAGATACGTAAGGATAAGGAAGCAACCCAGGTTGGGACGATACAGTCACCTGGCTACAGACTTTGCGGTGCTGCATTCTAAACCCTGGTGAGCCAGCGGAAGGGTGAGACTCTGTTGCCTGTTACATTTATGTGTTGTGCTTGGTTATGCGTTATATGCTGTTAACTGTTTGGGGATCCAATAAAGCCTTGATATTGTGATTCCCTGACCCTGTGTTGTCTGAGTAGTGTTCCGCCCACGGTTAAGGAGCTCGGGCGTTCAGTTGGGGATGAGCCCTGGTCCACGCTGTCTTTGTAAAGGCGGCTGGGCCTGCGGACGAGAGCGCCCCACTGACCCCCGGGTCTCCACAACCCCATTTTGGAAAATAGACTTGTGTGCTTCACAGAATTTTAAAACATTGAGCCGTGAAAATTAAAAGTCACATTTTTCCCACAAAAATGCTTTTTTAGCATCATTTTTTTTTACAAGAGTAACAGAAGAATTTGCACCAATCAGTTTGATGTGCAATTTCATATAAGTACGCTGATAACCCATATGTGGTGGAAAATTACTGCTTGGGCACATGGTAGAATGTGCCTCATTTGACTTTTCAAATGAAAAGTTGTCTGGAATCATTAGCGGACACTATGTCGCATTTGGAGAGCCCCTGGTGAACCTAAAAATGGAAACACTTCACAAATGACCACATTTTGAAAGCTAGGCCATTCAAAGAATTTAATTAATTATGCAGTGATCCCCTTAAGATACCTTTACACGCCGTAACTACCGTTGCTCTAAACTTGCTACGAAATTGCGGCGCGTAATTGTGGAACTCGGTGGTGATTTTCAAAGTTGCTCCCGGTTTGCGATTTCAGAGCATTGTTCAAAAACCAGACGCAACCCTGAACGTGAATTTCCCTGGTTTCGGCATGTGAAGGGGCGATAGGGATGGAATCAGCGTTGCCTACTGATTTCCCAGAGGCATGCCACAGCGTGCTGGATACCGCCCCCCAGCGATGATTGGTGGTGGCTACTGTGTTTCCATTGACTGTCCCTTCACAGGGACACAATTGCAATGGCGTCATGTATTAGCCAGCCTTCACGCGCAGGCTGGCCAATCATGATGCTTTAGGAGCTTTAGTGCTTTTCCAGACCCTTTGTGCTATAAGTAATGTGGAAGCCCCTTATAATTTCATTAACAGATGACAGACCTGAGTAGGGAGTTGGGTAGATTGCAATTGGTGGCAATTTATGCTGCAGAAAACTGTGGATCTGTTTACATTCATTCTGTGCTCTATACTGAACACTTATATTGTGGTTTCTATCGACACCTCCAAAATACGTTATTCAGGTGAAACCTCTGAAGGATCCATTCGCTATAATGACTTTGGACTCCGTTTGGCCACTGTTCTGCTAAAATACGTTGCATAAGATTGTGTATAAGAAGTAAAATAAATCAAAGTTGCTGACAAAATGCAGGGTCACCACATTAATGCATAAAGTAGGGCCACTATACAAAAGAGAATTGTGCTTATAAATGCATATTGTATGGTATAAATATTATATATTGTAGTGGATATAAATGTATATTAACAATGTGCTGTATTTATTAAGCCTTAAGTATTTGTCGTAAGAGATCATATAGTGAGTGGCCAGTAACTAGAGCCCTCCTATACTTAGCATGTAGTTTAAGTGTAGTAGGCGGCAACAGCATAGGATACAAATATATAAAAGCACTTACTAGCAGAGTATAAGTTGTATTATTCAACACATGCTTTAAAATCAATTTTTACCTAAGGCCGGTTTCACACCATGGTGTGATCCGATGTGAATCGGACAGCCCTGGACAGGATTTGCAAACAGAACCGGAATGCAAATATGCCCTCCGGTCTGGTTTGCAGCTGGATGCCTCTGATTGCAGCTGCAGCTGCTGCAATTTCAAGATCCCCGCTAGCTGCAGTCCTGTTTTTGTCAGACCGAGGTGACTGGCACCATAGACTCCCATGTTAGGATGCGCCGGATTGCCCCGGATCTGGGAGGATCCTATTTGGGCAGATTTTTACCCCGGGAGAAAAATCCAAATTCACCCGGGTCCTCCTGGACAGATGGAAACCGGATGGCACATAGCTGCCATCTGGTTCCATCTGGCCCCTTAGGGCTGTATTATGTCAAAATCGGGTCCAGGGCTGTCCAGTTTAGACCGGACAGCCCTGAACCTGATCATGCCGTGGTGTGAACCCGGCTTAAGAAGGTGAAGTGGGAGGGCATTATAATATACGTGTGCATAGCCAATTGGAGATAAAAACCTAGGGTGTGTAAGTAGTGATGTGATATAGGTGGCACCTAAAGATAATGAGCACTATGCATAGTGGTGCTTAAAAGCAGCACATGCTTAGATATTGTGCATCTTACACAAGCAGGAAGTCATTTTAGAATGCTGTATAAAGTCTTACTGGTGGTGCTTGCACTTTATATGGGAAAAAGCTGATGAGGTTCCCTTAAACTGATCATGGAAATAGTAAGAAAAACATGGATTTCTTGATGTTTTTAACATTCTAAACAAATTTGATTCCTTTAGAATTTATTTACTCATACCAATAATAAATTTTAATGGAAACAAAATGTCTCTCCACTTATCAGTCACTTTTCTCTTCCTGCACAACATGCACACCTTTAAAAAACTGCTCTCATGTGCACCTATAACCATAAATTACATGGAAATTGTTGCTGATTTTAGCTGTTGCAGACCACAGAATATAATGTACAAAGTTTATATGCATACTCCTTAATTAATGGTACGTATATTGCTCTGTTTGAAGATCTGGTCGAGATTGACTTTTAATAAGAACTAACCCATGCATTACAATGTCGTCAGTAGGAACTGACAGCTATTCTATACTCTAAAGCTCTTAAGTGACGTGACATCCATTCCAGTAATTCTATGGTAATCTATGGAAATTTATTTTTATCCAGTCGAGATTTCAATGGACAGGATGGTAGTGACAAAATCACTACTGACTATAATCTCTTATTTATCCAGAACCTGTATAGAAGGAATTATAAAGGACGTTTTTATGTCAAGCTTTAAGTCAAGCTTCTGTAAACATAATGTATAGCTTTTATCTCAAAGTATAACTTTATGGACAGTATAAAAAAATCTGTATAATAGAATGCAACTTAGCAAAGAAGTGAAGCCCATATTGCTTCCCAGCATGCAAACTTATGGTCAGTTTATGATAGCCTTTTTTTAATGAAGACACAAGACTGCTGTTTTAATTCATGTCAGCATATTGCAACAGCCTTTCTCCTTTCTTTCCTTCTTTCTTTCATGAATATAGGTCACTATAAATAGCACCTTATAAATGGTATATACTGTACAATTGAGTTTGGTTCAATTTTACAATTGACCTAAAACATCAAGAAATTCATGTGTTGTACCCTAATATATCCAAATCTGCTCAATTTGCTTTCTATCGACACATATAATTTATTAATATTATGTTTTTAAGCAATTTTGAAGCCTCTATAAAGCAAATTCCATATTGTATTTTCTGATAAATAGTAGAATATGACATCCTAAGACAAGTGTGAACAAGAAGAGAACTCTGGTACTCCATCATATAATGTGTACAGGTGAACATTATATGGTGGACTGTCACAGTTATTTTTTGTTTAGACTCTGGGGTCACACCCTTCCCCCACTGGCCTTGGCTGTTACTGTTCTCTGTTAGCAGGTTCCTACTCGTCCATACAAAGGGAGGTATTTAACTCCAAATAGAGGCTGTGACTAAGCATAGGGATCCAGTAAAAGAAGCACGCCTCTACATGGCCACTGGGTGGTTATTGATATGACCATATTTACAAGCTACGTGTGTCAATTTTTCATGTTTCCTTAGCTATAATATTGTTTTACAGTATATTCAATTACATGTCTTCGTGTTTCAGAATGACACTTTTTTTTGTTATAACACAAGTGTGCACACAGACTTAATTTATACTAATAGCTCCACAGCACATATTATATTTATTAGAGCAGCACAGTGGCTCTGCGTTTGATAATTATTATGCAGTACAAATGCCACAAAAGACAACATCTGAAAAGAGTTTGTATGTTCTCCCCATGTTTGCCTGGGTTTCATCTGCATACTGCGGTTTCCTCCCACACTCCAAAGATATACTGGTAAGAAATCTAGGTTGTGAGCTCCAACGTGATGATTAGGTCTGTCAAGTGCTGTGAAAATTAATGGTGCTATATAAGGTAAAAATTGTTTGTACCGATTTAGCCAGTAATACAAATATTAGAATCTGAGAGTCCTCAGTGGTTGATACCTTTTAATGGCTAACTGAAAAGATGGTAAGCATAGCAAGCTTTTGGGACACTGTGGCCCCTTCGTACAATTGGATATTTTCCAACCCTACCGATAGAGACAATCACCTTGAGAACCTCAGAAAGACCTTTTTGAACCAGGGCTACCATCCAAGAATAACCGAGAACCAGACTACAAGAGCCACCAGAATATCAAGGAATCATCTCCTGCATTACAAAACTAGAGAAGAAAACAACAGAGTTCCTCTCGTAGTCACCTACAATCCAAGTCTGGAGGTGCTAAGATGAGTTGCACGGAAACTGTAACTACTCCTACAAAAAGATGCCCGACTAAAATCAATATTTCCGGATCCCCCACTCTTGTGGTTTAGACAACCTCCGAATCTACAAAACATCATTTTCAGAAGTGCCCTGTCCTCTCCTGCAGCAACAGGAACCTTTCCTGCAACCAGAACAGGTGCAAAACCTGTCCATCTATAAAGACAACGGACAAGATAAGGATTCCTGGGACAGATCAGTATTACAAGATCCCAGGTAGCTTCATTTGCTCCACATGCAACGCACTAAGGTGCGAGGGTTGCACCGAAACGCGTTGTTTTGTGTGGAAGAATAAAGGAGATGGAGAAAGCAATGCTTTTGGAGTACATTTATTGAAGCAGCAGCGCGGACCGTTGAAACCATTCCTGTTTGAACTTCTAATTTTTCCCGCGGTTTGTGAGGCGGTGGAAGTTCTGCAGCAGCTGCTAAAGTGCTGGCTGTGGGTTACACAACCTGAAAAGGTGAGTGTACCCTTGTTTGACCTACTGTGAACTACATGTCCTTTGTGATAAGGCACCATCTGCGCCTCTTGTGTCTCCTTTATTTATAGTCTTCAGAATCTGTGTTATTATTTGTGTGACGAAGGGGCCACAGTGTTCCGAAAGCTTGCTATGCTTATCATCTTTTGAGTTAGCCATTAAAAGGTATTTAACCACTGGGGACTCTCAGATTCTAATATTTCGGAGCTATATAAGCAAAGAACATAAACAAACTAAATTAGCATATTTTAAACACAATGTATAGGACTGGATTTGTTAATTATTTATTGCGGTTTTAATTTGAATCAAGACTTTATGGTAACATGTACTGCACATATATCAAATACGACAGGTGTCAATAATAAAGTTATTTCATTATCAAAACCATTTGTCAGAAAACATATCATTATTCAGTAGAAAGACTAATTGAACAGTGGAAATTGTGGCTGGAATGAAAGAAAACAAAGACGTATTCATAATTAAATTCTGCTTGTTCGTTATTACATTTAAGCAAACAAAAGAAAAATCGCAACTGGTAGTTGGCCCTAGCAAAAAATAAGTCTACTTACCACATCCCCGGGAACCAGACATGTTGCAGTTGTATAGACGGTGCTCAACGATATGAAGCCCAGCTAACAGGCGAATTAATACTAGAAAAAGAAGTCCACGGCACTCGTTTTCAAGTGTGCAAAAAATATATACAATAAAGAAGACTGAGCTCTATCTACAAAGAGGCCTAATTGTGTTGACAGAGTTTATGTGATCTGAGACAACATATTTTGGATTACCGTATATACTCGTGTATAAGCCGAGTTTTTCAGCCCAAAAATTGGGCTGAAAAGTCCCCCCCTTATACACGGGTCTATACGGTATGTGCTGTGTGGGGGCTGTGTCCGGGTGCTGGGGAGGCTGGAGGAGGCGTGGGGAGGCTCCTGACAGAGCGGCCCGTCACATGGGGCCGCTCATTAGATATGCACGGCTCCCCCCGCCCATCACAGCGGCAGGGGGAGCCGTGCAATACAGCCCCCATATGTATACAGGCCCCCAGTGGGTTATACAGCAGGCCCCCATATACAGCAGGCCCCCAATGGCACTCGCCCCCCCCCCACACTGTGCAGAGCCCCCCCCATCCCGATGCATTATATTACCATCCAGCCGCATCACCGCCGGTGCTCCCGTCCATCCTCTCGCGCTGTGTTCGGCTCCCACGTGACCCGGCGCGATGACGTCATCCGACTGCGACCGCCGGGTCACATGAGACCGGGAACGCAGCGCGCGAGGAAGGACGGCAGGACCGGCGGTGATGCGGCTGGATGGTAAGATAATGCATCGGGAGGGGGGAGCTCTGCACAGTGTGGGGGGGGGCGAGTGCCACTGGGGGCCTGCTGTATAACCCACTGGGGGCCTGTATACTACCACTGGGGGCTGCGTGTATATACCCTGGGGCCTGCTGTATACCCCACTGGGGGCCTGTATACTACCACTGGGGGCTGCGTGTATATACCCTGGGGCCTGCTGTATAACCCACTGGGGGCCTGTATACTACCACTGGGGGCTGCGTGTATATACCCTGGGGCCTGCTGTATACCCCACTGGGGGCCTGTATACTACCACTGGGGGCTGCGTGTATATACCCTGGGGCCTGCTGTATACCCCACTGGGGGCCTGTATACTACCACTGGGGGCCGCGTGTATATACCCTGGGGCCTGCTGTATACCCCACTGGGGGCCTGTATACTACCACTGGGGGCTGCGTGTATATACCCTGGGGCCTGCTGTATACCCCACTGGGGCCTGTATACTACCACTGGGGGCTGCGTGTATATACCCTGGGGCCTGCTGTATACCCCACTGGGGGCCTGTATACTACCACTGGGGGCTGCGTGTATATACCCTGGGGCCTGCTGTATACCCCACTGGGGGCCTGTATACTACCACTGGGGGCTGCGTGTATATACCCTGGGGCCTGCTGTATACCCCACTGGGCGCCTGCCTGTATATACCATCCTGGGGCCTGCCTGTATATAGTTCCTGGGGCCTGCCTGTATATAGCTCCTGGTGCGCTGCCTGTATATAGCTCCTGGGGCCTGCCTGTATATAGCTCCTGGGGCCTGCCTGTATATACCTCTGGGGCCTGCCTGTATATAGCTCCTGCGGCCTGCCTGCTGTAAACCTCACTGGGGCCTGCCTGTATATACCTCCTGGGCCTGCCTGTATATACCTCTGGGGCCTGCCTGTATATAGCTCCTGGGGCCTGCCTGTATATAGCTCCTGGGGCCTGCCTGTATATACCTCTGGGGGCCTGCTGTATATACCTCTGGGGGCCTGCTGTATATACCTCTGGGGGCCTGCTGTATATACCTCTGGGGCCTGCTGTATATACCTCTGGGGCCTGCTGTATATACCTCTGGGGGCCTGCTGTATATACCGTACCTCTGGGGGCCTGCTGTATATACCGTACTCTGGGGCCTGCTGTATATACCTCTGGGGCCTGCTGTATATACCTCTGGGGGCCTGCTGTATATACCGTACCTCTGGGGCCTGCTGTATATACCTCTGGGGCTGCTGTATACCACACTGCTGGGGGTTGTATACCTGTGCTGGGGTCCCCCCTCGGCTTATACACGAGTCAATAGGTTTTCCCAGGTTTTGGGGGCAAAAGTAGGGGGGTCGGCTTATACACGGGTCGGCTTATACACGAGTATATACGGTAATCTTTGAGTTAAAAAAGATTAACTAAAAGATGGTAAAAAAATAGTGTACTTTTGTGTAATGAAGTACTATAAAACTTTTTCATATGCCTAATGTAACGAGTACTCATGAGAGAGGAGCAAGTCTGCAAAAATGTAATTCCCTAATTAGCTAGAATTTAGTTGCAAAATGAAATTTTTGTTGAATTTACTTAATGCAAATTGAATTGCTATGTGGTATTTCAAGACCAGAAAACATGATGATCTGAAAAGAAATCAGCAGACCTTTTGAAATTCGAATCTACAAACTTTGCTGAATTTCCCCACAAAAAATTTAAGGTGAAAAAAACCTGAAAAAAAATCTCAAAACTTCAAGGCATGTATTTCTCATAAAATAAATGTGTGAGAGAAGAGAGAGAGAACTTTGCTGACCATAAGAGCTCCACAGGTGAGAAAAAATACACAGGTGAGAAGAGGAGACCCTGCACAAGAGCTTATACTCTAGAGCAGAGAAAAACGAAACCATCAATTGTAAGAGTTTATAATTTACTGGAGAGAGAACCTTGTTGACTTTATAGAAGAGCCTTACTCCTTGATTCTCAAGATGGAAACTGACTCTGCCCTAAAAACTGTTCTCCACTAATGGCCACTTTACACGTCCCAACATCGTTTTGATATTGTATATAACGGCACGGGAGCGCACATTTTTTTTGCTGAAATCCAAGATCGCATAGGAGATGTCACACAGGGAGATATCGGCAGGCAACACAACTGCGATATCTACGCCCCCTTGTACGCGTGAACCAGGGAACGACCATTTAACATGGGAGTGAATAGGGGAAGTTGCTCTCCAAGTCGGTGTTGGGCTGTCACACAGCACGAGTCTGCCAGATCGTCCATCCAATATCGGGCAGTTGGAGAGCCTGCACAATTCTTTCCCGATATCGTTTGGCATTGTTCTTGCATCGAATTGGTCATTTACACACACAATGCACAAACGATATTGGTGCCAACGCACGAACCACGTGACTTTTTATCGAAGTTGGACGACGATATCGGGACGTGTAAAGTGGCCATTAGATCCATTGGCCTCCGACTGCCCAGGTAATGACCACCACTGCTCAAAGTAAGATAATCTGTAAAATGTTTTGGCTGCTGGGATTAAAGAGGATGCCTATGCAGCAATGAAAATTGCTGTTCTCTGATGCTTTATCAATGTGGAAAATATGCCAGGAAAATTTTATCTTGCAAACCACAAATTGGATCTCGAATTATTTGAATTTGCATAAAAGAGCAGATTTCAGGAATCGATTCACATATACCTGGATCTGTGGTTGCTCCAGAACCCAAAGAGTAATAAAAAGATGGGTTGACAAAATGTTACTCTCTTGACTCTGTACTTAACTTTGTGCCACAGCTAAATCCTCTGCTGGCTCATATCCTCCATTTGTCTTCAGTCTTTTTTTCCATCTTTAGTCTTCTTTATAATGTCGCACCTGTAATGTTCATTAGGCATCATGCAACGTCATGACTGGCGCTCTGTAACATTATGATGTCACTTAAGGCTTAACATCTTCAGTCATATGAAGGCATAAAAAAAGAATTGACCTCATTAAAGGAAGTGAGATGGCAAAGGATAATGAATGGAGGGAGCTGAAATACTCGGACAGGTGAGTATAACATTTAGCCTTTAAAAAAATTAAGTATCAGACTGCAATTTTTGCTTGATTTGAGTGAATCCAAAATTTTGTGACATTCCAAGCAAATTCAATTCACCTTGAATCAATTTAATTATATCTTGTCAGCACAGGTGTCAAGATTTCTTCTTGTAGTGATTTAATAGGAAACATCATAATTTACTGTGGGGATGAAAATCTTGAATGATTACAGAGGAGCGTAACTTTACAAGACACAGCTCTGATTGCAATACATAATATGACATGTACACTACCTGTGTAATCATCACATGATTTCAGCATATTTTCATCTTCTCAAAGTAAACAATGCATCTACTAAATAACTATTTGCAGAGTTCTCGACAATTAAAATTAATTAGTTCTCCAAGTATTATGAAAAGCTATGCAAATAAAAATTTAATATCATTATATCATAAATTCGTTTTATTAGCTGAAGCTAGAAACCTCTTTAAAATTGCTGGCATTGCCGAATTTAAAAAATAAGCATTTTGTGGTGAGTCAATTTAGGTGAATTTTGATACTAGAAAGCTTGGATTTGCTTGGAAAATACATATAGAGAGAGTAGAAAGAGAATCCCACTGATCATAAGATCTTACGCACTACCGAAGAAAAGAGAGAACCCACTTGATCATAAGGACCTATACTCTGCAGGAGAGCAAGAAAAGACCCAGCTGATCATACCAGCTCACACACTACAGAAAAGTGAGAAAACTGCACCATACAAACTGTGCTGATCTGTAATGACTAGTAATGAGTGAGTGTAATCGTTACTATTCGTTACTTGCACGAATAGTACAGTATTCGCGATACTCATTAGTCGTCGAGTACCGCTTGTATTCATGAGTGATGTGTTGATCGTGAATGATCTAACACAAATTGCCAGATTACTTCAGTACACAAAGGGTGCTGGCACCTAAGTGAGAGCAGATTGAATGGTAGGCTCTTTCTGGGGGAACAGCTGTTTTATGCATTGAAAATGAAAAAAAGCCCACCCTCCTGCCTTGTTCTGGAAATGCTCGTTTTATGGGTGGATGTGTGAGGGCGGAGCCAATCGCTAAATCACTAATTAACTAACAGACTCGTTATTCGGATGAGTGTACGAGTATTACAAAGTACCTGTTAAGAGTGTAGCGATTACAAATATTTTGCTACTCGCTTATCACCAGTAATGACCCAGGTACTGAACATGACTGTACAAGGTATAATAATCCTCAACATGTCACAACTGTATGGCTTTATGGGGAAGCCCACAAGGCCACCATAAATTACATTACCCCAGTCGGTAATGCTTCAACAATGAGAAATATGGTTCTGATTTTGCTTTTTATTATGATTTGCAAATCAAACTTGAGTGTTCGCATTTGTGAAAACCCAAAAATGTTAAGAAATATACTTTGAGCTCAATCCCCACAGATTAATTTAATAATCTTTAATCAATATTAGAGATGAGCTGTGTTTGACTCAAATTGTTCACCAATCTCAAATTCAAGCTGTTTTTGGTGGTGTTCGAGTCATTCGCCGAATTTGAACAATTTGCTTCAAATTTGGCAGTTCTAGGTTATGTTCGATTTTGATTAAAAAATGCGGCAGATCTGGACGAAAAAACACATCTGCCTCGTTTTCCCGCCTAAATAATGAGCTGGGCGGGTTAAAAATAAAAAAAACTGTATGCTCACCTGTCCGGCGATCCACCGCTGCCTCCGGCAAGGTCCTGCAGTCATGTGACCCAATTTGTGACATCACCACAGATCCTATAAGCATCAGGACCTCGCTGGACAGGTGAGCATAGAGATTTTTTTTATCTTTAACCCTTTCTTTTATGTAATTTCACTTCCGCAATGTATGCATATACATTGTGGAAGTGAATATGCCCTGCACAGCTCATTATTTAGTGTTTTATGGTTTTCGGTGGTGTTCAACGAACATTCGTCGAACATTCGTCGAACACTTCCCCGATTCGACGAATCGAATCGAACTGGAACACTAGAAAGGTGGCTCATCTCTAATCAAGATGTCAATTATTAAGTTCATGATTAGGACATTTCATCACCTTCCTAATCAAGCACATTTTTAGGTTCTTTTCGTACATATGTTTAATAGCTCTAAAATATCTTCCCATTTAGATATTCAGATACCTTTTGGCCCTTTTTTGATAGTATATGGGGGTTCATTTTTGTCATTTCATACTTTTTTCTTCTTTTGTCTTGCAAATATTGGGAAAAAATGTTAAGAAAACCAGAGAAATGTCTATTGTTCAACATTTTTTGAATGACAACAAAAGACAGCTAAAACATTTAAAATTATGCACCTCTTTTCATAAATGTCACTTTTATACATTTTTTTCACTGCAACAGGACTAGAAAGACTGATTGAGACTGTCAATGTCTCTGGTTTTAGTTTTATTTTAATCATATATTTATTTTTTACAATACATTATTTTTACATTTCTTTTACACACTGCACCTCCATATGGTCTTAAAACACATTTAGGTGGTATTTTAACAAAAATATATTAGCACAATTTACAGTTGAAATCCAGCTCCCTGCCTTTACATTAGTGCTGAATAGGTTTCCTAGGACCCAGTAGATCTTGTTCTCCTGGTACACCCAGTGATCAAACGTTTACTGGATCAAGCGAAGGAGGCACAGTCAGTGCTGCCACTGTTTTCTAATTTGTATGTACACATGGCTTTTTTATTGCTGGGAACACAGAGATTGAGAAGTAAAACATGGTAATAAACCATATTTATCTTCTTTTTAGAGAGGCTTGCTATGTTTAATACCCAGCTTCTTACCCCAGTTGAACAATCTTGTGTAAGCAGGTTAAACTGCATTTATGTTTTATAACATCAGATTAGTTTGGTGTATATCCATTAGCAACAGCCATATAACCATGCAAAACCACATCTGGAGGAAGACTGATGAAGATCACGGTTGAAACTCAATATTTACACTTCAATCAATATTCTTTTTAGGTGCTGTTGTTCTCACAGCATGTAAACAGTACAGATGAGCAAACATCTGAGTGTTTGCATTCGGATTTGTTCCCCAAATGCGGGGTGTTTGCTGACTTGATCACCGAATGTTCACTTAACACCATTAAAATCAATAGCAGGCACCTCTAAATTTATTGAAAACACCTTCAAAAGTGTCTGAAAGCTGCCAAACACAGACAGACACACTCAAATCATCTTACCATGTCTCCACTGCTTTATTGCTTGGTCCATATTCCAGCACTGCCTCTCACTTCTGCATCCGAGCTGGCATTGAGTGATGTGCCCTGTCAGCTGATCTGATCACCATAGGAATCGTGTCATGTGACTAGATTGTGCCAGCTGATCTGGTCATCTGACTTGATTACTATGGTGACCAGATGAGCTGCCACGCACATCACTCACCACCAACTCTGCTCCAGGTTGTGTGGTGATTTGCTGAGGTCACCTGAGTCCACTGTTCAGATAACCATGGTGGCCACTAATCATAGTCGGTACCATGGTTAGCTGAGCTGTTCTCAAGTGACCTTAGCGAGTGATCGCTTACGGACAGAACTCACAGTTTATTCATTCAGTGGCTGGGGGCTCTGGTGACAGAATGCTGTATTCCTCTCCATAGCCTTCTATGAAGAAGAGGATCATTGTGGGGTACGATGGAGGGGTGCTGGTAATAAAGATGGAGTAACTAAGTGTCTGTGTTTTTATTTTGAATAAAATGATTTTCCTCTGTGTTGTGTCTTTTTTAACCATTTATTTGAGATTCTTAATGGCCAGCTCTAACTTGGACTGACATTAAAAATCTCACTGCCTGCTCGCATTCGGAAGTGAGATGGTACAAAGGAAAGTAGACCAACAGTAATCAAGCAACATGACCCAGTAAGATGATCTGTGTGTGTCTGTGTGTGTAGGATAACGCAGAACAGAAGCATTAGTGAATTTGCATAAATGCTTCTGTCCTACGTTAAGATACACACACATCCAAAGCATTACAGAATGCTCGCCGAATTTCCCAACTTTTCAGCAAAACGTTCAAATTCGAGGTGCCGAACGAACATTGCAAAATTCAGTTCAGCTTTGAGATTGATGAACATGTTCGGGCAAAGTTCACTTATTACTACTAAACAATGTACTTCCTTCAAAGTTCCTATTTTACATTGTATGGTGATCATATTAGAGTTGGTTTTAAAGCGAACCTGTCACCCCCCCCAGACATCAAAAGCTGAGCTCCCCACCTTCTGCAGCACTAAGGCTGCATTCAGAGAAGGTGTATATTGCATTTTGTATAACTATAATCACTGAAATATACACTTATATAACATGAGGCAGTTACCAGGACCGAAGACTGGGAGGCGGGGTTTCCAGCCTCTGTGTGCCGCCCCCGTGCTGTCCATCATCCCTCTGTGTGGGGGATGGTGCGATTCCTCCACTCCCTCCTCGCTCTATCCGGCGCCTGCGCTTTGCATTAGCTTGCCGGGGAACGAATATTGCAGTGATTCCTCTGCTGCCGGACCCTATAAGGGGTCTGGCAGCAGAGGAAAAAACTGCAAATCCCCATGTTATTCTTGTAAAGGCAACGGCAAAAAGCCGCTGGCTTTTACAGAATAGAAAAAAAAAAAAAGAGGATTGAACGGGGATGGGGGCGAATGCACCGCTGACTTACCCCTGTGTCCGCCGCAGACTCGTGCCCCGAGTCTCTCTGCTTCTGTTTCCGGAGATTCACGAACGGTGACAGAAGCAGTGAATAAATTAACTTCCGTCACCGCTCGGGAATCTCCGGAGACAGAGCGAGTCGGGCTGACAGCAGCGTTCAGCTCAGGTCATAATATATCCCTGTGTGTCTATGCACATGGATGTAGTAGAGCTTTGATTACGTTTTGGACTACGTCGGACGGAAGAGGATTTTTTAAATAAAGATGGAGTCCCTAATTGTCTTCTGTTTTATTTCTAATAAAATTATTTTTCTCTGTGTTGTGTTTTTTTTTTATATTGATTACTGGAAATTCATGGCGGTCATGTCTAATATTGGCGTGACCGCCATAAATTTCAGGCTTAGGGCCAGCTGATAATACAAAGCTGGCCCTAACCCCTTTATTACCCAGTGAGCCACCCGCCACAGGGCCACTGGAAGAGCGGGGTTCAGCACCAGAAGATGGCGCTTCAATGAACGTGCCATCTTCTGGGGCGGCTGCGGGCTGCAATTTGCAGCGGGGGGCGCCCAGAAAGCTTGGGCCTCCCTGCGCTGCAGATTACAGCCCCCAGCTGCCTAGCTGTACCTGGCTGGACATAGAAATCGTGCGGAGCCCCACGCATTTTTTTTTATTATTTCATGAAATAATAAAAAAAGGGGCTTGCCTATATTCTTGTGTCCAGCCAGGTACAAATAGGCACCTGGGGGTTGGGGGCAGCCCGTCGCTGCCTGCTGGATCTTGCTGGTTACAGAAATATGGCGAATTTTTCTGAAAAATCAATAAAACAATCCTAAAAAAGGGACTGCATCTTTATTAACCCATCGACCATGGTCCAGGGGTTAAAAAAGATGCAGTCCCTTTTATTTATATTGTTTTATTGATTTTTCAGAAAAAAAAAATGACGTGGGCTTCGCCATATTTCTGTAACCAGACGGATCCAGCAGGCAGCGACGGGCTACCCCCAGGTGCCTGTTTGTACCTGGCCGGACACAAGAATACAGGTGAGCCCCCTTTTTTTATTATTTCATGAATTTCATGAAATAATTAAAAAAAAATGCGTGCAGCTCCGCGCAAATTCTATGTCCAGCCAGGTACAGCTAGGCAGCTGGGGGCTGGAATCTGCAGCGCAGGGAGGCTTAAGCTTTCTTTGCACCCCCCGCTGCAAATTGCAGCCCGTAGCTGCCCCAGAAGATGGCACGTTCATTGAAGCGCCATCTTCTGGTGCTGAACCCTGCTCTTCCAGTGGCCCTGGTGGCTGGCGGCTCACTGGGTAATAAAGGGGTTAGGGCCAGCTTTGTATTATCAGCTGGCCCTAAGCCTGAAATTTATGGCGGTCACGCCAATATTAGACATGACCGCCATGAATTTCCAGTAATCAATATAAAAAAAAAAAAACACAACACAGATAAAAATAATTTTATTAGAAATAAAACAGAAGACAATTAGGGACTCCATCTTTATTTAAAAAATCCTCTTCCGTCCGACGTAGTCCAAAACGTAATCAAAGCTCTACTACATCCATGTGCATAGACACACAGGGATGTAGCAGAGCTGAAAACTGAGTAAACAGTCAGGGTTCAGCTCAGGTCATTATGACCTGAGTTGAACCCTGCTTTCAGCCCTGTCTCCGGAGATTCCCGAGCGGTGACGGAAGTTAATTTATTCACTGCTTCTGTCACCGTTCGGGAATCTCCGGAAACAGAAGCAGAGAGACTCGGGGAGCGAGTCTGCGGCCGGCGCCGGCGGAGGCAGGGGTAAGTAGTTGGTCCTGTCCGTTACACTCACACCCCCCCTACCCAAGCCCACCCCTGGTCAGGACTCAGTGAGGGAAGCGGCAGTGAGCAAATATTACCGCTGGCTTCCCCGCCTGAGTCCTGAGTCCCTGCACCTGCTCCTCCCGCCTGGTCCTAACTTAGGATCCCGTGGGGAGGCTGTGGGGGGGACGGAGGGATGGTGGACTCGCTACTGTGCGAGTAATAGCTTGGAAACTCGCAGAGTACCGAGTCCTGCGATTCCACAATTACTCTCAGAGTAACGAGTCCTAGCGAGTAGATTCGCCCATCCCTAATAAATAGAGGGATAGATAGACAGATGGATGGATAGATGGATGGATAGATAAATAGATGGATAAAGGGATGGATGGACAGATAGATAGATAGATAGATAGATAGATAGACAGATAGACAGACAGACGGAGGGATAGATAGAAAGATGGATAGAGGGATAGATAGATGAATAGATGGATTGACAGATAGAGGGATAGATAGAAAGAAAGATGGATAGATAGAAAGAGGGATATACAGATAGAGGGATAGACAGACGGATAGAAGGATGGACATATAGATAGAAAGATAAGAGAAATAGATAGATATAAAGATAGAAAGAGGGATACATAGAGGGATAGATAAGATGGAAAGAGGGATAGATAGATAAGATAGATGGATGGAGGGATAGATAGATGGATAGAGTGATAAGACAGAGTGATAGACAGATAGAAAGATAAATAGAGAGATAGGCGGCCGTCACACACCACGATTTTGTGTGGAAACTCAATAACGATCTCAGGGTGCGGCTCGTGGACACATTGTTAGTGAGGTGTCACATGTATAGATAACGATGTCAGGGGTGCGGCTCGTGGACACATGGTTAGTGAGGTGTCACATGTATAGATAACGATGTCAAGGGTGCGGCTCGTGAACACATCGTTAGTGAGGTGTCAGATGTATAGATAACGATGTGAGGGGTGCAGCTCATGGACACATGGTTAGAGAGGTGTCACATATATAGATAACGTTCAGGACGCAGCAGCGATATTACATGCAGGGATCGCTGACACAACCAGCGATTGATGCTTATTAATGATGTGAATAGGAGAAATCGGTCAGGAGATCGGTTATGGCGGTGTCACACAGAGCAATGCAGCAGATTGGATGATCGACATCGTGTGATATGGGGTCCGTGTTATGCTTGGTTATGCGTTATATGCTGTTAACTGTTTGGGGATCCAATAAAGCCTTAATATTGTAGTTCCCTCACCCTGTGTTGTCTGAGTAGTGTTCCACCCACGGTTAAGGAGCTCGGGTGTTCAGTTGGGGATGAGCCCTGGTCCACGTTGTCTTTCTAAAGGCGGCTGGGCCAGTGGACGATAGCACCCACTGACCCCCGGATCTCCACATGCCACATTTATGTATTTATCAAAACACATTATTTGTAATTACCCAACTCCATTTTGTCTACAAAGAAAGTAAATGCAATGAATTCCATGAAGTTGGTTTTTAAAATATTTGCTACTGCAACTTATTATTGATGTGAATTGAACTGTAAGGAACAAATGTTGCCTTAATACTATACCCAAGATAGAATTGAACAATATCGGAACTGTAAAACATTCAAACTTTGGACAAAATATATAAAGATAATATCAGAAAATAGGATTGTGAAAAGATCATACAAAAGTGGCATGACTGTTGTTCTAAAAATGTGGCTCTAACCTTATATTTTATTGCCAGTTTACAAAGGTCTGGAAATAGGTACTTTGTATTTTCTGAAATCATACTTGTAAAATTCATCATTAGAACCATTTGTGCTGCTAAAAAGTACAGTGTTCACCATGGACTTTTGAAAAATAAATCCACAAGGAGATTATTGAACCTTTTATAACATTTCTCAGAAAAATGTACAAGGTGGTTATTTAGAAAGCTCTGCTTCAGTCCTTAGTGTAAAATGTAATTACTGAACATATCGGATGAGTTGAAAAACTGACATTGTTTTTACCAGTCTACCTTAAATGACATGTTACTCTTGAACAAGCGAGATGCTAGCAGAAGCTTTTCTTATTTTTTGAACTAGAGTTTTACCTAATTGTGATTATTAAAAGATGTACGGTACTTACTTGTAGCTATTAAAGATAGTCCCCATATGGACACTTTTTGGTTGCACCTATCATAACATAATACATACTACACAAACTTACAATTATGATATAGTATAAAATAAATCTAACATGTTGACATCACGCTAATTCTGATTTAAAGTGGTAGACTGGTCACATTTTAAGCCATGTAATACTATCTAAAATGCATATTCACATGTGTTTTGTATGGAGAGAAAGGATTAAGCAACTACCAAACAGGAGGTGACAATGGTTTATTGCCCCTGAAACAAAATAAAAATATGGGAATATGATGACATTTTCAGGCTGGTGAACAAGCCAAGTTTTTCAAGAGAAAGATTCTTCAGAAAATTCTCGACTAAAGGCCCCGTTACACCTCGTGTCACCGCACTACATAGGCGATGTAGGGGCGTGGCTTATCAGCGGCGACATCGCCCCTACGCCGCCTAATGTAAAGGGGCAATGTCGATGCCTCCGAGAGGTCGCTTGGTTTCACGATGTGAAACCGGGCGGCCGATATGGGCGATGTACACATCGCCCCATGTAACCAGCCGCCGGCGACCTGACAGGCGATGGGAGCCGTAGGCTCCCATTGTCCTCCATAGCTGCTGAGGTTTTCAGGCACCCCGGCGGCGAAGCCACCTGTCAGCTCGCCAGGGCGCCGCCGGATGTGTCGCCCCATGTAAATGGGGGACGGCGATGCTGGCGAGGCGCCAAAAACGTGCGCCACCTCCCGGTCGCCGCCGATATCTCCAGCGGTGTCGGCAGGTGTAACGGTACCTTTAGAGTTTCCTGGAGAATATTTTAGCTTTTGAACACTCTGGAACCACTTTTTGAATGTTTCTCCAATGTATTTGTTTTTTACTGCAGTTCTCTGGATGCTTATTTTATCTTATTTTCATTAACAATGAAGAAACAACTAGTAATTTTTCAAGCAGAAAGCAGACAAATGCTTAAAAAGATGCCCAAACATCTTGCAAGCATCTTTTTAGCCTTTCCATGCATATATATTATAAAGTATACATTATCTCCAAAGTGATAAATGCTTAAAGAATGGTTTGCTCACTTGTTTGGTGTATTTTTAAACCAGAATCAATTAAATGTAGCTCAAAAGACTGTACACAAAAACATCAGATTATTTTACATAGAAAGGCTGGAGTCACATTAGTGTATTGCATCTAATACAAGAGCATCGGATGCAATCTAATATATAAAGCTGAATGTGTGTATGTATGTGTGTATGTATGTGTGTATATCGCACCGTCGCAACTACAGCCACAAAATTTTGCACAGTCACACGTCTGGACCCCAAGAGCGTCATATGCTATGTTGTGAGGTGAAATTTTAGCCCTGTGCGTTCCAGTTCAACAAACAATTTTGCCCATATCTACATAATGTGGAAAAAGTGAATGGAAAAGTGTTGGAGGAAAATCGACAGCTGCCAGCTACAGCCACAAAATTTTGCACAGTCACAAATCTGGACCCCGAGAGCATCATAGGCTATGTTGTGAGACGAAATTTTAACCCGCGCATTCCAATTCACCAAACAATTTTGCCCCTATCTACATAATGGAGAGAAAGTGACAGTTACCAGTTGACAGTTGTGAATGAGAGGGGCTTAATGACAGCACCAAAGACTAACAGCATATACCACCATATAGTCACTAAGGTGGGGCCCCAACATGGGATATTCACCACGAATGGGGACATGTATACACACCACACGCACACAAAGAGTAACAGCAAGTGTATAGTCGCACAGTGCAGCCCCAACATTGGATACTCACCACGCACCCAAACAAACAGACACACACCACAAAGAGACACACACAACACAGAGAAACACACACACACACCCCCCACGTGGACACACACACACACCCTATAGCAACACATGCACTCACCCCACAGGGACACACACACACACCACAAAGAGACACACACACCACAGAGACACACACACCACACAGACCCCCCCACAGGGAAACACACACATAGCCACCCTATAGGGACACATACACTCACCCACAGGGACACACACACCACAAAGAGACACACACAACACAGAGACACACACACCACACAGACCCCCCCACAGGGACACACACACATACACACCCTATAGGGAAATATGCATTCACCCCACAGGGACACACACACCACAAAGAGACACACACAACACAGAGACACCCCCCCACAGACTCCTCCCCACAGGGACACACACACATACTCACCCTATAGGGACACATGCACTCACCCCACAGGGACACACACACAAACACACTACAAAGAGACACACCCAACACAGAGACACACACACCACACAGAACCCCCCACAGGGACACATGCACTCACTCCACAGGACACACACACACACAAAGAGACACACACACACACCACACAGACCCCCCCCCACAGGAACACACACACCCCCCCTATAGGGACACATGCACTCACCCCACAGGAACACACACAAACCCCAGGGACACACACACCACGCAGTCAGACACAGATATGCACAAATCACCTCACAACTCGCCTCATACGTGTGCTATCTTTAATTTCCAAACATAAACATCTGATTAAAAACAGCCGATGTTCAACACATGTGCCATATAGGGAATTAAGGCAGATGTCAGTCACATGAGCTGTCTATTATGTTTATGTGTGAGGTAACATATACTGCCTGGCCGGCGGGAGGGTTTACTGTTGGCTGGAGATTTATTAGGCTGCCTACAGCAATCAATCACAGCTCAGCTTGTATTTTCTTACAGGTCATTAATATGACATATTCAAATTCTATTTTGTTATAGCTAACATCAGTTATTTATTAACCCGGGCGTAGCCGGGTACTACAGCTAGTCTACTATATAATCAGCTAAGGTCACATGATATGTGTCACACACTTCCGGGGCTTATGTCGATATTCCACAATGCACTGTGCCGCCTCGGAAGCTGCACCATATTAGCACACCTAAGTGATAGGTATGCTAATATGGCGCAGGCTCACGCACCCCCACTCACACACCACCCGATCGTCCCCACCAGGTCCACGCACTCCCCCCTCCACATACCCGCCACCCGCTCCCAACAGTCCACCAGGTGTCACTCACTCACAATCCACCCGATCATCCCCGCCAGGTTCCTGCACCACCCACACCCCCACAAATCCGTTGCAAAAGCTGGAGGACCTGTGGTGATGTCACAGTTTTGGGCGGAGTCACAGATCACATGACTGTGACATCACCAAAGGCCCTTTAGCACTGCACACACGGAGTGGAGAGCAGAGAACAGGTACAGACAGCAGCACCCCCTGCATTCCTAGTATCCACTGTTCACCCCCCACTTTGCCCATCCCCCCACTCTACTGCCCCCCTGCCCTGCTGCGCTGCCCCCCAATGCTCCACTGTCACCCTGCTGCACTGCCCCCTACAATGCTCCACTGCTGCTCCACTGTCCCCCTGCTGCACTGCACCCTCACAATGCTCCACTGCCGCTCCACTGTCCCCCCTGCTGCACTGTACCCCCACAATGCTCCATTGCTGCTCCACTGTCCCCCTACCAGCTGCGCTGCCCACTCACAATGCTAAACTGCCACTCCACTGTCCCCCTGCCTGCTGCGCTGCCCCCTACAATGCTCCACTGCCCCCTTGCCCTGCTGCGCTGCCCCCACAATGTTCCATTGCTGCTCCATTGCCCCCTGCCCTGCTGCTTTGCCCCCCACAATGCTCCAATGCCACTCCACTCTCCCCCTGCCCTGCTGAGCTGCCACCCACAGTGCTCCAATGCCGCTCCATTGCCCCCTGCCCTGCTGCACTGCCCCCCACAATGCTCCAATGCCGCTCCACTCTCCCCCTGCCCTGCTGCACTGCCCCCCACAATGCTCCAATGCCGCTCCACTCTCCCCCTGCCCTGCTGCGCTGCCCCCCACAATGCTCCACTGCCCCCTTGCCCTGCTGCGATGCCCCCCCACAATGCTCCATTGCTGCTCCACTGCCCCCCTGCCCTGCTGCGCTGCCCCCCCACAATGCTCCACTGTCGATCCACTGTCCCCTGCCCTGCTGTGCTGCCCCCCACAATGCTCCATTGCCACTCCACTGTCCCCATGCCTGCTGCACTGCCCCCGCCACAATGCTCCACTGCCACTCCATTGTCCCCCTGCCTGCTGCGCTGCCCCCCCACAATGCTCCACTGCCCCCCTGCCCAGCTACGCTAATCCCCCACAATGCTCCACTGCCCCCTGCCCTGCTACGCTGCCCCCCCTACAATGCTCCACTGCCACTCCACTGTCCTCCTGCTGTGCTGCCTCCCCCACAATTCTCCACTGCCTCTCCTGTCCCCCCTGCTGCGCTGCCCCCCACAATGCTACACTGCTGCTCCACTGTCCACCCTCCTGCGCTTCCCCCCAATGCTCCACTGCCCCCTGCCCTGCTGCGCTGCCCCCCCACAATGCTCCTCTGCCCCCCTGCCCTGCTGCACTGACCCCCCACAATGCTACATTGCCACTCCACTGCCCCCCTTCCCTGCTGCGCTGCTCCCCCACAATGCTCCACTGCCCCCTTGCCCTGCTGCACTGCAACCTCGCAATGCTCCACTGTCCTTCTGCCCTGCTGCACTGCCCTCCACCATGCTCTAGTGCTGCTCCACTGCCCCCTGCCCTGCTGCGCTGCCCCCCCACAATGCTCCACTGCCCCCTGCTGTGCTGTGCTGCCCCCCACACTGCTCCACTGCCCCCTGCGCTGCCCCCCACAATGCTGCACTCTCTCTTTGCTCTGCTCCACTGTCTCCCTGCTCTGCTGCGCTGCCCCACTGCCCGACTCTCTTCCTCCCTGCACTGACCCCTCTCTGCTCCACTGCACTCCACTCTGCTCCACTGCCCCTCTGCCCTGCTCCACTGCCCCTCCACTCTGCTCCACTCTCCCTCCCTCTCTGCCCCATTTGTCCCTGCTCTTCTCCACTCTCCTACTCCACTGTCCCGCTCTGTCCTGCCTCACCCCCGCTCTGCCCCTCTCTCCACCCCACTCTGCTGCCCCCCCCCACGGTGCTCCACTGCCCCCCCACTCTGCTCCAATGTTCCTCCCTCCTCTGCCCCGCTTACCCCTGTTCTTACTCACTCTCCACTGGTCTGCTCCACTGCCCTCCCCGCTTCACTCACTCCTGCTCTGCTCCACTCCACTGTCCACCTGCTTTGCCCTTCAGCTGCTCTGCCCCTCTCTCCTCCGCTCTGCCCCTCTCTCCGACGCTCTGCTCCTCTCTCTCCTGCTCTGCTCTGCTGTGCTGTCCTTCTGCTCACCCCCGCTCTTCCTTGCTTTCCCCCCATCTGCTCCACTGACCCCCCTCTGCTCCACTCACCCTGCTCTGCTCCATTGTTTTCCCGCTCTGCTCCCCAACCCCTGCTCTTCTCCACACTCCCCTTCTCTGCTATTCTTGCTCTGTTGTGCTGTCCCCCCTCTCTGCTGCACTGTCCCCTTGCTAACCTCTGCTCTGCTCTCCCTCGCTCTGCTCCATTGTCCCCTTGCTCTACTGAAGATGTCCCCTGCTCTGCTCTGCTCTCTCCTGCTCTACTCCACTCTCCCCTGCTCTGCCCCTCTCTGCTGCGCAGTCCACCTGCTCACCCCTGCTCCGCTCTCCCCAGCTCTGTTAAATTGTCTCCCGATCTACTGTAGCTGTCCCCCTGCTCTGCCCCACTCACCCCCTTTCTGTTCTTCTTGCTGTCACCCCACTCTGCGCTGTCACCCCGCTCTGAGCTGTCGGCACATGTATATCAGGTGTTTAACTGGTAGGCCGAAAGACCTCTGTAGCAACTCAGGTCAATGAGCTGCCCGGTGTGAAAGGCAGAAATAAATGCATCTAGGCTGAGATAGTGGCCTAGAAATTGTTGGACAACCAGGTTGAGGCCAAGAGCCTTGCAAGGTACCTGTGTGACCTTGTCCCAGTGTACGGCTGTGCCCAGGTTTGCACCATTGTCGTGGCAGAAGCAATGGAAGAAGTGGAAGATACAGACGTTTTATCATCAAGCCTTGAGGATGTCAAGACTTGTGGTGCAGCCCCTTCCCCCACAGCCACCAGAGTAAGGCAATGCCCAGTAAGTGACACGTAACTCCACTGGCCATGCTTACTCATTCAAGTGTCAGTGGCAAAATAGAGCATGTCACACAAGAGTTTCACAATATTTTTTTTAATCACTTTTCCAATAAATCTAAAATGATGTACATAGCTTACTTAGTAGAATACAGTAAATGTTTTCAGAATGGGAGCTGTATTTCTCACATGTAAAAATCAAAAACAATAAAAACTCCTAAAAATTTTATTTTTATTATAAAAAGTACATAAAAAGGACACCCTAAATAGATGAACCCAATACAAAAAATACACAGAATAAGCAAAATCTAATTACACAAAAAAAACACAAATATGAATAGGACATACAGGGTGATACAAAAAATTAACATCAATATATTCATCAATAGATATAAGCAGAAAGTACCTAAAATGTCAGTCAATGAATGTCTGTGGTTATCACGTCTTTGCAATCATGCATATCCAGATATCCATTTCCTATACAATCAAAATGACCTATGAGTCACATGATAGTAATAGATTATAATATCTAGATAATGATCACAGAAATAACTGAGCTCACATAGACCAAAAGGGCCCTTTTCAGTGACTGACATAACTGACAGACCATATATGTTTAGGGAACATGTTTTTTATTTTAATTAGATTGTATTTTTTTCTATGTATTTTTGTATTGGATTTATCCATTTTGGGTGTCCTTTTTATGTACTATTTCAAATAAAATTAAAATTTTTAGGGGTTTTTTGTTTTTTGAGTTTTACAATTAGGGTTTCTCCACTTTATCTCCTTTCGGTGATCCCTGTATTTCTCAAAACTTAAAATTAGAGGAGATATAAATATTGAGGGAGTGGTATCAATTATTCCTACTTTTATTGCTAGTAATAATAAAAAATACTCCATCGTTGGACTGTATATGATTAAATGGAATTTAAAGGTTGAAAAAAAACAATGAGGGAGGACTGGCTTCCAAAATCTTGTCAAGAGAGGCATATTGGATTTTGAAGTTAGACACATTTACATTGTCTTATACTGTATGCTGGTCCTATGTACTATTGATACTCTTGATACACTATTTTATTTTTCATTTTCATTCAATGTGTGTATATTTGATGTGCTACAACATTTTCTGTGTGTTCATTGTTAGGAATTTATATTTCCTGATAAAAGGGTTATCAAAAAGAGATTAACTACATCCTTTTTTGTATTTACGTCTGCAGGCTTTGTCATAAATGTATTATTAGTAATTTCTCAGCAGGTGTTTCCTATATAATATGGTAGCAGCATGAGGTAGGTATAGAGACCCTGACGTATCACTTAGTTTATTCTATGCAGAAGTTATGATAAAAACACAGTTGTCCCATCTGCAGATGTAGCAGAGCTCAGACATTAAAGGGAACCAACCACCTCAGATCACCCTAATACACAGTTAGTACATGTCCTTGCACCCTAAGGATACCTTTCCAGCACTGTTTTTGTGTAAAATCTTGCATTAGTATAACTGATATAAAGAGTTTATAAACTTACTAGCCTGGAGACATCTGGGCGTATCCCTCCTTCTGTTATACTCTAGGGTTGTGCATTCATTGCATAGCTGTGCTCCCCCTCCCTCTGTGCAGAGGAGATAACGATCACGCCATCAGGGCAGGGCAGCAGGCACGGAGGGAGGGGGAGCACAGACATGCAATGCACAGCCCTGAAGTATAACAGAAGGAGGGATACGCCCAGATGTCTCCAGGCTAGTAAGTTTATAAACTCTTTATATCAGTTATACTAATGCAAGATTTTACACAAAAACAGTGCTGGAAAGGTATCCTTAGGGTGCAGGGACATGTACTAACTGTGTATTAGGGTGATCTGAGGTGGTTGGTTCCCTTTAAGCCATCTGCAACCCCGACCACACCACTGATAAACAGCATTTGTGTAAAATGTAAATTGACAGAAAGCTGCTAGTCAGTGCTGGGGACCTATCACATGGCCAGCTGTCCTGTAGTGATAATCTCTTGTTGATAAAACACTTATAGTATTAAAATAGAAAAACGCAAAACAATAAGGGACACATTGCTGGCATAAGGGTGTCATTACTACATCTTGATGTTCTTAGATAACCTTGCAAAATCCTACCAACAGATTTCAATTAACACACAACTTAAAGTGTTTTAGTTTTTTTAATGAAACAATGGAAAACACTATGAAATCATTACAAATATATAACTAACTAAATATACAACTTGCTTCTCCTTGGAATAAAATATAAAGATAAAAACACTATTTACTTGAGTTTATCTCGGAGAACCCAGCAGTTGTCGGAATGGAATGATATGTAATTATTTGTAATTTGCATCTAAATGAGGTTTGTTGTACAATACCTATTTCTTCACAGCTGGATGAAAAGAAAGAAACGGGAAAAATAACTTTACAATTGTCTCCATACTTTTAAGGGCATCAGTAGTTGTAAAGTTTTATACAGCAGTTATTATACAATTTTCCAAATTATAGGAAAAAGTCTGCATCCATTTAAAAGAAAAATATAAGTTATGTGTAGAAATAAGTGGATCAGGCAATGTTTGATTTCGCACTTTCGTACCGATATGCCAGGGAAATTAATTTTTCAGAGATGTTATTCTCTGCAAATTTATTTTCCCTTATTATGCTGTTGGGTTTCTTTAAACCCGAGGGCATAATAATTGTAAAGCTTAAAAAAATCTTTATCCTCAGCCTACCACTCATCTCTTGGGAATATTTGCTCCTCACCATCACCCATCTAATCCATGCTGAATTTTCAGAAATGTTTTAGCCTCCTGCTAGGACAGTCATTCCAGCTCTGATAAGGCTCAGGAGGGTTCCATGCATGCATGTGTACACATTATGTCATCATGATGTCATGACTTTATGCGTGTTTGCAAAGACAACGGTCACAAGATGGGGTGTCGAGCACACACAGATGGCATGGAGCTGAGGAGCAAAAAGGTGAGCAGTAAGTATATATTTTTTTGTTCTAATGGTCATTTATGGTTAAGAAAAAATGTCAGCCTCCATTTTGCTGAATCCATATGTATGCAAATTACAAAAAAAATCTGCATTTTGGTGAGCATAGAATTTTTAAAAATTTTCATATGATTTTATTCCACTCCAATAGATTACGGTAATAATAATGTAGAAAATCCAGCACTCATAAACTTGCAATTATGAGGATTTATTCAAACATGAACGCCATCCATCTAATACAGGCAGTATGTGCTAACACCGACGCGTTTCGACAGAGAACTGTCTTAGGCTCCTTTCACATCAGGGTTTTTTTAAATCGTGGCAGATGCGGTGGAAAAAACCGCATCTGCCGCGATTACCGCAACTGTGCCGCAACCGTGCCGCCGGTATGCGGTAATCGCGGCAGATGCGGTTTTTTTCACCGATTTTTTTCAAAACGATGATGTGAAAGGGGCCTTAGTCGTGGTGAAACGCGTCGGTGTTAGCACATACTGCCTGTATTAGATGGATGGCGTTCATGTTTGAATAAATCCTCATAATTGCAAGTTTATGAGTGCTGGATTTTTCTACATTATTATTGGTGATTGCCGGTCCAGAGACCAGGACTGTATCCGTTGCACCATTTCCTTGTACTGGAGTACTACTATTTCAACTGGGTGAGCTGAACTTTCCTTCTACCTTTCCCCTGCTACCACTCCAATAGATTTGACTATTTCTCATTCTCAGTAAAGATATGTGGTATTTTATTATTCAAGTCTTTTCTAAGTCTTCTAATTGTGTCCTAAATGCTAATAGTTAGAAACTCTAAGCTTATTTTAAAAGACAAAAAAAAATGCATATATTTCATTTTTTATGGTTTCCTACATTAATTAACTGCCCTAGGAATTTGTTATGTTGTCCTACATAATGTTCTCTATGAGCATAATAACTGGTCAATTACTGCTGCTTAAGGCAGTGCACTTAATAAATAGGACCTCAGGTAATGGTGGAAACCCGCTGATTATGACCTAATGTATTGCCTGTATTTATGTTTCAGTGAATTTAAAGCTACTGTATTTTTTAAAGACCTGAGATTGCTGCTTTGTTTTGACAAATATGTATTGATAAGACAAGCAGCCAAACGGGCTTGAATCCCAGCACTCTATTCTTCTAATCCTAACTGAGCCTAATTAGAGTCTTAGAAATATATTGCTTTTGCTTTGCTTTATGTATGCACAAAGCATTTAACAGGTAATTAGAGGAGAAAAACCTCACTGGTAGGTAAGGTAATTTCTTATTTGTCTGTCACAGAAGAGATTTGCTTTATTTGTGCTCTTAACTCTTCCGACTTTTTCCCGCAGTAAACGAACAGCGTGAAATGAACAACATGTAATTAGCGACTTAGCTCAATGAAGGTAAAAACTCATGACAAGTATATCTTTCCTTGACCACTGTGCATATATAATGGGAATATTCAGTTTTAAAGCTAACCACATATTTAGTGTTTTGTCTAACCCCTTTTAGGACTTGCTCATTTTAGGTATTGAAGACGAAAAATATTTTATTTAATTTTTTTCATTATCACAATTTAAGAGCCGTATTATTGTTTATTGCCAGGGTAGCTGTATGAGGCCATATTCTTTTTGGAATTAAATTTTGTCAGGGACAGCATTTCAGATTATATATAACTTCTTATCAAACTTTTATTAATTCTTGGAGAGAAAGTCAAAAGATAGAAAAATGACTGCAATACAACAGAGAAAAGTAGTTAACGGTATTCTATGGAGCATTACTATTATGTACATTGCTTTATTTAATTTATCGCAACAAATGAGGTGAATAAAAACTGTGTAATGTCAAATTTTCAAAGCCATGTTTTAATTTTTGAAGTCAATGTAGCTCTATGAGGGCTTATTTTTCCTATGACATGATTTCCCTACGGATTATAAGAGTTTACATTTTATACATGTGCAAGAGAGGACCCTACTGACCATAAGAGCTTACACTATATACAGGTGAAAGAGAGAGAGAGGACCCTGCTAACTATAAGATTTTACACCCTATGGGAGTGAGGACCTCACCGATCATAAGAGATTACACTCTACAGAAGAGAGAAACTTACCCAATAACTCTGGAAATAGAAAATTACTTTTCCATACAAACTGCGCTCCACTGGAAAATGCTACCACTGTACAAGGTATGATAATCAAATACCAGTGATACCTACAGAGCATTATGGGGGAGACTGAGTATCAATGGTAAGCAGCCTGTTTCTATATGGCAGAAGTGATCGGACTGTGCAGCAACAAGACCCCCTAGTGGACCAAGTAAAATAAAGAGAAAAAAAAAAGAAGTTTGTAAAACTATTAGAAAAAATTCAAATCACCTTCCTTTTGCTCCATTGAAACTAAAACTATTAAAAAAAATAAAAAACGCACATATTTGATATTGCTGCATTTAGAAATGCCCAATGCATCAAAATATAAAATCAATTAATCAGATCTGTAAACTGCGTAACAGAAAAAAACTCCAAACGCTAATATTATATATTTTTTGTTGTTTCAAAATTGCAATAAAATGTAATAATGGGCAATCAAAACACTGCATGTACCCAAAAATGATATCATTAGAAACAACAGCTAAAGCCCCAACAAATAAGCTGTCCCATGGCCCCATATCCTGAAAAATGAGAATGATACAGGTCACGGAATATTGTGCAAAAATGCAATACTTTTTCTTTAAAAACTTCAGAATTTTTTTCACCACTTAGATAACAATAAATGAATGCATGTTTGACATACTCAAAACTCATATCAACCCGACACGTCATACCAACATGTCAATTGTACCATCTAGTGAACATGGTGAATAAAAAAAAAACAAAAAACAAACATATAATTGCACTTTTTTTGCAATTTCACCGCAGTTTGAATTTTTTTTCCATTTTTGTGTGCAAAATATGGTAAAATAAATTATTTTTCATAAAAGTACAACTTGTCCAGCAAAAATGAAGGCATTATATGTCTATATTGATGGAAAACTAAAAAAAAGTTATGGTTCTGGGAAGAAGGGGAGGGAAAGCCAAAAACTGGAAAATGGAATATTGCCAGATGGTAAAGGGGTTAAGGCCACGTTACACACACAGATATCTGTTCAGATATTGGTCACAAATCTCTGGTTGCAGTGAAACCATGGACACATTGTTCCATTTGTACACAGCCACCTTTTTACTTATACCAGCTCTAGACTACTAATTTTTTTCTTTGTAATATCAGATATTTGTTTAGCTAAGGTGGCCGTCACACGCTTCAATCTTGTGAGCGATATTGTTAGCGATCACATGCACGTGCGATCGCTAACAATATCGCTCACATCGCTGGTGAGCTGTCACACAGGCAGACTCACCAGCGATGTGGGCCAGCGAGATCGCTGGTAACCATGGTACACATCGGGTTACTAGACGCCGCGCGGCGCTTAGTAACCCGAAGTTTACCATAGATACCATCTCCCAGCATAGGCTCTGCCGCTGGGAGATGGTTCATCGTGGTGTCACACACCATGATGATGCAGATTGATCAAGCGATTATCGCTTAATTTGAGCTCCGGCTCACAAATCTGAGATCAAACAATCAAGCGATTTTACAATGACTTATCACAAATAATGCAAAAATCTTAGAATTGTGGTGGCTCACAAAAATTGTTTTGAAGGCATACTGGTAATCAGTACATTTAAAAAAGTTTTCTTAAAGTTATAAAAGTTGTTTTAGAAAGACTAATGAATAATAAAGGTCTAATTTGACCTTTTTAGATACAGTTCTGAAGCCTTATTTAAGAATCTTCTCCGAAGTTGTATCTATACTAAAAATTAGCTGTAAACTTGCTATTTTTTTTAAATTAATTAATTAGCTCAATACTTATAGACTATGGGTAGGATTGGTTATTGTTTTATCACCTCAGGAAAGTATTTGCCTTATTTTACAGCTTAAGGTATGTTTACATGCCCTATAGTTTTGGTAGGTTGCAGAATTTATGAACCTGAAAAGGTGCCCAGACAATGCTCAGAAGACTGAAAATCTCAGTAAAGAGACATGACCTGACCAGTTTTTTATGCTCTAAAGATGCCTTATACTTTATCCTTTTGCCAAAAACAATGAACATCTCTCAGAAAACTACTGAACAGAATAAAAGAAACAAAAAAAAAAGATATTTCTAAGGCTGCTTTCACATCAGCGGTAATCGCTGATCGCGGCAGTTACGGTTAAAAAAACGCAACTGCCGTGATTACCGCATAACGGCCGCACTTGCGGTTCACTTACGGCAAGCCCCATGTAATGTCTATGGTGCTTGCGGTAAGTGTGTGGCAGGTGCAGCAAGTGCGGTTTCGGCACTTGTGGCAGATGTGGACGTGAGAAAACCGCAGCTGACCGCGTTCTTTTCATGGCTGCATCTGCCGCAATGCTGAAACCGCAACTGTACTGCACTTGCCGTACCTGCCGCAAGCCCCATAGACATTGCATGGGGCTTGCCGCAGGTGAACCGCAAATGCGGCTGTTATGCAGCAATCGCGGCAGTTGTGGTTTTTTCACCGCAACTGCCGCAATCAGCGATTACCGCTGATGTGAAAGGGGCCTAAGAAATAAAAAAAATACCAGCATTTCTTGAAGCATATTGCTCTTGGAAAACTTGGCTTGTAGGCTTCTGTTTAATGGTGTTTTGTGAGCATACCCTAAGCCTACAAAGTGAAGTTTAACTGTAGTTAGTGGTTGTAGCAGTGATCTACATGGGGTCATGTTCATTGGAATGTTTCTAAAGGATTAGTCAACCCTTCATTGTGCATAGCATGTATGATAGTTGTTATTAAAGGTGAAAGGTTACCATGTATGACTAAGCACAATAGGGCAGAAAACTAGCCGGTGATAAAAAAAATATGGAAGAGGAAAGCCTAACCAATAAAATAATAATTTTCACATGCCTGATTCCTATTTGTTACTGGAATCTGTCACCCCATTTGAGCTATCTAAACTATAAATATGGGCATACAGGTTATAGACTGTTAAAAATAATCATACCTGTATGGCTCATATCAGATGATTTGTTGTGGAGAAATCATCTTTTATCTCTTTATGTAAATGGCTTCTTCCAGGCCATAGGGCAGATGCAGTCAGGAAGATAACTCCACCTCCAGAGCTCATTTTAAATAAAAAGGGAGTTACCAGTGTGAGACAAGGAAATGACACAGAACATGAGAAGTGAAATTTTATTTCTTGCAAACACGTTTTTTTGGGCAGCTCTGCTGTATTGAAACAATGTTGCAGCCCTGTCTCCCTAAGAGTTGGAAGCTGAAGCTAAGAGGAACCTACTTATGTGTCAGGTTATAATTACACAGAACTTAAAGAGGACCTGTCACCAACCATGTAACCATGCCTTCAGGGAGGCGGCGGTGGGCGGATTAAGTATACAGGGGGCGTGAAACTGACCTTTGGCTCCAGCCACAAGCCACCTTCTATTTGGCTCCACAATGTAAGTTTTCAAAGTGTATTATCTCGGGGTACAGGGGGGCACAAGGTCTGGGGGACCCCTTGCCTGAATGCAGCAGACATGCTGCATTCAGTGCTGTAATTTTATCACCATGCATGGTTGGTGACAGGTCCTCTTTAATAGTGAGATCAGGAGGGCAAAGAGTGATCATAACCCATCCTACTGGTAACATTACCTTCTATTTATAATAAGCTCAGGAGGTGGGGTTATCTTCCTGGCAGCATCCGCCCCATAGCCTGTAAGAGGTCATTTACAAAAAGTGATAAAAGATGATTTATCCACAGCAAGGCATCAGATTTGAGACATACAGGTAGGATGTTTTTGAGTATTCTATAACCTGTATGTTCATATTATTAGTTTGATAGGTCAAATGTGGTGAAAGATTTCCTTTAACACAATTGAAGAGTCAATGCAAATATTGTCTCCTTGTCTGGATGGGTTAGTATAGCTACATAATATATGGTCATTCATTAAACTGAATTTGGTTAATAATATATTCTCCATGGCCAGTACAAAAAATGCTTGGTAGCCCAGAAATTGCTCTAATGAAAACAATAGGTTGCGGGAGAATTCAATTAATGACAATGAGTTAATTTAACCAATGACAACCAATTGATTCAACCAATTTATTTCCCAAGATTCTGAATACCATTCAATATATGTGTTATAAAAAAAACCATAAAACTATAATCTAATTTAATTGAATCAGACAGTCAAATGTATAAACTCCACAGTATGGAAATGCTTATTTTTAGGATGACAACCAAAATAAAATACAGTGACAAAAAACCTTTGTAAAATATGTTAATCCAAGTTTAAAGTGAATCAGCAACGGATATTGCTATATTATGCCCTGCTTATCTTTCATCTAACTAGAGTCCATTTCTGCTGGAGTCCAGGAGAATTATATTTTATTATGATAAACTTGCCACTCGTGCGACACTAGACTTGACTACACTTTAATAAACAATAAGAATGTAAGAAATCAAAAAATAATTATATCTTCAGGGAAAATGTAGTATAGATCAATATTATCTGTCAGGCGTCTTCTGTGAAATACTCAGTCTGTTGTGTAATTAACAGGAAAAGAGATTGCATGGAATATTTTGCTGTGCTAGATCTGTATTCAACGTAATTGACATAATTGCACTCTTTACTGTGATATGTATATTATTGGCTTATATTTCAAATGGAAATAGAAATAACTGACTTTTTTTAAATCATTTTCAAGAAGCCAATTATAGGAACTTCAGAACAATGATATCTATTATATTTTGTTGCATAGCTTACATTATTAATATATTTGCTAGTGAACAAGATATTCAACTGTACGTTGGTTAGAATTCTTTGGGTGACAATTAATAGTAGATTTGCTTATATAGAACTTAGCAATATTGTTGTGTAACACGGAAATACCCATAAACAGTAAGCGTGTCACGTGGTTTCATCTCTTCAGAAATGATGAATATTTATTTAATAGTAATACACTTGAAGAGTAGATGCTGGCAAGTTTTCGCATATTAGCTCATAACACTCCTATACCGAATGCAAAAGTCAGTAACTTATATAGTAATAATAAAAATATGATCAATTCCTACTATTATTATTTATTACTATAGCTCCATTTATTCCATGGCACATTACAAGTGAAAAAAGTAGCATACATATTCAAGTACAATAATTAGGAACAATAAAATGAATACCGCTGCTCAATTAAGTTTTCAATATCCTGGTTTTGCGGTTTTTCTATCCTTATAAGTGGTATCCATCAGTTGTATATTCCTACTATCAATGCAGTAAAGAACATTTAATAATTGTACATATTGGTAGAGTTGCCATTCTTTGAGGAATTTATGGAAATCAATACACTGAATAATCTGAGAAAAAGCATTATCCCTAATAAAGAATACTGAAGGTACTCTACTCTCCTTGTTTAATATTGTCACAAGGTGGTAATAACAGACAAATGGATATTTTAGCAGGATATCAGTGATGGGCAATCAGGGGTATTAGACTGACCCTAAGATTGGGGGTCCCTAGCTGACCTTGTTTCAAGAAGTACTTCTGAATCTGAGGATTTCTGGGCCACCACCCTTGCCCTGCTCGTGACAAGCCCTAAGCTATCTCCCCCTCACCTTCACCCAGAGACCAGGATTAACACAGCAACTCCCACACAGAATATCAATCTGCAGAAAAGCTACAGGACAGCTTCAGCAGGAACTGCAACAGCATCCACACAGCTAATGGTCATGCAGAAAATGAACTCTATCAGCAACATCAGGTGATGAGTCATAGGATTACTAAAAGGCTGGGTCAACCACATCACATGATATGCACAGCAACAGCAACTTGTACTTTAGAGACATCAGCTAATACTGCAGAGCCACAGCAGCAGAAATTAACCCTTAAAGCACAAAAGGAAATATACTCCTGGTTAACAACTCAAACTGAGTTCATAGAGACTGCAGAGCAGTCTACAGCTAACAAATATAAATCAATATGCATGTATAAAATATCTCAATCCTACTATGGGCTGCTCATTTCATAATTCTACAATTTACAGTATTTAAAATCCATAGAATCTCCTATCATAGAGAATGGTTTAAAAAGGAAGTCCAAAACAATCTTATGGAAGGGTTTATCTCTCCAACCCCTGAGAAACTAAACAAAACAGAAATACTTGGTGGACTTAAAATCTTTCCAAAATGTATAAACTTTCAAAACATCAATGTGTTCCCGCAAACATTACCAGTGCTATGATCATGCTAGAGCAGAAGCTAGGCCAGTGAAATGATCAGCGTGTGTCAGCTATGTCTCATAGCCCTGCTATAATGCACATGATCAGTACTAGCATCAATTTTTGATGTTTAACCCCTCTGATGCCGCTATAAATAGGGACAGCCTCATTAATCTCTTTGTAAAGGAAGGGAGCTACCTCTCTGCTCAGATTGGTACAACATAATTGCGATCATGTTGTGCTGATGGATTCCATGGTGACCGCAGGCCAAATAATAGTGACGGAGGTACCCAGGTACAGAGGCATTTAAAGTCCTGCTTTGAGCATGACCTGACTAATCTCCTGCCTATATGAAAGTCATGGATCTGCTGTCATGTCTTGAAATATAAAAGCATCTTATATATAAAACCCGAAGGCCACTTCCGGTCTATCCGCTCAACTTCCGTGACGGCCTGCGCCCTGTGACAAAGACCGGAATCGGAAGTAGCAGACCCACGAGCGCGTAGCGCTCACCGCGAGCCGCTGTCAAAATGGCACAGCGCCTCGCAGTGGGCGCTAAAGCGCCACCACTCGCCGTTATCCCGCCACCGGCCCTGCACAGAGCCCCGTGTGCGCCCACCCACATCCGGCCCACAGCCCCCGCTGCCCCATCACCCCCCTGCCTGTCACCATAGCCATCCTCCACTGCCTTCCCCCCGCTGCCCCATCAGCCCCCTGCCTGTCACCATAGCCGCCCTCCACTGTCCGGTCACCCCCAGCCTATCACCACTGCCCCTCTGCTCCCCGATCGCCCCCCTCCACTGTCCGGTCACCCCCCCCCCCTTACCACAGCTCCCTCCAGCCACCCGCCATCTCTCTTCATCCTGCTTGAGGACCTTTGATGACGTCACGATGATGGGTGGAGTCACAGATCACATGACCGTGACGTCATCAAAGGTCCTGTCCCGATCTAACCTCCTCTGCCTATTCATCCCCCTGCGCTGCACACTGACCCACGATCTGCTCCCTCACCCCCCGCTCTGCCCACTGACCCCCACTCTGACCCTGACCCTGCTCTGCCCACCCACCCCCACTCTGACCACTGACCCCCACTCTGACCCTGCTCTGCCCACCCACCCCCACTCTGACCACTGACCCTCACTCTGCCCACTCACCCCCCAACTCTGCCCACTCACACCCCAACTCTGCCCCCCTCACCCCCTCTCTGCCCCCCTCACCCCCACTCTGCACACTGACCCCCACTCTGTCCCTGCTCTGCCCACTGACCCCCACTCTGACCACTGACCCCCATCTGACCACTGACCCCCACTCTGCCCACTCACCCCCAAACTCTGCCCACTCACCCCCCTACTCTTCCCCCTGAACCCCTCTCTGCCCCCTCACCCCCACTCTGCACACTGACCCTCTCTCTGCCCCTGACCCTGCTCTGCCCACTCACCCCCACTCTGACCACTGACCCCCACTCTGCCCACTCACCCCCAAACTCTGCCCACTCACCCCCTCTCTACCCCCTCACCCACTCTGCCCACTCACCCTGCTCTGCCCACTCATCCTGCTCTGCCCACTCACCCCCACTCTCTGCCCACTCACCCCCTCTCTGCCCACTCACCCCCTCTCTGCCCACTCACCCCCACTATGCCCACTGACCATGCTCTGCCCACTCACCCTGCTCGGCCTATTGACCCCTCACACTGGCCACTCATCCTGCTCTGCCCACTCACCCCTCACTGCCCACTGACCCCTCACACTGACCCTGCTCTGCCCACTGACCATCCTCTCCCCACTGACCCCTCACTGACCCTGCTCTGCCCACTTGCCCTGCTCAGCCCACTGACCCCTCACACTGCCCACTGACCCTCCTCTGCCCACTGAACATGCTCTGCCCACTGACCCCTCAATGCCCACTCACCCTGCTCTGCCCACTGACCCTGCTCTGCTCACTGACCACTCACACTGCCCACTCACCCTGCTCTGCCCACTGACCCCTCACACGCCCCACTGACCCTGCTCTGCTCACTGACCACTCACACTGCCCACTCACCCTGCTCTGCCCTCTGACCCCTCACATGCCCCACTGACCCTGCTCTGCCCTCTCACCCCTCACACTGACCCTGCTCTGCCCACTGACCCCTCTCACTGCCCACTGACCCCTCACACTGCCCACTCACGCCTCACACTGCCCACTGAACATGCTATGCCCACTTACCCCTCACACTGCCCACTGACCATGCTTTGCCCACTGACCCCTCACACTGCCTACTGACCCTGCTCTGCTCATTTACTCCCGCTCTGCCCACTCACCCCCGCTCTGCCCACTCGCCCCTGCTTTTACCACTCACCCTGCCCACTGACCACCCTCTGTTCACTCACCCCCCGCTCTGCCCTTTCACCATGCCCACTGACCCCTGCTCTGCCAACTGACCGTGCCCACTCACCCATGCTCTACCCACTGACCCTTCTCTGCCCACTCACTGTGCCCACTGACCCCTGCTCTGCCCACTGACTGTGCCCAATAACCCTTGCTATGCCCACTAAACCCTGCTCTGCCCACTCACCCCCGCTCTGCCCGCTGACCCCTGCTCTTCTCACTAACTGTGCCCACTCACCCCTGCTCTGCCCACTCACCCCTGCTCTGCCCACTGATTTTTCCCACTAACCCCTGCTGTGCCTACTGACTGTGCCCACTGACCCCTGCTCTGCCCAATCACTCTGCCCACTAACCCCTGCTCTGACCACTGACCCCCGCTATTACCCTGCTCTGACCACTGACGGCCCAATCCTGCTCACTGACCCTGCTCTGCCCATTCACCCACAACTCTGCCCACTCACCCCCGCTCTGCCCACTGACCCTGCTCTGCCTACTTACCCCCCCCCCCCTCTGGCTACTGACCATGCCCACTGACCCCAGCTCTGCCCACAGACCCCAGCTCTGCCTACTGACCCTGCTCTGACTACTGATTATGCCCACTGACCCCTGCTCTGCCCAATGACTCTGCCCACTAACCCCTGCTCTTCCCACTCATCCCCCACTCTGCCCACTGACCCCCGCTTTGCCCACTCACCCCCAGCAGATCGGTTTCCCAGCCAACGACAGGTCCTGTCCTGCCACCTACAAGACGGGTGGAGCGAGCCGCCGCAGGGTAAGTATCCTCACTGAGGTTTTTTTTATTTTTATTATCACCATGAAGGAGCGGGGGAGGGGGTGTGCAGCCCCAGAGGGAGGGGGGCCGCAGAGACTGGAGGGCCAGAGGGACGGCTGCCGCCCGGAGCGGCGGGGGTCAGGAGGAGCGCCTCCATCCTGCCCCCCCATCCATCCTGCCCCCCCTATCCATCCTGCCCCCCCTATCCATCCTGCCCCCCCTATCCATTCTGCCACTCCCTATCCATTCTGCCACCCCCTATCCATCCTGCCACCCCCTATCCATCCTGCCACCCCCAACACCATCCTGACACCCCCAACACCATCCTGCCCCCCCGACTCCATCCCGCACCCCCACCACCATTCGCACCTCCCGCCAACATCCTGCCCCGCCGCCTACATCCTCCCCCCTCCCCCACCACCATCCTGCCCTGCCGTCTCCATCCTGCCCTGCCGTCTCCATCCTGTCCCCCCTTCCCGCTACATCCTGACCCGCTCGCTCCATTCTGCCCCACTCGCTCCATTCTGCCCCCCCAACACAATCCTGCCCCCCCTCCCCTCCTCAGCTGATCGCTTGCCCAGGCAACTACAGGTCCTAAAGGCCTGTAGGACCTACAAGGCGGAGGTGGAGCGAGCCGCCGGACAGGTGAGTATCCTCACTGAGGATTTTTTTATTTTTACTGTGGACGACCGGGGGCCAGGAGGAGTGGGGGACCGCGGTCACCGCAGTATTGCCATATACCATAGTGCTGCTATACATGTGCTATAATGTACTGCCATATACCATAGTGCTGCTATACATGTACTGTAATGTACCGCCATATACTATAGTGCTGCTATACATTTACTATAATCTACCGCCATATACTATAGTGCTGCTATACATGTACTGTAATGTACCGCCATATACCATAGTGCTGCTATACATGTGCTCTAATTACCACCATATACCATCGTACTGCTATATATATATCTTATATATAAAACCCGAAGGCCACTTCCCGCCAATCCGCTCAACTTCCGTGATGGCCTGCGCCCTGTGTCAAAGACCGGAACCGGAAGTACCAGACTCACGAGCGGTGAGCGCATATCGCTCACCGTGAGCCGCTGTCAAAATGGCACAGCGCCTCGCGGTGGGCGCTAAAGCCCCACCACTCCCCCTTATCCCGCCACCGTCCCTGCACAGAGCCCCGTCTGCGCCCAACCACATCCGGCCCACAGCCCTGCAGCTCACCGCCCACTCTCCATCAGGGACCGCCATCCTGCCACTGGCTCCGCACACAGCCTGGTGTGCGCCCACCAACATGCGGGGACCGGACCGGCCCACACTCCGGTGTGCGGCCTCCGCCGGCACCGCTCCCAGTCCTGCCGCTCTCTCCACACACCCGGTGACTCTCCTCCATCACGGAGCTAGCCCCGCCCGCACTCCGGGGCCGGCCTCCGAACCGCCGACAGCCCAGTGAGTGTTCAGCCCTCCAGCCTCCGTTCTCCTCTGCCCCCCCAGCCTCCGCTCTCCTCTGCCCCCCAGCCTCCGCCTCCTCTGCCCCCCCGCCTCCGCTCTCCTCTGCCCCCCAGCCTCCGCCCCCTCCCTCCTCTGACCCTCCCTCCTCTAACCCCTCCAGTTTCTGCCTCCTCCGTCCTCTGCCTCCTCCCTCCTCTGCCCCTCCAGCCTCTGCCCCCTCCAGCCTGTGCTGCACTCACTGCTGACCACTGAGCCACCGCACTTTCTGCTGACCACTGAGCCAACGCACTCTCTGCTGACCACTCAGCCACCGCACTCTCTGCTGACCATTGAGCCACCGCACTCACTGCTGACCACTGAGCCACCCCACTCACTGCTGACCACTGAGCCACCCCACTCACTGCTGACCACTGAGCCAGCCCACTCACTGCTGACCACTGAGCCACCCCACTCACTGCTGACCACTGAGCCACCCCACTCACTGCTGACCACTGAGCCACCGCACTCACTGCTGACCACTGAGCCACCGCACTCACTGCTGACTACTGAGCCACCGCACTCACTGCTGACCACTGAGCCACCGCACTCACTGCTGACCACTGAGCCACCGTATACTCTGCTAACCACTGAGCCGCCTGTATACACACAATTAATTTCACAGCACTCCCCTATTACTAAATAAACTCTATATAGATTCTAGACTACCCGATTCTTTAGAATCGGGCCACCATCTTGTTGTTGATAATTTGATAATAAATCACACCAAAGAATGTTGATTTCCCATAAATGGGACTAGGTATAAAAAGTTAACAATAATGTTGAAAAAAATATGAAAATATATAAAAAAATCTGAAAAATAAATAACAAGTTAAAAAATGAAAAAGGTTATACCAATAAATAGATATATTTATGTAAAAACAAAAATAAACATAAAGTCAAATTAGTTAACCCCCTTCAATGGAAACTGTTAAAAAAATAAATAAAAAAATTGATAAAAAATTGCTGTTTCATCAGACCACCGAGAAAAATGAAAAAAAGTGATCAATAAGTTGTAGTGAAATAACAATAGTATCACAGAAAACATAATCTTTTCCTGGCAAAAAATAATAATAAACCTGTCTTATTACCGTAATTTTATCATGTGATGAATGGAGTCACATAAAAAAAATAAAAAAATTCCTGAATTGTTTTTTATGCATTCTGCATCCTAAAAACCAGCATAACAGTGATAAAAACTGTTATGTAAATCAAAATAGTACCAATAAAATCGTCAACTCATCCTGCAGAAAATGAGCTCTAATGTGACTGTGTCAGCAGAAATAAAGAAAAATGATAGCTCTCAAAATGTGGTAATGCAAAAACTTCCTTTTGCTAATGAAACAGTTTTTAGTGTGTCAAAGTAGCCGAACTAATAAAATATACAAATCTAGTATCGATCTAATCACACTGACTCAAATTATAAAGATGTCAAATTACTTATACAACACAGTGAACAGCATAAAAAATAAAACTAATTGTTGATCTGCTGTTGATTTGTTCATTCTACCTCCCAAAGATTGCAGTAATGCTGGGTTCGAATTTATCCTGTGTTCTAAGCTGAGCGCTTCTATCAGAGTTTATATATAAATCAATGTATTACGTGATTCAGACAAAACCTGTTACCCTGATGAAAGATTCCTTATAGTGGGGCAGATGGAGTCACACTGGAGTCACCCATGGAGTCAAAATCATCAGTACACCTATAGATAAATTCCATAATGGGTATAATTTCCAAAATAGGGTCACTTGAGGGGTCAATCTGCTCTTCTGGCACTAAGGGGCTCTGAATGAATAATAGGGAAGGGGTGTGAGGTAGAAGTGGTGCAGCTCAGGATCACCTGGGTCGGTACTGCAAGGAGTTTTAAGACGTCTGTAGTCTTCAATCAAATAGAAAAGGAATTCTCCAGCAGACAGACAAATTTTCATAAAGTACTTGTATTAGTACATCAGACCGTGCATAAAACAAACAATGTTGAGGAGGGGAACGCTGGACGCGTTTCGGATGGCAAATCCTTTCTCAACAGCAAAGTGTGAACATTTCCCATACCTTTTTATTAGTTAAAACCAGTGCAGGTCTAGTACAATCAGCTGTAACATCATTTGCATAATTAGGTTGAAGACAAAACCTATACATAGAGTGATAAAGTGTAGGCAGAGCTGCAAACTTGAAAATCCAAACAACAAAAAGTGATGTATACATAATAAAACCATAATATGGTCAAAGTTATAGAGATAATGAAAAATCACCTCACATTGCAAGTAAACATTACTTTTAATGCATTATGTTATCTATTATTTTTTCACAGATTTTTGAAATATTAATACTTCAGCACTAAGGGGCTCTGTAAGTCGATGCTATTGTAGGAAAATGTGGACTCCAAGAGTCAAATGGCACTATTTCCCTCCTGAGTGTCACTTTGTATCTAAGCAGTACTGTACAGACATATATGGGGTGTTATTGAATATGTGATATGACTTGGCGCTAACATTTAAAATCAGAAAAAAAATTACATGGGCTTCGCCGTATTTCTGGAACCAGCCGGATCCAGCAGGCAGCGACGGGCTGCCCCCAACCCCCAGGTGCCTATTTGTACCTGGCTAGACACAAGAATATAGGGGAGCCCTTTTTTTTAATTATTTCATGAATTTCATGAAATAATTAAAAAAAAATGCGTGGGGCTCCGCGCAATTTCTATGTCTAGCCAGGTACAGCTAAGCAGCTGGGGGCTGGAATCCGCAGCGCAGGGATGCCCAAGCTTTCTGGGCACCCCCCGCTGCAAATTGCAGCCCGCAGCCGCCCCAGAAGATGGCGCGTTCATTGAAGCGCCATCCTCTGGCGCTGAACCCCGCTCTTCCAGCGGCCCTGGTGGCGGTGGCACGCTGGGTAATAAAGAGGTTAGGGCCAGCTTTGTATTATCAGCTGGCCCTAAGCCCGAAATTTATGGCGGTCACGCCAATATTAGACATGACCGCCATGAATTCCTATTAAATTGTTTTAAAAAAAACACAACACAGAGAAAAATTTTTATTAGAAATAAAAAAAAAAGCCATTAGGGACTCCATCTTTAATTAAAAAAAATCCTCTTTCGTCCGACGCAGTCCAAAACGCGATGTCCTCTCTGCTACATCCCTGTGCATAGATATAGATGTCTATGCACAGGGAATGAGCAGACTGAGAACAATCTCAGCTCTGCTACATCAGGCAGCAGGCGGGCTCTAGGACCCTGGAGCTGCGGCAGCCAGCACACAGAGCAGACAGGACTCTTATCTGTGCGAGTTTCCCAGCGATTACTTGCAAAGTAAACGAGTCCAATGCAAATCAATGGCAAAACTAGGATTGCTTCAGGCTGAAGCTTCCGAGACACATCTGTGATTTGTAAATCGCACACTACTCGCTATTACTCGCTTCCCCATTCATTAACATTGGACTCGCTAGACTCGCAACGAGTAGCGAGTCCCGGGCTCGGACTCGCTAGAGTCAAGCGATTCCGAGTAATTTAGGATTCGCCCATCACTATTCAGCATCCATTTTTACTACTTTCCCTGTTAGAAATTGTAAAGTTTTGGGCTAAAACAAACTTTTTGCGGTATAAAAGTAATTATTTTTTCTTCATTGCTCAATGGTATAAAATTCTGTCACACACCTGTGGGGTCAATATCATCACTGCACCCCTAAATTAATTCATCGAGAGGTGTAGTTTGTAAGATGGGGTCACTTATGTTTGGTCCTGCTGTACTGGTAACGCTGGGGCTCTGCTGATTTAGCATAGGACCCACAAATAATTCCAGCACCATCTACAGTGGGTATTGGCATACTCAGGAGAAATTGCATAACATATTGTATCATTTGTTTTCTCCCATTAAATCTTTTGAAAATGTAAAAATTGTGGCCAAAGCAACATTCCAGTAGAAAAAAAATAGTCATTTTCATTTACTCTATGTTATATAATTCTGTAAATAGCCTGAGGGTTAAAAATGTTCTCTAATTCCCTATATGAATTCCATAAGAGATGTAGTTTCCAAAATGGGGTCATTTGTGAAGGCTTCTGCTGTTTAGGCATGTCAGGGGCCCTTCAAAGTTACATGACATCTGCAATCTATTCCAGACAAAATGGAGCCCCTTCCTTTCTGAGCTGTGCCAATACAGTGCTTTTTCCGCCACATAAAAGGTGTTCATGTGCTCAGTAGAAATGGCAGATCAAATTGTATTGGGCATCTTGTTCTGTTACCCTTGTGAAAATGCAAAGTTTGAGGCTAACATAATAATTTTGTGGGGAAAAAGTAAAATTCTCCTTCAACAATGCTTTAATTTTGTAAAGCATCTGAATGGTTAATAGATTTCTTGAATGTGGTTTTGAGTAGTTTGAAGGGTGCAGTTTTTAGAATGGTGTCACCTTTGGGTATACTCTGTCACATAGGCCCCTGAAAGTAATTTCATATGTGATGTGATCTCTAAAAAAATGGTTTTGTAAAGTTTGTTGGAAAAATTGCAGTTTGTGGTTCTGATCTGGCACAAATCCTTGGTCATATTAAAAGGCTTGTTAAAGAATCAATTATGACTTTGAGAATTTCTACCTAAAGGTGGCGCCAGAGTTCAACCTCTTCCTCACTGAAGTGACAATTTGCATATTTCCCAGAGGAGTATTGCAGCTAAAATGTCCTTATCAGCTTATCTGTCTCCTTGTGCTGGCAGACAGATTCCTCTCCATGAGGAAAATAGCTAATTCCCCAGACCATGGAAAAATTAGAAATTGCTGATAAACATTTAACCCTTCTAAACTCATAACAACAAAATATTCAATGAAGCTGATGTAAAGTAGACATTTGGTAAATGTTATTTATTAACTATTTTGTTTGACGTGTCTGGTTTCAGGGCATGAAAATAAAATTTTCCAAAATTATGACATTTTCACCATATTTACAATATTTCCCCCCCCCCAAAAAAAAAAATTTCCAACAATTATCATTAACATGAAGTATGATATGCCAAAATATAACAGTCTCAAAGTCACTGGGATCTGTTAAGGGAAGTATTAGAATCTGAGAGTCCTCAATGATTTATACCTTTTGATGGTTTATTAGCCTGATGACGAGGCCTTAGTGTCTCGAAAGCTGCTTTGCTTACATCTTTTAAGTTGCCATTAAAAGGTATCAACCACTGAGGACTCTCAGATTCTAATATTTTTCTATCTACTGGCTATCACGGTATAAACATTTTTTACCGTATCAAATATGGGATCTGTTAAAACATTTCAGAGTTATTACCTCTTAAAGTGGTATTTCTCACGTCTTCTGAAAACCTACAACCTGCATTAACCCTCAGTCCACTATACGGCTATGGCCAGCTATACCCCTACCTACTCTATCATCACTTGTAAACTCTGAGTCCTCCTGGCAGGGTCTTCTCTCTTCTTGTACAGTCCATTACTTGTATTTAACTTGACTATTGTACTTTTTTTTAAAATTATTATATATACCCCTTTTCACTTCTGTAATCATGGAGTTAATGGCGCTATAATGGGACACTCGTCACAATAGAAAAAATGTCCTGACCAGGAAGGTGAACTTACGATTTGGGTTAAGAATTTAAAGTTTTTTTTCACGCGTCTGATACTGATGACTGGTCCTCAATATCAAACCAATGAGACTCTAGCACCTGGTACACCAATTGAGTAGTTATCATCAGCTCTGGTTTAGGCAAATGTAAACAGATAATAGTTTCTATTGAATTAATTGAAATAACCACTACTGTACTGTAAGTCTGATGCCATTAAAGCTGATAATAACTGATCAATTAGAATGTTGATCTTGGACTCACTGATGATGAAAAAGCAGGTTATCAATATCAGAAGACTGAATAACTGATCTTATTTGTCTCATCCCTTTGACGATGCTTTGATAACATCTCTTTCTATGCCTATTCTTATAATTTTAAGTATGAAGTGTGTCCCTCTCTTCTCCCTCCATGTCCTCTGTAGTCTCCTCCTTCTCCTATCCTTTCATTTCCTTCTTCCTTCTTAGGGACCATGAATTTCTACTAATATTGAGACTTTTCAAGTCACCCTGCCTCTTCATCTGCAGCTGGAAAATTAAATTGGTCTGCTATTGTATGAATAATTGTATATGTTTTAGTTAATATACCTAAAAAGTGTTCAACTGTGTTTTTGTTACTGTTTAATATAGAAATATAAAATCTTTGAAATGCAAAAAGTTTTAATGTAGGAACCAATACCAGGCTAATAAGATACCCAAGAGAATGAAACACTGATAGGCAAACTTTAGCCAAATGTATCATTGGGTATCACGCAACTTCTGAAAAAGCAAATAAGATCAGACGTTGTTTTGAAAGAATTAAGCTGTAAAGATTAGAATATAGTTTGACCCTAGTCATCTATATTTGGAATAATATATGCAGCTTTGGGCAAAAACTTTGCCAAATACCTTTGATAGCATAGGTAGACTTTTATTTGTTAGAATTGTGGTATGCTGGCCTGTCAATCAATGAATATTAATGCAACTGCCATACGAACACCTTAAAGTTGCAGCCTATCAATGTTCATATACAATTTATATTAGTACTTTTCAAATAATATGCTACTTCAGGAAACTGTGGACTTGGGCTTTCTAAAGTTTGTAGAGTTCATTATACTGGTATGAATAAATACAGACATTTCTATGTATGTAAACAGCCTTATTCAGCCTTATATTCCACCCATAGACACATGCTTCCTTTTATCGACTACTGCTTCATTGAGTGTTATACTTACCTGTAGCATTTGTAGATAGCCTTCTTGAGGGTCACAAGGAAGTGAAGCAACACGATGACTGTTACTCATACATCTGACATTATTGTCTTTTAGAGAAGGGAAGATTTGTCTTATAACGGTTATTCTTCCAAGAGCACTGTGCACAAGTTCCACTATTTCAGCATCATTGATTTCCTAGACCAAAGAAAGAAAAAACAGTTGGTATTAAGAGCCTGCTTCCTTATTCACATTCTGTACAGCCAGAACATCACAACTGTAAGAAAGGATTTATGTGAGTCTGTGTAGCTAGATGCTTGGTTGGTTTGCATGAACCTTGGCATTTGAGAAAATCTGCAAAAACCTTTGCACTTCATGTGATAAATAAAGTAAGCTATAAGCTGACATACAGAAGAAAGTGGCTATTCTAGCTATTTCACTTTGTTTTTTCCCTTTTACCTATATAACCTTGGCATATTTGCAATAGTATAACACCTTTGTAGCTAACACAAAACTAAGTTATCTGAGGAGAGAAAGATTAAACTAATAACAAACAATAGTTTAGAGTTAAAAATAGAATGTGACAATGGAGCAAATTGCTTCTAAAGACTAAAGGCCCCGTTACACGCTGCGATATCCCAGCGATCCCACCAACAATCGAGATCGCTATATGATCGCTGGTGAGCTGTCACACAGGCAGACTCACCAGCGATCAGCGACCAGCAAGAACACTGGTAACCAGGGTAAACATCGGGTAACTAAGCATAGTGCTGCGGGCAAATACATAAAAGGTTTTTGCCAGAAAATTTGTCTAAGGTACTTGAAAAAGCTGCAAAATTGTTGCGTCAACATGAAGTTGTGCAAAACGTTTGCAACTTTTGTCTTTTTCATGTTGGTTTGAAGCAGCTTTGCCAAAATGGTAGAGCCAGAGTACAATGTCATAATTTTATGCCTGCCTGTCAAATGTATCAATAGTCAGTACATTTTTCACTCCAAAAATATTACGCCAATCCCCAATGGAGTAACACACCACTAATAGGGTGTGCCTAATTCATTAAGTGGCATGCACCTCTTAACGAAGTTAGTGCATCTTATTCTTGCACTTCCCTAATTAAGACTGGCATATGACGTATCAGTCTTAATGAAACATTCTATGTAGCTTACAAATACATTTCTTCCATAGTTCTGGAACTCTTCTGCAGCCAAAGGAACTAGCAACACCATAGATTATTCATTAAATATTATTGAGCCAAGAGTGCCTAGTGATGTATAGTTTGAGACAACTGATATCGTCCCTTGCCCTGAAATATGTTGAATAATATAAAAAGATAACTGCTTATACTTTCTAAGACCCACCATCTTGCCCCCTTACTCGACAAGTGTTTTCAGTGCCTGGCAGAAAAGCTTACTGGAATCTTGAGTTTAATTTTTCCCCCAACCTTTAAGTCTTACTGCTATAGTCATTAAAGCTATAACATATAACATATAATACATATATTCACCTGAGGAAGGCAGTAGTCCGCCGCCGAAACACGTTGTGGTTTAATAAAGGTGATTAATTCAGTGGCTTGTGTGCTCTAGCGCTCCCATACTAACTGCTTTATTGTTGTAAAATTATCATATCCCCATTCGAGGGTTGGCAGCAGGAGCAGCTGTGAGCTGGAGTCACCGCTACTTGATTAAAGGACCTGGGGTGATGTAGTTTACGCTGACTTCATCAGTCACATGATCAGCCCGAAAGAGTCACGTGACCGGAATAAGGAAGCAATTGTGTGAGCATCATCACCGCCGGCGTCCCCTGATAGCGCACTTCACCAGGGTTGTACAAGGGTGCACAATCCTGAGAGGTGAGCAGCAATGTCCCCCACTAGACCACTGAGTGTTATGCAATGGTGGCGCTTTTCTTTTGTTTTTCTCCACATAACATATAATACACGTTTTTTCTAAGCTCTCAGACTGACCACCTTTAAAATTTGAGCTGTAACGAATATTCTAACCCACCCCTAAGAATTACACTGCTTCAACCTTGGCAATCCCCAGGTGCAATTACAAAAAATACCTTCATGTGTCAAGTTAAGTATTTGGTGGTCATAGTAAAATCATCCCTACTTCATCCCAACCCTCAACTCCTCTCTCTGCTATTTATTTCTGTTTAGTTCTTGGTGAAGAAAAGTTCAAGTTAATTAATCCCTGTAAGGGCTATGGGTGCTGTGAAGAATTGATCCTCACTAATAATACCACTACAACACTCTTACACCGATAGAGTCAAAAACACAGGCAGTGCCACTGCAGAGTGTCAGACACAGTATCATCCTTAAAACATTGGTGTCTACTTCTTCTTTATAGACTATGTGACAAAGCAAGTTTCACTAGATAACAATGTCTATTTTACAACAGGGATTAACCCTAGGATCAATGGCAGTAAACTATCAGCATTAGAGAAGATCTGTAGCATAACCTCCTAGAGGTTACAATCAATACTAGGAGGGATAATTTCCTTAGAAGAATGTAAACACTTACTTCTCCTGAATAATACTTAACACATAAATATCTTTCTAGTCAATTTATAAGGCTTGTTGAAGAAAACAATTCTTAAATATTGCAACAGCACATCAAAAATGTTAGGGCCGCTTTACACACACCAACTTCTGTGTCCAACTTCTGAACAGATCTCTGGTTGCAGTGAAATCATGGACACATTGCTCCATTTTGTACACAGCCACAAAATGGAACAATGTGTCCATGATTTCACTGCAACCAGAGATCTGTTCAGAAGTTGGACACAGAAGTTGGTGTGTGTAAAGCGGCCCCTAGGGTTTTCCGTAAGCATACAGTATATATGCAATTGAAGACAAGTCTGTTTTTTATAACTCACAAGTAAGCAAAATCTATCAACCCCTAAAAAGCAGTCCTCCACCCTCCACAGGCAATATGCCGAGACAAAGAATTATTTTCCACATGAGGTCTCTATCTCTCACTCTTTTTTTTAGCAGATACTCGCAATGTCCCTTATTTCAAAGAATACTCGGGACATTCAAAAAGTGTAGACAAGTAGACTTCAAAGGTAAGACACTAGAAATCTGCCAAGCTTCCATATGCTTCCTAAGAGCCTCAGAGACCCCTTCCCAACACAACTTGTCAAAAGTACTCAAAGGGGTTGTCCAGTCTAAACTGATAGTTCTGCCGTCACTTTGTGTGACTGCTGAATTATCAATCCTTGCAACGCATGCACTGTTCGCTGCGAGGATTCACTGTTTACAAACCTGGAATGGACCGCAGTTATGTGGTATGCATGTTCCCAGCCACTGCTGCCGGAGCCACCGACTAGTGGGCATGGCTCATCTACAACAAGTGTATGGAGCAAGGCTCCAGAAAGCTGAACCCAGTACCTGGATGTGCCTGCTCCATACACATGTATTTAGCGGAGTTGCGCATAATAGATTTGTTTTGTCAGGAACAGGCATATTGCATAATTGCTGTCCGGTTCCGGCTTACAAACCAGCGAATCTTCACAGCGCACTGTACATGCTCTGGAAGGATTTATAATTCTGCAGTCACACAGAGTGACTGCAGAATTACCATTTTCAACCCCTTTAAACTCACTCTATAACTGTATGCAACATCGACATGATAGGGGACTGAGAAGCAAACTTTGAATTAAAGGGATCCTAGAATTGATCATTCCAAAGTATGGTCAAAGAAAAGGGCAGCAATTTTTTTGGACATTAAAAGACCTATGGATTATACTTAAATACAATCCCAAAAATTCTGAACATCCAAAAAAGTGATTTGGAATGGTAACAAAGTTAGCAAGAGAGAAACAGCCCTGCTACTTTAGAAGAATGCAACATTGGCATCTTTCAAGACTTTACTTTGTCATCAAAGATGCAACAGCTGTATTAAAAAATACAAATATATCCATTTATTAGCAACACTTTTTACATATCAAAGCTATTTTATATTTTCTTGCTGAGCTATAACAATTATTAAAAATAAAAAATGGGACAGATTTTGTAAAATTGTTGTGTCTAAATTCCATAGCTAGAAGTGATGAGCCACCATCTAAGTGTTCGAAATTGATTTGATTCACCGAATTGGGGTGTGTTCGACGAACTGTTCGTCGAATGTTTGTCAAACACATCGAACCCCATTGGAATCAATGGCAGGCAACAGCAAACACATAAAAAACACCTTGAAAGGTGTCCAAAAGCTGCCAAACTGCTCAGAATAGACAACAAACACCAGGAAAAGTGACAACAATCTACCCAAAGTACAATAGTCTCATGGCGTAGCATGGGTGGACAAGACACGGTCTGTGCCAGCCTGCACACTCTTCCAAAGCAATTTAAAATAGGAGGTGGTTAACATTCACCTAAAATTTCAGAGGTGAGTAAAACTGACTTTGAGTTGACAAATGGATGAGTTACAGGGGAAAAGTGGCAGTAGTTATCTACATTAAGTAAAATGAGATGGAGGAGTAAAAGGTGGATGAAACACAGGTAAAGGCATGTCACACGCTGCTAAAATCATGTACCACACAGCAAGGGGACCCCAACATGTGTGTTCACTCTTTCCAAAGGGTCAGCCCACAGCAAAATGGCATCAATGGTCCCAGACAAAAACTTGCTGAATGGCCCAGCCTGCAAGCATGGAACAGGGTCTGGAACAGGACCTTGCCTAGCATTTCAAGGATTAACATTGCTTAGCAACTATAGGTTTTGTGGAGTATTACAGGAGAAAGTAGAGAGGTAGGTCAGTGACCTATTTAGGCCTAGTTGGTCGGATAATCTCAAAGTTCATGCAAGTGCTCCCATAAATTGTTTGCCCTGCCACACACAGGTGGGACAATTATAAGTGTTGTGGAGAATTACATGAACTAAAAGAGGTAAGGTAAGTGACCTGTTTAGGCCTACTGGGCCAGATAAACTCAAAGCTCATGGAAGAGCTCCAATCAATGTTGTATTCCCCCACACACAGGTGGGACAACTATCATTTTCATGGAATATTACCAAAAAAACAAGTCAGGTACGTCAGTGACCTGTTTAGGCCTACTGGGCCATATAAACTCAAAGCTCATGCAAGCCCTCCCATCAATGTTATGCCCCGCCACACACAGATGAGACAACTATCAGTTTTGAGTAATATTACTGAAAAAAATAGTCAGGTAGGTCAGTGACTTGCTTAGGCCTAGTAAGCTAGATAAACTCACAGCTCGTGCAAGTGCTTCCATTAATGTTATGATCCTCTACACACAGGTGGCACAACTATCAGTTTAGTGGAGTATTACAGGAAATAATCGAGAGGTAGATCAGTGACCTGTTTAGTCCAAGTGAGCTGGATAAACTCAAAGCTCATGCAAGCGCTCAAATCAATGTTATGCCCCGCCACACACAGGTGGGACAACTATATGTTTTGTGGAATCTTACCGAAAAAACTAGTTGGGTAGGTCAGTGACCTGTTTAGGCATATTGTGCTGGATAAACTCAAAGCTCATGCAAGCGCTTCCATCATTGTTAAGCCTGCCACACACAGATGGGACAACTATCAGTGCTGTGGAGTATTATGGGAAATAATAGAGAGGTAGGTCAGTGACCCGTTATTGCATACTGGGCCAGATTAGCTCAAAGCTCATTTAAGCGCTCCCATCAATGTTATGCCCCGCCACACACAGGTGGGCCAACTATCAATTTCGTGTAATATTACGAAAAACCTAGTCAGGTAGGTCAGTGACTTGTTTACGCCTAGTAGGCCGGATAAACTCAAAGCTCATACAAGTGCTCCCATAAATGTTATGCCCTGCCATACACAGGTGGGACAACTATAAGTGTTGTGGAGTATTACAAGAAATAAAAGAGAGGTAGGTAAGTGACTTGTTTAGGCCTACTGGGCCAGAAAAACTCCAAAGCTCATGCAAGCGCTCCCATCAATGTTCTGCCCCGCCACACACACGTGGGACAACTATCAGTTTTTGTGGAGTATTACAGGAAATATTAAAGAGATAGGTCAGTGACTTTTTTAGGCCTACTAGGCCGGTTTAACTCAAAGCTCATGCAAGCGCTCCTATCAGTGGTATGCCCAGCCACACACAGGTGGGACAACTATCAGTTTCGTGTAATATTACCGAAAAAACTAGTCAGTTAGGTCAGTGATCTGTTTAGTTAAAAACAGTTGAGTCCAGCACACAGCGAACAAGTCTGTAAGAACATGTTCACACCGCCAACATATTGGAAACAAAAGCTAAATGCAACCAAACAACAGTACACTGCAGTAAAAATATTAAATGTGAGTGCAGTATAAAAATTAATGTAACAAATACAGGGTACTTAGTCCATCCGTTTTTTTGCGCAAAAAAAGTTATTTCAAGCGCAAGTTATTTGGTCGCATTTAGCTTTTGTTTCCAATATGTTGGCGGTGTGAACATGTTCTTACAGACTTGTTCGCTGTGTGCAGGACTCAACTGTTTTTAATTAAGTTGCCTCTTGCCTCGCAAGAGATGGAGTTCCCCGCCCATCTCTTGGGCCCTGCACACATTTAGCTGTCATCGCCTTCAGTCCATGTCAGACACTGGTCCTGCTGGCTCCTGCTCACTGGTAAGCATTCACACTAGTCAGGTTTTTGAATACAACAGTTAGGACTGCGTCAGAGATGGGTACACTTTGAAGTTAGTGACGTGGCTTGAAATAACTTTTTTTGCGCAAAAAAACGGATGGACTAAGTACCCTGTATTTGTTACATTAATTTTTATACTGCACTCGCATTTAATATTTTTACTGCAGTGTACTGTTGTTTTGGTCGCATTTAGCTTTTGTTTCCAATATGTTGGCGGTGTGAACATGTTCTTACAGACTTGTTCGCTATGTGCAGGACTCAACTGTTTTTAATTAAGTTGCCTCTTGCCTCGCAAGAGATGGAGTTCATATATTTTGGAAGTGGGTTTAGTGACTAGGATTCCTAAGTAGTCTAGATACTTTTTATCCCAATCCAGCTCGTTGCCCTGTTGGAGGGAGGAAATCATCTGATCTGTGAGGTTATAGCTGAGTACTTGTGTTTTGGCAATGTTGATTTTGCAATGGGAAATCGGGGCAAATTCATTCATGAGTAAGAGAAGGTCCCGCATAGACGTCGCTGGATTTGTGAGGGTTAGTATTATATCGTCAGCGAACAAACTGATTTTATATGATTCTCGATTCAGGGAAATACCAGAAATTGATGGGCTAGATCTTACCTTTTCTGCTAACAGCTCAATAAATAAATTGAAAAGGGAGGGCGAGAGGGGGCAGCCTTGTTTTGTGCCATTTGTCAACAAGAAAGGGGCGGACATATGATTATTAGTAAGGAGCCTTGCTGATGGTGCGGTGTATATAGCTTGAATGGAATTGAGTATGGGTCCTGATAGTCCAAATTTATGCAAAACCTCAAACAGGTATCCCCAGTGGACTCTGTCAAACGCTTTTTCTGCGTCGACAGAGACCACTATCATAGGGGCTTTCGAGAGCTCAGCATACGCTGTCAAGTTTAAGAGTCTTCTTGTCGCATCTGTTGAATTCCTTTTTTGAGTAAATCCAATCTGATCTTTGTGGATCAAGGTCGGGATCACTTTTTGCATTCTAAAATTAATCGCTTTTGATATAATTTTAATATCTGTGTTCAGAGGGGAGATGGGTCTATAATTAGAAACTAAGTCTTTGTCCCCTTTATTTTTGGGAATAACTGTTATAAGCGCTTGGAGCATCTCATGTGGGATCGGCTGGCTACCATCAGAAAAGGAGTTAATTAGTTTAGTGATGTAAAGGGTGAGTAAATGTTCGCACGCTAAAAATCATTTGTTCTGAAGACCATCGGGTCCTGGGGATTTGTTATTTTTAAGTTTACGTATAATATCTTTCATTTCCTGCTCAGTATAAGGTTGGTTGAGTTTGTTTAGATCCTCCTCTGAGATCGTAGGAAGCGTGACTGAGTCTAGGAAGGATTTGATATTTTGTGTTGTGGGTTGAGGTTCTGAGCGATCATCTTTGAGGTTGTATAGGCCTTTTATAATATTCAACAAAGGCATTAGATATTTCTAATGGGGTTTTTTTAACGTGGTTTTGTTTGTTTTTGATTTGATATACCGTATATACTCGTGTGTAAGCCGAGTTTTTCAGCCAAAAATTGGGCTGAAAAGTCCCCCCCTCGGCTTATACACGGGTCATACGGCATGCTGTGGGGGGGGGGCTGTGACCGGGGGCTGGAGGAGGCAGGAGGGGGCCGCGGTGACCGCAGGCGGTCACGTGGGGCCGCCTCATTAGTGCAATGAATATGCACGGCATCCCCCCCGTCCATCAGCGGCGGGGGGATGCCGTGCATATTGCACTACACAGCCCCCTCCTTAATATGGGTCCCCCAGTAGTAAAAGACAGCCCCCCCTCCTTATCACGTCCCCCCAGGCTGCGGCAGCTGTGAAAATAACAAACACTTTATACATCACCTTCCGACGCAGCTCTCCGCTCCTCCGGTCCTCTGCCTCCGCTCGCCGGCTTCTTCTTCCTTGTTGTGCCGATGTCATGTGACCGGGCGCAGGAGATGACGTCATTTCCTGCGCGCGGTCACAAGCCGGCACATCAAGGAAGAAGAAGCCGGCGAGCGGAGGGCAGAGGACCGGAGGAGCGGAGAGCTGCGTCGGAAGGTGATGTATAAACTGTTTGTTATTTTCACAGCTGCCGCAGCCTGGGGGGGACGTGATAAGGAGGGTGGGCTGTTTATTACTACTGGGGCTGCTGGATACTACACTGGGGCTGTATACTACCACTGGGGCTGCAATACCACTGGGGCTGCTGTATATAGGGGCTGCAATACCACTGGGGCTGCAATACCACTGGGGCTGCTGTATATAGGGGCTGCAATACCACTGGGGCTGCAATACAACTGGGGCTGCTGTATATAGGGGCTGCTGTATACACCACTGGGCTGCAATACCACTGGGGCTGCTGTATACAGGGGCTGCAATACCACTGGGGCTGCAATACCACTGGGCTGCTGTATATAGGGGCTGCTGTATACACCACTGGGGCTGCAATACCACTGGGGCTGCTGTATACAGGGGCTGCAATACCACTGGGGCTGCAATACCACTGGGGCTGCTGTATATAGGGGCTGCTGTATACACCACTGGGGCTGCAATACCACTGGGGCTGCTGTATACAGGGGCTGCAATACCACTGGGGCTGCTGTATATAGGGGCTGCTGTATACACCACTGGAGCTGCAATACCACTGGGGCTGCTGTATACAGGGGCTGCAATACCACTGGGGCTGCAATACCACTGGGGCTGCTGTACATAGGGGCTGCTGTATACACCACTGGGCTGCAATACACTGGGGCTGCTGTATATAGGGGCTGCAATACCACTGGGCTGCAATACCACTGGGGCTGCTGTATATAGGGGCTGCAATACCACTGGGGCTGCAATACCACTGGGGCTGCTGTATATAGGGGCTGCTGTATACACCACTGGGGCTGCAATACCACTGGGGCTGCTGTATACAGGGGCTGCAATACCACTGGGGCTGCAATACCACTGGGGCTGCTGTACATAGGGGCTGCTGTATACACCACTGGGGCTGCAATACCACTAGGGCTGCTGTATATAGGGGCTGCAATACCACTGGGGCTGCAATACCACTGGGGCTGCTGTATATAGGGGCTGCAATACCACTGGGGCTGCAATACCACTGGGGCTGCTGTATATAGGGGCTGCTGTATACACCACTGGGGCTGCAATACCACTGGGGCTGCTGTATATAGGGGCTGCAATACCACTGGGGCTGCTGTATATACCACTGGGGGCTAATGTATATCATACTGCTGGGGCCTGTATACCACTGCTGGGGGCTGTATACCTGTGCTGGGGTCCACCCTCGGCTTATACGCGAGTCAATAGATTTTCCCAGGTTTTGGGGGCAAAAGTAGGGGGGTCGGCTTATACACGGGTCGGCTTATACACGAGTATATACGGTATACTGGTTTTTAAGCTATGGATTTTGATCAAATTTGCAAAGGTTTTAGATGGTTTATTCATATTTGAGTAGAAATTTGATTTGGATATGCGGGCCAATTTATCATAGTCGGATAAGAGGAGGGATTTAAGTTGTACCCGAAGCTCAAGTAGATCTTTATGTTTGCTTTCAGAGGGGTTAGTTACCATTTCCTCCTCCAACAAGGCAATTTGTTGAGTAAGTTTTTTAGTATTAGCTAATTGAGCTTTTTTATGTTTCGTGTTCAGATATATCAGATTACCTCTTATGCTCGCTTTGTGGGCAGTCCATAGGGTGGACAAGGAAATGTCTGTAGTATCGTTTTCTTGAAAATATAATTTAAGTGAACCTTGGATTTCAGATTTATATTGTGGGTGGGTAAATAGATATGAATTAGCTCTCCACGGAGAAAGAGAGTTGAAGGGAGGGCTGTTAGAAATCTCAAAGAGGATGGGAGAGTGGTCTGACCACGTTCTTGGTAGAATGGATATAGTTTTAAATTTTGACAGTGAGTGTATGTTTGTTAGTACCAAATCGATTCTGGAAAATGATTTATGGACGTTAGAATAGTGAGTAAACTCTAAAGAGGAGTTATGTAAACATCTAAATACGTCAAAGAGCTCCTCTTTTTGTAAAAGTGGGTCCAATTTCGTATTTAGATTCCTTGATTTATTAGACGAATCTAATAGGGGGTTCGGGACAGAATTGAAGTCGCCAAATATCAGAAGCATCCCTTTCTGTTTTTCATGTATTAGGGTAAAGAGACGTTTAAGGAAGGTAATATGGCCAATGTTAGGGGTGTAAACGTTTACAAGAGTGTAGATTACTTCGTTAACCTTACAGATCAGGATCATGTACCTGCCCTCGTCATCTTTGATCAGCTCGATTTCCTCAAACTTCAGCGTCCCTTTTATGATTATTGCTACTCCCGCTTTCTTTTTGGAATTAGATGAAAAGTATACATGAGGGAATCTTTTATTACTAAATTTAGGAGGATTCTGTAGAGGGAATCTAGTCTCCTGAATTCCAGCTATGTCAACGTGGTTCGAGTTTAGCTCCTTCCATACACTAAATCGTTTTTGTGGTGAATTTAGACCATTTGCGTTTAGGGACAGGAGTTTCATCACTACGGCGTCAGTTAAGCAGTTAAATTGAGATGCTGGTCAAGAAGGGGGGGTGAGGAGGAGGAATTAGAAGGGAAAACAGAGGAGGATGGGTAGTTAAGGTGGGTTCAACAAACTTTAGAAGAAAAAAGAACAAATACATAAGTTCGACCAACGGTCGTGTTGTGGAGGAAGAGTTCCAAGGAACTACTGTAGGTCTTCCTCTTGGGCTAACGGTAGGGCCTATGGTGCAATATTTCTAACCTAATAGTAAATCATTTGGCAGAGTTATTCTTTTATATGTAGGTGTTTGAGGAGTTTCAAGCCTTCCATGGGATCCTCAATGGTAATTTGCTTCTGTTTGTGATGAAATATGACAGAGGTGGTTGGTCGGCCCGATTTATAGGTAATCTGTTGTTTTCTTAGAACCTCTGTGACTGGCCTTTGAAGTCTCCTTTTAGTGGCAGTTTCTTTTGAGATGTCAGAGAAGATTTTTAAAGATTCATAAGGAGCCGGAAGGGAAGCATGTTGCCTAGTGTAGTTATTTATTTTATCTTTCGTCTGGAAAAACGTAAATTTAACAATAACATCACGAGGGGTGTCTTCAGGTATGCGTAGGGGTTTGGGGAGTCTGTGCGCCCTCTCAATTGATAATTCTATATCCGGTAAGGACGGGATCAGCTTTCTGGTCAAATTTTTGACAAAGGGAATTAGCTCATGTGTTTTTGTTTGTTCTGATATTCCTCTAATTTTTAAGTTGGATCTACGGTCACGGTCCTCCCTATCTATAATCTTATCTGTAAGGTGCTTAATTTCATCTTTAGCTTTTGTTAGCTCTGAGCAGCATGTTTTAAGTTCTTTCTTTAGATTTCCTACATCTGTTTCGGTTGTGTCTAGTCGTGAATTAATGGTGTTGATCGAAGATTTAATTTCTGAAAATTGCTCCCTCATTTCTTCCTTAAGCGAAGAGAAAAGTTGGAGAAGGAAGTTCTTGTCTGGAATTTGAGTTTGGTCCAGGATAAAGTTGGGGCCATTATTAGCTTGTGTGACCTTAATCCTCTGCCTCGCAGGACTTCTACATTGCAATTGGATCTCATCTTGTGGAGGAGGATTAGGATTTTGGCTTAAGGGTGAATCCATCTCTTTTCTTTTGGAACTATGATGAGTGGATTTGTATGTAATTGAGTCGTCGCAGGACTCATGGGTTTTAGGTGTAGGTGAGCTTTTCGTGTGTTTGTCTCTTCCTTTCGGGTTTTTACCTGGACTATGTGCCATAGTTGGTATCTTGCTCTTAGAGCTTAATTGATGTGCATCCATTGTTTTTTCGTTAGATGGAATGGTGGAAGAGGGTCTGGTTTGGAGGGCATTAGATTTCGGGAAACTAGGGTGTAACAGTGAGGTCTGATGTTTAGTTGGGTTTAATTTCACTGACCTTGAGGTACTAGGTTGTTCACAAGTTCAATGACTCTGGGTGGAGTCGCTACTTCTGGAGTTCAAGGGGTGGAGAAAGTAGTATCTAGGACTTCAGAACAGTCTTATATTACTGCCCTCAGTATCTTGGGTCAACGACGCTGAAGTGCTTTGGTGGCAAGAGAACCCCATTGTAAGCAGTAATGATCCCTCTGGTCCTTATGACGTGCTGTCAATTATTTGTCATACAGCAGCTTTTGTGACTGTGTGCACTAGTCTTCTAATGTAGATTTCAGTGAGTAGCTTATGTCCTTTATAGAGTTTTTTGTGTGTTGGCGGGCTACGATTTTTTTCTTTTTTGTGTGAGAGATCTCTGATTGGTAAGATCCCTTGCCTGCCCGGAGACAGTTCAGTTCAGCTCTACAATATAGAGATGCTGTTCATACACAATTTTTAGTCTGAAGGTGTCACACTTTTATGCTCTGCTCGACCTCTGCTACACTGTCTGTGTAGGAGAGAACTAAAAAGGGATTCAGGCACTAGAGTCTGTATCTTTGTCTCCTGAACTCAGTGGTTCACCTCTGTAGCAAGGACTTCCTACATATAGTATGTCAACTAGTCTTTAAATGTCTGTAAATTCCTTATCTGCAGGATACCCTTGTAGTGTGCTTATCTGTGAGTTAATTAATATAATGTGTCAACAAAGGAGCCTCAGATTATCACTGTTCTTTTGTGCTCTGCAGACTTTTCTTATGGGGAATGCTGTCAGCTTCTAGTGTTATAGCACTTGAGTGCCCACAGATTTGTGACTTCTGACAGTTAATACTGATAGATTTACTTTACAGCAACTTCAGCTTGTTAGCTAATAGCTTTATGAGGCTGCGTCACAGTATGGGGCTTTGTTTCAGCAGCGGGGACCTCTTTCTGCTCCAGAGATCACTCCGCCCCTCATACCTGCTGTTAATTAAGTAGTTCCTCTCTTCCACTGGAGATTATGTGCACCGCGGGTCTCACCTGCACCACCACACCTACGATCGATGTGGCAGGACTCAGGTAAGTCTCTTAACCCCCTCATGGCTGTTGTGGTAGGCGGAACAGGGTGGAGCGGCACGGGGCAAACGGTATGGGTCCTACCGTTATGCAGGTCACAGCTCCGGTAATGTGCGGGCAGCTTCAAGTCCCCGCCGGGTTATGCTTCAATGTGCCAGCTGTTGCAGTACCCTTCACTCTGGCCCGCTTGATTTTCTGCAGCAGTGATGACATGTGGGGCCAAGATGGCGCCGGTCCCTTAGAGCTGTGAGGGAGATGGGATCACCTTCGGATGTAAGCGTTCCTCCTGGGTGAAAATCAACCAAACTCGCCTCGCTTTTCCTCTGAGTAGTAATGATCAGGTTGACAGCTTCTATGTGTAGAAAATGACCTAAAAGGACATTAACTCCGTCGCTTTTTAGTAAGCACCGGGAGCTCCTTGTGAGTGCGACTTCACATGGAGCCGCAGGCCACGCCTAGTGGAGGAACTTCTAGATACAGAGGTTTGATGCACAACCCATGGGGATGGCAAGACTTGTACAGCAGTCCCTTCTCTTGCTGACACCATAGTCACCCAGTGCCCAGTCAGCAACATGTAACACCCCTGTCCATGTTTACTCGTCCAGGTGTCTGTAGTGAAATGCACTCTGTCACACACAGAGTTTCTCAAGGAAGTGATTATCTATGCAACATGTTGGTGTAACGCAGGCACAGCTTTCTTCGCGAAGTAGAGGCGACTGGTACTGGAGCACTGCGACAGTCATAAGGTCTCGAAAATCGTCTGTATCCACCAGGCAGCATTTCTGTAGCCAACAGCTTGCATATGTTGAAATTCAACCCCTTAGCTTTGGATGGGTAGGAGGAAACGGTCTTTTACTTGTCCACATCTGAGGGACCGAGCACTGGCTACTGTGCTGAGACAGGGTGTCCCAGACAAACTGCTGGACTGTGAGGGAGGTGTAGATGGACAAATTATGTCGCATTCATAAAAAGATGGTGTCTCGATGTCTGACAGCACTCAACACCAGCAGGTGTTTCCACTTTCAAAACAGCTTGATGACCTGTTAATCACACTGCTGTTGTGGGTAAAGAGGTGGATGTTCTGTGTCCCCACAGTCACAGAGGATGAAGAAGCTGCAGATACACTTGATGGGCCAGACGGTGGTTGCCCAGGCCCGCTAGGTTGCCATTTAGCACAGTGAGCTTCCCACTGTGACTTATGCTTCATGATCCATGTGACAGTTCATGCATGAAGTACTTAAACTATTGCTTTTTTTTGCCTCTACTCAGATTTTGTTTACAAATTTTGCAGATAACATGAGTTGGGTCATCCTTTGCGATCTGACAAAAATGCCCAGGCTAGGCAAGGCTTAGCGCCCATGTGACCTGCAGAGCCACCACAACCTCTGCACAAAGGCAGAGTTGTGGCTGAGGACGCAGTTTTTGATGTGCTTCCAGGACTCCATCTCTGTCCAGGAACCCGCAACCTAACCTCATCACTAGCATCCTCCTCCACCTCCTCTGCTGAGCTCATCAACTGACTTCCTGTGGGTTGACAGTAAGTGGGATCTCCAACCTCATCATCACCCTGAGTGTTATCACACTTGTCGTCCTCAGAGCCAACCTCTTTCTGCCCTGAGCGCAAAGTCAAATTGTTGTTCCAATCAGGTGTCTGAGTCTCCTCATCATCTGCCTCATTGTCTCCATCAACAGGGGTTACAGTTTGGGAATGAGGTTCTACATTATACTCAGACCCTTCATCTGGGCCTGGATTCGACTCAAAAAGATTTTGGGCATCGGTGCAGATCATTTCCTCGTCTTGACTCAATGATGCTTTGGAGCAGACCTCTGATTCTCAGGCTATAGTATGACTGAACAGCTCTGCAGACTCACCCACCTGTGTTAACCCATAGTCGGGTAGTAGGGCGACTGGAGACTTGTGAGCTGTAAGGAAGCAAGTGATATAACGTTTTTCTTCACTTTCACTGGATGCATTTATTAGCAAAAAGGAGTGTGGGATTACTGATGCGAGGCTGCAGGGACATGTTTTAATAGCTTAGGAGGCGTTTTGGGGGTGACAGGATCCCTTTAAGTATATCTGCATCAAACAAAAGTTAGGGCCTTTCTAGTAATTTAATAAAAGTGAATTGAAATAACGCCTCAATTTTGTTGAAATATTTCTATTACTGATGTACACCAAGTTTTAGACACAAGATACTGGCCTAAACAAAACTAACCGAATAGTGGTATGAAAAAAAAATGTGCTGAACGAATGTTGAAAATGTGTCAAAACAATTATTGTGCTAATGTAGATGTGGGGCAATTAATGAATATTTTTGGAGTCAAATGTTAGACAGCTAAAGTACTTTATATCTGCCTAAGGGTTCTGGTCTTGCTGTAATTTATCAAGTTTATACAATGCAAAATCTAAAGATCGTACCAAAAGATTATGATAGCAGGGTTTATACATGTTGAGTTTAGGCCAATGAACAAGCAAAGCATGAAATAATCCTTAACTCAAGCCTTGTAGTTTACATCCACATTTCACAAGTCTGTACTCTGTATCTGATTCTCAAGTGGGCTTCATTTCACACATCAAACATTTTTCTACATGACTTTGTAGCAGCTGTAGCCTGCTCTGTACAGAAAAATGGTTTCAATACGAAAAAGAATGGTACATTATAGCTTTAATATAAACATTAAAATTAAACTAATTGATTTATAAATAGTGTCCATGCTGTTTAGTAGTTTGTGCCAAATATAAGACATTACATGTGTTCATCTTGTAAATGATAAAGAAGAGTTAATAATTTTCTAAGATTCATATTTGGTGGAATATGCTCTTAACTCATTTGTACTGTTTTGAGAAACAGAGTATTAGGTACGTGCTCACGAGCAGGACAGGCCGTGTTCTGGAGGCAGCGTGTTTTCTCTTGTAGAGATGATACTGTTGTCTGTAGGAGAACGCGCTGTAGTATCCATGAACAGCACTCTGGGAACAGTGGATTCTTGCTGAGTTTTCCTGCTTAGAATACTAGCGTCTCCACAAGCATAAATTGACATGCTTCGTCTCAGAAAGCCGCCCCGCATGCCAGTTTATGCAGCGTAAAAAAGAAACACAGTGGGCATGTGATTTCTATCAATCCATCCACTGTGGTTGTACTGTATAACACAGCATTGGGCATGCCACGTCCAACACACTGTTAATCCTGATCATAGTTACTCTCCCAAATAGTATGCTGGTAAGTGGTAAGAGGTGATAACTAAAAGTTATCATAATATAATTTTAGAAAGAGGATGGTTGGTGAAACTTCCAATGGGAATTTGAATGCAGTGTTACTTTGACTCCAGATAATACAAGAAACCTGTTAAAGGGATCCTGTCACCCCCAAAACACCTCTAAACCTATTAAAAGCTGTCCCTAGAGAATATTAACACTTTCCCTACACTCCTTTTACCTCCTAAATGCAGCAAGTGACATTGAAGAAAAACGTTATTCTAGTACCTCATTAGTGATGATAATGAGTGACTATGCTATTCATAGTCACTCATCCAGGCTGCCCCTCTTCTTCATATCACGCCTGAATAGGCGTGATGTACATGGCAGATTCAAATTGCCGCCTCCCTGCGCGCCTCCCATCTCTCCCATAGCGTCCGGGCTGCAGTGTGGCTGGGTGACGCGATCCGCGTCATTCTCGGCGCCGGGTGACGTATTTACACCGGCGCCGCGCTGTCAGCTTCAAAATGTGCACTGCGCATGCCTTCTCCTCTCCTAGTTCTTGTGCCTGAGAGGCCTTCTTCCACAAGTAGGTCTTTCTTGTAATCATCAGTCTGACTTTGGGTCAGTACAAAACAACTACAAGTTGGGTGAATTTTATGTATATCTGTATGACAGTTGCATATTAGAATAATATGATAATATGTCTACTAGAGATGAGCGGGTACTAAAATGCTCGGGTGCTCAATGCTCTGGCCGAGCATCCAAAGATACTCGTGTACTCGGCCAGAGCACCGAGCCCAATGTAAGTCAATTAATGAAAGGCTCCGCCCACATACTTCCGGTTATAAACCGAATATTTCTGGGAAAGGTGGGAGGGTGGGCTTTTTCAAATCGCCGCCGCATAGAACACCTTGCTGTGCCCCCCAGAGGGATCCTAATAATCAATCTGCTCTCTGTGAGGTGCCAGCTCACTGTGTGCACTGAAGGCAGCAGTGTATTTATGTCAGATCGATAATTATTAGTGAGGAGTCCGAGCATCTCGGCGGTACTCGGTGCTCGCCGAGCATCCCGAGTACAGGGATACTCGTGCGAGTAACGAGTAGACCCGAGCATACTCGCTCATCCCTAATGCCTACCAATTGGTTGCATAGTACGGAATTTTGGCAGTCTCTGTACAATTACATCACTGCAGCCATGTCGGATGAATAGCATACTGCCGTAGAGGTGTGCTTATATAGGCAGCTTTAGGTGTTCCAGGAAAGTCAGGGAGCATTAAACCCTGTGCACTCAGTGCATTTTTATTACATTTTTATGCACTTTTTTTTAGTGCAGTTTTGTCACAAAACAGCAAGCCAATTCTTATACTTGCAAAATGAATGAGAATCTTGATGTTTAATGTACATGTTGCTTTTATTTACCTTGCAAATTTGGCGCAGAAATAAATCTGAAGCATGTCAATTCTGGCAGCATTTTTCCACCCCAGAATGTATGAAAAATGCATACATAAAACGCATAAAAAAGCACCGATAGCATGCCGGCATCCGCTGACTCCTCACTCCCTCTCCCCTGGTTAAATGAACCAACCCCAGTGGTTAAATGAACAAGGATCTTCATCTACCTGGTGAGTGCCATCTGTTTCTTATCTTCATCTATAAACGTTATTGATTTTGGTCCCATTGTTACTAGGAAATAGTCTTTATTCTATTTATCAAATCTTATATTTGGCTTATACTGTATGGGGTAATTAAATATTGCTAAAATTAGAATTTCCCTATGTTTATGTTTACTTGCATATTTGTCAATAAGTGGACAGTTGACCCCTTTCCCTCTACACGGGGCACCCTTTTCTCTTTTTTGTTTTGTAATTTTTTAACTATGGTACAATAAAAGATATTTTTTTAAACTGGAAACATCTGCATCGTTGCATCGTTTGTTTTGACTCTGTCAGATTTTATATCTATGGATTCTATATGGCGTGCTTTCCTTGTATATTGAGGGCTTACATATGAACTATGGTGAAATTCAAGGTACTATCATCCCTACAAGATAACATGTATCCTGTTGACAAAGTTCTTGGGCATTTACAGAAAGAAGATGGTTGAGTTGTTGGAGAAACAAACTTAGGCAGTGGGCATCTTGTTCATTGGCCGGCCAAGCCCCAATGACATTCAAACCAACTAAAAAAAATAGTAAAATACAGGTAAGAAATGGAAACAGTATAGAATGAACCAAAAAGAACAAATATTCCCTCAGTATTGATATTTGTGTGGAGCCCACTGGGACGGGGTACTCGGTGCCGGACCGGGGTGTTGCTGGGGGATGTCACGGCGGTCCTAGTCCGGACCATGTCCCGGGCCCGCACAATAAAATGGGGGTTATTTACAGGGGATTTGTCAGTCGTGACGCCACCAACTATATGCGGCCAGTGATGGGACCGCAGCTGCTGCAGAACCGCCGGGGATGATGGGATAGCAGCTTGGATGAAATAGTTCCAGTGGCTAGAACTGGGTTCCCTGGGGCAGTGATGATAGTAGTAGTGAAAGTCTGTGATGGTGGTTATTGATGCTGAAGGAGAGTAGGGGTAGTAGTAGAGATGATGAGAGTGGAGGCAATGGCAGTTTATGAGGGAAAATGGGGCTTCAGCTTAAGGATCACACACACTCACAGTTTCTGTAGTTTTCCAAGTCTTTACTTGCAGATGGTATAACACAGTATTGTCCACGGAGTGTGTACCGGATTGCTCCCACCCTGACCGGGTCCTTGGCTTCCTACTTATGCGCTTTGTATGGCCCTGCTGCCGCTTGCAGCTGAACTGCTGGCCCTATCTCTTCCCAAGGGAACCAATCTGCTAGGCAACTTGAGTCCTTTCTGTCACTGACCCCTCCGTGTTGCTTTGCTATGGTACAGTGAAGATGGTGGACCTTCACTATCCCGGTATTTACTGTCCTGTCTGTCTCAGGCACAGCCTCGGATCCGGTATCCGTCTTAAGCGCCTCTCCGGGGTTAAGTTTAAGGTAACTCATTATCCCGGGGATGTTCCTCTGTTCCTCTGTCTCCTCTCCTCAGACCTCTCAGGACCTCCACTTCTACTTGACTCTGCTCCAGACTCTCAACTCACTTTAACTGAACTAACTGTCACTCCTGCTCTGTGGTAAACAACTTTAGCTCCTCCCACTAGTGCAGGTGCCACCTAAGCACCTCCCACTTTCTAGTGTAGTGTTGTGTGGGGAGTAAACCTGTGTTGATGTTTCTGTGGCACATTAACCCTTGGGGTGCCATATTCCCCCTTAGTTAAAGACAGTACTCCGGGACTGTGGAACAATAAAGAAATAAACAATTAATACAATTAATATTTACAAAGACTTAAAACTAAAAATTTCAAAAATCACTAAAGTTTAAAAACAGTTCAAAAATACAAAAAACTGTCCTTCCGTAGGTTTAGTCTTTTGCCTCCGGGCTGATGAATATATACAAGAAAGTTTATACTACAAACAGTCCGTGGTAGTATGGTCCATAAAAATAAAATAAAAGGAAAAAGTTTGAAGAATATGCAAGAAGTTCATACTGGATAGTCTCTGTAGGTACTGGGCTTTTTTAGCGTTGCATTAACTATATACATTTGTCCACGGGCGTATCTGCTTAGGAGGCCTGGATTCTCTACATCACCCCCCAGGCACTTTCTTTTCCTAACCTAATGTACATGGGGGTTAATCCAGTTCCTCCACCCTCTTGGACACTATTTACCGAGTTTATTTTATATTAACACAAACATATTTACATTTTACAGTTAATTTGACCTTTTAATCCCTGTACCTAGCTGGTAACTGACCTCTGGTACTACGCTCTGATCTGCGTAAAACGGGTATACTACTTGCATGTAGCCTATTGGTGCTGGTGGGCATGTACCTACTTGTAGTGTTTGGTACTATAGAAGATGAAGATCTGACTGTAGGACTGGCAAGCTCACTGGGACCAGGAATTGATTCTTCCTCTATGGGTTCTACTTCCAGTTCTTCAGGTCTTGGGTCTTCTTCTGGTAACACGGGTTCTGGTGTTGGTTCCACCATTGGAGGGAAAGCAATCATTGAGACTACAATGGCTCCGTGATAATTTGGCCATGTTTTGGGGAAATCTCCTAGCACCGTATGAAATACTTCATCTTCTTTCTCTTTGACAGGTTGGACCTGTACGGGTTCTGTTACTTCTGGTGTCTTCAGGGTTTCAGGACACGGTTTGAGATGGTCTCTGGACACAAGTACTGAAGTTCTTCCTTCATCTTTGCTTATTAGACACATTTTAGCATTGTCTAGATTGGATGGTAAGACTGTGTATGGGATGGTTTCCCACTGATTATCCAATTTGTTAGTGCGTCTCTTTCTTCTGAGCACTTGCTCACCGGGTTGTAATGGAGTTGCTTGAGCACTTTGGTTATAGGTTCTCTCTTGTCTTGCTCTAGCTTGCTGAAGGTTTTTCTCTACGTACTCTTGTACTAGGCGATACTGTTGCTTACGTAGGGTATCCCAATTGGTTTCTTCAACTTCTGCGTCTGGTTTTAGAATTCCCATATCTAAGTCAATTGGTAGCTTGCAGGTCTTGCACGCATAAGATAAGCTGGGGTGCTGTTTGTAGAACTCACTGGAACATGGTTGTATAAGTCTACCAAATCGGGTAATTTATCTGGCCATTGAATTCTCTAAGATTCTGGTAACGTTTTCAATAGGTCTATTACAATATGATTCATCTTCTCGCATAGCCATTTGTTTGGGGATGGTACGCTGTCGTGCGGATCTTCTTACAGCCGTACATATTGCAGAATTCTTGGAAAAACTCTGATTCAAAAGCTGGACCTTGATCTGCAAGGACTTATTCCAGGTAACCATGCGGTCTACAGAAATGGGTCTGAAATGCTCTTGCAGCCGTCTTCGCTGTCAGATCTTTGATGGCTACCACCACTACGAAGCGTGAGTAATGGTCCACAATGGTTAAGGCATAGACATAGCCTGACCGGCTTGGTGACAACTTGACGTGGTCTATTGCAACTAACTCTAGTGGTTGCTTGGTTACTATGGACTGGAGTGGGGCTCTCTGTTGATCTTTTCTTCTGAGGTTGCATGGGCCACATTTCCTACACCAATCTTCAATTGATTTTCTCATGTCAACCCAATAGAATCTCTCTCTCAGGAGCACTTCCAACTTCTTCCATCTGAAATGACCTGCACCGTCGTGGTAGGCTTCTAAGACCTTTTTGACGTCTCGCTTGGGTACGATTATCTGCCAGACCAATTCATGTGTTTTGGGATTGGTTTGCCTTCTGCAGAGCTTCCCTTGATACAGGAACAACTTGCCTCTCTCTTTCCAGAGTTGTTGGGTCTCTGCCGGGGCATTCTGGTTAGGGTACACACCTTGTTGTGTAAGCAGTTCTTTCACTAGCTTCACAGCTGGATCACTATCTTGGGTATCAGCCCATCCATGGTGTGCTAACGGGTTAAGACTTGCCTGTTGTTCTCTTTGGTAGATGCCGGGTTGATACTTGTCTACCTTTGAACGATGAAAGGCCGGTAGTTCAATTTGTTCCAACTCTTCCGGTTCCTCTTCCACGTCTTTCAGGTGTGGCATCCGGGATAAGGCATCTGCATTCCCGTTCTTATGGCCTGCCCTATATTTGATAACAAAATTGTAATTAGACAGCCGAGCTATCCATCGCTGCTCCAATGCACCTAATTTTGCTGAATCCAGGTGGGTCAACGGGTTGTTATCCGTGTAGATGGTGAATTCTGCAGCTGCCAGATAGTGCTTGAAACGTTCAGTTACAGCCCAAACTACTGCCAGTAGTTCTAACTTGAAGGAGCTGTAGTTTTCGGGATTTCTCTCTGTAGGCCGGAGCTTCCTACTTGCAAAGGCAATAACTCTCTCCTTGCCTCCTTGCTTCTGTGACAATACTGCTCCCAGTCCCACGTTGATGGCATCCGTGTATAGAATGAATGGTTGATGGTAATCAGGGTATGCCAGAATCTCTTCTCCCGTCAATGCACACTTCAGTTTGTTGAAGGAGTCTTCCTTCTCTTCACTCCACCGGAAAGGAGGATTACGGGTTGAAGACTTTCTTGATTGTCCTACCAGGATGTCTTGTAGAGGAGCTGCTAGCTTCTTGAATCCACTGATAAATCTTCTATAATAGCCTACCAGGCCCAGGAATTGCCTCACTTCTTTACATTTGTAGGTCTTGGCCAATCCCTTATCACTGTGACTTTATCAGGATCCGGTGCTACTCCCTCTGAACTCACGACATGTTCCAGGTACTGTACCTTTGGTTTGAGAAGGTGACACTTGGATGGCTTGATTTTCATGCCATATTTGGATAAGGCTTCAAACATTCTGCTAGGTCTTGTAGATGTTGCTCATATGTCTTGGAATAGACTATGACGTCATCTAGGTACAGGAGGACAGTTTCAAAGTTCTTGTGTCCTAGGCAGCTCTCCATCAGGCGTTGGAAGGTCCCGGGTGCGTTGCAGAGTCCGAACGGCATACAATTGAACTCGCAGAGTCCCATCGGCGTAGTAAACGCTGTCTTCTCCTTGTCGGCCTCGGCCACAGGAACCTGCCAGTACCCACTAGTCAGATCAAGGGTGGAAAAGTAGTTAGCAGATTTTAATGCAGCTAATGACTCCTCAATCCTAGGTAATGGGTATGCGTCCTTATGTGTGATGCGGTTAATCTGCCGGTAATCTACGCACATTCTCATGGTCCCATCCTTCTTTTTAACTAACACAAAGAGGTGCTGCCCAGGGGCTACAACTGTCTCGTATTACCCCTGCAGTTTTAATTTCTCTGAGCATGTCTTTGGTGGTTTGGTAGTGAGCGGGTGGTAATGGTCTATACCTCTCTATTATAGGCTGATGGTTACCTGTGGGTATAGTGTGCTCTACCCCTTTGATTTGCCCAAAGTCTAACGGTTGCTTGCTGAATATCTGCTTATATTCTTTCACTACCCGGTATACTCCATGCTTTTGATGGGAAGGTGTAGAACTGGTACCCACATGTAACTTTTGGCACCAATCCTCCAGCTTTTCTCTTGAGCCATTGTCATCCGCCTGACTTGACAGGTTCAAGGGCTCGATGGCTGTGATGTTGTTATTATCAACCGTGTATAACTTAGCCATGGTACCATACTTTGGTAATGTGATCTCATCATCTCCACAGTTTAGTAGGCGTATTGGCACTCTTCTTCGGTGTACCTCAACCACTCCTCTAGCTGTAAGTATTGTAGGTCTACTGTCTGAGTACACGGGTTCTACCAGACCTTGATAGTCTCGCCCTTTGATGCCTATTGCGGCTCTACACCAGACCAACATTTCAGTTTTGGGAGGTATTACAATGGGTATTGGATCACTTACTCGTACACTGCCGATTTCACCTCCCGATATTTCTACCTGCTGCTTTAACATCAGAGCTTTTATTTCTTTGTGCAAAAGCTTCTGCTGTCCAGTTCCGGCAGTCTCGGCGATCTGCTGCAAAACAGTAATTACCTCGGAAAAACATTTTTCAATTACATTCATTCCTAGTAACATTACTGGCTCTCGATCTCGCCGATCAACATCTATAATTATAATACCCTGGTTCTGCAATTCTAACTTTCCAATCTGAATGGTCATTTCCCTGAACCCAATCTGTGGTATTAATTGTCCATTACTAGCCCATACTTCCATGTTAAAGTCTGATGGACCACTATCAATGTCTGAATCAGCCCAGTACCTTTTATATAGAACATGTGGGATTGATGTTATCTGGGATCCGGTATCCAGCAAGGCATTAAATGGAATGCCATTCAACACGATAGGGATCACCGACTGTCCTCGCACGAATCTGTCAAACCCGGCTGACGGACCTATAGAGTTCATACCTGAGGAGCAGTCCGCCTGCCCAGGCAATCTCCGTTTAAAGCACACTCTCGGGCAAAGTGACCTGGTTTCTGGCAACGGCGGCAAATGGGCTGTCCATCCGGCTGATCGCGATCGCTGGGTCGTCCTCTCGTCGCTTGATATCTCCTGGGCCTCATCCATGGGTCATCCTCTCTGCTGGTCGACGACTTGATCTTGGATGCAGGCTTTGACTCTCGCAGCTCCTTGATGACCTTGGCCATTGAGATGACGGTGTCTGTCAGGGCATCTAGCTTTTGATTGAGGGCTGCATTAGAGATATATTCCCCAGCCTCAGCAGCAGTTGCTGACATAGCAGATGTCGCTGATGCTATCTGTTGCTGAGGTGCTGCTGCAGGGCCCTGTATAGATTGCAGATTCCGGGGCTCCTCTACCTGCTGCAGACGAATAGCTCTGTCTTTTAACTCAGCAAATGTCATTTTAGGATTCTGTATGAGCATCATACTTAACTGTCCTCTGTGGGACAGGGATAAGAGATCCTCTATGAACTGGTCAATTAACATTTAGGCAGGTTCTGCTAGCTTAAGTGCTTTGAGTGCTTCCTGCAGATTTAAGGCAAAGTCTCTGGCACTCTCTTGTTGACATGTAGAGAACCTCATTTTAGCCCGGGTATCAGCAGTAGATTCAAATGCTGCTTTTAATCCAGCTATTAGATGCTCTACAGTGTCTTTATCTGTATCCAGCCAGGATGCGACCTCCCGCTGTGCATTGCCTGTTAATTGTCCAATATCCCTACACATTGTGCTTCAGTGAGAGGGTACATCATATAGTATGCTTTTATCTTGCTAATAAAATCATTAAGAGTGTTAGGCTCACCGGAGTATTGAGGCAGCCACATTGCCCCTGGAGTATACGGCATCAGGAGCGGCATAATAGGCGCTGCTCCTTGCGCCACAGCACCGCTGGGTGCTGCTCCTTGATCCGGTGCTATATTCTCACCAGCTGCTCCGCCGCTGCTTGGCACCGCTGGCCGCGACATCCTGTGCCCCCTTAGTTAAGGTTCGCCCTCTGTCTTCCTCTTCCGTCCGGATGTCTAACAAAGGTTCCGCTGCGCACCAGGGATTCTCTTCCCTTCCGGATGACGTCAGAGCAGTGAGCGGTTTTTCTTCCCGCGCGTCGCGCGCTCTGTAATGGTGGATTTTGAAATTTACAGTCTCTGTGGCGCAGTTTAAATTCAGCTTGCGGCGCGCCCAGCAATGGCGGCAGATTCAAAACGGTCACTAATCACAGCACACAATGCCTGCTACCGGGCACGGTAGATCCTGTTCGTGACGCCAGGTTGTGGAGCCCACTGGGTCGGGGTACTCGGTGCCGGACCGGGGTGCTGCTGGGGGATGTCACGGCGGTCTTGGTCCGGACCGTGTCCCGGGCCCGCACAATAAAATGGAGGTTATTTACAGGGGATTTGTCAGTCGTGACGCCACCCACTATATGCGGCCAGTGTTGGGGCCACCGCTGCTGCAGAACCTCCGGGGATGATAGGATAGCAGCTTGGATGAAATAGTTCCAGTGGGTAGAACTGGGTTCCCCGGGGCAGGGATGATAGTAGTAGTGAAAGTCTGTGATGGTGGTTATTGATGCTGCAGGAGAGTAGGGGTAGTAGTAGAGATGATGAAAGTGGAGGCAATGGCAGTTTATGAGGGAAAATGGGGCTTCAGCTTAAGGATCACACACACTCACTGTTTCTGTAGTTTTCCAAGTCTTTACTTGCAGATGGTATAACACAGTATTGTCCACGGAGTCTGTACTGGGTTGCTCCCACCCTGACCGGGTCCTTGGCTTCCTACTTATGCGCTTTGTATGGCCCTGCTGCCGCTTGTAGCTGAACTGCTGGCCCTATCTCTTCCCAAGGGAACCAATCTGCTAGGCAACTTGAGTCCTTTCTGTCACTGACCCCTCCGTGTTGCTTTGCTATGGTACAGTGAAGATGGTGGACCTTCACTATCCCGTTATTTGCTCTCCTGTCTGTCTCAGGCACAGCCTCGGATCCGGTATCCGTCTTAAGCGCCTCTCCGGGGTTAAGTTTAAGGTAACTCTTTATCCGGGGATGTTCCTCTGTTCCTCTGTCTCTCTCTCAGACCTTCAGGACCTCCACTTCTACTTGACTCTGCTCCAGACTCTCAACTCGCTTAAACTGAACTAACTGTCACTCCTGCTCTGTGGTAAACAACTTTAGCTCACCCACTAGTTTAGGCGCCACCTAAGCTCCTCCACTTTCTAGTGTAGTGTTGTGTGGGGAGTAAACTGTGTTGATGATTCTGTGGCACATTAACCCTTGAGGTGCACATTTAGATGTAGAAAAATATTATAAATTCAGAGATGAAAAGAATCACAATAGAATACATTGTGTATATACATGTTTTAGTGCATAAAAACTAAGACCAGGATTTTAACAGAGTCTCCTCCCTATATTGGGAAACTTACACAGACAGATAGATTTGTAAACAAAAAGTAGACTAGAAACATATTGGTGTGACGTGGTCCCTGTGTGTTAAGCGAGTGACACTAAATCCTGTTCAGGCGATTTGATACTGACAGCGGATGCTGACATTTGGGCAGTGAGAGGATTGAATTTTAGGAACAAGCTAAAAGTTATCCAAGATGGAGGGAAGTGTAGAACAACCTGGGACCACAGGTATGGAACCATATGAGCTGCCACAGCAGAACTACAGAGGAGAGTGACTAAAATCTGATATACATATGAGTATTACTCCTTGTGTCCCTCTGACCAACTATGTATGTTGCAAAAGTTGCCTAATCTCAAGACTCTAAGTCCCATTTTACCGAAACATACAAATAATACAGCAGACATATATGGACACTTAGGTATACGTAGAAAATTTGATGACTGCAAGACATTTGACTATTGGGGCAAAAAATAACCAGGCATCAAACAGACTTGACAGTATCAATTGTGAATAAGGAATGAGCAATCTGTATATTTTGGAGAGATGTCCTATGAAGCTCCAAAAGAAAAGACTACACTGTATCAAAGTACTTCAGTCCATTACAGCTGTGGTGAGCACATATGGGGCCCAGGGGCAGGAACCCTCTTGACATTAGTAATGCCTGCTGATGAGTGGCAAGGTGGCTCAGTGGTTAGCACAGGGGTCCATGGTTCAAATCCCACCAAAAACAACATCTGCAAGGAATTTATATGTTCTCACCGTGGTTACTTGGGATACCTCTGGGACTATGGTTTCCTCCCACACTTTAAAGACATACTGATAGGATATTTAGATTTTGACAGTATTGATGTGGAATTAACAGTACTATATAGGTGAATAAATATTATATTATATAATTTGATGAGAGTATAAACAAGATTTTGTGGAAGTCAGTACATAAGTCTTGAACTGAGGCATGGAATCAAATAATATTTAGTAAGTGGCCAAGAGAGATTAACAAACCAGAATTATTTGCCAGTCATGCATGCTAGGGCAAGGAAAAATCAAACGAGACCTCAAGACGTAACAACAGTGCCATGTTGCAACTGTGAGGATACAGGACATTACCCCAGACAGTGCAAAGACTAAAAAAAACTGTTTTCTGATGCTACTGCTTTATGTGACTCTATGAGGATGTAAAGTTTTAAATCCAGCTACTTTGTTGCCACCAGTAGATATGAGTGAACTTTCCCTGAACATGTTCGCCAATTTCAAATATGTTACAAACATAAGTACTGTGGTTTTGGTATCGTCTGTAATCTGATTAATTCTATTATTCACTTACCTTTGTTAGTAATGACATTATAATTGACCATTTACTGATGGTAGTTTTGGTGATGTATTACTGATGGGGTTATATGGATGTATATGGATGTCACTGATTCTTTTCTTCACCTCCTATATACAACCTCTCGCACGCTCTTGTCACCTACACTTGAAGAACATCTCTAGAATTCGTCCCTTCCTCACCACAGAAACAACAAAAACCCTCACAGTGGCTCTGATCCACTCCTGCCCTGATTATTATAATTCTCTATTAATTGGCCTCCCCCTCACTAGACTCTCCCCTCTCCAGTCCATTAATTTAGCAGCCAGGGCCACCTATCTGGCTAACCGTTACTCAGACGTGTCCGCTCTGTGCCAGCCATTACACTGGCTGCTCATACACTATGGGATCCAATTCAAATTGCTTGTTCTCACCCACAAAGCTCTTCACAGTGCAGCACCTCCCTACTGCTCCACTCTCCTCTCTGTCTATCACTCCATAAGTTCTCTTCACTCTGGAAGTGGCTTTAGACTATCGTCTGCACTAATTCGGACCTCCCACTACCAGCTCCAGGACTTGTTCCGAGCTGCACCAATACTTTGGAACGCTCTACCCAAAGAAATTAGGACTAATCACAGCCTACAAATTTTTAGGTGCTCCCTAAAAACAAATCTTTTTAGGATGGCCTATCATTCTCTCTAATTGAAGTCATTTAGAAGGCCAGGGAGCCTGAATCAGGCATACAGGCCACACGACAATGGGGAGGAGTGCGAGTGAAGGGGTTAAAGGGATTGGAAGGGGTAAAGTAGGGACAGGGTTGGGGGGCATATAAGGCTGGTGAAGGGGGAGGTATCTACTCTTCAGCATTAGGAATCAACATGAAGACATCTAGCACAGATAAAGCACAGCCTACCACAAGGAGACAACCTGGACCCGGTATAAACAGATTGGGCCACCATGATGGACGATGACAGGGAGCCTGTCGTAGCCCTGACAGTCCGGAGGCAGATGAGGGGGCCAGCATTGCAGTGAATCCATCTCGGCTAGCCACCTCCATGCTGCATGCTCGGTGGTCCTGGCTGCCGAAGCATACATGCTCAGGGGAAGAAGAGGTGAGCTGCTGGTGACTTTTGAGGAATCCCTCGGGGTAGGTGGCAGGTTCTGATGCCTGCGGGGCCTTTACCCGGCCTCCGGGTAGTATTAGCACCCGAGACATGGCTGACCGGAAGTGGACATCCCCAGGCCATGGTCTACTTCCAGGTTGCGTTCCATACCACAAAAGTGGCTGTTCCCAGTGTTGTGCCAGCCGGGAAAGCGCCCGGGGGACTTAAAGCTGTGAGGGAGCCTCCTGGCAGTGTGCAGTGGAGCAGCAGCCCTGTACCATCCAGGGGGGCATAACCTACCCCCATAATCACAAAGGGTCGTAGCATCACCATCCTGCCTGTTATATCTATGTACAGGAATATGACTGCTATAATACTTCTCCTATGTACAATAATATGACTGCTATAATTCTGTTCCCTATGTACAGGAATATGACTGCTATAACACAGCTCCCTATGTATAGGAATATGACTGCTATAATACTGCTGCTATGTGCGGGAATGTGACTTCTATATTGCTGCTCCTATGTACTATGAAACTGCCCCTGTGTACAAGAATATAATTACTATGGTGCTGATGTGCAGGAGTGTAGCTGCAAAATACTGCTCCCTATGTACAAGAATATAACTATTATAATACTGCCCCCTATGTACAAGATTAGAATTACTATGATGCTGCCCCTATGTACAAGAATATAACTACTATAATACTGTCACTATGTTCAAGTGTGGATGCTGTAGTGCGGCCCCTGTATACAAGAATATGGCTACTGTGATGCTGCTCTTGGGTGCATGAGTATAGCTTTTATAATACTTCTCCTATGCATTCACTGGGAGTGAGCAGCCCCCATCCCCACAGTAGTGCGGCCAAGGTCGTACCTGTCATTTACCAGGGAAGTTAGTGGCCTCCAGCAGTTCGGCAAGGTGGCGAGATTTCAACAAATGCAACGCATCGCAAGGCCTGTCAAATGAGTGTCGAATAGGTGTGTCTCCCAGGTGGCTTGTGGCAAACTTCAAAAGAGACTTTTTATGGATATCTTTAAGAAATGGCTTTCTTCTTGCCACTCTTCCACAAAGGACAGATTTGTGTAGTGTACGACTAATTGTTGTTGTATGGACAGACTCTCCCACCTCAGTTGTAGATCTCTGCAGTTCATCCAGAGTGATCATGGGGCTTTTGGCTGCATTTCTGATCAGTCTTCTCCTTGTTTGAGATGAAAGTTTAGAGGGACGGCCGGGTCTTAGTAGATTTGCAGTGGTCTGATACTCCTTCCATTTCAATATGATTGCTTGCACAGTGCTCCTTGAGATGTTTAAAACTTGAGAAATCTTTTTGTATACAAATCCAGCTTTAAACTTCACCACAAAAGTATCTCACATCTGCCTGGTGTGTTCCTTGGTCTTCATGATGCTCTCTGCACTTGAAACAGAACCCTGAGACAATCACAGAGCAGGTGCATTTATACAGAGACTTGATTACACACAGGTGGATTCTATTTATCATTACCAGTCATTTAGGACAACCTTGGATCATTCAGAGATCCTCACTGAACTTCTGGAGTGAGTTTGCTGCACTGAAAGTAAATGGGCCGAATAATATTGCACGGCCCACTTTTCCGGTTTTCATTTGTTAAAAAAGTTTAAAATATCCAAAAAATGTCGTTCCACTTCATGATTGTGTCCCACTTGTTGATTCTTCACAAAAAAATTAGAATTTATATCTTTATGTTAGAAGCCTGAAATGTGGCACAAGGTTGAAAAGTTCAAGGGGGCCAAATACTTTCACAACGCACTGTATAATATATACAGTACAGACCAAATGTTTGGACACACCTTCTCATTCAAGGAGTTTTCTGCATTTTCATGACTATGAAAATTGTAGATTCACACTGAAGGCATCAAAACTATGAATTAACACGTGGAATTATATACTTAAAAAAATGTGTGAAACAACTGAAAATATGCCTTATAGTCTAGGTTCTTCAAAGTAGCCACATTTTGCTTTGATTACTGCTTTGCACACTCTTGGCATTCTCTTGATGAGCTTTAAGAGTTAGTCACCAGAAATGGTTTTCACTTCACAGGTGTGCCCTGTCAGGTTTAATAAGTGGGATTTCTTGCCTTATAAATGGGGTTGGGACCATCAGTTGTGTTGTGCAGAAGTCTGGTGGATACACAGCTGATAGTCCTTCTGAATAGACTGTTAAAATTTGTATTATGGCAAGAAAAAAGCAGTTAAGTAAAGAAAAATGAGTGGCCATCAATACTTTAGGAAATGAAGGTCAGTCAGTCCGAAAAATTGGGAAAATTTTTAAGGTGTCCCCAAGTGCAGTTGCAAAAACCATCAAGTGCTACAAAGAGACTGGCTCGCATGAGGACCGTCCCAGGAAAGGAAGGCTAAGAGTCTGCGAAGGATAAGTTCATCCGAGTCATCAGCCTCAGAAATTGCAGGTTAACCGCAGCTCAGATTAGAGAACAGGTCAATGCCACACAGAGTTCTAGCAGCAGACACATCTCTACAACAACTGTTAAGAGGAGACTTTGTGCATCAGGCCTTCATGGTAAAATAGCTGCTAGGAAACCACTGCTAAGGACAGGCAACAAGCAGAAGAGACTTGTTTGGGCTAAAGAACACAAGGAATGGACATTAGACCAGTGGAAATCTGTGCTTTGGTCTGATGAGTCCAAATTTGAGATTTTTGGTTCCAACCACCGTGTCTTTGTCCGTGTCTACAAGCTTGGAGAGCCTGGCACAGGTGCTGCCGGGTGATGTGAAACAGTCCAGCAACTGCAGCAGGGCTGCAGAGTTACTTGTGGTTAATGTATAAGTACCGTTACAGAGATATATTGCTTGCAACTCACTGGTTGCAGTGAAATCTTGGACAAATTGTTCCATTTTGTTGACGTGTACAAAATGGAACAATGAGTCCATGATTTCTTTGCAATCAGTGAGTTGCAAGCAATTTATCTCTGTGTGTAACGGTACCTTCAAGGGCATAGGTTGGGTTGGCAGCCCAGTTTCTAGGTGCCAGCAAGTTTGGAAATGTACGGGTTTATATAAATTCATATCAAAGGTAACGCCATAGGTAAAAACTTGGGGAGACGTTGGGCGTTGCATCAGTAAAATTCATACCAAGCAAACATGGGTTGGTGGCAGGACCTGACTGTGTAAGGTGTCACTTAGCCAGGTCTGTGGTAGGGTATAGGTCTGGTTCAGAGGCTGGGTAATTGGTCATGTTCTTTGTAAAAAAGCCACTATTGGGGAATAGTGGCTTCTGGTACAGCTATTTAATTAGCAGGCCGAGGTCCTGCTAAAGTTAGGGTTATTAACTGTGGGGTGTTAATACCTCTTTCCCTGGGCTGGCTGCAGTGCGGCCAGGGAGGTTGGCAGCAGGCATGGGTCCTGCTAAGGTTAGGGGTATTAACTGTGGGGTGTTAATACCTATCTGGTCTCTGGTACAACAATACAATTAGCTGGCATAGGTCCTGTAAAGGTTAAGGAGTATTAACCATGTGGTGTTAGTATCCTCTCCCTGGGCTGGCTGTGTCGCGGCCAGGGAAACAAGTACAAAGAGGGTATTGCCTCTGGACTAGACCTATGAACTGTTTATAGTTAGGGTTATGGGCTTGCCTTTTGGTAGGTGCCCCAGGTTGGTGAAAAAATATTAATAAAAGGTTCTGTGACCATTTTAATTCTAGTCATAGCTGTTGTGTCATTATTTTACATACAGATAAATGGGTATGGATGACACAGGAGGGGTTTGGTGACCAGAATACAACCAAATTTCTTCTTACATTTTCAAGAAGACCAGGGAGCCTGAATAAGGCACACAGGCCAAATGACAATGGGGAGGGGTGGGAGTGAAAGGGTTAAAGGGATTATAAGGCATAACATGTCCTGCACAGTTAATGTGCAGCTGGGCATGGATTGGAAGGGATAAAGTAGGGGCAGGGTTGAGGGGGAAGTAAGGCTGGTGAAGGGGGAGGTGACTCTTCAGCACTAGGAATCAACATCCCACCCACATGCCCTAATTTTAATTTTGTTTGGAAGTTGATAATTTGTGTACTCTAAACAGGCATCCATTCGTGTATCGGCATTTATATGTATGCAATTGTACTTGTACATCGACTTGTCGATGTTCAAAGGCATGATTATGTTTCTTATATAAAAACAAATAAACTACATAAAAAAGTGAATAAAAAATAAAGTATATGTATATATGATAACGATAGAAAATGAAGGAAAATAGATGATTAATTACATTCCTTTGTCACAGCAGCGGGGGAGGGGTTTGGTACAGAGGCTGGGTAATTGGTCATGTCCTTCAGTGAAAAGTCACTATTCGAGAATAGTGACTTCTGGTACAGCTATTTAATTAGCAGGCAAAGGTCCTGCTAAGATTAGGGGTATTAACCGTGGGGCGCCCCAGGTTGGTGTAAAAGAATTAATAAAAGGTACTGTGGCCATTTTAATCCAAGTCACGGCTGTTTTGTGTTTATTTTACATCCAGTTAAATGGCTATGGATGTAAGAAAAAAAGGGAGAGAAGGGGCGCATGTGTAGGATCACTATAGCTCAGTTAATATGGCGTTATTACAGGTGGCCACTCACCTGTTTGGGTTGTGCACGACCTGCACAACCCGGTGTAATAGCCTCTGATATATGGGGGACCCCCGGCAATATGCACGCTCCGCTCCTTCGACCTGGCTGGTCCCCAGCTGTCCATACAGGACCTTTCCGGTCACGTGGCGCCGATCACGGATGTGCGTCACTGCTTTTTACCTAGGGAACGCCAGATCCTTCACCACTGTGCCCTCGCTGTGCTGTTCCAGCCGCTGATCCCTCAGGGTGAATAGAAGCTTGCAAGAAAATGATTTAGCGGTCTTGTAGAAGCGCTACTAAAGCTCAGGCACCAGGATGATGAGGTTTATAAACAGCAATCTTTATTTTCCCCTCACAGCTCCACAACATGTTTCAACTGCTCAGGGCAGTCTTCCTCAGGTAGTGTCACTACCTGAGGAAGACTGCCTTGAGCAGTTGAAACATGTTGTGGAGCTGTGAGGGGAAAATAAAGATTGCTGTTTATAAACCTCATCATCCTGGTGCCTGAGCTTTAGTAGCGCTTCTACAAGACCGCTAAATCATTTTCTTGCAAATGGCTATGGATGACACGGGAGGGGTCCGGTAACCAGAATACGACCAAATTCTCTCTTACATTGTCAAGATTTAGGGCATTTACCATTTCTATGGACATAACTCTCTGTTAAACTCCACCAGACTCAAAAGCTCTACACAGATTGGCTGGTGGCTACTTATGCCTCTCTTCTCTACTCCCCATTTCCTCAAGATGACTTGACCATCACTGTAAATAAGCACCTGTACTTAATCTCATCCCCACCTTATTATAGATGGTAAGCTCTTATGAGCAGGGTCATCATTTTTTGCTTTAATTATTGTATTTTTTTATAACTTTCGAGTGACTGTACATAAACCACTAAATTGTAAAGCGCTGCAGAATATCTTGGCGCTATATAAATAAATATTATTATTATTGTTATTATTATTCATTTCTGTACTGCTCTTGTTTCTGATGATGAATTTCTTTTCTGCTTGTTCTGATGATGAATTTATGTACCATTGGTGGTTCTAGTAATGAATTTCTGTACTGCTGGTGACTTTGATGCTGTGTTCTTTTAATGAAATGGGTTCTAATGATATATTTCTGTACCTCTGGTCATTCTGGTGATTTATTTCAGTGCTGTAATTAGTTCTGATTCTGAACAAAAGTAGCAATTCATAACTTATAAGATTACGTCATACGTGACTATATTAAAGAGGTTGTCCACTACTTTAACATTGATGACCTATCCCTAGGACCGGTCATCAATGTCTGATTGACCAGGGTCCAGCACTTCCACCAATCAGCTACTCTAGGTAACAGTGGCAGCAGCAGACAGCTGGAAGTGCTCAGTTCTGGATCTGCTCTGTCTTCTGATGGAGGTAGTGGCTGGGTATTGCACATTCACATCATTCATTTGAAAAGGAGGCGATCTGCGGTACTCAGCCACGGCCACTATCAGAAGCAGGAGCAGATCTGGAACTGAGCACTTCTGGCTGCCTGCGGCCACAGCTGGCTCCCAGAATAGATAGTTGTGTGGGAGCCAGGTGCCAGACCCCGGCCCATCAGACACTGATGACCTATTCTAAAGATAGGTAAGTAAGAAGTTTTCATACAGTCATGTGGCAATTAGCTTTCTTCCTACTTTTCTCTGTTTTTTTCAATGAACATTAAGAGAGTGCAGCTCATCTGCAAGTGATGAAATATGCAAGTTGCATATAAATGAGCCATCACATAATGGCTACCCAAACCACTTGAGGGGCGCCAAACAGAATTGTTGCCCAGGGTGCTGGAAAGTCTAGATACTCTTCTGATTACTTAACTTTCCAGAGGAATGCTTGGTAGAAACACATTGTCGATACACCTTAAGAGCTTAATAATGTTGCATCTGACAATACATAACAATGATTATTACCCTATTAATTTTTCCACTTTTTATGCTGGGTCCCTTATGATAAGATTCTTATCTTTGAAGGTACCTTTACACGCCACTATAGAAGGTTGGAAACAACCGGGTGTCTCACGTGCACGAGCACGTACCAACGGTTGCAAACGGTACCCGATACCGCCTTTACACGCCGCTACAAGGTGCTCTACAGAAGGTTTAATGTATCTCTGGAGGCACCGCCGGGTGCCACAAGTTACCTTCTGCAGAGCACCTTCCCTCATTTACACGACGCTACAGAAGATAATATGGGAGGACCTGGTGCAGCAGGGACAACACATAGGCGTGCCAGAGTTGTGGATTATGAGACGCTCGTACGATGATTGGACAATGCAATAGTATCATGATTGGTCAGCCAGCGCAGGAAGGCTGGCTAATACATGATGCTATTGCAATTGTGTAGTGTGACTGGTCAGCTCCTTAAATATGCCGCCCTATGCAGCGACAACCAATCGTAACGCAGGAGCTTCCACCAATGATCGCTGAAAAGGGGCGTTTTCCCGGAGCCTGTGTCAAGCCCCAGGGAGTTAAATAGGTGGCGAAAAAACCTTACCGTACCTTATTTAGACGCTGCTACCATTGGGTTGAAATCAACCTGTTTTAGAGCACTGCTCTGAAACAGGTGCCGAAAGTGATGGGTGGCAACAAGCTAGTTTACACGCCGCTACCTCGGGTTGATTTGACGGTGCAAGATGCATTTGTCTCCGAAACCCGGTTGTTTTCAACCTTCTGTAGCGGCGTGTAAAGGTACCATTACACAATACAACCAGATGATTTCTCTAGTTGCCTTTAAGGTAAAATGGAGTTGTCATGCCCAGACAACTTTTTTAGGTGAGTAATATTGGGTTTACAGATTTTTTTAATGCAAAAGACTTGAGGAGTTTTGCCAGAAGTCAGAAAACACACAGCATAATCTTACATTAAAACTGAGCTAGATATTGAATATTATCTTAGCATCTGTTAGTTGTAATGTTGATCCACAAGCCTGTAAATAAATATATGGTAATCTTACTCAGCTCGGTGCTATCACACTTCATTTCATAGTGCTGAGAGAAACTAATTAATGTTTTTCTCCATCTAATAAATCTGAAAAAATGTAACTTACTGAGACATCTGTAAGTAATAGTCCCAAGAGTTGGCACCGAATAAGTGGAACTGTCCTTAATTGAAAAGGTCCATATAAGGTCCACATAAGTGATTGAAGCCATTTGTTTGGACATAATTTCAGAAAGTTTTAATCACAATTTTGTCTTGTTCATGCTTCCAAAAATAACAATTAGGAAATAACTAACAAAATAGGAGTTCATCTTTAACGCTGATTATTTCAGCAAAAAAATATTGTGCTGACTTGATGCTGCTTTTCAGTTCATTTTGAATTAAAATTGCCATATTTAACTGTAATTGAAATTCGGCAGAACAGATGATAACTACATTATAAGGTTAGGGTCACACCAGCCTCAGCCTTTTGGCTGATGGATCTGTCAAAAACGTCTGCAGCCTGAGTGTAAGCGTTAACGTGCTGTAAAGCTGTGTTCAAGCTGCGTATATATTCCTATTCTTAGCGGTCTCCCAGCATCCAGCTTCCTGACACAGAAGTACCGGATATGTGCTATTCCTGAGCACACAGGAAAATTCTGCAAACCGCATTTCCGTGTGTGCTCAGGAATAGCACAAATCCGGTACTTCTGTGTCAAGTGGCTGGATGCTGGGAGACCGCTAAGAATAGAAATATATACGCAGCCTGAACACAGCATTACAGGACATTAAACTTGCACTCAGGCTGCAGAATTCTAACTTTTAAACGGATTCGTCAGCCAAAAGGCTGTCACTAGTGTGACCCTAGCTTAACCCTGATAAAGCACACCGAGTCTGGGCTGTCTTTCTTAAAGTTGTATTGCAAAGCACATATCCTGCCCTTGTACGTCAAGCGGCCGGCTGCGCTGTGAGAGAGGTATCCAAAGCATTGTATAGGCAGTATGAGTGCAGTGTTACAGCACTTTAACGCTATGCACTCAGGCTGCTAAATGCTAAGTTTTTAATGGGTCCGTCAGCTCAAGGGCTGATGCTAATGTAACCCTAGCCTTAGGCTACATTCACACAGTGCATTTTTTTGTCTGTGTTTTGCTGATCAGTTTTTGTAGCCAAAACCCGAAGTGGATAATAAATGCCCATGTCTCTATTAGGCCTGTTTCACACCTCTGCGCCTGGCCACATCACCTGCACCAGCCTGGTCACGCTGGCGCAGGTGCAGGCGCAGAGGTGATTGGGGCACTGTGGGGCCGCGTTTACAGCTTCTGTAAACGCATACTAGTGCCCCCTATGCGCTCAGCTGCGCTCGGTGCCCCCATTATTTCCTATGGCCGAGCACAGCTGAGGCGCTCTGCACAGTGAGAAGTGCAAGTGAAACTGGCAGAGCGCACGGCGCATGCGCCTGGTCTTGACGCACCCGAAACGCCCTACTGAGGCATTTCCAGGTGCGCAGAGCGGGCGCATACGCCGTGCGCTCTGCCAGTTTCACTTGCGCTTCTCACTGGCAGAGGCGCCTCAGCTGTGCTCAGCCTAGAGATAATGGGGGCACCCAGCGCAGCTGAGCGCTAATGCAGGGTATGTATGCGCTCCTGCACTAGGCTGCTCCAAGCCCTAAATGGCCCTGCGCTTGCATTTGCGCTGGCGCAGGGCAGGCAGGGCAGCCTAGTGCAGGAGCGCATAGATGTGAAACAGGCCTTATACTTTTCCTCTGATTGTTCACTCCTGGTTTTGGCTACAAAATCTGATGAGCAAAAATAGATCAAAAAAGCACAATGTGAATGTAGCCTTACCCCTGACCTGATCTCAATGTATATATCAATCAAATTTTATATAGAGTGTGTAAAATCAAGCAGTCATATCACAATGGTTTTCCTGTAGTAGCGGATGTCCCCACAAACAATAAAGTAAGATACCTAATTTAAATGCACTCATTTGAATTTTCAACTATTTTTATTGGTAAGTCAGCGTATAGTAATAAAACGAATGGCAGTTCTTTCTCTTACCATGTGCTGACTTACCAATAAAACAGTTATTGCATATTCAAGTAAGTGCTGTGGTATTTTGAACTCAATGTATGTATGGTTTTAATTGACTTGGACATATTACCCCTATTAAAAAATTATATATTAAGAATATAAAAGTATTTCAGGTTCTTTGCCTGGATTTATCACTGCAGCTTTCCCAACAAATTGCATTTTTTCAACTGTAGCAGGCTAACGGACAGGTCTGGTCACATGCTCCTCCATCAGCAACCAGTTTGTGGATAGGTGAGCTATGTAGCCCTTTTGGAGGGCAATTTCATAAAACTTCAAGAGGAGACCTAGTATACTTATGTATTTTTTATTCCTCACAAAATTGTTAAAGTAAAGATATTGCTTGCTCTGCAAGAAAAAACAACATAAAAATACCTGCAGAAATATTAGTACCACTAAATGAACTCCTTTTTACTTCATTTTAGTATTAATTTAATGAGCTTTAATGTAAAGAGTCAGAAAAGAAAATGTGAGCATCCATATTGATACGTTTCTAAGGGTATGTGGTCACTATCCGGAGGTGCTGCTTCTTGGAAGCAAAGCCTCCGGACTGTAGGAACCTGCACATGTACACAGGGAGACCGCAGCTGCCCTCTACTCACCATCTCCAGTGGAGGGTGGCTTCTCCCTGCATGCAAATAATGGTTATCTCTTCCGTCTCCATAGAATGAAGTTAACATGATGCGGAAGTGTATCAGTCAGTAGAAGTATAGTGGGCATGGGTTTTTGTGAAATCCCATCCACTGTGCTTGTTCTGTACAATGCAGTGTTTTGGAGGCAGTGGCAATATACAGTGTCCAAAATGCGCAATTTCTGACGGTGAGCACGCACCCTAAGTATTAAAAGTGAGCAGATTGATTCACAACTTAGGCATAGAAATAAGAAGAGAAAGCCATAAAATATGAAACTCTAGGCGATGTTCACACATTGTGTGTTTGCAGCATTTTTTAACGCATATTTTTATGCAAATTAAAATCTGCTTTTCATAGTACTGGCTAAAGCTGTTAGATCTCAGAGAACTTATGATTGAATTGGACAACTACTGCTTTCTTAAAAACTGCAGCAAAGTCAGTTCTTTCAGCATTTTTCAGAGTTTTTCCACCATAACAAGCAAGGAAAAAGTGCATAACCACTACAAGAAAAATGCAACTATGTATTTTTGTTGCATTTTTTGCTGTATTTTTGCAGCTTCTATAATGCCAAGAGAGCAGGTTTATATAAAAAAAAGATAAATAGGGAGCGCACGCACATAGGGCATTATCGTCCTAATAAATAGTCCAGTCCCCCAATCGGTGTGACTCACCTGCGGTGGTTGTGAGAGCCACAACAAACTGAGAGAGCCTGGTAATGTTTCCTATGGGAACTTAACATTATCTTTTGATTAATAAATACTTGGAAAGGAAATATCAAATAGTGTTTTCAAGCACTATATATTTATTTATTTTTTTTTAAATTCTTATATATTTTAGAGGTTTTTAAGGACAGTTTTATAATAAATTATGTTCAACTTTTATCGAAGGACATATGGTCCAGGGGCCTGATGTGTGAAGCTAAAGGAGGTGAATACTTTTAGATCTGGTAAAAAGTGGGTTCAAATCCAGCGGACATTCTTATTAAAATAATGATTTTGTAATACTCTTATATTTGGTAATAAACATAGATTTAAAATTTATGGAGAAAGTTTTAAAAAATATAAAATATTTGATTGTATTTATGTGTTTTGTGTTGCATGCACCAAGTGGGTGTTTCCACAGGAACCACCTGTCACTGGGCGTGGTATGACAACAAAAGAGTATATATACTTGTAACATTGACATTGTATGTAATAGCCCTGATGAAGTGGCATATTTAAAGCCACGAAATGCGTAGGCAAATAAACCAGAACCTGATTAATCCTTTATTGGACTGTAGGTTTCTTGAGGTCAGCGCGGACTACAAAGCCCAGCTTTTTCTTCAGTGGAAATGAAGAGAGCAGGTTTGGATGGTGAATAAAACAACATGTGAACATAGCCTTAGACTAGGGTCAGACTTGCGTCTGGCCCTAGCCTGGTGCATCCGGCTGAAACTTAGAAAATTTCTGTCTCATCGCATAGCATTACCAGCAGGTAACACTATGCACTGCCTGACTATTGATGTCTATGGCAACCGGATGCTTACCGCAGCTTCCGACTCCACAGAGGTGTCCAGGATATGCACTTTTGATGAGCACACAGGAAATGCCGTCTGCAGCGTTTTCCTGTGCACTCATCAAAAGCGCATATCCGGGAGATTTCTGTGGAGCCAGAGGCTGTAGTAAGCGTCCAGTTGCCATAGCGATCAATAGTCAGTTAACGCATAGCGTTACGTGCTGGTAACGCTATGCGCTGCTCCTGTCAGAAACTAAGGCCCTTTTCACATCTAAGGGTACTTTCACATCAGTGGGTTTTTTTAAATCGATTACCGCATACCGGCTGCACTTGCGGCACAGTTGCGGCAAGCCCCATACAATGTATATGCGGGCTTGCGGCAGGTGCGGCCGCGAAAAAAACGCGGCTGACCGCGTTTTTTCTCACGGCCGCAAGTGCCAAAACCGCACTTGCCGCACCTGCCGCAAGCCCTCATATACATTGTATGGGGCTTGCTGCAACTGTGCCGCAACTGTGCTGCAAGTGCAGCCAGTAAGCGGTAATCGCGGCAGATGCGTTTTTTTCACCGCATCTGCCGCGATTTAAAAAAAACGCTGATGTGAAAGTGTCCTAAGCCTGGTGTGCGTTTTGCTTCATTTGCATTTCTATGCGTTTTTACCGCTAAAAATGCATTTAAATGCATGCGCTTTTGCCCCTATTGATTTCAATGGAAACGCATGCAAAACGCATGCAAAAACGCATGTGCATTTACAAAATGCAAAAACATGTGTTTTCCAAACGCAGCCAAAAACGTCGTCAATGCGTTTAGGCCTGCGTTTACAAAAACACATGTGTTTTTGCATTCGGAGAATGCACATGCGTTTTTGCATGCGTTTTGCATGTGTTTCCATTGAAATCAATGGGTGCAAAAACGAATGCATTTTGGATGCGTCTTTAGCGGTAAAAACACATAGAAACGCAAACCTGCATTAGATGTGAAATAGGCCTAAGTTTCTGACAGAAGCAGCAGGCTAGGGGCCAGATGCAAGTCTGACCCTATCCTAAGACTACATACAAACATTTGACATGCATTGATCTTTTGCTGCAGTGAGGCCAAAGACATTTTATTTTATTGCAATTTCTAAAGATTGGGGCAAGTAACACTTTAGTTCTATTGTGATAAAAAAAAAAAAACACAATATGTGAACACAGGCTAAATATTTTGTGTGTGATAGCCCAGCTGTGAAGATGAGTGCATGAGGAAAATGTATAATGTCATATATGTTTTTTTCAGGATGATTGAAGGCTTTGGAGAAGCTCGGATTTGCTGCAAATCAATTCACCAGTGAAATCATCCCAAATTTGGCAAATCTATGTAATTTAAGCTATAGAAGATTAGCTCATCTCTGGTTTATATGTATTCACCATGACCCCATACCTCTAGTCTCTACTTGTGGGAAAAAATACATCTGTTCTCCTTCACAGGAAAAGCTCATTTTAAGCTTCTGGAGCAAGGAATTGAGCGCAAGTCTCTAAGTATTGAAACTCAGCAATCCCAACAGAAAACATCCAAATCAACAGGAAACAGGAGCTCTCGAGATATTATGTGCAATCAACAACAGTAAGTGAAAAATAGGGAGAACATAGGGGACAACATAGCTTTTTCATATTGTTACAGAACGATTTGAAAGCTTATTCTTAGAGCCCATACAATCAATATAATGCCATAAATTTACTCAGTTGACTTCTTATATTTATTTTTATTTTAGAAAGTTAATTTATTTTATCATAAAAATATGTATGGCAGTATTCTAAAAAAATGTAATATATTTATTTATTTATTTATTTAAAGTCACAGCGGCAAACAAGTAATATATTTGTTGCCTTTCAGACCACCTAATATGAGGTTTTGATTAAAATTTTGCTAATATTATTGTGGTGACTTCCATCTTTAATTTAAGTCAACTTGCTTTGCATAGTGAATCTAAATACCACATGACTGCCACCATTTAGGCTGGTTTCACATTAATTTTGATTTCCGATGCTGTCCGATAAAAATCGGACAGCATCGGAACGATTCTGGCCCCCATGCAGCCCTATGGGCATCAGACCAAATCGGATGTGCACTAAATGCCATCCGATTTGGTCCGATCCGATTCTGTCGGACAAAATCGGATCGGACCAAATCGGATGCCATTTAGTGTACATCCGATTTGGTCTGAGGTTTCTAGCATGGGGCCCTATGGAGCAGGGTCCGAGGAAACATCTGATGTGTCATCAGACCTGATTTTACTGTACTGAGCATGCTCAGTACATGCTCAGTACAGTAAAAATGCTCTAAACATCTAATTTTACTTCCGCAATGTATGTATATACATTGCGGAAGTAAAATTAAGTAAGGCAGGGGTTAAAAATAATAAACAATCTATGCTCACTTGTCCACGATCCACCCGGCGTCTCCAGCATCTCCAGCCTGTAGGACCTGCCGTGATGTCAGAGTCACATGACAGGTTACCGCGGTAACCGGTCATGTGACTGTGACATCACGAGAGGTCCTAGGATCAGAAGAAGATCGCTGGAAGCGCCGCTGGACTCATGGATAGGTGAGATTAACTTTTTTTTTATTTTTTATTCCGGAGGACAGGGAAAAGGAGGGGGAGTACTGGGGGACATGAGGGGGCCACACAGGGGACATGAGGGGGCCACACAGGGGACATGAGGGGGCCACACAGGGGACATGAGGGGGCCACATAGGGGAGAAGAGGGGGGACACACAGGGGTGAAGAGGGGGAAAAAGAGGGGGAAACAGAAGGGAGAAGAGGGGGGACACATAGGGGAGAACAGCTGGGACAGGTGACAGCAACTGATCCTGCAGAATGTCAGATCAGATGCCTATTTGGCATCCGACTGCAGGGATCAGTTTAGAGCCGATGCTGTCCGATTTATATCGGACAGCATCGGATTTTACAAAATCGTTTTGTGAAAATAGCCTTACTTACTAATGGTTTCACTAAGGTAGCACAGATTTCACATAATATCGACCATTTCTATTATTACTTTTAGTATTATGATTATCTCATTTTATTTTTGTTTGTTTGTATCTACTACAAATAGGCACCTATCTATATGATTTACTAAAGGGGTTGTCAGGTCTAAAATTAGCACTGCACTGTGAGGATTGATAAGCCTGCAGTCACACAGAGTGACTCCGGGATTATCATTTTAGACAACCCCTTTAAGTAGCCTTCTTAATTCAGTTATTACATCTCTAGATTAACAAAATTAATGCTTCATCCCTTCATGACCAAGGACATATTATCACATCCTTCATTGTGTCCCACGCCCTGATGCAAGCTCACACTGTGAGCTCGCATTCTCCCCCCACTTCTCATCTGATCTCTTCAGCTGAGATGTGCAGCTAACAGCACTAAGTGGATCAGCACTCTTTGGATCGCACTGCCAGTGACTGACAGAGCGATCCACAGCACCGTGGTTGGGATCATGGCATTCCCCGCCGTGTCTGGAGGTCCTGTGATGCAATCACAGGACCTCTGCTGTTACCTGGACAACCTGGGGTCATCTGATAATTCCATCAGCTGTCCTGAATAGTTTTCTGTCGACAATGACATCACCCTCAGTGCTGTAGCCCATACAAACACAGGGTAAGTGATCAGAAAGTGGAGTGCTGAGGCTCTCTAGTGGGCAAAGTAAAAACTGAAAAAAAAATAATAAAGTTTGTAAATATATGAAAAAAATCGACTAAAATTTTAAATCACCCCCTTTTTGGCCCATTGAAAATAAAGCTATTAATAAAATAAGAAACAAATACACATTTGGTATTGCTGCGTTCAAAAATTTCCAATCTATCAAAAAATAAAATCAATTATTCAGATGTATAAACTACGTAATGGAGAAAAAAGTCCAAATGCCAAAATTATGGTTTTTTTGGTCAGCACATCAATGGAATAAAATGCAATAATGGGCGATCAAAACAACACATGTAACCAAAAATGTTATTATAAATGTCAGCTCAGAAAATCACGCAGAAGTGCAATTATTTTTCTTTAAAAACATCTGAATTTTTTAACCACTTAGATAACAGTAAAAATATACATGTATGAACTTGCAGACATCATACCAACATGTCAGTTTTTGTCACACTGGGTGTAGGGAGATATCCAGCGCAAGACAACGAAAACTGAACCCCTAATTGACTACAAAAAGCTTTCCAAAAATTGGAAACAAACTGTGTACCGTGATCTGAGAGCATATCGGAGGGAACCCCATGAAGTCTCAAGATTTCACTGACAAATATCTGTGATAGTGTCTTAGCATTAGGAAGTGCTTGTGGTGCCAAAAAGTGTACCATCTTGCTGAACCTATCAACCACCACCAAAACCACCGTCTTGCCAGCAGACACAGGGATAGCCATGATAAAATCCATAGATAGATGTTTTCATGGTCTATCAGGGATGGACAATGGTAGGAGAGCTCCAGATGGACGGGTATGCATAACTTTAGCATGTGCACAAACACTACAAGCAGAGACAAAGTTAGTTACGTCTTTCAACAACTATGGCCACCAAAAACGGCAAGACAACATATCCAAGGTTGCCCTACTACCCGGATGACCTACCAGTACAGAGTCATGATGTTCTTTAAATACCTTGAGGCGCAAATTAAGTGGAACAAAGAGTCTCCAACACCTCTCCCTCCAAATCTGGGTAAAGAGCAGAAACAACTAGAGATGAGCGATGTTCGATTCGAATAGTTCGCCAATCTCAAATTCGAGTTGATTTTGGCGCTATTCGAGTCATTCGCCGAATTCGAACAATTTGGTTCAAATTTGGCGAATACCGAACATATTCGATTTTGGTTCGAAAATGCGGCAGATGCGGTCAGAAAACCGCATCTGCCGCATTTTCGGCCAAAATAAACAGCTAATAAGTGTTAAAAATAAAAAAAAAATCAATGCTCACCTGTCCGCGGTCCACCGAAGCCTCCGGCAAGGTCCTGCGGCTTCTAGGACCTGTGTGACGTCATGTTCTCGCGCGAACTCCGGTCACATGACCGGAGTTCCGCGAGAACGTGACGTCACCACAGGTCCTGGAAGCACAGGACCTTGCCGGAAAGCTTAAAATAGATATTTTTATGTTTCGGACCCTTTCTTTAAGTAAAAGTTACTTAAAGAAAGGGTCCGAAACATAAAAATATCTATTTTAAGCTTTCCGGCAAGGTCCTGTGCTTCCAGGACCTGTGGTGACGTCACGTTCTCGCGGGAACTCCGGTCACGTGACCGGAGTTCCCGCAAGAATGTGACGTCACCACAGGTCCTATTAGCAATAGGACCTTGCCGGAAAGCTTAAAATAGATATTTTTATGTTTGGACCCTTTCTTTAAGTAAAAATATCTATTTTAAGCTTTCCGGCAAGGTCCTGTGCTTCCAGGACCTGTGGTGACGTCACGTTCTCACAGAACTCCGGTCATGTGACCGGAGGTCGCGCGAGAACATGACGTCACACAGGTCCTAGAAGCCGCAGCACCTTGCCGGAGGCTTCGGTGGACCGCGGACAGGTGAGCATTGATTATTTTTTTATTTTTAACACTTTCTTTCACTTTTTTTCACTTCCACAATGTATGTATATACATTGTGGAAGTGAAAATGCCCCACAGGCCAGGATTGTTCGTCTTCCGGGGTGTTCGACGGTGTTCGTCGAGCATTCGACGAACATTCGTCGAACACCCCGTCGATTCGACGAATCGAATCGAATTCGAACACCGGGGTGGTGGCTCATCTCTAGAAACAACTACCCCGTTTTGTAAAATGGGAACTGGACTCTCTTGATTATTACCACCCAGCAAACTAAGTGACAATGCATCCACCTTAACATTCCCAACCCCCGAACGGTAGGTGATGGTGAAATTAAATCTTGTATAAAAACAAGGACCATCTGGCCTGCCTGGGGTTGAGACGCTTGGCGGATTCAAGGTAAGTTCTTATGGTCAGTGATAACAGTGATGGGATGGACAGCCCCCTTCAACCAGTGACGCCATTCCTCAAAAGCCAACTGAACAGCCAAAAGTTCCCTATTGCCGACATCATAATTTCTTTCATCTGACGATAATTTTTCGTAGAAAAAGGCACATGGCAACAATTTATCAGGAGACGACCCTTGTGACAAAGCAACCCCCACCCCCACTTCGGATGCATCCACCTCAACAATAAAGAGCTGAGAAAGATTGGTTTGACAGAGGATAGGTGCGGTACCAAAGCATCTCTTCAAGTAGAATGGTCTGCCCCCCACACCTGTATTCTGGGAAAAAGATTTATGACATTCTAGAGTTATCGTGAAAGTGGCCTGATGCCCCATTTGATTATCCGAGATGTAAACAATGTTATAGATGAAAATTGAGACAGAGCCAAAAAGACTGGGGTCGAGGGAGGGAATACGTTAACCCCTTTTGGAAGCTACTTGAAAGAATTGGATTGGTGGATCTGTGGAGGATGCGGAATCAGGACCGCCATGGCTACTCTTGTTATTCGTCCACGCATCATACCCTATCCCATATTGACTTGATGTTGGGTAACGAACACTTTAATGGAATGGTGGGTGAGGTTGAGTATCTTCTGAGAGTAATATCAGATCATAGCCCCTTGGTAGTATGTACACATATTGGGAGTGAGAGCTGCAAAAGGAGGGGAGTCTGGATGCTCCACCCTGAATGGTTTAAACACCTTGATAATGATAACATTGGGAAGGAGCTGAAGGAGTTCTTTCAAGTGAATAATGTAAGTGCTCCTACTCATGTCACTTGGGATACCATGAAGGCTTACCTGAGGTGATTGCTTATTAGGGACATTTCCAGACGTAAGACACAAAAAGAGGACCAGGCAGTGACTGAGGAACTCCAAAAGGCAGAGGAGTGCATAGTGCTCAATCCCACTCTACAGGCTAGATATAGACTCAAGAAGGCACATGAGGGAGTCAATGAGATGCTTATGAGGAGGGCGGAGAACAGAAGGGCGTTCCACAAAGCGGCTTTTAATGGGGAGGGAGTGAAAGTGGGACATTTACTATTGCTGATCACAGCAGCACAAAGAGATTTGGCCCGGGGATAAGTAGGAGAGATGGACGATATGTAAATGAGACAGGAGATATACCAGATGACTTTAGAGACTTCTACGTATCATTATATACTTCTGACTCACAGGCCACGGAGGAGGAGATAGACAGGTTCTTAGCGAGCACAAAACTTGCTTAAGCTAGATGGGAAAGACCGGGATGACCTTGATAGGCCTCTGACAGATGGGGAAGTGGGTAAGGCACTGTTGTCTACAGCTAATGATAAGACCCCGGGGACGGATGGGATCCCAGCTGCTGTGGGAGGTCTTTGAAGAGGTGCTGGAGAGGGGTGCATTGTCGAAATCCATGAGTGAAGCCATCATTTTCGTTATTCTAATGGAGGACAACGATGTTAAATTGGTGGAATCCTATAGACCTATCTCTCTACTAACGACAGTTAAGATATTAGCCAAGATTCTATCGAACTGCCTAACAGTTTTGGAATACAAAAGATCATACATCCTGACCAGTCGGGCATCATGCTTAGAAATCTACCACAATTAATTTAAGAAAGCTCTTCCTTAACCTGCAGTTAAAAGCAAATAATATCGGTCAGAGAGTGGTTTCCTCACTTGACACGCGGAAGGCATTCGACAGTGTCAAATAGAAATATTTGTGGAGAGTACTAGAATATATGGGCTTTGGACTGACTTTCATGGCATGGAAGAAGCTGTTGTATTCCTCTCCAACGGGTTGAGTAAAGGTGAGCAGGGAGCTGTCAGGAGAATTTGCTCTGCAAAGGGTTACTAGACAGGGCTGCCCATTATCCCCACTGTTATTTACGGTGGTGATAGAACCTCTTGCAGCCAAAATTAGAGCCTATCGAAGGGTTAGGGAATTTCAATTTGGTGACATAGAGAAGAAAATATGAATTCAAAAACATGGTCTCCTGTAGGGCGCTCTAATTAAGGCCAGGGACTCTGCTTGTGGAAAGTCCTTTTATTAGAAATCCTCCATCCGCCACGACATGTTTCGACGGTGTAGTACCGTCTTTCTCAAGTGGAATGATTCCACTTGATAAAGACGGTACTACACCGTCGAAACGTCGTGGCGGATGGAGGATTTGATTTCTAATAAAAGGACTTTCCACAAGCAGAGTCCCTGGCCTTAATTAGAGCGCCCTACAGGAGACCGTGTTTTTGAATTCACATTTATCATCTCGCATAGAGAACACGGCTGGGGCAGCTCGTTGATACTTGAGGACCTGCAGACCGAGCTAAATCCTTTACCAGGAGAGAAACACAGGACCTGCCTGCGTTGGTGCGCCCGGTCACGTGGGGCGGCAGAAGGCGGGTTTACAGAAGGAAGCGAGCGGGGACGTCGAGACTCCCGGGACGGAGCTGATTCAACTTGTCTCCACACCACCGCAAAAAACTTTTAATAGGAGAAAGGAGACCCCAACCGCTTCCAAAATCTACACCATTGTTGTGCGGGGATTGCACAACAATAATAGGTTAGTGAAAGCGCATATTATTATCCCCCACTGGTAACATTGATAATGCACTAGTGCGCCCCCTGTATTTCTTTTGTTTTTCATAGAGAAGAAAATAGCACTTTACGCTGATGATGTCCTCTTATTTCTTGAAAACTCTGGAGAGTCTTTGGAAAACGCTAAGGAGATAGTGGAGAATTTTGGTGAGATGTAAGGCCTAACTATAAATTGGGATAAGTCTACTATTATGGCAGTGGATGCAGAGTTAGATCCTTGTGTGATAGCAGAGAAAGGAAGACAACTTAGGCCATGTTCACACACATGCGTTTTTTTGACCATCTCTGCGTTTTTGGGCTGTTAAAAAAAACGCAGGTGCGTTAACGCAGGGTACATTTGAGTGTAGCTGCGTTTTTCAGCTCCATTTGCGTTTTTTACCCCTAGTCCAAAAAACGCTGCATGCAGCATTTTTGGGTGCTGTAAAAAAACGCATGTGCGTTTTTCCAAAAACGCATGCGTTTTTTTAACATGGGGTCCTATGGGAAACGCATGCAAAAACGCATGGTACATTAGTACCTTTTAGTGCCATTCAAAAACGCATGCGTTTCCCATAGGGGCCCATGTTAAAAAAAACGCATGCGTTTTTGAAAAAACGCACATGCGTTTTTTTTAACATGGGGGCCCTATGGGAAACACATGCGTTTTTAAAAGGCACATTTATGCACCCTGCGTTAACGCTTGCGTTTTTGCCTGCGTTTTTGGTGAAAAAATGACTAAGTCCAAAAACGTGGCAAATCCTTTCAGACACACAAGGGACATTTTTTAGCACTCTTAAAAAAACGCAAGTGCTTTTAAGAGTGCTAAAAAAAACGCAAATTGTGTGTGAACATAGCCTTAGATTGGTGACTCAGTTTAAATATCTTGGCATAGAGGTTGCTCTCCCACTAGCTAGGTATGTAGATCTCAATCTGAACCTGCTTCTGGAGAAATTTAAAGCTAAGGTTGGGGTGTGGTGTAAGTTGCATTTATCTGTAGTGGGTAGTACAAAACTTATCAAGATGATTCTCATGCTTCAGCTACTCTATGTATTTCACAACTCCCTGTCTGGCTGCCTAAAAGGAGATTTCATAGGATTAGGACTCTTTTCTGTGAGTTGGTTTGGGGTAAAAAACAGGCAAAAATAAAAATGGTAATTTTACGAGACAAAAGGATGAGAGAGGACTTGCTCTTCCTATTGCCTGGGTGTACTATGTCGCAGTACAATGTCAACATTGAGAGGATGGAGTAGAGAAGGGAAGGATGGGTCCATACAGAATATCTTGGAGATAGTTGTGGGATGGAGGTCTGTATTTCAGGGCCTGGAGGCTGGATGTTTCAAGTGCGTGGATCAGAAATATCCTACATTGGGTTTAATTTATAAGCTGTGGCAAATGGTTAAGTTATAAGAGGGGTGCAACATCTTACGGTCTTCTCCTGATCTGGCCGAATGAGGATCCTCCAGAATTTGGGAAAATGGGCGAGCTTGTTAACTGGACTGCAAAGGGGGTGTACTGTCGTGGTTCATTTGACATGTCGTGATGGATTGAAAACTTTCAAGATGTTGAGGGAGGAATTTGGAATCCAGAAAAGTGTAGTTTTCAGTATAATCTAATTCAACATGTGTATAGAGCCCAAAACAAGGGACTGTCATGATGATACAGAAGACATTCTATTGGACTATATAGGCGCACAGGGAGAAATGAAGGGTGTCTTATCCAGCATATACCACGACCTGAGGCAGACCTTCTTGGTTAAACACCCGATTAAAGCTAGACAGTGTTGGGAGCAGTACATAAGTGGGATCACGGATGAAAGATGGGAATCAATATTGGAATATGTGCCTCAGCTGTCTTTAAGTGAACCAGGAAGATTGTCTCAGCTATTTTTCATTCAAAGGTTTACAAAACTCCAGAGCTGATGTATAGGGCTGGACTTATTTGACTTGGCATGCCCCGTTGTCAAACAGAACCTGCAGGATTGATGCATATGATGTGGACGTGCACTAGATTATCTGCCTATTGGACCACTGCCCTAAACAAAATAGAAGGTGTATACAATTGTGTTATTGATAGAGATCCCTTAATATGCATACTGGGCTATGTAGAGGAAATAGGAATTAGCAATGTACATAATCGCTAGACTTTTATATGTGGCCCGTTGACTGATAGCGAAGCATTGGATAGAAGAGGAGCCCCCAACTAGGGGCGAATTTCTAAAACAAGTCGAATGTATTATAAATTTTGAAAAAATAATTTATCAAACGGAAACAGGAGAAATTGTTTGATAACTTTTGGGCTCCTTGGATGAACACTTGTTAATCTGAAGTTTGATTTGGGGGAAAGGGGGAAGGGAGGTGGAAGAGGAGTGTTTAGAACTTTAAAACTTTTTGTAAAATGGAATTAAATGTTCAATAAAAATCTATTTGGCTTAAAAAAAAAAAAAAAAAAAAGTCTGTCCCCCTTTTTTGTCATGTCTGTGAAGGGTTTTAAAGAGCAGAATAATTCTTAATAAATTTACGATAAAAAAGCGTTGCAATGCCCTCAGGTTTTTCAGACGATCCCAGTCAAGCACTGCCCGGACCTTCTCTGGATCCATACCGAAAACCTGAAGGTGACAACAGGTACCCCATAAATTGTACCTCCTGAAAGGCAAAAACACTTTTCTAAGGTTAGCATACAGTTTGTTATCCCTTATAATCGGTAGCACCTGTTTAACATGAGACTAATGCGTCGCCATATCCTGTGAGCTAATTAAAATATCATCCAAGTAAACAACCACAAATCTACCCATTAAATGGTGAAAAATATATTCACAAAGTGTTGAAAAACTGCAGGGTCATTAGTGAGTCAGAACGACATCACGAGACTCTCAAAATGGCCCTCAGGGATATTAAAGGCAATCTTCCATTCATCCCTCTCTCTGATTCTAACCAGATTATAGACCCCCCTCAAATTTAACTTGGAGAACCATTTAGCTCTCACAATCTGAGTGAACAAATCAGGAATCAGAGGAAGAGGGTATGGATCACAACAGTTATCTGATTTAAATCCCGGAAATCTAAACGAGGCCCCCATCTTTCTTTTTAATAAAAATGAAACCTGCGGGACTGGTAAAGTGAGGGTCTGATATGTCCCCTCTTCAGACTTTTGGCAATGAAATCTTTCATGGCTTGCCTCTCTGGACCAGAAATATTATACAGCCTGGACTTGGGTAGTTTAGCTCCCGGTATGAGGTTAATAGGACAGTCGTCTACATGGTGAGGAGGCAAATCCTGACAACTTCTCTGAGAACACATCCTCATAGTCCGATAGGTAATGCAGGCAATGTCACAGCACAGACTGCAGCAAAAGATGTGTTCAGACAATTCTCCACGCAGAAATCACTTCACTCCACAATGACTGCCAATCCATCATGGGGTTATGTTTAACTAACCATAGCAGGCCCCATACAATTGGAGCTGGGAGACTCTCCAGAACATAGCAAGAAATTGTCTCCTGATGTTGGGGTTCTACCTTCAGTTTAATATTATGCACTATGTGCTTTAGACTTCCCTGAGCAAGTGATGGTGAATCGATGGCATAGATTTGGATGGGTTTAGACAACAAACTGCAGGTGAACCCATGAGTCTTTACAAACAGAGCATCCTCCATGCTGCCCCCCGCACCACTATCCACAAAGACAGAATTTTTTTTTGTTTTGCTCTCACTTCAGCTCTCAGGAATAAACGGGAATTACATATGAAAGATAAACACACCTCCTCTCGTGTACCACCACGAGATCTGTGGTAACACGAGCCCCAGGTATTCCACTCTGCTTAAGAACCGAGCGACAGGCTCCAATAAAATGGTCAATTTTACAAAAAAAAACAGACCCCTTTTCTCTTCTTTTTATAAATGTCAGCAGAAACATTGGAGGCAGTCGCTCCTCCCAGTTGCATGGGTTCATCCACACTTGGGAAAAACGACTCACTCTCTCATAACCTACCCAGCAATAGGGGACTACCTTGAGAAAGTTCTCAGGAGAAAAAGGTTTTCCCTTTCTATCCTGGAGGTGTCTATCCATACGTATAGCCAACGACATGGCAGCCATTCCGGGGTCTCATAAACTGCCAGAACATCCTTCAACCTTTCTGAGAGTCCCTGGAAAAATGACTTTGGAGAGCTGTATTATTCCACTCAGTGTCTGTAGCCCACCTACGAAACTCAGAACAGTAAGTTCCTGCCGACCGATTTTCCTGTTGCATGTGACGCAATCTGGATTTGGACAAAAAGACTCGGTCAGGATCATCATGGATGAGTCCAAGAGCATCAAAAAATCCATCCACAGACTGGAGACAAGCAGAGTCATGTGGCAAAGAGAAAGCCCAAGATTGGGGATCCCCCTGCAACAGCGACATAATAATTCCCACGCACTGTTGCTCATCTCAGAGGAATAGGGCTGAAGCTGAATGCATAATTTACAAGCTTCTTTAAATACAGTAAATTTGTCTCTGCCCCTGCAAACCTGTCAGGGACTGCAATTTTAGGTTCAAGTTTGACCTGACTACCTGCTGGGTCCCCCACCACAACATTCTGCAACTGCTGACCCTGTAAGGATGACCGAATGTCTGCAACCTCCAGGGTCAGAGTCTGGAGATGCTGGACCAAAGCAGAGACAGGATCCATGAAAAAGAGAAAAAAAAATCAGTTTCACCCTTTAAATTTACAGTAGTTTCGGCTGGTGATAATGTCACGCTGGGTGTAGGGGGACACCCAGTACAAGTCGACGAGAGGGAGGGTGAAGGAATCCCTGGTGCTAGGGCCAAAAGGGGAGATGGTTACCCCTAGATAAACTAGCGCTGACACCTTGCTCCCCTAACATCCCTATACAGTTTCCGCAACTGTCGCCGAATGGGATACCTGCCCTAGCTGTTCCTGGACTAGACTAGAACTATGCAGGCATCAGAGCAGGTGATCACTAGTCAGCCCAGGTAGCAACTAAAGAAACACACAAGCAAAACAAACAAAGAGGGAAGAGATACACTTAGCTTGAGCAGATCCAAGCAGCAAACCAACAGACTCCAGAAAACACTGCTTTGAGCTAGGAGGCAACCAAAATCACCTGAACAGCTATCACCAGCAGTGCATCCTGGGAGCCAAGAGGTATAAGTTGGCAACTGAAGAGAAGATTCGCTGGGTCCTTGTGACCTCCAGCTATCACTAGGACAGAAACATTATTTAGGACCTTCTGCGAGTGACATCAACAGCCTCATCTGTGTCACATACACCCGTGACAGTTTTATCATATAGTTAATATGGTGAAATAAAAAAGAGGAAAAAAGCAAATTTATGATTGCACTTTTTTTTGCAATTTCACTCAATTTTGAATTTTTTTTCCCATTTTCCTGTACAATAAATGGTAAAATAAAAGATTTCATTCAAAAGTACAACTCATTCCTCAAAAACTAAACCCTCATGGTACCTTTACACGCCGCTACAGAAGGTTAGAAACAATCGGGTGTCTCACGTGCACGAGCACATTCCAACGGTTGCAAACAGTACCCGATACCGCCTTTACACGCCGCTACAAAGTGCTCTACAGAAGGTTAAATCTATCTCTGGAGGCACCGCCGGGTGCCGCAGGTTACCTTCTGTGGAGCACCTTCCCTCATTTACACACTGCTACAGAAGGTAATATGGAAGGTCCTGGGCAGCAGGGACAACACATAGGCGTGCCAGAGTTGTGGATTACGAGACGCTCGTACGGTGATTGGACAATGCAATAGCATCATGATTGGCCAGGCAGTGCAGGAAGGCTGGCTAATACATGATGCTATTGCAATTGTATAGTGTGACTGGTCAGCTCCTTAAATATGCCGCCCTGTGAAGGGAGAGTCAATTGTAATGCAAGATCTTCCACCAATGATAGCTGAAGGGGGGCGGTATCCCGAACGCTGTGTCACGCCCCAGGGAGTGAACTAGGTGACGAAAAAACCTTCCTGTACCTCATTTAGACGCCGCTACCATCGGGTTGAAACCAACCTGTTTTAGAGCACTGCTCAAAAACAGGTGTCGACAGTGACGGGTGGCAACAACCTGATTTACACGCCGCTACCTCGGGTTGTTTTGACGGTGCAAGATACATTTGTCTCCGACACCCGGTTGTTTCTAACCTTCTATAGCGGCTTGTAAAGGTACCATCATATGTCTATATTGAAGGAAAAGTAAAAATGTTATGGCTCTTGGAAGAAATGGAGGGAAAAACGAAAAATGGAAAATCACCCTGGAGTGAAGGGGTTAAAAAATATGACATAAGAGTAGATGACTAAATGATATTTATATTGTTCATGCTGTACGTTTTTCTAAACATACTTGGAAAGCACATTAAGTTTTGACAACAAAACTAAGAAGAGCTAATAAATTAATATGCTTGGCTTATTCACTAGAGCTGCTCTCAGAAGGTCTAATAAAAGGAAAAGAAGAATAAATACAATGGTAAATGACTTGGCTATAGTCTATTAATGTGTGCCGTAGGGAGCCGATTCTAAATTAAAGTGTTCAGTCTTCTATCATGAAACATGGATGGATTAATTTACTGCATATGTAAATCAGAATAGGTAGTCTAGTTTATGCAGGCAGTTCTACACAGAATGTAGATTTGTTGTTTGTTTTTTTTAAATTTGCCATCTTTTGTAGATGTAGTTTTATTATTATTATTATTATTATTATTATTATTATTAATTACAAATGGCAAATTAATACAACATTCAGTAGTACGTTTCACCCTTTGCCCTCATCATTAACTAATCATACTATATAATCGCCTTATTGTGACTGTCTGTCTCTCTGGTACATTTACACGCGGCCACAGGAAGGTAGGCGCTGGCAGGCATGGGTCACAATTGTGCCTGTTGCCTTGAAAAGACCTCGATGTGGCTGCGTGTAATTCAGGAATTTCCTTCCTTCAGGGAAGACACAGGAAGGAAAGTCCTGAATTACACGCCGCCACATCGTGGTCTTTTCAAGGCAACGGCACAATTTGTGTCCGATGCCTGCCTGTTCCTACCTCCCTGTGGCCGCGTGTAAATGTACCATAACAGTTATATTTTTCCAGAACTCAATTTACCTTATGTATCCCTCTTTGCAGTTTTGCATTGAGGCACTATTGGCTTGCAAAATTTTGTCGCAGTTTTTAAGGTCTTAATATAAGTATTTTCTTACCTCATTAACATAAACCCAGTGGCTGTCCTTAGAAGCAAGATTTGTTTCTACGGCCTAAAGGAATGGAAAAAAATGGACACATTAATATGGATTCATAAATCTTCATATTTTCATCATTCTTTCTTAATTTACCAGTGTACACATTTTAAAATGTGATCTGATTGCAGATTTCACTAAGAATTATAAACTTGTTACTGTTTTCTTTGTCTCCAGACATTACTTGTAATGGTTATTCTTGTTTCTTGGGCACACTGAGATAATTAATTTTTACTACTGCAAACATAGCAATCCGGTGCAATGAAACAGTGGGCTACAAATCATAGCATATTGTTTTGAACATATATTTTTGTAATGTCAATCACATTTACCAATCTAAAACATAAACCATGTTTTTAGATATCCACTTCTGTACTTTAAATACAATACATGGTACAGAACATTTAACCCTTTTGCCTGTTTTCTTCATAACCAGGCCAAATTTCACATTTATGACCAGTGTCATTTTATGTGGCAATAAAGTAGGAAAATGAAGTACCGTATATACTCGCGTATAAGCCGAGTTTTTCAGCACTAAAAATGTGCTGAAAAGTCCCCCCCTCGGCTTATACGCGAGTCACTAACTAACAAGCTCTGCACCGCCCTCAAAGTCTCCCCCACTGCTTCCCTTGTGCCCCTGCCGGACCACAAGGTCCAGCTTGTGCTTCTGACCCCCCCGCCCGGCCAGATATCCCCTGCTGCGGTCCCCTGCACCTGCATGCTTGGACCTCCGGGGTCCCGATTGCGCTGTAGTTAACCCCCGCCCGGCCAGATATCCCCTGCTGCGGTCCCCTGCACCTGCATGCTTGGACCTCCGGGGTCCCGATTGCGCTGTAGTTAACCCCCGCCCGGCCAGATATCCCCTGCTGCGGTCCCCTGCACCTGCATGCTTGGACCTCCGGGGTCCCGATTGCGCTGTAGTTAACCCCCGCCCGGCCAGATATCCCCTGCTGCGGTCCCCTGCACCTGCATGCTTGGACCTCCGGGGTCCCGATTGCGCTGTAGTTAACCCCCCGCCCGGCCATACATTCACCGCCGCAGCCTGGAGCCCGCAGCCCGGAGCCCGCAGCCCGGAGCCCGCAGCCCGGAGCTCGCAGCCTGGAGCTCGCAGCCCGGAGCTCGCAGCCCGGAGCTCGCAGCCCGCAGCCCGGAGCTCGCAGCCCGCAGCCCGGAGCCCGCAGCCCAGAGCCCGGACCCGGAGCCCTCCACCTCACCTCCATCCTCCTCTGCTGCCGGTGAAGCCCCGATCCCGTCCATGATCCTCCGGCCCCCGTCCCGGTCTGTGTGGCACCGGAGAGAGAGGCACAGGGGCCCCAGATCCCTCCGCCTCATTATCAATATAATAAAGGGCCTGTATCCCTCCGCCCTACTATTGCAATGGGGGGGAATGTATCCCTCCACCATGCAATAGGAATGGGCAGGACAGTGTCCCTCCCCCTGCCAAAGTCACTGTACCTGTGCCCAAGTTAAATAAACACAGAAAAAGTCCCCTACGGCCAGGCATTGTCCTAAAACAAGGTGTGGCCGCAGGGGACTTTAATTACAGTTTCTGGCCCCAAGGAAGGAGGTGAGGAGCCATTGTGGGCTGATAGAGCAGGGAAAAGCTGGGTTGTCAGGGAAAGAATAGTAATACCCTACTATAATAAAGCAGTCTAGTGAGGGAAAGCTGGGGTTACAGTACGGTATATACCGTACTGTTATGGGAGCGCTATATACGAGTGATCGGGGTGATCACTGGTATACAGCGCTCCCATCACAGTATATGCCCTATTACAGGTATATAGCCACGATCACTGGTATATAGCGCTTCCATCACAGTATATGCCCCATTACAGGTATATAGATACCTGTAATGGGGCATATACTGTGATGGAAGCGCTATATACCAGTGATCAGGGCTATGTACCTGTAATGGGGCATATACTGTGATTTGAGTGCTAGTATATACACTGATCGGGCTATATACGGTACCTGTAATGGGGCATATACTGTGATGGGAGCGCTATATACCAGTGATCAGGGCTATATATTCAAAATTTTATTCGTATCTATTTTCATTTTTTAAATTTTTCAGTACCGGTAGCTGCTGCATTGTCCACCCTAGGCTTATACGCGAGTCAATAGGTTTTTCCAGTTTTGGGGGGCAAAAGTGGGGGGTCGGCTTATACACGGGTCGGCTTATACACGAGTATATACGGTATTTGTTACACTGCTGATTTTGTAAATCTTCTCACCTACAAAGACTGGATAGGACTGTGATTTTTATTGTAGGTACACTTCAATTGTGAGAGAGCGAATCCACCCAAAAATCCAGAAAATCACATTGCATTATTTTTTAAACAATTAAATTACATTTTTTTTGCATAAAAAGAGTATTTCATCACCTACCAACCAGCAAGAATTTTGGCTCCACAGACCTGTTAGTTTTCCTTTATAAATCCCTACTCTGCACTCATTACATGTATTGATTGCACCTGTCCGAACTCATTACTAGAGATGAGCAAACCTATTGAAGTTTGGGTTTGTTTTGGTTAACCAACTTGGCATATGTTTAGCGAATTGTTCAACAAATAGTTTGCCGTACTTCCAAACTTCATTGAAATCAATGGGAGGCAAAGTCAAGGGCCTACAAAACACCTTTAAAGGGACACAAAAGCTGTCAAACAAAGCTAAAATTGTTTTACAGTGGCAGCACTGCTGTTTTGGCACAGACATTATCTTCCTACACTATTACTTAGCAAGCTTCAGCACCACTGTAACCATGCTTACAAGCCATGGTCATGAACCTCAGACATATTGACTGCATCCCCCTTTGATAGGTTAAGGATAGACAACCCCCACTCACTATCTCTGAAGGCATCTGTGATGTCCGCTGACGTTAGATTACTGTAAAAAATAAATAAGCATTTGAAAAAAATGTCATGGAGTTCCCCCCAATTTTGATAATAGCCAAGAAAAAGCCTCCAGCTGTGGTCTACCAACGCTGAGTGACCAAGCATTAACCCATGCAGTGGTGGCAGTGATTGTGCCGAGGTTAGGGCTGGGGACCCACGGTGCTCCCTCTCGTATTAGACAAGGCAGACATCCATTAAACAAACAAGAAGTACGGGGCACTCACTGGGTGTGTTGAGATCCTTTATTCCACTTGTGAGTAAAACAGGTTACAATTCCGGTAACATGTAACCTATATTACTCACAAGTGGAATAAAGGATCTCAACACACATGGTAAGTGCCGCTCTACTTCTTTTTTTCATGTAAAACATCATTTAGTGCAACATGAAAGTCACTAAAGGGTGCAAACTTAAAATATATGTTAAAGCTATATAATGTCCACCCCTATTATTGTAAGTTTGCACCTTTAGTGACTTTCATGTTGCACTAAATGATGTTTTACATGAAACAAAGAAGTAGAGGGGCACTGAAAATCTATTTATCTTTCCATTTATCTGTAAATCTATCTATACTTTAAGCCTTTCATGGGTGGTTATAATTGATAATAGGGAATAAAGGGGTAGAATTCTGCATTCCAAAACATTGAACTATCTTCTACACTCAGAACCTTCAAGCATAACCTGAAAACCCATCCCTTCAGACCAGCCTACAGCCTTCAATGACCACAATGCCACTTTACCACCACTAGACCTGGTGCTCCACCACCACCAGAGCAGACACAACCTACTGTCTCCATTCCCATTGCCCTGAAAAATGTAAGCCCACAAGGGCAGGGTCATCTTTCCCCTCTGTACCAGTCTGTCACTGTTAGTTTGTTCATTGTACTGTATTTTTAACTTGTTTGTATGTAACCCTTTCTCATGTACAGCACCATGGAATCAATGGTGCTCTATAAATAATAATAATAATAATAATAATAAGGAAGTAATGGCCCAAAGGCAATCAGGGAAACTAGTCTCACCCTTAGACTGGGAGTCCTTAGCTTACCCTGTTCCCAAAAGTACCTCTAAAACTGAGCATGTCCGGGCTGCCATCCTTGCCCTGCTCCTTATCAGCCCTAGGCTATAGTACTCTCACCTCCAACCAGGAACCAGAACAAACACAGCATTTCTGTTCATAGATTGGGACAGGAACAGCAACTTCAAAGAAAAGACAGCTTCTAAAAGCTCCAGCAGAAACTGTACATAGCATCACAGGTCAAAGAGTGAATTAACTCTTTTACTGACACCAGTTGATGGGTCATGATTTTATTGAAATATTGTTTTGTTTCAAGCTAGGTGCAGCTGGGGGCCCAAGCTCACTGCCCCCCCCCCCCTCCCGCGCTGCGTATTGCAGCCTACATCTTCCCAGAAAATGGCGCATTCATAGAAGCTCCATTTTGTGGCACTGTACCCCAGCTTTTCCAGCAGTCCTTGGGGCAATGCTGGGTAATAAAAAGGTTAATGCCAGCTTTATATTGTAAGCTGCCACTAAGCCCAAAATTCATGGTGTCAAGCCCATATGAGACCCAGCCACCATGAGTTTCTAGTAAACATTTCAATGTAACTAAAACACAAGACATTTAGGTACTCCATCTTTGTTAACAAAAACATTCCCTCTGCTGTAATCCAAAGGAAATATCTTCTTCAGCTCTGCCACATCCCTACGAACACACATACACATATGCTCACAGAGACGAACAGGCACAGACTGAACACCATGTGAAAGGTTAATGAATTCATGCCAGGGCCACCTCAAGTGTGAACACAGATTACCCCAGCATCAAACTGCATCCAGTTGATACTTTATTAGTGCAACAGCACAATGAATGTGTAAGATTCAAAACACAAAAAAATGAATGCTTGATGCTTGTGTAAATTCTTTCTCATTCTTTCCCATAAAGAGTTAATAAAAGTTTGTTAATAGGTTATGAGCAGCACAAGAAAAGGGGTAAGTCAGGGAATATGTTAACGAAGTTTTTGATAATTCAAAAAAGGGATTGAGGAGTTACCACCTCATTTTAGCTGTGGCTTTTCCCTAAGCTCCCTGATGTAACCAGACTATCCTTTCCCCCATTTGTGACCACATGCCTAGGCCCTAGCTGACCCTGGACTTGCCCTGTCTAGAGCACAGACCAGAAAGTCACTAATTTTACTGGTAGTATAAAGACAGCATATTATTGCAAGGCAAAAAATGGAAACAGAGGCAACATGGAGTCCAGTCCTTCTCGATAGAGAATCCACTGCATCAGTTGGAAAGATCACCACTGCTTTCTCCAAAGACAGTTCCTTGACAGGACAGTACATATTAAACTATTACCAGCATATGGGAGAGAAATGAATATAGATAACAGAAGGAAGTAGTTGCAGCTGGGATTACAACTACCTGTTAAATCACAGCAGGATAGAAAGGGACATTAACTCCTTCAGTACCAGATGGAATAAAATAGCTCCTACTCAGGATAAGCGATGAATGTGAAATAAAGAGGTTCTACGATCAGCTAAGCGTTGTGACATTCTGATCCCTGATCTCCCTGAGGTCACATCAGGCTGTGACACACTTGTGACAGAAGGGGTTAATGTATTGAAAGTTACTATAATTATTTTCTTGTCTCTAACAATTATTATAAGAAGAGTAAGAGCAACAAAAATAATTAGTAATGTTCATATAATGTTGTCCAAGATTTTTACATTACATTTATTTGAAAAATATGAAAAATATAGCTTTACATATATACTGATAGAGCAATGAAACATTAAATTACATCATATTAACTTCCTTGATTTAGTGTCACTAATCCATTTAAAGATTTATAGCAAAAAGTAAAGTCCAATAGCAATCCACTTTATCGCACAATTAAAAGATCATTTCTGCACAATTCCAAATAACTTTTTCGATAATGATAATAAAATATAATCTATTTTCAAAAAAAAGTAATGGTGGGTTTACACGCCACGATATCGTTTCGATATCGCAACTCAATGGCGCGGGAGCGCGCAATTAGTGCACGTTCCTCCGCATCGCATTGACTGTTTACATGCTGCGATATCGAAATACAACGTCCATGCGATGTCTCCGCCTCCAACCCAGGATCGCATAGTTAACATGGGAGTGAATGGGTGACGTTTCAAATCGCATCGTAATTGGGCGTTTACACAGCACGATCTGCTCCAATCTCCCTTCAATATCGGGCATTGAATAGCACGCTCATTCGATCCCGATATCGCATTGACATCGTTCCTGCATCGTATTGGACGTTCACACCATACAACGCAGGAACGATATCGGGTCCAACGATCGAATCACGTGACTTTTCATTGAAATTGTACTGCGATATCGCGACGTGTAAACCCGCCATAAATCTTGCTTGATATTGCAGCTCAGCTTCATTTACTTGGTTGGAACACACTGAAATGGCCTGCACAACCTACGAACAAGAGTTGAGCTTCATTTTGGAAAAAATATTTTTTTTCAAATAACTGAAAACGTTTTAAAGTCATGAAATATTAAATAATCAAAGTAACACTAATTACAAAATCAGTATATTGAATGGTTTGTTTAAGTAAACATTAATTAATAGGTAAATATCATTGTAAGGACCCATATAAATATATTAACAAACAGCCAATGGCTCTGAACTGCATGAGATATAAGGTATGTGCAGCATGCAAAACTAAGTCAAAAGACAGGTCAATGCACAATGCAATGCAAACATAAGGATAGTTTAGCTAGGTATAGCCTGAAGGCATATTTCTGTGCAAATAGCAAACAATATAAAAAGAACAACAACATGGTTGGTTGTACATGGAGACTTTGGAAGCTATTTTTATCTAGAATGCTAAAGGCTATTTGCAAATGATACGGTTTCTCTAGAGAACACATTTTTAATTCAAGCTTTAAAGCAAAATTCCTGTCTTAGTTATATTATGCTTTTTGTATATATCCATTGCATAATATTTTATTTATATACTCATACATTTTGTGAAAAATACATTCAAGATGTATTAGAAGGACAAATTGTTGTTGAGAATATTATGAGAAATCATATACTTCGAATGACTCAGCTTTGTGCGGAGCCATAAGAGGGATTCTACAGCATATGTGTCTATCTGCGAATGAGGGCATTACTTATGGCCACTTTACAAGTTCCAACGTCGGTCCGATGTTGGATCCGACGCCGCGAGAGCGCGCTTTTTCGGGCCAGATTTCCAAGATCACATTGGAGATTTACACAGCGCGATATCGGTAGACAGCGCCTGTACGATGTGTCCGCCCCCTTGTACGGCCGACCCAGGAACGACAATTTAACATGGGACAGGATAGGGGAAGTTGTACTCCACATCGTAGTTGGACGTTTACACAGCACGATCCTGCCACAACGCCCATGCAATATCGGGCCGTTGGAGAGCAGGCTCATTTGATCCCCGATATCGTTTTGGCATCGCTCGTGCATCGTATTGGGCGTTTATACCATACAACGCTGAACGATATCGGGGACAACGCACGACCCACGTGACTTTTGGTCGGAGTTGGACGCCGATATCGCGATGTATAAACCCACCATTACCCCTTCACGACCAAGGACGAATAGGTATGCCCTTGGTCGCCTCTCTCCCTTTGATGTGAGCTGTAATGCTGAGATTGCATCATTCCCTTCACATGCCAGCTGATCTGATGATCTAACATGTGCAAACACTGACAGCACGATCTAAAGTGTGATGTGCCAGTCACAATCGGTAACCCCATGATGTGTTCATGGGGCGTAATTGTGTTGCCATGACAGCCAGGAGTCAGATGAGGACCCCTGTCACTGTTATGACTCACTTCCGCCGAGGGCCTTCATTCACACAAAGTGGTCATCTGTGCTGTGCAGAGCTGTGGATCATTATGGCTCTGTAGTGCTCAAACCATCAGACTTTACAGTGTTGAGGTGACCTAAGCAAGCAAATAAAATAGAGAAAAGTGAAAAAAAAAATTTAAAAATATGAAAAAAATCCCATAAAAGTTTAAATCACCCCCTTTAGCTCCATTTAAAATAAAACTAGTAAAAAAATACACATTTGGTATGACAGAATTCAGAAATAATGCCCGATCTATCAAAATATAAAATCAATTAATCCCTTTTCCCGGGCGAGTTTCCATTTTCCAGTTTTCATTTTTCCCTCCCCTTCTTACAGGAGCCTTAATTTTTTTTTATTTTTCTGTCATTATAGCCATATGAGTGCTTGTTTTTTGTGGGACGAGTTGTACTTTTGAATGACATCATGTATTTTACCATACAGTGTACTGGAAAATAGGAAAAAGAATCCAACTGTGGTGAAATTGCAAAAAGATTATAATTACTCAATTGTTTTTGGTGTTTTTTTTATTTATTATGTTAATTATATTGTAAAACTGGCGTGTTGTTATGATGCCTTGTGTCTGTATGAGTTCATAGATACCATAGATACCAAAGATGCACATTATACTTTTATCTAACTTCAGACATTTTTTTAAGAAAAAGAATTGCACTTTTGGCGCCATTTTCCGTGACCCGTAGCTTTCTCATTTTTTGAGATCTGGGGTTGTGATAGCCTAATTTTTGCAGGTTAGGCCCTTTCACATCAGTGGTAAATGCTGATCGCTGCAGTTGCGGTGAAAAAAACGCAACTGCCACGGTTACCGCATAACGGCCGCACTTGCTGTTCACTTGCGGCAAGTCCAATGCAATGTCTATGGGGCTTGCGGTAAGTGTGTGGCAGGTGCGGCAAGTGCGGTTTCGGCGCTAGCGGCAAATGTGGCCACGAAAAAAACGCGGCTGATCGCGTTTTTTTCGCGGCCGCATCTACGGCAAGTGCCAAAACCGCAACTATACCGTACTTGCCACACCTGCCGCAAGCCCTATAGACATAGCATGGGGCTTGCCGCAAGTGAACCGCAAGTGCGGCCGTTATGCTGATCGCGGCAGTTGCGGTGAAACAACTGCAATCTGCTGCAATCAGCGATTACCACTGATTTGAAAGGGGCCTAAAATAGATGTTTCTAACAATACAATTTTTAGGTAGATACACTGTTTTGATCGCCTGTTATTGCAATTTATTGCAATGTTTCAGTGACCGAAAAAAAATGTAATATTAGCCTTTGCACTTTTTATTTCTTTATGCAGTTTAAAGATCTGATCAATTGATTTTATATATTGATAGATCAGGCATTTATGAATGTGGCAATACCAAATATGTGTATTTTATTTAATAGTTTTATTCTCAATGTGGCAAAAGTGGAATAATTTGAACTTTTTTGTTTTGTAATCTTTTAAATATTTTTTAAACTTTTTTCTTAATTCTATATGGGCCATTAGGGTGCCTCAGCACTGGTTAGTGCGATCGCTTGTGATGCATGACACAAATTATCACTTTCTGCAGCTCAGGCATCGCCAGCAGAAAGTCATTCATGACAGCATCCTGGGACATCATATGACCCTGCTCTGTCATTGCAACACATCGAGGCCCCGTGATGCAATGACATTGCATCACGAGGCTGCAGATGCCATCGGGGAACAGTGCGATCAGTGATTGACAGCGTGATCCAAAGGTTAATAGTGCCAATTGGATCACTGATTCCATCGGTGCTATTAACTACATATGTCAGCTGATCAGATCAGCTGAAATGTGTGGGGGATGATGTGAGCTCAGAGCGTGAGGGAAGGAACTCGGCCAAGGACGTATAGATACGCCCTTGGTCATAAAGAGGTTAAACAGATCTGTAAACTGTGTAATGGAAAAAAGTAAAAATGCCAAAATTAAGGTTTTTTGTCACAATGCAATAACTTTTGATCAAAACATTGTATCTACCCAAAAATGTTAAAACTAAAAATGTAAGATCAAGATGCCAAAAAAAGCCAGAGATTCCGAAAGATGAAAATGCTACAGGTTGTGGAAAATGGTGCCAAAAATGCAATTGTTTTTTCTCAAATGTCTTAATTTTTTTTTCACCACTTAGATAAAAGCTAGAGTATACAAGTTTGGTAAATGTTAAATAAATAACACCCAAAACCATTGAAGAATTTCACTTTTTTGCAGTTATAATTTGTTTTCCTATTTTTAGTACACTATAGGATCATATAGATTCTGTAATTCTAATCCTTTGTAATGTGAATTTGCATACATATGTAACATGGGAGGCTTAATCATGGCCTGCACTAGCAGTAGAAGACCCATGTGCATACTTATGATTATGAACCTTTATATATAGGATATAGTAAGAAATATAAAGATATCCCAGGACCTGTAGAACATAGGTTCAAAAACACAATATGGTCGACAAAGAGAAATAGCTTACTTTGCAATGGGTATTTAAAACATAAAATTTTCTTAATATACATATTAAAGGGAAGATAATCTCCCAGCAACAGTTTAAAACAGCGTGGTGAACATACACACAAGTCAATGGTGCACAGATGAAAAGATATAATGTCACGTAAGAAGATGACACAAAGCTTAAATGATCGTCCTCAGAGAACCAATAAGGAAATTATTCCAACAGAGATACCAATCACAAGTGATGGGAAAATAGCTCACAAATGTCAAATAGAGCCTGCTAGCCGAACTGAGAGACTTGCACTCCAAACACCAGAAACAGTATGGAGTGCATCTCAAAGCAGCATGCCATGTATAAGTAAAGCTGCATAGCGTTAGACACGTGAACTAGAGACATCACAAACATGTGAGTTTACTTTGCTTTAAGATCGGGATGGATTAACATGCTGGCTCCTGCTACATGATTGGAAATCGTACTGAGGGCTTGTAAGAACCGTGGGGTTTATATACCCCTAAATGGAGGGATTTGTCTTTGATACCTATTAAGCATGAGGCTAAGGTAGATAAAGGTTAAACAAACCAGGATCAGACTGGGGTGCTGCTTTTCCCTGATGAGCCCTAGGAATGAAACATTGCGAGGCACCTGGGCATCACTGAAGGTCAGCCGCAGCTAGGACTATCTGTGGACTACCCTTTTTAGGGCAGGAGCTTTCACCTTTGAGGGACAGTAAGTTCTTGCTATGCTAGGGAAAGCTTGTCTCCTTTTAAACTCCATTCCTGACAATGCCAGTTTATTCTGGGTATGTAGAATGACTTCAAAGGTATGAGGACTTCCAAGAATTGAGTGAGAATGTTCTAATTTTCACATATTCATGAACTGTAACTGTATATCGTGTATGCCCAAAGTATGTGGAGATGTAAAGTAGATTCACTGGGCCACTGGTGGAGTACTGGCAGCTGAATACCCAATACAGCAAGAGACTGGAGAGTGACTTCAGTAAAACCAAGGATATTTATTTAGGAAGGTTAACAAATGGAAAAGGTATCTGAGGGGAGGATCCTCTGGATCATGACACAGAACTCTCGTAGCGGAGCACTGACAAGGTAAACCCTGGACAGGGATTCATATAGTACAATACCAGGAGGTCTAAATGCCCCGAATCCAGGACCAGAGGGGTGACTCGTACAGACCAAACAGAAGAGAGGAGAAGACTGTGAGGCACTGGCTCTGTTGGTAGAATGAATCCTGGGAGCTCTGTACAGTTCAAGAGAGACTGGTCCAGCCGGTATAGGACTCTAGATGGTACCTTGAACTTCAGGAGTGGCTTGGCCAGTCTGGGGTGGAATCCGAAGCATCATAGAGATCCAGGATAATGAATTGCCAGCAGAGGATTCTGTGGAGACAGATGTGTTGGTATAATGCATGGCAACAGTCTTCATAATTCAGAGAACTGCAGAAGTGTGACCTGGAAAGAGACAACTTTCCTAGAGAATGAACAGGTTGCCCAGGGACCTCCCTTAGGGGGGAGGATGCCTTTTATGCGTAGAGCAGCTCAGCATTTAGGCTGAGAGCCCTAATAGGGAACAGCTATACTGCTCCTTTAGGTGTATGCAGGATACGGGGTGAACATCCTAAGAAAATTCCCAGGAGACTTGCCAAGAGGATGCGCGGGTTCCTTGAAGAGAAGGAAGCAGATGGTCGCATTGAACCACGGGCATGGTAAGCAGAAGCAGCAGGGCTGTGTGGTAGGCACCGATCTCCCTCCTTAGCAGAGACAGGCCACGCAGAAGGGACAGGGAGGGTGATGTGCATAGAGCCGTGGAATGAGCACCAGTCTCCATGTACAGTGCCTACAAGTAGTATTCAACCCCCTGCAGATTTAGCTGGTTGACACATGCGGAATTAACTTGGCATTGTGACATTTGGACTGTAGATCAGCCTGGAAGTGGGGAATGCAGTGCCACAAAAAAATTTTTTTTATTTATTTATTTTTTTTTTTTAAAGCGTTAAAAGCTAATTCAGAGGGTCATTTATTATTCAACCCCTCAAACCATCAGAATTCTGTTTGGGCCCCCTAAAGTATTAAGAAGTAGTTCAGGCACAAATAACAATGAGCTTCACATGTGTGGATTAATTATCTCTTTTGCCAGCCTTTTCTGACTATTTAAGACCCTCCCCAAACTTGTGAACAGCACTCATACATGGTCAACATGGGAAAGACAAAGGAGCATTCCAAGGCCATCAGAGACAAGATCGTGGAGGGTCACAAGGCTGGCAAGGGGTACAAAACCCTTTCCAAGGAGTTGGGCCTACCTGTCTCCACTGTTGGGAGCATCATCCGGAAGTGGAAGGCTTATGAAACTACTGTTAGCCTTCCACGGCCTGGACAGCCTTTGAAAGTTTCCTCCCGTGCCGAGGCCAGGCTTGTCCGAAGAGTCAAGGCTAACCCAAGGACAACAAGGAAGGAGCTCCGGGAAGATCTCATGGCAGTGGGGACATTGGTTTCAGTCAATACCATAAGTAACGTACTCCACCGCAATGGTCTCCGTTCCAGACGAGCCCGTAAGGTTCTTTTACTTTCAAAGCGTCATGTCAAGGCTTGTCTACAGTTTGCTCATGTTCACTTGGAGGACTCTGAGACAGACTGGTTCAAGGTTCTATGGTCTGATGAGACCAAGATCGAGATCTTTGGTGCCAACCACACACGTGACGTTTGGAGACTGGATGGCACTGCATAAGACCCCAAGAATACCATCCCTACAGTCAAGCATGGTGGTGGCAGCATCATGCTGTGGGGCTGTTTCTCAGCCAAGGGGCCTGGCCATCTGGTGCGCATCCATGGGAAGATAGATAGCACGGCCTAGCTGGAGATTTTGGCCAAGAACCTCCGCTCCTCCATCAAGGATCTTAAGATGGGTCGTAATTTAATCTTCCAACAAGACAACAACCCAAAACACACAGCCAAGAAAACCAAGGCCTGGTTCAAGAGGGAAAAAATCAAGGTGTTGGAGTGGCCTAGTCAGTCTCCTGACCTTAACCCAATTGAAAACTTGTGGAAGGAGCTCAAGATTAAAGTCCACATGAGACACCCAAAGAACCTAGATAACTTGGAGAAGATCTGCATGGAGGAGTGGGCCAAGATAACTCCAGAGACATGTGCCGGCCTGATCAGGTCTTATAAAAGACGATTATTAGCTGTAATTGCAAACAAGGGTTATTCCACAAAATATTAAACATAGGGGTTGAATAATAATTGACCCACACTTTTATGTTTAAAATTCATAAAAGTTCAACTGAGCAACATAACTTTTTGGTTTGTAAGATTTATGCTTCTGTTAATAAATCCTACTCTCGTTTGCAGTTTGAAGGCTCTAACTTATTGGCATCTTATCAAACCAGCTAAATCTGCAGGGGGTTGAATACTACTTGTAGGCACTGTACATGAGAGACTGACCCTGCAGCCGAAGGCATGACAATATTGTTGTTACTCACAGGACCAGTGTTCATTTGGAGTGAGAAAGTGTTTTATGTTTCTTTTAGGTTCAGCTAACAGGTTCTAGTTGACATTTGTGGGTTAACTTCCCATCACAATTGATTGCTATCACTGTGGGAATAACTTTGTTACTGACCAACTGAGGAGGACCATGATATGTAAAAAAATATTTTATACATATCTAGAACTGCACATAGGTCTGTTATCTATAAACTAAAGTCCAGTCATATAAATATAGATTTAAAAATACCAATATGGATAGAAATCGTGTGCAACTAAAGTGATATAATACATAAGATCTAGATGATGCAAGGGAGTTCTAATGAAATAACCCTGGCAAAGGGAAAGTTGAGTAATATTTACCTTGTGTGTTATCCCCTTCTGTGTATGCCTAATCTATAGTCGTATTTTTTACATCTGTAAATTACAGCTGTACCTTTCTGTGCCCTCTACCTTATCATAATGTTGTTTCTTAATGGTTTTTTTTGACGGAGCGTGGGCACATGTGTTTGAATATATGTATACAGGTGCAACTCAATAAATTAGAATATCATCAAAAAGTAAATTTATTTCAGTAATTCAATACATAAAGTGAAAGGCATATATTATGCAGAGTCATTACAGAGTGATCTATTTCAAGCGTTTAGTTCTGTAAATGTTGATGATTATGGATTACAGCCAATGAAAACCCAAAGTCATTACCATTACCATATGTATTCTTTGATTTGCTTATTATACATATAATACACCTGGAACAGTGGTATTTTTATGGCTGCTGGTTGCGGCAACCCCTAGTTATGGTTTTGTACAATATCTATCTTTGAATACTGTTTTCGAATGCTAGTGCAATGTGCTTACTTTATATGGTGTATATATATATATATATATAACATTTTTTGTTTAACCTAATAAGATTCCAATACATGAACTGACAAAATTAAATGACTAAAATAATGTTCAATGATTGAACATTTTTCAAAATGGCAGTATGATAAAAGTACTCTTACTAACTTGGAATCTGGACGTTATTTGGCATATTAACATTCTCCTGTTATTCATGCTATTATAGCTTCCCATTTGTCTCAAAACACTCTGCATAGATTATATAAAGCGCTGTCTTGGAAGCAGCATGAGACTGGGAGTCCATGGCTCTCTGTGCCAAATGATCTGACACAGTTCTCCCCATTGCAAGTACAAGATGTAATAAAATCAGATTCTAATTGTGAAAAGAGCAGATGACCAGAAACTGATTTTTTTTGTATAACATGACCCTATTTACCATTAACCATGAGAAGCATCTGTAGCATCGGTGTTAGTACAGTAAAAAAGAGAAACCTCAAATGGCAGGAATTATGGATTCTAAAAGAAATATGTGACATTAAATTACCAAGACAACCATATATTAGGTTTATGCTTATCAAAATATGTTTTTCCTTTCATTTCTTCCTTGGCGTTTTTAAAACTTCAGAGATTTCTTAACTAACCAGATAAAGATGCTAATTTTTTAATATATGTTTATATCAATATCTACAATTAAAGTAAACCTCCAGTGAAAATTAAAAGAAAACTTCACAGGGCTTAATTCTTTTGAGACATTTGAGTTGTCTAACATTTTATAATCTACACAATTATATACTTGAGTCAACCCATTTCGAAGGTGCCTTCCCCCCCCACTGGATCTGCGATTGTCATAGCATTGCACTGGTTTAGTCTCTTAATTTTATCCTTTATTTTCATAATTGTTAATGAATATATGTAAATTGTCTCTTCTATAATGTCTTTTTGTATCTTTTGTAAACACTGCCATTTCTTTGGAGTAAAGATTATAATTTACTAGTTCCGTTCTTCATGTTCTATGAGCGAGCTGACCACATCCTTCCCGTAACTTAATGTTACCAAAGGGTTTCTTATCCACCTGAAAGTCCACCTGAAATCCACCTGATTTTTGTAATTATGGCTGGATTGAGGTATATATATTTTCCTGGCAGGAACTGGTGGTATATATACATCCCGTCACATCACGTGCCACAATAGATGACAAAAATTAGAGCAGCTGCGCTCCTTTGCTTTTCCTCTGTCGATACCATGTTTGTCCAGCAGGATAAGAGAGTGCTAGAGAGCTGCAGGTCTTGACTAAGTTTGTGACAAATTAGTAGGATTGCTGCCTCTATTAGGTGGCACAAGAATCGTCACCTTCCTCACTGAAGTAACAATTTGCATACTAGGGACAAAAACTATGAAAAAACTGTATGAAAGAATACCCTACCATAAATAAATAAGTAAAACCGTGAACGCTGATAAATAATTGGGTACTTAGTGTATACAGTTTTTCAAAAGGTTAAAAGCCATCCCACTACCCTGTCATTTATTAGCACTTGCTTTTTACTTATTTATTTATGGTAGAGTATATTTTCATACAGGTCTTAGGTTATGTCTGTATTAGTGGCTCGAGTGAGCATTCTTCCAAACTGCATGTATGCTAATGTTTGTTTCAGCTCAGTTTTTTAGATTTATGTACAAACCCATCCCTCAAGGCAAATTTCAGACATCTACATATATAACGATTTATAAAATTATGAAAAGAATGCCTTTCATATAACATTTTTTGATCCGTAACATGAAAGTAAGATTAATAATATAACATTAATTACAAAATCTTCAGTCATAATCAAATTATAATAAAACCCACATCAATAAAAGCTACATCTAGTATTTTCTATGACCCCCATGAGTTTTAAGGACAGCACCAAGTCTTCTAAGTGAGGAATAAACAAGTTGATGATATTTTGAAACATTTATTTTTGTTTAATGTTCAAGAACAAGCGCTTTTAGAGCAGGGATGCTGGATGGAGGATGATGCTCAACTTTTATCTTGAGAATTTCCCGTAGGTATTAGATTGGGTTGAGATCAGGAAACATATTGTGCCACTGAATTACTTTCAGTCTGTTCTTCTTTATAAATGGATCAGTGGCCTTAGATGTGTGTTTTGGTGCATTGTCATTTTGGAAAATTGCAACATAGAGTAGTACATATGTGAATTCATGTTACAATCAATGAAATGCAGCTCTCTATGAAGGAAATATGTGACTGTAGGAATAAATGTATGACAGTAGCAGGCAGCAATAAAGTGTCATTGGTTTAAGTCTGCCATCTCTACACAAAGAACCTAACCCTTAGGTATTTGGGGTTTCTGTTTGAATATAGAGGGTGTCATTCGTGCACTCATGCTTGAGCATCACAGTTGTAACAGATAGGTCTTGGTGGCCAGATGTGACATTCCCTATTCACTATAAGAAGGGGGGATACTTGGAAAAAACAGGGCATTTAATATGCAATGTACTCACCCCTAAATAGCCCACAGTCCAGACACAGGCATGAGATTAGAATATTAAAATCTAAGCCATTCTGGAAACATTTATAAAAGTTGAGAATGCGCAATAGGGGCTTATCTTTTTATAATCAGTTAAAAATGGTCTAAATCAGAATTGCTCACCTGATAAGGTTGTGTCACACACAACCAGCTTGATCGCTCAGAAATGCAGCTGCTGCAGGACAGTACCATCCACAGGTTACTGCGGTAAACAATCAACATCTGGACAAAATACATCAGGTCCGCGCTGCTGCAGGATAGATGTAAATGACACCAGATACACCGGGATGCCTGGTTGAAAGTGATGAATAGCTTTATTTTCCGACGCATTTCGGACCTGCTTGCCGAGCTTCCATGAGGAAGGAGCTCGGCAAGCAGCTCCGAAACGCGTCGGAAAAATTATGCTATTCATCACTTTCAACCAGGCATCCCGGTGTTTCTGGTGTCATTTACATCTATCCTGCAGCAGCGTGGACCTGAGGTACTTTGTCTGGATGATTGATTCTGGAAACATTGGCCTAGGGTGAAACATGTAAATGAAGAGTGGCATCAAAGAAAGCGACATTTGGGGTCGGCCAATGCTAATGTGATCTATATTTCGTTTATCCTTCCCTAAAGGAAGCAGAAGACATTTTTAGACTGGACAGTTTAGTTATATTTGTTATTTTTCTCGTTTTTTTATTTTGTAACTGTTTTGCATATGTGTGTTATTTTTATCTTTTATACCTTTTTATTGTAAGCACTGTCATTTTTATATTAAAGGAAAACTGCCAGGTCAAAAATCCACATGTAACTGATATCATTTTCTAATTCCTCCCTCTAAACTCTCTCTATTGCCACATTTCTTTTATGAATATTTCCCTCCTATCTTCTGTAAACTTCAAATAAAGAGATTTATTCCATATGTCGCTCACAGTGAGTGATCCACTTAGCTCTCTGCTATCCACTCTCTATGCAAGAATATGCATGTCACATCACAGCACAGGAGATCAGTGGAGGACTGTATTCTCCTCTCTGCTCTCTGTGTGCAGCATCACAAGAGGTGAACTACAACACAGAAACTGTCACAACACAGCAGGGTATCTGCTTTACAGAAACAAATTGAGTCTAGAAAAGGCAGACCTGCAGTAGCTCTCTCCCTCCTTGGTGATATCAACTGAACAGACCTGTAAGTGAAACCTGACACTGCACTGTTAGCAAAGAGCGGAGGGAGGAGAGAGCTGCAGAGAAGGTGTGCATAATTACATGACAGTTTATACAGCACAGGACTAATCGTCTCTACTTATAATGGGACATGACTAATGCAGGAGCTTCCTGCTGGGTCTGACAATGGTGGTAACATGGAAACTACAAATGGTACAATAATGCTTTTAAATTTTTTTAAGAAGTCTGCCCAGCCCTCATTCAAGGGTAATATTAGTATCATACTGAAAAATGACCTGACAGTGTCCCTTTAAAGCTTAATATTTGATTACGCTAGATCCTTGTATGATCTAAAGCAGTATTTCTCAACTCCAGTCCTCAGGACCCACCAACACGTCGAGTTTTCAGGATTTCCTTAGTATTGCACAGGGGTTTGAATTATCCCCAGTGCAGGTGATTAACCTATCTCCTGTGCAATACTAAGGAATCCTGAAAATAAGATCTGTTGGTGGGTCCTGAGGACTGGAGTTGAGAAATAGGGATGGGCGAATCTACTCGCTAGGACTCGTTACTCGGCGAGTAGTAAGGGACTCGCAGGACTCGGTACTCTGCGAGTTTCCCAGTGATTACTCGCACGAGTCCAATGCAAATCAATATCAATCCTAGTTTTGTCAGAAACGCTGACAAAACTAGGATTACCATTGTTTGCATTAGACTCGTGCCAGTGATAGCAGGGAAACTCGCAAAGTAACTGCTGTTACATTGCGAGCCGAGTCCAGCTATCTTCTCTGTGCAGGCTGCCAGCTCCAGGGTCCTAGAGCCCGCCTGCTCACAGACATGATGTAGCAGTGCTGAGATTGTTCTCAGTCTGCTCATTCCCTGTGCATAGACATCTATCTATGCACAGGGGATGTAGCAGAGAGGACATCGCGTTTTGGACTACGTCGGACGGAAGAGGATTTTTTTAATTAAAGATGGAGTCCCTAATGGCTTTTTTTTTTTTTTCAAATAAAAAATTTTCTCTGTGTTGTGTTTTTTTAACCCTTTATTGGAGATTATTAGTGGCTGGGTCAAACGTGGCCTGACATTAAGAATCTCGGGCTTAATACCAGCTTGTATAACAAAGCTGGTATTAACCCCTTTATTACCCAGCGTGCTACCACCACCAGGGCCGCTGGAAGAGCGGGGTTCAGCGCCAGAGGATGGTGCTTCAATGAACGCGCCATCTTCTGGGGCGGCTGCGGGCTGCAATTTGCAGCGGGGGGTGCCCAGAAAGCTTGGGCATCCCTGCGCTGCGGATTCCAGCCCCCAGCTGCTTAGCTGTACCTGGCTAGACATAGAAATTGCGCGGAGCCCCACGCATTTTTTTTTTATTATTTCATGAATTTCAGAGTCAGAGTCTCAGAGTCAGAGTCAGAATCTCAGAATTTCATGAAATAATTTTAAAAAAATGCGTGGGGCTCCGCGCAATTTCTATGTCTAGCCAGGTACAGCTAAGCAGCTGGGGGCTGGAATCCGCAGCGCAGGGATGCCCAAGCTTTCTGGGCACCCCCCGCTGCAAATTGCAGCCCGCAGCCGCCCCAGAAGATGGCGCGTTCATTGAAGCGCCATCCTCTGGCGCTGAACCCCGCTCTTCCAGCGGCCCTGGTAGCGGTGGCACGCTGGGTAATAAAGAGGTTAGGGCCAGCTTTGTATTATCAGCTGGCCCTAAGCCCGAAATTTATGGCGGTCACGCCAATATTAGACATGACCGCCATGAATTTCTATTAAATTGTTTTAAAAAAAACACGACACAAAGAAAATTTTTTATTAGAAATAAAAAAAAAGCCATTAGAGACTCCATCTTTAATTAAAAAAATCCTCTTCCGTCCGACGCAGTCCAAAACGCGATGTCCTCTCTGCTACATCCCCTGTGCATAAATATAGATGTCTATGCACAGGGAATGACCAGACTGAGAACAATCTCAGCTCTGCTACATCATCTCTGTGCACAGACATTCATGTCTGTACACAGGGAATGAGCAGACTGAGAACAATCTCAGCACTGCTACATCAGGCAGCAGGCGGGCTCTAGGACCCTGGAGCTGGCAGCCAGCACAGAGGAGAAAGCAGGACTCTTATCTGTGCGAGTTTCCCAGCCAGCGATTACAGTTGCAAAGTAAACGAGTCCAATGCAAATAAATGACAAAACTAGGATTGCTTCAGGCTGAAGCTTCCGAGACACATCTGCGATTTGTAAATCTCACACTACTCGCTATTACTCGCTTCCCCATTCATTAACATTGGACTCGCTAGACTCGCAACGAGTAGCGAGTCCTGTGCTCGGACTCGCTAGAGTCAAGCGATTCCAAGTAATTTAGGATTCGCCCATCACTATTGAGAAACACTGATCTAAAGAAACCATAGTCTTACAGAAAGTGTGTGACCAATTTGATTCTTAGACAGTAGTATATTCTGGGGACTCATCAACCAATATGTTTGATGTGTGGTGGTAGCATGCTGTGCAACTGGCGTGTGTGGGCTATGTCGGAGTGTGAGTTATGCTTACTTTTTAGCCTACAGTTGAGTGCTGAATTGAATGATTAGTGTGCTGGATTGACTGAATAGAGAATAATGAGCCCTTGCAATCACACCCCACATCACATACTGATGTGTGTATGTGACACTCCCCAATACCGCCAACACTTATGCTGACCCACATAATACTCGCCCCACTTTGACTTTCTACTTCTTTAGTTAACGTCTTTAGTAGTGATGAACAAGCAGTAAAATGCTCGGGTACTTGATGCTCGGGTCAAGCATATCGAGATGCCAATGTTATCCTATGGCAAACCTGAGCATATTTCCGATGTTCCTTCCCCATGTCACATGTGTGACATGGAGTTTCACTTTTGGAGTGTATGTACATACACTCCGATAGTGAAATAAAAGTTTACAAAAGGTATTAATTATAAAAAAAGAATACTTACCTGGCTGGCTGTCCCTGGAACATGAAGGGAAGACGTCCAATCGGCTACCCGGACCTTAAGATCTGATCAACCAGTAGTGATCAGCTAATGTGTCACGTGACAGCATCAGCTGATTACTCACCCATCGGATGAGGTGTCAGCGGCAGGCACAGCTGATCTGACAGCTGTTTAAATCGCCCGCGCAAACACCAAACAGTTGATGCCGGTGCTGGCGATTTAAACAGCTGTCAGATCAGCTGTGCCCGTCGCCAACATCAGCTGTTTGGTGTCGGAGCAGGAGAGTTACACAGCTGTCACATTAGCTGTGTTTAAATCACCTGCGCAAACATCAGCTGTTCGGTGTCGGCATGGGAGATTTAAACAGCTGTCAGATCATCAGTGTTTAAATCTCCCGCACTGACATCAGCTGTTTGGTGTCGGCACAGCCGATTTAAACTAACAGCTAATCTGACAGTTGATTCAGGTTCTTGAACCTGATGTTGATCATCTGATCAGTTTGCCAGCCAGCAAACCAATCAGATAATATTGGATTCGGATTTGATGTCGCGGGACCCTCAAGCCTGGACTACGTCGGATTGGAGGTTTTTTAATAAAGATGGATTCACTTATTGTGTTGTGTTTTATTTCTAATAAAAATATTTTCTTTGTGTTGTTGTTATTTATCTGATAACTAGAAATTCATGGTGGCCATGTCTAATATTGGCGTGACCCCATGAATTTTAGGCTTAGGGCCAGCTAATAATACAAAGCTGGCCCTAACCCCATTATTACCCAGTGAGCCACACGGCACCATGGCCACTGAAAGAGTCAGATACAGCACCAGAAGATGGTGCTTCTCTGAATGCGCCATTTTATTGGGCGGCTGCGGACTGCAATTCACAGTGGGGGGGCCAGAAAACATGGACCACCCTGAGCTGCGGATTCCAGCTCCCAGTTGCCTAGTTGTTCCTGGCTGGACACAAAAATAGGGCGAATCCCCACATATTTTTTTTTAATTATTTCATGAAATTCATGAAATAATTAATAAAAGGGCTTCAAAATATTTTTGGTTCCCAGCCGGGTACAACTAGGCAGCTGGGGGTTGGGCGCAGGCCATACCTGCCCGCTGTACCTGGCTGGCATACAAAAATATGGTGAAGCCTATGTTGATTTTTTTTTTTTAAATAATGAAAAATAAATAAAAATTATAAATAAAACCCAAAATACATAACCCTAACCCTAGTATTAGGGGTTAAAAAAATATGTGGCTGCATTTTCTATTGCCAGCTAAGTGTAACCCAAGTAGCTACTGGCTGCTAACCCCCACTGCTTGGTTTTACCTTCACTGGCAATGAAAAATCCAGGGAAGCCCTTTTTTTTTAAGTGATTTTACAAAAAATCTAAAAAAAAAATTACGTGGGCTTCGCCATATTTTTGTATGCCAGCCAGGTACAGCAGGCAGGTACGGGCTGCCTCCAACCCCCAGCTGCCTAGTTGTACCTGGCTGGGAGTCAAGAATATAGGGAAACCCTTTTTTTTTAAAATTATTTCATAAATTTTATGAATTAATTAAAAAAAAAAAACTACGTGGCTTTGCCCTATATTTGTGTCCAGCCAGGTACAACTCGGCAGCTGGGGGCTGGAATCCACAGCGCAGGGTGGCCTAAGCTTTCTGCCCCCCCAGCTGCAAATTGTGGTCCGCAGCCACCACAGAAAATGGGGCGTTCATAGACACGTCATCTTCTGACGCTGTATCCGACTCTTCCAGGGCCCTGGTTTCGGGTGGCTCACTGGGTAATAATGGGCCCGAAATTCATGATGTCACACCAATATTAAGCATGGTTACCATGAATTTCTAGTAATCAGATAAAAAAAACACAACATAGTGAAACACAGTGAAAAATATATTTTTTTAGAAATAAAACACAACCCAATTAGTGACTCTATCTTTATTGAACAAAATTACCCCCCTCCTCTAACATAGTCCAGGCTCGAAGGTCCCGCAATGTTCAATCCGGATCCAATATCATCTGATCGGTTTGCCGGCCGGCAAACCGATCTCATGATGTGTCAGGTTCAAGAACCTGAATGAGATGACACATCAGCTGATTGTCTAAAAGCTGATTAAAACAATCAGCTGTTGTATCAGTAGAAAAAAAAAAACATACTCATCTCTCTGCAGACACGTCCTCTTGGCTCCAGGATTTGCCAGTAATCAGCTAATGCTGTCACCTGACAGCATCAGCTGATCGTCTAAGTCCCAGTAAAAAGTCGGCTTTTACCCCTCAGACAATTTCCTGACAGCATTAGCTGATCATTTAAACCGGCAGGACGGGAAAAAGCCGACTTGCTACTGCGGGACTTCACCTGACAGCATCAGCTGATTACCGGCAGGTCCTGGATCCGATCGGACGTGTCCCGGGAGTCTGCGGTCTGGTGGGTATGCTATTTTTTCTTCATTTGGATTTCGCTGCTGAACATATGCTGTTGAAGCAAAAGTAACATGTCACACAGAGGGAGGAACGAGCACAGCGCCGTCAGGTCTGATATAGACCTGATGACGCTGCGCGGCCAGCCAGTCACTTTAATGCCACAACCAACATGGCTGTGTTACTACAGTGTGTGGCAGCCAATCCCTGCATGTGAACTGGCTCAGTAAAGAGCGCCAACATGCAGGAAGGGGGAGCCGAGCATGTGTCCGAGCATCTCACCGGTACTCGGTGCTCGCCGAGTACTGAGATGCTCGGGCAAGCACTGCGTACTGGCGAGCATGCTCACTCATCCCTAGTCTATAGTTAACTTCAGTAAGCTTGCACATCTATTTTCTTCGACCATTCTCATCAGAAGATGCTACTTTTTAAAGGGAACCTGACCCCTCATAATAACCCACAAGCCTCTCAATACCTGCCCCTGCACTCTCACCAATCATTTTCAACGTTCCTTTTGTGTTCAAAATGCTTGCTATAAAAGTTCAAATTTTGCCTTTTATACTTACAGATTTTGCAACTTTTCCTCACTCAATAAGTCGCACAGGGCGTTCCCTGTGCGTTACTAAGCCTGCCTGAGCCCCCCATTATCACGCCCCAATGGGCGTGATAAGGAATCCAACTCCTCCTCGCCCTGCTGTATGAGCTGAATAGCCGGTATGATGTAAATTGCATCACATCCGGCCAGGATGAAGTCAGTGCACCCTTTAGGTGTACCGCCGACCTCACCATGCGCATTGCACATGCACGTGTTTTGCTTTATGGCGCTCCCGGCCAAAAAAACTGCTTCCTTTAACGCATCCTTGCAAAGGATGTTCCCTCCCAAATGTGACCCTAGCCTATCATTGTCATTTTTGCATTAAGGCCTTGGGTGAATTTATTAGGAAAATTACAAAATTACTTTTACGATATCCCTGAGGAAGACACTAGGACAGTGTTGAAACGCGTAGGAAAAGGAATAAATGGATGATTGATGCAACCTACATATGGTTTCCGGATCGTTTTCTTGGGATTTCAGCAGCGCGGACACTGATACACCATTTCCCCTGAAGTAACTTCTGGATGATTCCCACGTGCATGTGGAAGGTGGAAGTCCTGCAGCAGCTGCATTTAATGCCAAATGCTTCTACACCAGTTGTGGGTCTCACAACTGTGCTAGGTGAGTGAATTCATCCCCACCGCATACATTAGTGTCACTAGTGATAGGGCACTATTGCGCCTCTTGTTCCCCCCCTATTTTTTTACTTTAAAATTACTTTTTGGGTTGTGCAAAATAACAAATCTTGTAAGCAAAAAAAAAAGAGAAAAGGGTATGCTACTGAATGGAGATCACCAAAAATTGACATCTTCATTCAACAAAGTATTGGATAATGCACATGATGTGATCAATTAAAGACATTTGAAAAGCCATTGAGCTACAAAGTATCTATTGGTGTGCCCATGATAAGGTTAAAACACAAATGCTTATAAGACTAGCAACACTCACAGTAATAAAAAATAAAGTTAAAATGCTAAATGGTCACACAAACACATAAGGCAAAAACAAGATAAATAGATAATAGAACACAAAGTCGATTCAGATGACTGAAAGATGAGAACACAATCCAAAATGATACTGGGGAAGCTCATGAACAACCATAGGAAACTTTAAACCAAAATAATATATAGGACATAAATAGATAAAAAAAAACTTTGCTACTTCCATGCTATACTGCGACCAGCAAGTGAAAATCCATATGCAAAAAGGTATTAAGCAACTGAAGCTTCGCGTGAAGGCCAGGTGAGTGATTGCCAAAACCCTCTCCCTCCTCCTAAATTCCACCTAACATTTGCACTTTATTTTTGCCAACTGTGAGTCTTGCTTCTCTTGTGAGGATTGGTGTTTTGCCCTATCATGGGCACACCAACTTGGTACTTTTTAGCTGCAGGGCTTTTGAAATGCTTTTAACTTATCATGTCCTATGCTTTGTTGAATAAATATGATCATTTTTGGTGATCCCGGTTTAGGCTGGTTTCACACTGTAGGATTTTCCCTGATCAGGTTCCATCCAGTTTGTGTTCCAAAACCAGGAGTGTCTCCAAAACTCAGACAGGTGTCAATCTTTAAATTATAGTTTTTCTCTGCAAGTTCCTCTCCTGGTTTTGGCACACAAACCTGATTGAACCTGATCAGGGAAAAAACTGCTGTGTGAAACCAGCCTTAGTAGCACACTCTTTTCTCTTTTTGTTTACTTATTGTACTTTTTAGCATGCTTACTGGTTGATTCCTAAGCATTTGCAGTATCCTCAGTCCTTGAACAATAACATAACATACAGCTATAAGACATAAGGTTATTATAGTGCATCAACAATCTTTCTCCCAAGCAGAGAGTTTAAGATGTGCTGTTCAGGGTTTTTTGAAAATAAAGGCAAAATTAAGAACTGTAGATGCAGTTGTCAGCCCAAAACCACTCTAATGCATCAGTTGAGAGACCCATCATTCTTACTGTCATTTGAAATCAGGAGTACTCTCAGGTCAGAACCTAGCAGCAACCAGAGGAACAGCTACAGCCATCTACTGTTGAGACAATTTTGTCAACAAGTAGTCTTCAGGAAGATTTGCAGACAAAAAGTAATATTTTCAAAATGGATACAAGAAAAATCAAATGAACTATTTATGAAAAAGAAATATGGGACAGAAAAATAGAGCAGGTGCTCTGCACTGAAATGTTTAGCTGTAGCAGTAAGCAGTTTGCATACCAAAGGCTGGGCAGTGGTTTAATAATGAGTGTTTTCAGGCAACAATGAAGCATGGTGAGATTTGTGGAAAGTTTTTGACAACAAATGGAGTTCGACTTGTGGTCAAGGTTAATAACATCCTCAATGGTGAGAAGCAATGGCAGTTATTTATCCATCTTGCAAAAACCATTATGAAGTCATCTAATTAACTTCAAATGTATTCTGCAAAATGATAATGATCCAAAAAATACAGCCAATTACAACTATCTAGTGTAAAGAATAACAAAATCCATGAAAATTATAATATGGTTCCCACAGATCCCTATTCTCAACATTATCAATTTGTTCTGGGATTATACAAAAAAAAAATCAAAGGATTTACACAAGGATCTGTGGATCAACCACCAATCTGAGTTTCTTCAAACAGTCTTTGCAAGTAAATCTAAACGAATTGATGCTTTGGTGCTGTATTGAAAGTAAGGGGTCATCACACAGAACATTAACTTAGATTTCTGTTTTCTTTATTCACTTTGCACTTTGCTAATTAGTTAAAATAAAATATATGTTTACTAATTTTGAAAGAGTTCTTACTTTGAGCCATTTTTTCCACACTTAGATATAACTTTTGTGTGGAACTGAAAATATAGACACATACATATGAACACATTAATTACATAGCCCTTAGCTGGCTGAATTCTAAATTTCTTTTTTATAATTTTCTATCAATATTTTTTAAAATTGGTTTTACTACAATGCTTTCATTTCAGATTTTATTTTCAGTGAACCTATGCTCAGTTGGAACATTGTTTATTTAGCACAAATGTGATATTTTCATAAGGAACTTAATAAAACTAGATTGCTCCTTTCTCTAGAGTAAACAGTTCAGCTAAATAACTGGAAATCCAGAGAAAGTCAAGTACAAGTTAATTTCTTCAAATAATCTGACCTCAGGTTCTATATAACAATGACTCAAGGACACAGGTTTCTAAGGAACCTCAGTATGGAGCCTTGTAATAGAAAGGCTTAAGATGATTTCAAGCAAAATATAAGCCATAAACCTGTCATGCATCATTTCAATAAAAGTGGTAACATTTAAGATCCAGTAAAATACTAAATTTGTCAGGATTGCAATACTATAAACATGACCTTTACCTGTAAACTTTTCTGAGACAATGACTGTACTATTATTATCTCATTAATGATGGACATATGCATCATTTAGTGTATCAGGGACTTTGGAGCTAGCTAAGAAGTAGATGCCTTTAGTGAAAAGCAGTGTAAAGGTGATTTTATGGACAAGTATGGAAAACTCTGAAGAGACATGTTGTCATCATTCTATTTCCAACATTCAGCCTCTAACGGTGGGGACACACTTGTCCGAGAGACATGCGAGTCTGTCGTAGGAGACTCGCAAGGAGCAGGAGCTGTGACCCGGAACGGCCTCTTTCTGTTAGGACGGGGAGTGTAGAGCTGCACAAACACACAATCAGCTGACAGCCCCGTCCTGACAGAAAGAGGCCGTTCCGGGTCACAGCTCCTGCTCCTTGCGAGTCTCCTCCGACAGCCTCCATGTCTGTCGGACAAGTGTGTCCCGGCACCAAAAGAGATTACTCTTGAACAATAGTTAAGATAGATGTTGCAATAGGTCGCCGACTTGTTCATTCCATACCCAAAAGACTTGGTTCTGTCCTTAAAATCATGGAGGTCATACAAACAGTATAGGTAGTTATTTTGGATCTGGGGTATATTCATTTTTGCATCAACTAATTTGAGGAAACCTGAGTATTTTGTAATGAAGTTATATTAGTAATCTTACGTACATGTTGTAGGCTAAAAAACTGTTATATGAAACACAGTCTTGTAAAAATTGTATACATTTTTCTTCTGGTCAGTGAGATATTGATTAAAATCTCACTTCTTCCTTTTACAAATGAGTGTACTCAGTTATTCTGAGCCCTGAAAAACAATACTGTAGTATTGCTGCGTATAGTAGAAGCTATTAAACAATGATGTTCAAGACTCCTAAAGGAACTAACAAATGGGTAAAAATTAGAAACAAATTATTTAAGGAATTAAAAAACTTTTAATAGTTAATTCTATCTTTAAAAAAAATTATTATTCGCAGTGCATTGTGAAAGTATTTGGCCCCCTTAAACTTTTCAACCTTTTCCACATTTCAAGCTTCAAACATTAAGATATAAATTCTAATTTTTTTTGTGAAGAATCAAAAACAAGTGGGACACAATTGTGAAGTGGATCGAAATTTATTGGATATTTTAAACTTTTTCAACAAATAAAAAACTGAAAAGTGGGGCGTGGAATATTATTCAGCCCCTTTACTTTCAGTGCAGCAAACTCACTCCAGAAGTTCAGTGAGGATCTCTGAATGATCCAATGTTGTCCTAAATGACTGGTAATGATAAATAGAATCCACCTGTGTGTAATCAAGTCTCCGTATAAATCACCTGCTCTATGATAGTCTCAGGGTTCTGTTTCAAGTGCAGACAGCATCATGAAGACCAAGGAACACACCAGGCAGGTCTGAGATACTTTTGTGGTGAAGTTTAACGCTGGATTTGGATACAAAAATAGTTTTTCAAGTTTTAAACATCTCAAGGAGCACTGTGCAAGTGATCATATTGAAATGGAAGGAGTATCAGACCACTGCAAATCTACCAAGACACGGACGTCCCTCTTAACTTTCATCTAGAACAAGAAGAAGACTGATCAGAGATGCAGCCAAAAGGCCCATGATCACTCTGGATGAACTGCAGAGATCTACAGCTGAGGTGGGAGAGTCTGTTCATAGGACAACAATCAGTCGTACACTGCACAAATCTAACCTTTATGGAAGAGTGGCAAGAAGAAAGTCATTTTTCAAAGATATCCATAAAAAGTCTCGTTTGAAGTTTGCCACAAGCCACCTGGGAGACACACCAAACATGTGGAATAAGGTTCTCTGGTCAGATTAAACCAAAATTGAACTTTTTGGCCACAATGCAAAACGATATGTTTGGCGTAAAAACAACACAGCTCATCACCTCAAAACACCATCCCCACTGTCAAACATGGTGGTGGCAGCATCATGGTTTGGTCTGCTTTTCTTCAGCAGGGACAGGGAAGATGGTTAAAATTGATGGGAAGATGGACAGAGCCAAATACAGGACCATTCTGGAATAAAACCTGTTGGAGTCTATAAAAGAGAACTGGGACGGAGATTTATCTTCCAACAAGAAAATGATCCAAACATAAAGCAAAATCTACAATGGAATGGTTAAAAAAATATATGTATCCAGGTGTTAGAATGACCAAGTCAAAGTCCAGACCTGAATCCAATCGAAATTCTGTGACAAGAGCTGAAAATTACTGTTCACAAACGTTCTCCATCCAACCTCACTGAGCTCCAGCTGTTTTGCAAGGAAGAATGGGCAAGAATTTCAGTCTCTTGATGTGCAAAACTGATAGAGACATACCCAAGCGACTTGCAGTTGCAATCGCAGCAAAAGGTGGCGCTACAAAGTATTAACTCAAGGGGGCTGAATAATATTGCACGCCCCACTTTTCAGGTGTTTATTTTTTTAAAAAGTTGAAAATAGCCAATAAAACTCATTCAACTTCATGATTGTGTCCCACTTGTTGTTGAATCTTCACAAAAAAATTTGAATTTATATTCTTTATATTTGAAGCCTGAAATATGGCAAAAGGTTGAAAAGTTCAAAGGGGGCAGAATGCTTTCACAAGGCACTGTATATATATGCACGTGCACAGTCACATGTCTGGACCTCGAGAGCGTCATAGGCTATGTTGTGAGGTGAAATTTTAACCCTGCCGTACCAGTTCACCAAACAATTTTGCCCCATCTACATAATGGGGAAAAAGTGACAGTTACCAGTTGACAGTTGTGAATGAGAGGGGCTTAATGACAGCGCCAAAGACTAAGAGCATATGCCAGCATATAATCACTAAGGTGGGGCCCCAACATGGGATATTCACCATGCACGGGGACATGAATACACACCACACGCACACAAAGAGTAACAGCAAGTGTATAGTCGCTAAGGTGCAGCCCCAACATTGAATACTCTCCACGCACCCGAACACACACACACACCACAAAGAGACACACACAACTCAGAGACACACACCCCACGGGGACACACACACACCCTATAGCGACACATGCCTCACCCCACAGGGACACACACACCACAAAGAGACACACACAACACAGAGTCACACACACACACACAGAAACTCCCCCACAAGGACACACACACCCTATAGGGACACATGCACTCACCCCACAGGGACACACACATCACAAAGAGACACACACAACACAGAGACACACACCACACAGCCCCCCCACAGGGACACACACACATACACACCCTATAGGGACACATGCACTCACCCCACAGGGACACACACACACACCACAAAGAGACACACACAACACAGAGACACACACACACAGACCCCCTCCACAGGGATACACACACATACACACCATAAGGGACACATACACTCACCCCAAAGAACACACACCCCAGGGACACACACACCACACAGACAGACATAGTTGTGCACAAATCGCCTCACACAACTCGCCTCATATGTATGTGCTATCTTTAACTTCCAAAAATAAACATTTGATTAAGAACAGCCAATGTGCAACACATGTGCCATATAGGGAATTAAGGCAGATGTCAGTCACATGAGCTGTCTATTATGTGTATGTGTGAGGTAACATATACTGCCCGGCTGGGGGGGAGGTTTACTGTTGGCTGGAGATTTATCAGGCTGCCTATAGCAACCAATCACAGCTCAGCTTCTATTTTCCTACAGGTCATTAATATGACATATTCAAATTCTATTTTGTTATAGCTAACATCAGTTCTTTATTAACCCGGGCGTAGCCGGGTAGTACAGCTAGTATAGATAAATATATATATATATATATACACTCCACAAGAGATGAAATGAACTGGGCACTATCTGTGTTCACGGGCTGATTTCATTCAATAAAGGTGACAGGAGGCTGCAGCTCGTTGGTGGTGCACACTGAGGTGCAAGTGCATAACATCAAAAATGAAAATAGACCATGCACTCACATTGAGATTTGTACTTTATTTATATGCTATCGCATCAAGAAATGTGCGGGGAGGAGTCATGGCATCCACCCAATGCACCCTCCAACTGACTTTCTTGATGCATAATAGTAAATAAATACAAGATCTTCAATGGTATGCACTGGTCTTTACTTTATTAAATCTATATATTATTTATATATTATTATAGGCAATCATGAACTGAAGTATCAATATCAATTGATTAACGGTCAGTAAAGCTGTATAGAGAACAAACATAGAATTGCTTTTTCAGTTAACAATTACAAAAATGCAGAGATCAAACTTAGCACGAAACCCAAAGTGAAACCCAAGGCACCAGCTTATCTCTCACAAAATTATCCCAAATTCTGCTTCATTCATGTTAATATAAAAATTCCATAAGTCTTACAGAATGACAACCCAAATCAAATCTTTGGTGTTTACAAAATTCAAAATTTTTTAAACCAAGAAAATAATAATGAAAAAATCCCGATACATACTTTGTATATCTGTAATCCTTCTGACCTGCAGAAACATGTTTCCAGGTCAGTTTTACTTCACACATAAAATCTTAAGCCCCCAACAAAAAAATGGCTGAAATAAGTGTTTTCGCAATTTCTAAATACTTGAATATTAGTTGCCATTTTTCTTACTCTATTAGGTTAAATTAAATTGCGTAATTCAAAAGTACAACCCTTCCCGGACAACACAAGTCATTATATTACATAATACATTTTTATCTAAAATTTCCCTCATGAAGCATGGGTAGTAAAAGGGTCCACGTACTTTCTCCACTTCTGTGCTGGCTAATCATAAAGCAGGCAGCATCAGAGAGGTGGAACATACAAAATACCTGCTCCCAAAGAAGGTCAAACCAGGGATTCTCAATGTAATCCTCACTGCTGATACTGCTTAGTTAACATAGTCTGGAGAGAAACACAGGGCAGCAAGAGCTGCAGATAAATGTGGGTTCTAGTTATGGGTAGAGATGGGCGAGTCCGAAAAGACTCGGAATCGCAAGACCCCAACGAGTCCGAGTCAAGGACTCGGGACTCGTTGCGAGTCCAGCGAGTCCAATGTTAATGAATAGGGACCCGAGTAATAGCGAATAATGACATTTACAACTCGCTGATGTGTCTCTGAAAGTGTGCGAGTCCAAACTCGCTGGTTTTTCTCTTATTTTGAGGCTTGTAGCCGATGATGCGAGGGAAGCGATTCTCCAGCACACACCATGCTTTAAGGAAACAGGAAGCGAGTCGCGCTGACAGGCGCACACACAGAGCAATCCATTCATCAGTGCAATCATGGCAGCAGGACGTGGCACGGTGAACACACTGCGTCTTATTGCACTTGTGGAGGCTCGTCCATTTCTATGGCTCCCTACAGATCCTGACTATGGGGATACAACCCAAATTAATACAGCCTGGAGAGAGATCGCCCAAGAGATGTTCCCTGCGTTCCATCGGAGTGACCATGAGGAACAGAGCAATCTAAGTAAGTTAAATGAGTTCACACGTTATATATTGCATTTACTGTATATATACTCGTGTATAAGCCGACCCGTGTATAAGCCGACCCCCCTATTTTTGCCCCGAAAAACTATGAAAACATATTCACCGCCATCCTGGTATACAGCGGCTATCACTGGTAGACAGCCCCCCAGCAGAGTATACACCTCCCCCTGCAGAGTATACAGGCCCCCACATGCCCCCATATTGTGGTATACAGGCAGGGGCGGACTGGCCCAGGTGCCACGGGTCATGCGGCTGCAGGAGCATGAATAATCCGCATGTCCCTGAAGCAGCAGGCGGAAACGGAAGCTCCTGGCCGCGCGATGACGTCATCAGCACGCGGCTGCGTCCGGGAGTGAGCGTCTGTGAGTGGCGTGCGGCTGCGACTGTTAGCGAGCGGCTGTGAGGAGCGCGAGGCTGCGGCTGGGAGCGAGCCATAGGAGAATGCGGGAGCTGCGGTGACTGTGAGGCGGCCGCCAGTCATCACCCCCCCCCACCCCCCGTCCTCACCTGTGTCGGGCCGGTGAGGGAGGGTTGCGACCCAAACTGTAGGGTGCCAGTCAGTCCCTGTATACAGGGCCCTCAGTGTGTGTACAGGCCCCCCCAGCAGTGGGTATACAGGGCCCCCAGCAGTGGGTAGACAGTGGCCCAGTGGGTTTACAGGGCCCCCAGCAGTGGGAATACAGGGCCCCCATAGCAGGGTATACAGGACCCTGAATGTGTTATCATGCTCCACCGCATAGTTGCCTATATTTGGATGGGGTCACAACAGTACAATGAGTTTAATGTCTGATCCTCCTGGCTCTTTCGGCCAAGGGGTTGGGTGTATATAAATACCACTAATGACCAGAGTCTGGTGCCCGCACTATTACATTCTCTATGCGTTGACATGTGTCCTGCCTCATTTGTGATTGTGGCCACGTGAGCTCAATGTCCGTAATGCTGTTGATGATGTTCCACACTGTCGTGTCACTGTGCCTTGTATACACATTACACACACAAAATGAATAAAATGTTATTGTTGATTTGTACACATACTTTTGTTGTTTCAAATATTACACATCTCTAAACCCGGTTTCAAATCATTTCACAGTTGACCATCTTAAAAACGGTGGAGGAGCTGCCGGGACCAGCATAAGAAGCAGTACCGGCAGTACTCAGAGAGACAACCGGGAGCCGCTCCATTGCTCAACCACTACCACTTTTATGACCGGCTGTCCTTCCTTCACCCGGTGGCCCGTATGCCAAGGTATGTGTCTGCAGCACTGTTGTGTACATTTAGTATTATTTATTAATATATACATTAGGTTCCATTTCGGCTCTGTGGGTAGCAGAGTATACACGTGGCTCTGTGGGTAGCAGAGTATACAGGTGGGTCTGTGGGTAGCAGAGTATACAGGCGGGTCTGTGGGTAGCAGAGTATACAGGCGGGTCTGAGGTAGCAGAGTATACAGGCGGGTCTGAGGTAGCAGAGTATACAGGCGGGTCTGTGGGTAGCAGAGTATACAGGCGGGTCTGAGGTAGCAGAGTATACAGGCGTCTCTGTGGGTAGCAGAGTATACAGGCGGGTCTGAGGTAGCAGAGTATACAGGCGGGTCTGTGGGTAGCAGAGTATACAGGTGGGTCTGAGGTAGCAGAGTATACAGGCGTCTCTGTGGGTAGCAGAGTATACAGGCGGGTCTGAGGTAGCAGAGTATACAGGCGGGTCTGTGGGTAGCAGAGTATACAGGCGGGTCTGAGGTAGCAGAGTATAAAGACGGCTCTGTGGGTAGCAGAGTATACAGGCGGGTCTGTGGGTAGCAGTGTATACAGGCGGGTCTGTGGGTAGCAGAGTATACAGGCGGCTCAGTGGGTAGCAGAGTATATAGGTGATGAGAATAGGGTTAATAGATGGTGCTACAGTGTTGGGGCGTGCTAGAGGGAGCAGAGATCCGATTACTGCCATCATTACTGACCTTATTAAAGATAGCGGCCGCAGCTAAATGACATCATGGCAAAGGTAAACATGGGGTGTGGCTGCAGGAGGTTAGTGAGAGGTGTGGGTTGTTTGGCAGAGGGCGTGGTGTGGGCGTGGTGAACGCGGCTCCTGCGTCAGATACGCTGCGAGCGCGGAACCGCGGCACATCTCCAGGAGCAGAGGACGTGTCCGGTACGTCCGTAGCCCCGGCCTCCCCGTTGTCCGCACACACAGCCCCGCTGTGACCTCTGCAGTGTCACAGGCCCCGGCGGGCGGCTGTCATCTCCTCCTGACACTGACCTCCTCCTGATTTGATTGTCTGTGTTGTCCCCCCCTGCTGTCAGCATCAGTGATCTGCTAAGACCTGTGGGTGCACAGACGGGGGAAGTACAAATGCCAGCATGCCGGGGAGGATTGGGCGCTGTGAGGGGCGCAGGTCTTGCTGTGAGCGGAGGGCGCGAGGCCGCTCGAGAAAACGCTATAGCGGCTGTGTGAGTTAAGCGTCTGCGGCTCGCGAAGGCGCATACGCGTCTCCGCTCGCAGTGACGCTAAGGAGTTTGGGATTCGGCTACAGTGCCGGAATTTCAAACTCCCGATTATATAAATAGATTATATATATATATATTGTATACCTTTCAACCCCTTCCCTGCTTTATATAGATGATATAAGCTAAAAGTTTTGTGAATTAAGTATGTCAAGTTAAAAGTGAAGTCAGGGGGACTTTTTTTTTTCATGTGAACCATTGGTGTTATTGATCGTCTAGATTAGATGGGATGGGGGGGGGGATGGGTGTTAATCAGGGGGTGAAAAATTATGTATTAGTATGGAATTAGCAAAGAAAGTCACGTATTCCTTTATGTTATGTACAGTTGGTTATTCTTTCATAATAATAACAAATATCTGATTAATAATACACAGATACACAGAGTCTAAAAAGCGTGCAACTTAATGTTTGACCTATGTTTTTGTTTCCAAATGCAATGCATTCACCAAATTTTTTTTTTACTTTACCCACAGAGAAGCTTACTACAGAGGGCGGCGTGCTGCTAATCCTCCACCTCCAAACAGAAGGCGGCGTGGAGTAAACCCACCACCACCACCACGGCCGGCGCCACCACCACCACCGCCGTCGCCGCCGCCACCACCACCACCAGCATCGCCGCCAGCAGCGCCAGGGCCAGCACCACCACCGCCGCCACCAGCGGCCGTGCCAGCACCACCACCGCCGGCACCAGCGGCAGGGCCATCAACACCACCACCGCCGTCCCCGCCACCACCACCACCACCCACCGCCACCAGCGGCAGGGTCCGCACCACCACCGCCCCCACCAGCGGCAGGGCCATCAACACCACCACCGCCGTCCCCGCCACCACCACCACCACCACCGCCACCAGCGGCAGGGTCCGCACCACCACCGCCCCCACCAGCGGCAGGGCCAGCACCACCACCGCCACCACCAGCGACATGGCCAGCACCACCACCGCCACCACCAGCGGCAGGGCCAGCACCACCACCGACGCCACCAGCGGCAGGCCCAGCTTATGGTCCGATCCCGGGGTCAGCACATTTAAGTGTGCAACAGAGTAATGCTGACTTTGCCCGCAGTATTATACCATTCATGGATAATATTCCATTTGACAGGCTACTGCGGGCAAGGTCAGCATTACAGATAGTGCTGGAAGCCTGTCAGCCAAATAACGACCCCGGTGATGTGTTCCAATATTTGGATGGGTGGAAAATAAACTCTAACAGGCTAGGCAGGCCCACAACACGGGACAGCCATGTCCCACCCCACAGGGCTTTGCCTCACTGCCAGTGGCCAGCTAACAGGGACCTACCATCGTTCCCTACACCTGTTCAGAGGATCCACCCTGAAGGGTTCGGCCAGGCCATACGTGGGGCCCTTGACCTTTTGCAGGACGGACAGCCCACCTACCAGGACCTGTAGGGCTCCATTTGTTGTTGTTCTTGTTGTTACTACAATTTTAAAAGGTAGTATTTTTTGGAATGTCCAAACAGTGCTGCCATTTTTTTTTTTTAAACACAGTTTTAAAAACCAGCTTTGTGTCTGTATTTTTTCAAGGAATGAATGTGGAGTTATTTTTGTGGTTGGGCTTCAAGTCATCATAATTATTATAATTATTTATTTATATAGCGCCCATAGGTTCCATGGCGCTTTACATGAGGAAAAGGTAGAGAAGGACAAGTACAATAAACATAGACAATAAGGTCATATAGGTACAATAGTAGAGGACCCTGTACACGTGGGCTCACATTCTACGAGGGGTGGGTGGGGATACAATAGGGTGGGGAAGGTGTCGGTCGTGGGGCGTGTAGCGGGGTCTCATGGCAGGTTGTAGGCCTGTCGGAAGAGGTGAGTCTTTAGAAGTATCTTTAAGGTTCAGAGGGTAGGCGACTGACTGATGAGGTGGGGCAGGGAGTTCCATAGCATGGCGGATTACCGGGAGAAATCCTGTATGCGGTTGTGGGAAGAGGAGATGAGGGTGGACTGTAGGACAAGTTCTTGGGATGAACGCAGGTTGCGTGAGGGATGGTATCGGGAGATCAGGTCGGAGATGTATGGTGGGGATAGGTTGTGTAAGGCTTTGAATGTCATGGTCAGTGTTTTAAAGTGAGCTCTCTGTGGGCCGGAGGGGCCAGTGAACGGCTTGGCAGAGGGGGTAGGCAGGGGAGTAGCGTGAGGACAGATGTATTAGTCGGGCAGCAGAGTTTAGTATAGATTGGAGAGGTGCAAGAGAGTTGGCAGGGAGACCTATGCGAAGGAGGTTGCAGTAGTCAAGGCGGGAGATGATGAAGGCATTTATGAGTGTTTCAGCAGTGTCAGGATTGAGGAACGACCGAATTGGTTAAATATTTTTGAGTTGGAGTCACAGGGACTTGGTTAGGGACTACAGGTGGGGCTTGAAGGAGAGGGAGGAGTCAAGGATTACCCCGAGACATTTGGCGTGGGGGACAGGGGAGAGAGCATCATTAGCAAGTACTTTACGGCCCGCATGGCGCATGAAGTCACCTTGGTTACTAAGTGTCAAATCATGACTCCACATACAACTGTTGCTGACAAACAGTGCCTGTGTTTGGGGGGTTACTTTCTGCCTCGCTATGGCAACAAGACTATGAACACACATGTGAGAGGCTGGGACGTCTACATGCTACACATCGCGTCTACGCGTTTTGTATGGAGCGTACAGTGGGACCCTTCAACAGGCTCCAGCAGGATGATAGTCCAAGCAACGCCCACGATGCAGGCATAGGATTGGTGCCTGGAAAAATTAGCCCAAGGGGCTGTTTCCCATTTTTGGTATAAATGTAGGCCTAAGGGCCATAAAAAGCTTGTTAGCCAGTGTGTCTCCCAAACCATGATAAGCTTGTTAGCCTTGGTGGCTCCAAAAATTAGCCCAAGGGGCTGTTTCCCATTTTTGGTATAAATGTAGGCCTAAGGGCCATAAAAAGCTTGTTAGCCACGGTGTCTCCCAAAGCATGATAAGCTTGTTAGCCTGGGTGGCTCCAAAAATTAGCCCAAGGGGCTGTATCCCATTTTTGGTATAAATGTAGGCCTAAGGGCCATAAAAAGCTTGTTAGCCAGGGTGTCTCCCAAAGCATGATAAGCTTGTTAGCCTGGGTGGCTCAAAAAATTAGCCCAAGGGGCTGTATCCCATTTTTGGTATAAATGTAGGCCTAAGGGCCATAAAAAGCTTGTTAGCCAGGGTTTCTCCCAAAGCATGATAAGCTTGTTAGCCTGGGTGGCTCCAAAAATTAGCCCAAGGGGCTGTATCCCATTTTTGGTATAAATGTAGGCCTAAGGGCCATAAAAAGCTTGTTAGCCAGGGTGTCTCCCAAAGCATGATAAGCTTGTTAGCCTGGGTGGCTCAAAAAATTAGCCCAAGGGGCTGTATCCCATTTTTGGTATAAATGTAGGCCTAAGGGCCATAAAAAGCTTGTTAGCCAGGGTGTCTCCCAAAGCATGATAAGCTTGTTAGCCTGGGTGGCTCCAAAAATTAGCCCAAGGGGCTGTATCCCATTTTTGGTATAAATGTAGGCCTAAGGGCCATAAAAAGCTTGTTAGCCAGGGTGTCTCCCAAAGCATGATAAGCTTGTTAGCCTGTGTGGCTCAAAAAATTTAGCCCAAGGGGCTGTTTCCCATTTTTGGTATAAATGTAGGCCTAAGGGCCATAAAAAGCTTGTTAGCCAGGGTGTCTCCCAAAGCATGATAAGCTTGTTAGCCTGGGTGGCTCCAAAAATTAGCCCAAGGGGCTGTATCCCATTTTTGGTATAAAGGTAGGCCTAAGGGCCATAAAAAGCTTGTTAGCCAGGGTGTCTCCCAAAGCATGATAAGCTTGTTAGCCTGGGTGGCTCCAAAAATTAGCCCAAGGGGCTGTATCCCATTTTTGGTATAAATGTAGGCCTAAGGGCCATAAAAAGCTTGTTAGCCAGGGTGTCTCCCAAAGCATGATAAGCTTGTTAGCCTGGGTGGCTCAAAAAATTAGCCCAAGGGGCTGTATCCCATTTTTGGTATAAATGTAGGCCTAAGGGCCATAAAAAGCTTGTTAGCCAGGGTGTCTCCCAAAGCATGATAAGCTTGTTAGCCTGGGTGGCTCCAAAAATTAGCCCAAGGGGCTGTATCCCATTTTTGGTATAAATGTAGGCCTAAGGGCCATAAAAAGCTTGTTAGCCAGGGTGTCTCCCAAAGCATGATAAGCTTGTTAGCCTGTGTGGCTCAAAAAATTAGCCCAAGGGGCTGTTTCCCATTTTTGGTATAAATGTAGGCCTAAGGGCCATAAAAAGCTTGTTAGCCAGGGTGTCTCCCAAAGCATGATAAGCTTGTTAGCCTGGGTGGCTCCAAAAATTAGCCCAAGGGGCTGTATCCCATTTTTGGTATAAATGTAGGCCTAAGGGCCATAAAAAGCTTGTTAGCCAGGGTGTCTCCCAAAGCATGATAAGCTTGTTAGCCTTTGTGGCTTAAAAAATTAGCCCAAAGGGCTTAATAAAGTCTATTTATAAATAAAGCAGGGCGCTTGGCCCATTGCATATTATTGCTTGGACTAGGAGCATAGAAGAAGCAAGGCCAACTATGCAGTCCTAGGCTTGGTACCTCAAAAAATTAGCCCAAAGGGCTTAATAAAGTATTTTTTTACATAAAGCAGGGCGCTTGGCCCATAGCATATTATTGCTTGGACTGGGTGCCGAATCAAATCAACAGAGCTACGGGACTTGTCATTAATTCCTGTCAAAAATGGGCATATTGTTAACAGCGCAATATCCCAATCATATTAATTATGATTAGGTTAATCTAGGATTGTGTACTGTCGTCAGGAGGGCTTAGGAACTGTGATGATATCCAATCCTTGTTGAATTTAATTAGAGTGAGCCTGTCGGCATTTTCTGTGGTGAGGCGGGACCTTCTATCAGTGACTATACCCCCAGCGGCACTGAAAACACGCTCTGATGTCACACTAGCAGCTGGGCATGCCAGCACCTCCAAGGCATACAATGACAGCTCAGTCCAAGTGTGCAGCTTGGAAACCCAGTAATTAAAGGGTACAGAAGGGTCGGTTAGGAAGCTGGTACTGTCACTGAGATACTGCTGCACCATGTTGGACAATTGTTGTCTCCTACTCAAGGTCACCGTAGGAAATTACGTTCTTGATTGGAAGGTCTGTTGAACATCGCCCAGTTGGCGGACATCTTACCCCCGCCTCTTCTTGTCATTGATGGCGTTTGTGTCCCAACCAAAGGCTGCTGTTGGAAAGAGCTGGTTCTTCGATGTATAGCGGATTCAGACGGTGATATTGCCAGCAAAATATCAAGAAGAACCCTCTTTACATGATCCATCGTTAAGCCCCTGGATGAGTGCGACAGCAGCGACTGAAATTTGTCTTTGTACCGTGGGTCCAAAAACGTTGACAACCAGTAGAGGTCGCTGTCATAGATGTGTATGACGCGTGGATCTTTGGAGATACATTGACACATTACTTCAGCCATGTGTGCTAAGCTGCAAAGACTCATCTCCTCGGTTACAACAGAATGAAGATCACTACGCGTCGTGGCCTCTAAATCGGTGTCCGCCTCCTCCTCTTCCGCCCACCCATGCTGTACCGACATAAACGTAGGGTTGGGAGTCCCATCAGGGTTCACATCAGTACCAGAGAAAAATAAATCTTCTTCATCATCACCCTCATCACCATCTTCCTGAACCAATGTAGCCTGCTGATATTGGCTAGGGTGGCTAGGATCAGCGATGTTCAATTCTGGCTCCATAGCCATCCGCTGTGCTCTCAAAGCATCTGTTTTGAGATTCAATAGGGATTCTTGGAGCAGGCAGAGCATGGGGATGGTGAGACTTATAATCGACTGATCCCCACTGACAAGTTTGGTACAGTATTCGAAGTTATCCAGCAACTCGCAAAGGTCAGCGATCCAGACCCACTCGAAAGTAGTGATGTGTGAGGTATGACTTCCAGGTTGACGGGCATGTTGCAGCTGAAATTCCGCTATTGCCTTCTGCTGCTCATTAAACCTTGCCAGCATATGGAAGGTGGAGTTCCATCGCGTAGGCATGTCGCAAATTAGCCTGTGTTTCGGCAAGTTAAATTGGATTTGAAGGGCAGAAAGACTTGCAGCTGCTGTGGACGAATGTCTAAAGTGGGCGCAAATTCGCCTCACCTTATCCAGTAGCTCAGATAACTCTGGGTATATTTTGAGGAATTTCTGAACTACCAGGTTCAGGACATGAGCCATGCAAGGCACATGTACAAGTTTACCGTGCTTTATTGCCGCCACAAGGTTTGCACCATTATCGCTCACAACTAGACCTGGTTGTAGTTCCAGTGGGGCCAGCCACTCATCGGTCTGTTGCTTGAGACCTTTCCACAACTCTGTTGCAGTGTGACGTGTGTCACCTAGGCAGATAAGCTTCAGAAGAGCCTGTTGTCGCCTTGCAGAAGCAGTACTGCAAAGCTCCCAACTCGGACGTGATGGTGCTTGAGGCTCAGCAGTGGACAAGGAAGTGGCAGAAGCAGATTGGGCACTGGACATATATGAGGAGGCAGACACCCGGAATGATGTTGGGCCCGCTATTCGTGGAGTTGGAAGTATGTCAGATGGTACAGTTTTAGAAGTTGGGACACTCTCCACCAGGTTGATCCAGTGAGCAGTTAGTGAAATGTATCTGCCCTGTCCACAACTACTTGTCCACGTGTCCGTAGTTAGGTGGACTTTGGCGGTGACAGCATTTGTTAAAGCACGTTTTAAGTTGTTAACCACGTGCTGGTGTAAGGCGGGAACGGCACTACGTGAGAAAAAGTACCGGCTGGGTACAGAGTATCGTGGTGCTGCCTCAGCCATCAACTCCCGAAAAGACTCTGTACCCACAAGCCTAAACGGCAGCATTTCCACAGCTAACAACTTGGCTATTTTCGCTGTCACTTTTTGGGAATATGGGTGTGTCGGTTGGAACTTCCGCTGTCTTTCATACAGCTGTGGCACAGACAACTGCACGTTTGGACCAGACTGACAAGAGGATTGACTACTGTCATGTCTGTCTTGTAAAGCACCTTGGGAGGAGTACGCTTGAGCAGGAGCTGAAGCCTGAACACTTGCTGGTGAAGGATGTATCTGAGGTGGCCTGGAAGTGTTTGGATCAGAAGGCACTGATTTTGAACCCTGATAGGGTGCCCACTGAATTGGGTGCTTAAGAGACATATGCTTGCGCATACTGCTGGTGCTCTGGTTTCCTTTTACCGTGCCTCTGCTAAGCCTTGCCTGGCACATCTTACAGATAACCATATTTGGTAATGTTGGGCTATCCTTAAAAAATTTCCACACACTGGCTGTTCGTCCTTTATTTTTAATTGGAGGAAGAGGAGGATGACTCTGTTCAACACCAACTGTGGACACATTTTGGGCAACTGTGTTTGCAGTTTGTGCAACAGTTGGCACAGTTTGTGCCACAGTTGACGCTATTTGGGCAACTGTTCTCACAGTTTGTGTTCTGGAGACAGTACGCCTTTGTGATTTTGCCAGTGGTACATAGCCACTTTCGTCCTCCTGGCTGCTCTCTTGGCTATGCAATTCAGCAATCCAGGTAGGATCTGTGGTGTCATCATCCACCCCTTCCAGTTCAAAGGATTCTGGATAAACTGACTGAGCAGGCTGGCCAGATGAGATGTGTGTCTCATCATCCTCATCATCATCCACCTCCTGAGATACTGTTTGCATTTCGTGAAAGTGTCTTTCCTCAGGACGCGCTACTTCCAAACTTTGGCCATGAGTAGACATTTCGTCTACTTCAAGTATCTCGTCAGGCAGTGACAAAGAAACCCCTTGATAAGAACCGAATAAGTCATCCGAGTGACCAAGGTCCATATTCAAATTTTCCTCTGGCTGCCGATGGGTTGAGGCAATATGACGACTTTGAGGATTGGATGGCGCTGCATTGTCTGTAGCGACACTAGAATGTCTTGCCACGGATGATTGCGTACTGCAAGAACCAGTGGTCGAGGGCGTCTGAGCCATCCAAGATGTTATCTTGTCATGCTCATCCGGCCTCAACACACGTTTTCTTTGAGTACTGGGATTTCTAGGTAGAAAAAAGGACGTTCTATCAATCCTAGGCTGTGTACTTGTACCAGTGCCTTCTTGGGCAAGACTGCTGCGGCCACGAGCTCGTCCCTGTCCCTTTGCAACATCCTTTTTGGTAATTGGTTTTTTTTGAGACATTGTAGACGAATGCACTGTCACCAAGTTGGAGTTAGGTGTTGCTGTATGCGTCACTTGCTGGCGGGGTAAGTGTGCGCGCTCACACTTGGCAGTGAAACCGCACACTACACTCCCTAAAAAAATTGTTTAGAAGTGCGCACAGCCACCGAGATGTGGTTAGGTTAGCTGAATGCGTCACTTGCTGGCGGGGTAAGTGTGCGCGCTCACACTTGGCAGTGAAGCCGCACACTACACTCCCTAAAAAAATTGGTTTGAAGTGCGCACAGCCACCGAGATGTGGTTAGGTTAGCTGAATGCGTCACTTGCTGGCGGGGTAAGTGTGCGCTCTCACACTTGGCAGTGAAGCCGCACACTACACTCCCTAAAAAAATTGGTTTGAAGTGCGCACAGCCACCGAGATGTGGTTAGGTTAGCTGAATGCGTCACTTGCTGGCGGGGTAAGTGTGCGCTCTCACACTTGGCAGTGAAGCCGCACACTACACTCCCTAAAAAAATTAGTTTCAAGTGCGCACAGCCACCGAGATGTGGTTAGGTTAGCTGAATGCGTCACTTGCTGGCGGGGTAAGTGTGCGCTCTCACACTTGGCAGTGAAGCCGCACACTACACTCCCTAAAAAAATTGGTTTGAAGTGCGCACAGCCACCGAGATGTGGTTAGGTTAGCTGAATGCGTCACTTGCTGGCGGGGTAAGTGTGCGCGCTCACACTTGGCAGTGAAGCCGCACACTACACTCCCTAAAAAAATTGGTTTGAAGTGCGCACAGCCACCGAGATGTGGTTAGGTTAGCTGAATGCGTCACTTGCTGGCGGGGTAAGTGTGCGCTCTCACACTTGGCAGTGAAGCCGCACACTACACTCCCTAAAAAAATTGGTTTGAAGTGCGCACAGCCACCGAGATGTGGTTAGGTTAGCTGAATGCGTCACTTGCTGGCGGGGTAAGTGTGCGCTCTCACACTTGGCAGTGAAGCCACACACTACACTCCCTAAAAAAATTAGTTTCAAGTGCGCACAGCCACCGAGATGTGGTTAGGTTAGCTGAATGCGTCACTTGCTGGCGGGGTAAGTGTGCGCGCTCACACTTGGCAGTGAAGCCGCACACTACACTCCCTAAAAAAATTGGTTTGAAGTGCGCACAGCCACCGAGATGTGGTTAGGTTAGCTGAATGCGTCACTTGCTGGCGGGGTAAGTGTGCGCTCTCACACTTGGCAGTGAAACCGCACACTACACTCCCTAAAAAAATTGGTTTGAAGTGCGCACAGCCACCGAGATGTGGTTAGGTTAGCTGAATGCGTCACTTGCTGGCGGGGTAAGTGTGCGCTCTCACACTTGGCAGTGAAGCCGCACACTACACTCCCTAAAAAAATTGGTTTGAAGTGCGCACAGCCACCGAGATGTGGTTAGGTTAGCTGAATGCGTCACTTGCTGGCGGGGTAAGTGTGCGCTCTCACACTTGGCAGTGAAGCCGCACACTACACTCCCTAAGGTGGAGTACGTGCTAGCAGCAACACACTGGTCTGCCACAGAAAAAATAACGCTCTATGGCTTATTAGGAACAAAAATCGATCTGGTGCAAAAACAAAAAGGAAACAGCACCTCAGCTAAGCCTCTGACTGCAGCTGTTAGCAAAGCTGAGTGAGTAAGCTAAGCTATGAGGTCCGTCCTGTGTGCACTCTAAGGCTTCTCCTTCCTTCCCTCCCTGCCTGCCTGCCTACACAGCACTACTCCGTCCTCCTCCTAGCTCTCAGAAGAGCTTTTTGGGTTAATAAAAGGAATCTTCCCTACACTGACAATCCCTGATCTGCTCCAGCATATATCTCTCTCTCCCTATACTAGGTCAGATCGTCTCAGGAATGTGCCCAAAATGGCGGGGACAAGCCTTATATACTGCCTTGCCTGTCATAGATGACATAGGCATGACGCTGGACAGCAGCCAATCATAGTCCTGACACAACCAACTTTGCTATGCCATTACTGACTATGATTGGCTATCTTCACAAGTTTTCTGACCTAACACGCACGCTGTGCTGACTCGGAACATAACAGATTCTGTATTCCAGAGTCCGAATCCCGAATACAGTATACAGGACTCGGAATCGTAGACTCGTAGGACTCGGAATCGTAGACTCGCTCAGACTCGCTGCTGACAGCGGGTATCTGTGACGAGTCAAGCTTATTGCCATTGAATTCCATTGGACTCGTCACTGTGCGAGTCCAAGCTGGGAGATTCGCCGAGTAACGAGTCCTGCGAGTACCTTCAGAATCGCCGAGTCCCGAGTCCTAGCGAGTAGACTCGCCCATCCCTAGTTATGGGCAGTCTGGCTCAATTTGGTGAGTTTGATCATGTTGCTCTGCTCACCAAAAAGACCTGGACTCCTTTGTTTTCCAAAGAGATCTTTTTTAAACTTGTGTCCATCACAGGTTAGGACATATTTAACAAAATATTATGGCAGCAGACGTCCCACCCTGGGGTTAACACATATTTTATAATGTTCAGTTTGGGGTTAACCAAAACTTTAGTGTTTCTCATTCATACACCACCTTCAGTTATTGTCCTGAGGCAACTATTAATTAATTATTTTCACCTTTAGCCATGGACAACTCATAGAATCTCATGCTGTTCAGCACTACTGTAGTACTGACTTGCACGAGTGCTATGTGAGAAAATATTGCATTGCTCTCAGGGTAATGTTAATCAATCAGAGAGCTAAGAAGAGTGAAGAGTGACGTATAATCTAAAGGTAACTGCTGCTCTGGCCACGGTACTCATACCTATTGGAGAAATGGAGAGAAGACGTTTCAAGCAAACTAGAGAAGAGTGCCTTAGGTTATGTCTGAGGAAGAAACAAGATCTACTTCGCACCGAGTTGAAATTAATAAGAAGTTTTTTAAACTTACAACCTAAATTAACTTTTGTCAGCAGCAGAGACTTGAATCCACCGCACTCTGCTCTCCTTTAAAAGTATTAGCTAAACACTCCTCCTCTTGGTTTAGAAAAATGAACAAGAATAAAACTAATTCACCTGCTCAATGCTCCCCACTAGATATAACAATCCCTGTTGTTAGATCCATAGTTTCCTCAGTCTTGTAAGGCTAGGGTCACATTAGCGCCATGGATGCGTTAAAGCATGCATTTTTAATTATGAAATTATTATTATTATTATTATTATTAACCTCTTCCTACAAGCCTACAACACACACTGAGACCCAATCCACTGCACCACCTCACCTCTCCCCCTTCTACTGACTCCCTCCCCACCCCCTCTAGACTGTGAGTCCTCGCGGACAGGATCCCCAGCCTTATTGTACCCGTATGATTGATTTGTCGATTTGTAGTCGTTTTGACCACTTGTCTTTGTCTGCCCTCTAACTTGTAAAGCGCCATGTATCCTAATGGCGCTATATAAATACTTAATAATAATAATAATAATAATTAACACTGGCTTCAAAAAAACGGCCTCCCAAGTGTGACCCTAGCCTAAGACTGATGCTTAATGGTAACCTTTGACTTCACCATATTCTTCAAACCACACAATCGAGGCTTTACCTCCTCTTGCCTCCTCTATTTCAAAGACATGGAAGCAGGGCATTGGTACAGTAAATTGAGTGTTAACTTCAATTAAGAAAAAAATTGTCCTGAAAAAGAAAAATACCTAATGTAGCTTTAAATAATTACAGATCTCTTTTAAAGTAACCACTCACAATTAAAAAATATTTACTCATTAATATATTAATGGGATTATATTTTCCCTTGAAAATAGTCGTCATTTTTAATTCAGTAAAATAATATTTTGCTTTGACTATCTGCACTTTTCAACCTTTTTAGCTGTGCAAATGATATATAGTCAGTAGCAAATGATATAAAAGTTTAGCTTTCAATAGGCATTCTTTACTTCTAACAGTTTTAATCCCATGCTAAGTATTTAATTCCCTTGTGAAAGTATCAAAGAGGAGGATTTTTTTCATGATAACAAACACGCTAATTATATCAATTTTCCTTACATTCGCTCTGAGGTAACAACCTTAATAATTTATTACTTGAAGAGCTATTGAACAGATGGCTTATCATTTGAACAAAAATGGTACCCAAGCAAAATGAGTCTGTTCTGAGGGCATAAAGGACACAATTCAATAAGAACTTTGGAATAAATTAAAACAACACATTTAAAACGTATTTAGATTTAATCTACAAATATATTTGTTCCCTTAGATTTAAAATGTAATATTTCAATTCTAATATTTGTCTCTTATACATGTGTTTTATTAATATGTCGTGCAAACTCTGCACTGGTTCAAACTTTTAGGGGTGCTGCTGGGTTTTTTTTACAAACAAGTGTAAAATTAATTCAATCCAAGAATTGGTGCATCCAATGCTGTGTCTCTGTCTTTCATGCAGGCTCACAATTTTAGCCAGCATCATTCCAAGCTGGTGTTACACTAATCATATCTGCCTTTAACAGCAGTGTGCCAAGATGAACTTCAGCTGCTGATGATATTCTTAAATTCTGCTGTAAATCTCTGACAGTGGAATTTAAGGTATGCAGACCAAGAGCCATGCTGTTCTATGTACCCATCAGCATTCTGTGACATGATAAAAGGGGTGCCAATCAGTTTCCATTGCCATGTCAGTCAGGGGCCTTCTGAAGACCTCATAAGCTGTGTGCGCACGATCTGGAGGCACTGCATGTTGGATGCAGTGCCTCCAGACCTGCAGGAAGCCGTGGGTGAACACAGGAACACTGCAGAAGCCCTGTGCCCACGATCTGCAGTGGATGCAGAGCAGCTTCTCCCTGCATAAACCCAATGGTTATCTCTTTCGACTCCGCACCATGAAATTAACATGCTATGAAGATGCTGTCATTGGGAAACTGGCAGCTGAAAACACGCTGTAGTTGGGAGAAGCACAGTGGGCATGGGATTTCTTGAGATCTCATCTACTATGCTTGTACTGTACCAAGCAGCATTTTGTATGCAACGGCAATAGGCTGCGTCCAAAACGCTGAAATTCCTGACAGTCTATTTTAGTTCTTATAGAAAATCATGATTATTTTTCTATGCTATATTGCTGTGGCATTGTAGTCTATTGAATCAGTGATTGAATTTGGACTGAAAAGCTAAAGTTGAAATTTTGCTTTTAAAAATAGAAAAATCATGAAAATTTCAATTAAATTATGAGAAACCAAACATTTATCCTGCTTCTTCCACAAAAGTCTACTCTATCAAAATCTAAAATTTATTTACCCTAAATAAAAAAAAGATCAAAACACGAGTTACAATGTTTTTGATCAGTGAAACGATACAAAACTTATAAATGGGAGGTCTTATATTACCAAATAAAATTAATAAAAATGTAAGCTCAACAAATAAAACCAAGTCATCACATAGCTTTGTCAATGAAAAAATGAAAACATTACAAACTTGAAAAAAGGCAAGTCAACTTTGCTATCTCTGTAATTGCAATGACCTGGACTCTGATGTCATCAAGTAATTTTTATTGCACATTAAATGCCATAAAAATAAAAATTAAAAAAATTGAGGGTTTTTTGTGTAATTTCACTACTGTTTGATTTTTTTTCCAGTTTTCACTTACATTAAATGATAAAATGAATGGTATTATCAAAGCTACAAGTCATTCTTCAAAATCAATCCCGTATACAGTTATGTTAAAAAAGTTTACGCTCTTGAAAAAATGTAAGGAAAATAATTAGTGCACAAAAACAGGTAATTACCCTGGTGGAAAGGGGTAAAATTGGATATCTGATTACAAAAAAATTAGGCAAGACAATTTTTAACACATCATAATGGATAAATCAAATTTATTAAGCAACTACTATCAGTATTTTTTCTGCATTGGATGACCTGGTATTAAAGTGCAGCTTATTATTTTTACCACTGCCTAATGCCTTTTTGTCACTATAAGGAAATTGCAAACTTGCTTTCAAATTTCCCAACATTTTACAGCAAATTGATGGGGTTCCCAACAGCTTAGTGTATCAAGGATCCATTTTTTTTAAAAAAGAGCTTATCCATGCAGTTCTTTTATCATCAAAATGATAAAAAATATTAGTCCCTATATCTTTGTTACATTCATCTAGTACACAGCAAATCACACTTACAAATCAGACACACACAATTCAGCTTGAGCTTTCTGTAGCTATTTCTCCACCAATTGACTTCGTTTTAGAAACTGAACAGTACATTACCTTATTACAACACAAAGCACTTTTTCCATGCAATTACATTACTGTCTGTATTATCTTTAATGAGGGAATACTTCAATTAGCATAGAAAGGTCAAGCGGTAGCATTATTAAACACAATTTTCCCATAAAAGGTTTTTATTAACACACCGATCAAATTTGTCTTAAGGGTCACATCAGTAAAACTACTCAAGCTTTGAACTAATAGAATAGGTCGCGAAAAATATCCAGGGAACTGTATTGCCCAGTAATATTGCACAATATTTATGACTTCAGTTGGGCTTATCCCACCAATAATGTGGCTGAAATGAAATATGTGATTGACATTTCATTTATATGAATTACGTGAAGTATCCTTTTAGCAATATTGTTCTTGTATCATTTATTAGAATGATCATGTGTGTAATAATATGGTATTTTATACTTTCTGGAAGTCAAAATCTCTGGTAAAACATTGTTCGAGATAAAGTATCTATGAGAAGAGGTTTAATTACATCTCTCTGGTCTTCTCCCTTATAACCGGGTGTTGATTCAAATACAATAATGGAAGAAGTCATCAAAATTTGTGGGGGCATCAACCCATGCTAATTCATCTTTAAATGCACTAGAGAATCCATTCTTAAAAAAGATAACTTTATGGCATTATTTCACCTGGCATCACCTACTGTCTGAATTCTAAAGCATACTCAGCAATAGAGCGTTTGCCCTGACATTGAGCCTTTGGTATGGCCTTAGCACTTAAACAATGATTTGGGTCCTCAAATACTTTGCGCATGGCTGCTAAAAAAAAACCTCAGATCATCATGTCAAGCAATGTGAGTTTTAAAAATGAGCATTCCTCAGGGTAAAACTTTATTTGCCAGTAACATATTTATAAAGAATGCTTTAGATCTGTCAGTCGGGAAATGAGAAGGGTGTGCACCGAAGTATAATCTGTACTGGTTAATGAATAGATGGTGTGTCTTCCACAAGTGAGAAAGATGGAAGTGGAAGGATAGATATATGTTGATGTTGTAATTTAAGGATCTGTATTGACTGATCTGCAACCATATTGCTTAGGTCTTGTACAATAATCTGTAGATATTATGTAGCTTGTCCAAAAAATGTGTTGTTATAGCATGTCTCATGTTCAAATGTCATGTATTTTGTCTTTAGTTTTTGCATGTCTTCATAGATGGTGTCAAGCAAATAGTTCATTTTGGATAGACAAACCTTACATTTCCACCCTTCAGCAGATTCCATGGTGAAGGCTTTTGTGTCCCGTAGCGACACTGGCGGAGCAGGTCTGGAATCTCATGGCCGGGAAAGCATTAGCAGGGCACAGCAAGAGGTGGTCAAAGTTTTTGGAAGTTGCACTTGGATAGTAGCAACAATTTGTGGAGCAGTAGGAACTAGACTAAATGCTAGACACAATGCTAAACTCTACCAATAAGTGGAACTTCCATGTGGCTTTAAAAAGGCCCAAACAGTTAACAAGATGGCTTCACAGATTTACTATTGGCCATCTTACCAAAGGGCAATTACAGAAACACAATAAAGATACAAAGTGGCAAGGAATGGAAATGCAGCACAATTCTGCAACGTGAATAATGTAAAGTTTACCATGCTAGAAATCCTTAAAGGGTTGCCATGAATTTCCTCTATACAGCCTATTGCACTCAGCTCTGCTAAGGTATTAGGCCATCGAAAAATTTATTCATTAAACCTGACATTTTTAAAATAAAAAAATGACAGCAAATAGGAGAAAGAAAATGCTAATAATAAGAGATTGTAATCTGTCATTGCTACAATTCTATCTGTGTGGAAATTCATTGCTTATTTTTTACATTATCCAAAATTAAAATGACTTTAACGCCCACTCCACTGATTGCATGATAAACATAGTCATTGTCTATAAAATGTCACTGGCAATGAGCCACTCATTTTAATTATGATGTCATACATGGAGAAGTAATAAAACATAGAAAATAGAAAATATGGAACTAAATGTCATTAATAAATTGTGGAAATTGTATGGGGCAATAGGGCATTTGCATTTCTTAACAATATAGTGATTAGCATATAACCACTGCCAACTTCTCCAATAAAATAGTGTTATATTTATTATTCAAGACCTAATGTAGTAACTAATTTTCTAAATTATATAAAATGGTCCAGTGACATTAAAATTAATCTTGACGTATAGAGGTCAGGAAAGTCAATAAAGTGTCAACAAGACTATTAAAAAGTTAATTGTCAATCGGTTAGCACTTTACTGCATATGCAAGCCTTTGGCACACCTAATAAAAGTCAGATAAACGCTTCTTAAATTGATTTTAGCTAAACGATGGTAATATAAAAAAACAATAACGAATTTACAGCCTAGATATATGTAGTAAAATAGAGATATTTGTATACTCTATTATGCATGATGGCTTAATTTTCTAATTGCTATCAAATAGAAAGAGGTTTAGTTAGTTATATTTTTTACAACTTGTGTATTTTAATAAGACGTAATAAGTGTCATGAAAAAGTTTAAATTCTCTCATAACTAAACCAGTGGTAACACTCAACACCTATATGCGTCTGTCCCCCTCCCCTTTAAACGGGTCTTTACATATGTAGAATAAAATTAATGTTAAATTTGATGTTTAATAGTTAGATGTAATTCAGCAGAATAGAGATTTAATTTTTTTTCTTAAAAGTGTCTTATAGCGGCCATATTGAAGATAGTCCATGAAGAGAACTAGCGGCAAATGAGATCCTAAAATCCAGGTTTAATCAAATCCAAAAGTTTAAACGCATCACATTAGTAAGAAAGCAGGGAACACAAAAAGGGACAAATGATTTTTCCGCATATACCCCACTTCTACCAATGCAGCCATATTGAAGACACATTCTCATGCTGTGATGTTTAGATATATAGTATAGTATGGTGACTGCTTCATGGTGTCTGACATAAATGGGAGCTAAAGAACGCCGTAAGCAAGATAATGCTCCTTGGCTTACCAAAATCTAAGCACAGGCATGAAATATTGGTATATTCCCTGACTCTACTAAATGTAACTTAGCTAGACAGCACCATGGTGTTTAAAAATATCATACATTTAATAAAAGCTTGAAAAACCCTTGGGGACATAAATGATTATGTAGGGCTTCTGTTCCAGATTCTCCCCACTGAGATTATCACAATTGACAGGTCTTTCCTATACACATATGGGGAGAGTATTTTAGTCCTTGTGTCATTGCAGAGGATCTCTAGCTTTTCATGAAAGTCATTTTACCATTTAGTTAATAAATATACTGGATTGAGCTTTGGATGAGACATCTACTCCCATGACATTTATATGTTCTAATAGGTCAAATGGAAAGGGCTTGTATCAGTGAAACATTTTTAATAGTACAATAGAAATAAAATACTGCAAGTCAATTACAGGCGAATCAAGAAGACTGTATTCATTTTTAATATATCAACCCTCCCTTCACCCTTCTTTAGATGATGAGTAATTTAAACCTCGAGTAAGATGTATGAGCAACATTTGTTATTACACCACATTGTAAATCTTGCATTTGATAAAGTCTAGTCTGATTTGTTTCAGATCTCTAATTTCATACTGTCTACTAAAGGAACTTTATTAGCATTATTATTATTCCAACCCAATCCTTAACATCTATATTACAGATGTCAGTTAAATACATTGATATTGAAAATAGCAATTTATATTGTTAAAGTATCTTGCAGCTGGGAAGACGATATCATAAAACTTGACATTTCACTTCATGATATATGACAAGTGACTTACAATACCGAAAACTGGATATATTTGACAGAATACCACATGAGAAAATGACTGAACTCTTCACTACATCTAGAGAATAAATAGCAAGTTGCAATTTTGAGATCAATACATTTTCATCGTTAACCCTTATTGATAGTTTAAGAGTTATCCCACATTATCCAGTAACCTATAGTATTTATTCTGATTTTACTGACTTGATCATTGGGTCATAAACATATATTTTTGGTAAAGCTTAAAAAATAAACAAATGTCTAATACATAATCTAGTTTAATATATTACTTATTTCTATCAACTATTTCCCCACAATGCCATATTTATGTACTCTGGGAAATCTAATTTTTAATTTGTGATTATACAATAAAAATAGGTTAATTCAAGATATCAGACAAGAGTCCTATCTGAAGGTTGTTTATAAAAGGTCTTCATGCACTCTACTGATTTTTTGCATTTTCCCCATTGTATTCAAACGGACTGTCTACACCAGCCAACCGAAAGAACTAAATGACTGGCGATCAGTAGATATTTACTGATTAGTTGTCAATTTATAACCTGTTTAAACAGGAAGACCACACTAAGTGATGCACACTAAGCATTCTGTAAGAAGTGATTCAGTGCATATAGGCTGTTACTTTTCTTGGAAGCACGAGTCCTGATTAGACAGGATCGTGCACTGCCAAGAACAATGATTTTTAAGCAAGTTTAAAAATCATTTGGTCAAATAAACATACATTTTGCTGGTGCACCTGGTGATTGGCAGCCCATTGCCATGGCTAGATTATCAAAAAACAATCATTTCTAGGATGACTAATCCAAAATAATCTAACAGTGTAAAATAATTTTAAATTAGAATATGCAAAAAATAGAAAGGTTGTGTATTGAACTCACTACATCTATATTAGAGATAAGTATTTCGGGAAACCTCAAGGGTAGATAGTCAGTGGTCTGGTTGTGGTGCATAGAGTATTCACTGGTCTGGCTTCCAGGTCAAATAACTCTAAATGATCCAAAATAGGATAATCTCCAGCACCAAGGAAAAGAAGTTAAAATGTAGCCTTTAATTATCTAAGATAAACAAAATTGGAAGAATATTCACATATTAAAAAAACAATCTGTATGCAAATGACTAAACATAGCTAGGATTAAAGTAACTTGTGATGTAAATTAAAAATTCTATTAACCTACAGCTGTGGGGATAATCTGTAGGTTAAAACATTCTGATGCTGTGCAGCCATGGCACTGAGAGCCTTGCTGCCAGGAGAAAATTAGTTTTAATCCTTCTTGCAGCTTCTGCTTCAGTCATAGGGGTGCAGCTTCAGTCATTGCTCTGTAGAAAGTGTGCAGCAGCTGTAACCTCGCTCCATTATTGACTAACCGCCGGCTCTGTATTGATGCAATGCTGATTTAGTTGTCAGTAAGGGCTGGTGACATAGTTACAGCCTCTGCTCACTATTCTTATAGAAGTGAGTGACACTACACTGCCTGCGCACGTATGACTGAAAGCCAATGGCTGCCTGGCTGGCAAAAGTTACTTCCTCCTTGCATCGGGGCTCACAATGCAGTAGCTGCAGGATGTCGCACAGAAAGAGGTGCAAAACGGCCCATCATTGATAAGGACCCCACATCCTCCCCCCACTATCCCCTATGCACAGCCACCTGTTTGGCCGCACTAATGAAGAATAAAGATGGTTTATTATCCCAAGTCCGGTGAGTGCTGCCAGCTCTGTTACTGTTAATACCAGTAGCTGCACAATGTCGCAACACAGGTTCCCTTTAAAGGTACCTTTACACGCCGCAACTGCAGTGTAGCAACTGAGAGGCAATCGGGATTTCTGTCACGGTTGCCTTGAAATTGCTACAAAAGGTGTGGCGTGAAATTGTGGAACCCCGTGGTGATTTTGTAAGTTGCTCCCAGTTGCGTTTTCAGAGCATTGTTCTAAAACCAGAGGCAACCCTGAAGGTGAAGAGCTGTCCATTCACACTACACAATTGCAATGGTGTCATGTATTATCCAGCCTTCCTGCGCAGGCTGGCCAATCATGACGCTATTGCGTTGTCTAATCAGCGTGTTTGGGGCCTCTGTTCTTGCGGCGCTGCACAGGTACGCCTACATTCCCTTAGTGGTTGCGGCGTGTGAAGTGGCGTTGGGATTCAACCGGATGTTTCCCGCAGGATCAGTTTCAACTTCTGGAGAGCCACGTTCCCTCAGGTTGAGGACGCAATTGCGGCGTGTACATGCGGCATCGGCGATCGGTATCAACCGTCAAAAACGTGCACGTTCGGTTGCTACCGATCGCCGGTGATAGTTGCGGTGTGTAAAGGTACCTCAAAGGTTTTTCTACCTGAAATGAGTAAGAATTATGTTTTTTTTTATTATGTGTACATTCTACCAATATTTTTATCCTAATGATTAAGTTTATTTCCCTTTGTTACTGGAGAATATCCCCTTTTGGACCATTTAAATCAAAATATCCAGAACACTCTTTTCCCTGTACAATGGGGTACATCTTTGCGTTTTCTGCCAAAGTCTCTGTATTCAAAATCATATATCTTCCTAATAGCTATAATTTTGCCTAAGATCTTTTTGATTATCCTCTTTTTGACCCTACATTAATTCAAGAAATCGATCTAGGTTTTTATTTGTTTTTTTTTTCGGTATTTCAAAATTAACAGCATTGAATATTTAGCACCATCTTAAGCAGCTCAACATGGTCTAAATACTATTATACGATAGACACTAGAATGGAAGTATAAATGGGTAACGGTCCAAGCCCTGTGCCAATGCTAATGACAATGCGGAAGAAATCACAGGGCAACGACTATAGCACTACTGTAGCACTCACACACCATTAACAATCTTCCTCCAGCCCTCCCAAAATTAACAAATTTTAATATTTTATATGTACCTTTGCATGGTGCCCTTGAAAAACAATTACGGTATTATAACAAAAAGTGAGTATTTACAAAAAAAGCTGTGAAATCTAGTTAAAAGTAAAGCAAAGAGTTTGTAATGATACCAGAAGGAGCACTTTGATTGTCTGCTGTTAGGCCCCCTCTTTGTCTTTTCCTGGATAAACCAATCGTATTGCTAACATGAGCAATTCCAGTAATTAGATTGCTACCTTGTTTGTATGATAGAGGATGTATTCTGCTTACTCTTACCGGGCATGTACCGTATGCTATTATTCTCTGCACTGAATACTGCAGCAGTAAAATAGATGGATCTTGAAAGTGACCTGGCATAGTCATGAGTTTTCAGTGAGTGAATCAGCAGATTCATCAAAGAGGAAAATTACAGTAGTTCTAATTAGTTATCTACATCAGCTCCTTTAGACATAATATAACATGAAACCCAAAGACCTTTCTGTGATCAAGAATTATCTTGCAATTTACAATGCTGACAATGCTTTTTATACTAACCTAATACAATGATTACATATTCCAAGTATTTTCTGGCTTCTATATAATTGGTATGCAGGCCAGGGAAGATATTCTGTAATCATGTTTAATGCACACAATCTAACCTTTAATTAAAATCTACTAAGACTATAGAAGCATTCATTAATAGTGATTGCCATCAAGAATAGTAATTCTTACCTTCTTATGTTGTTTTGACTAGTGTTTTGTTTGCACAGACAGATGGCAGGAAATACATGCATTGTGGTATGCGTGGACTGGATTTCATACACTGTGCAGGCTGCATTTTAATCAACCCCTTATAACTTGAGAGAACTCTACCAGCCTATCCCATTGAAAATACCTAGATGTTATCAACTATATAGATACAAATGGACTAAACCTTGAAAACATGTCATACGGAAGACTCATTGCAGGCAGTCAATGTTTATCAGATTAAAATATAATTAGCACATTGTAGAAACTTCATCTCTGAGTTGTGTACTGGGGACCTTTTGCATGTTTCATTGAACCCAAGGAGATTTAAAGTTCTAATTCTACTGTTCACCTTGAAGGTCTGGATCACTATTGATTTGCAAGTAAAGTTAATGTTGTTTTATAATATTGAGGTCAAGGTTTTTGAGTTCCTTTTCATTACATCTGGTTAAATAATTGACCAATTAATTATACAATGAAATATGTCTTGTCCATATATGCTAGTAAGCAATTAAGAAAAACATCCATTTTAATTAATCTCTTCTTTGTTTCCTATCTTTATTAAACCAAATATTTATACTTAAAAGAAATATGTCAATACAATCAAACCCACCACCAATTGTTTGCATGGTCATTTTACTCTTTAAAAGATTATTTTATCCATACCTTTACATTGCAACATGCTACACCATGACTACATATAAACAGAGCACTGCACTGAAAGTTACTTTTGCTAAATCCTTTCATTTGTACCATGGCAGCGTAGATTATTTTTAACTGTTTGTTTCCAGATCCTATGCTTAACTGGTAGCTCAGTGGTTGTGTAGTGAAACAAGAGAGCTGTCAGTCAAGCAGAGGAAGGAGGGGCTGGGAAGGGAATTGATCCAGGGAGAAAGTTACTTTTGCTAATTCTTTATATCTGTACCATGTAAGCACAGATTATTTTCCACTCTTTGTATCCAGCTCCCAGCGTATATGTTTACCTTTGGCATGTGGGTTCTGCAGCAGTAGACCTATGCTTTTACAACTGGTTGTGTATCAAACAACAACACAAAGTGAGCAAGTAGCCCTGTTTTATTACTTTGTATTCTCTTGGATAAGACCCTATTGCACTTCACTAGAGATGAGCGAGTACTAAAATGCTCGGGTGCTCGATGCTCTGGCCGAGCATCCCAAGATACTTGTGTACTCGCCCAGAGCACCGAGCCCAATGTAAGTCAATTAGTGACAGGCTCTGCCCACAGACTTCCGGCTATAAAACGAGTGTTTCTGGGAAAGGGAGGGAGGGTGGACTTTTTCAAATCGCCGCAGCATACAACACCTTGCTGTGCCCCTCAGTGGGATCCTAACAATCAATCTGCTCTATGTGAGGTGCCAGCTCACTGTGTGCACTGAAGGGAGCTGTGTACTTGTGTCAGATTGATAATTATTAGCGAGGAGTCAGAGCATCTCGGCGGTACTTGGTGCTCGCCGAGCATCCCGAGTACAGGGATACTCGTGCGAGTAACGAGTAGCGCCGAGCATACTCGCTCATCCCTACACTGCATTTCTCTGATTCATCAAACATAGTAAGGTGGGGCTAGGTGGAGGATAGAGCCAGCAAGGCACAGGCTTGCAAAGTGCTTTGACAATCTCAGAGCACTAAAACCTAATTTGCATATGAAATAACAATTTGATTTTTCAGTCACGGAATATTAGAGTGCATAAGCAAAGGATTGGGTGACAATATCAGAGCGTAAAATGACCATATTAACAGTTGGGGGGTGGAAATCATTCTGACTTCTCTCTGTATGGAAAAATAACATACTGTACCAGACTTGGCAAACTACTATTTTTTCTATTAAGGCTACAAAACTCAGGTGCATGTGGGTGTTTATAACAATATATGTATTTTTAACTTATATATATATATTTTTTTTTATATAGACAGTAGGGATGGGCGAATCTACTCGCTAGGACTCGTTACTCGGTGAGTAGTAAGGGACTCGCAGGACTCGGTACTCTGCGAGTTTCCCAGCGTTTACTCGCACGAGTCCAATGCAAATCAATGGCAAACGCTGACAAAACTAGGATTGCCATTGTCTTGCATTAGACTCGGCTACTGTGCCAGTGATAGCAGGGAAACTCGCAAAGTAACTGCTGTTACATTGCGAGCCGAGTCCAGCTGTCTTCTCTGTGTGCTGGCTGCCGCAGCTCCAGGGTCCTAGAGCCCGCCTGCTCACAGAGATGATGTAGCAGTGCTGAGATTGTTCTCAGTCTGCTCATTCCCTGTGCATAGACATCTATATCTATGCACAGGGATGAGCAGAGAGGACATCGCGTTTTGGTCTGCGTCGGACGGAAGAGGATTTTTTTAATTAAAGATGGAGTCCCTCCATCTTTAATTAAAAAAATCCTCTTCCGTCCGACGCAGTCCAAAACGCGATGTCCTCTCTGCTCATCCCTGTGCATAGATATAGATGTCTATGCACAGGGAATGAGCAGACTGAGAACAATCTCAGCTCTGCTACATCAGGCAGCAGGCGGGCTCCAGGGCCCTGGAGCTGCGGCAGCCAGCACACAGAGCAGACAGGACTCTTATCTGTGCGAGTTTCCCAGCGATTACTTGCAAAGTAAACGAGTCCAAAGCAAATCAATGGCAAAACTAGGATTGCTTCAGGCTGAAGCTTCCGAGACACATCTGTGATTTGTAAATCGCACACTACTCGCTATTACTCGCTTCCCCATTCATTAACATTGGACTCGCTAGACTCGCAACGAGTAGCGAGTCCCGGGCTCGGACTCGCTAGAGTCAAGCGATTCCGAGTAATTTAGGATTCGCCCATCACTAATAGACAGATAATAACAGATGTCCTTCAGAAACAGGATAGTATTCTAGTCAAAATTATCAATTCATTTTCTATTTTTCACATATTGTTTTGAATCTTTTTTCCCCACACAGGAAGTCTAAAGGTTAATTACTATGTTGTGTCCTCAAGAGCGCACAGCTTAACCGCCTTTTAGCTCCTAGTTGCCAGAAGGCATAGCATGCCTTATGTTTGATAGCTGAAAAAAGCATAGACTGCACTCACCGGTCTTCTTATTCAGTGCAGACATATATTCAGTTGTGGAGGTTACATCGGTTGCAGGGAGGGGGTGTGTGGAGGCGGACTACAGCTTCATCATTTTACACATTTGCGCTTCAATAGGTCCCCGTTGAAGCGCTAACTTGCAAAACGGTGAACCTGTAGTCCACCTCCACACACCCCTTCTCTGCACCCAATGTAACCCCCACAACTTAATAAAAGTCTGCACTGAATAAGAAGACCTGTGAGTGCCGTCTATGCTTTTCTTCAGCTATATTGCTACTGCTTCATATCAAGACATACAATGCCTGTCAGGGCTTCCTGCAGTAATCAAGGTATTTCACCTGTCCGGTATATATAAAGGTACAGGTTTTACATGTGTGTTGTTGCCCGGATTCACCCCTACTCAACAATACTTATGTTTGATAGGATGAACCAGTTGCATCATTGAGCCACTAGCCCAAACTATGTGAGCAAGCAGAGGCAGATAGCTTTTGCAGTATCGGAGTAGCTATGGACTCCACAGCTAGGTAGATCAATAGATCTTGCAATTTAAGAGAAAATTTATATCTGAGAAATCATAATCCCTGTGATAATGGTCTAGGAGACTGTCCAACACTAATAACTACAAAGGTAATTGGTAACAAAATGAATGAGCACTAAAAATTTAAATTAGAAATCCCTCCATTCTACAGAAAAGAGAGGATATTCATTAGGAGGTTTTTGGCAAGTCTCTTCTGTTTTTTTAATTGCTTCAGAAAGTTAGTATGATTAGCCCCTTAAGGTGTAACCGCCATTCACATTTTTATTTATCAATACAACAAGCAATTTTAATAAACTTTCAAATATACTTCATAAGAGAAACTTTGTAGAAAACCATTCATAAACCTTCCACAAGTTGTCCCCACTAGACTGTATCTGAAGCACATTCTCAGTGAGCTCTGTGAGGCCTACAAAGCAGCCACAGCTGATCACTGTATCAGACTACATCAGGGACAGGGAGCTCTGGGCTGACAGCACAAAGACTGGATATTTATCTCCTGCATTCACATTGGGCTGCTCTGTGTTATCAGTTAGGACAGAGCTGTGTGGGGGCCATCAGCTATAGCAGGGAGCATATTGATCTGAATGCAGGAGATTCACAGTAAGGCTAGGGCCACACTTGGGAGGCTGCATCCAGTAACTGGATGCATTACTGAATCCGGTTTTCCCCCTTGTCTGTTTTGAGGCATTTTTACCGGATCAGGTACTGGATCAGGTACTGGATGATACCTATATGTACCATCCGGTACCGGATCAGGTTCCCATAGGGTTCCATGTTAAAAAAACTGATCAGGTTTTGCTAAAAGGCCAAAAAACTTTGCAGACCCTACTAAACGCTGACTTCTTAAAAACTGGATACGGTAGACAGATTGCACTTTGGCAAACAAATGTTAACATTGGAGTCTATGGGTCAGGTACCTGATCAGGTTTTCAGGATGAAACAGTAACTGGATTGCAAACTGAAGTGCGGCCCTAGCCTAACTTTGTGCTGACAGTACAGACTCCTTTGTTTAAGGTAATTCAATACATTGATCTGTACCCAGTCATGCTGTGTAGGCCCAGCCCCCTCACTCTTTTATGTGAAATTTATAAACAGCCTAGTGGGGACATGTTCCAGAAGGTTTATGAATGATTTTCTACCAGTTTTGTCTTATTAAGTAGGTTTGAAAGTTTATTGAAGTCACTTGCACATTATTATTAAATAAAAATTTAAACGGCTGATACACTTTAAGGATATTTTCACATTCGGCATATTAGTTGAAGTCAAATGCGTTCCCCAGCTGATTTCTGTTTTTGGAACATCTAGTTGAGCATATATTTTGAATGATTTTTTATTATTTTTTGCGCCTTTTCTTTTACAGATGTTTTCTTATTATCAAGCTAAAAATAACCCAGTTAAAAATAAGATTCACAACTCCCCTAAAATCGCAATTGTAGTGCTAGTAACAGAATATCCTCTAAAGCTACATTCAGACTGTGTATTTTTTTCTTTTTTGCTTCTGTGCTGCTGCATTTTTAGCTGCAAAACAGGAGCTGTCAAAAAAGCACTCAAAAACGGATCATCTGTTTTCTGATGTGTTTTTTGTGTGCGTTTTTGGGTGGTGTCTTTTTTGACCCATGGACAATGACTCCTATGAGAAAAGTGTGGTGCCCCGCAACGAGTGCGTCACAGGAGGGTATTGCAGCCATAAATGCAGCAGCAATATTCAACGACCCAGCAGTTATCTGGTTAACTTGGAGATCCAAACCCTGCATGCATCACTTAACATAGAGGGCAAATCCAAGGCCCTGGTGGGCGGAGTGCAAGGGTAGTGAGTAGGAGAAGTATAGACTTTAGTTAGTTGGTCTGAGAGAGTCTAGAGAGAGACTTGAACTTGAAGTAGGAGCGGGGGCTCTGCACCGCTGGGCAGCCCCTGGGCCGTCACCAGTCGGGTGTTAGCACCTGAGGCCTGAACAACCGGGATCGGGCATCACCAACCATGGGTTCCTAAAGACCCCCCGTGTCCAACTCACAGCCGGTTCACTGGTACCGAAGCTGGCAGCAGTTCACCTCTGCTACGCGAACCAGAAGCGTGGAGGAGCAGCTTCACAGGAGCATCCCACCACCCGCCAAATTCCAGTCATCTAACCAGCGGTGTACCCACCGAGGGATCCAAGGCTCCCCAAAACATCCATAACGTATATCTTGGATAGGGATTGAAGCAGCCTCCCCGTACCCGACCTGGTATTCCTGGGCGACAATGGCAAATATTTAGCTAGAATGGAGGAACACTACGGATCTCTGAGGGACACCTCTGAGGCTGATCGAGACTGTAGAATGGACGATCCGCAGCTGGAGCGCGAGCCTGGGCTGCCGACTACATCATGCGATGCAGCAGAGCCGACCGGGTACAGCTACTCCAGGACCGGACGACGTCTCCAGCTTCTCAACCGCCTCACCGTCGCCCACCACCTGTCCTGCTTCGTCACCTGAGCCAATAGACTGCCTCATTCCAGTGGAGGCCCCAACTCAGCCTGTTCCAGCGATTGAAACCGCAGCCGACCCCGTTTTTGAGCCGGAGCTTACAACACGCTCCACCGAAGAGCTTAACCTTTATCAAGTTCCCCCTGAGGAACCTGCCAACAATTGTATTACTCAAGAGACTGTTGCCTGTTTCGTCCCCGTACCGGAGGCCTCCTTTGCAATTGCCGAAGCCCACCTGGTAACCGGGATTGAGGCACCTCTACCTGCAGAAACAGAAGAAGAGGCAGGTAGCCTGGAAGCCCTGCAGGACGTCCCCGAGGAAGAATCCGCAGCACCACCGCCCCGCTGTACAGATGAACCAGCTCCAGCATCTCCAACCATCGAGCAGCCCGATGTGGTCGTTGAGGGAGAAGAGGTAGATGACGACGACGAGACCCGCAGCATCCCTGAGGCTCTCGACACCGGTTTTGCTTGGGGAGACAGCGAGGACCCTCCGTTTGAGCAGCCAGCTCGGGTACACTGGTCGGGTGCAACGCCTTCCCCTGTGCCGTTCCACCGGGTGCCGGTCCAGACTGCCCGCCAAGCCCAAGCTTCCTACCAAACCACCAGCTCCACCGTTCATCTTCACACCCGAGTCGTACCGACGGAGATGTACGCCAGAATCGACGAGAGGAGTGGCAAGCCCGTGAACGCGCCAACATGCAGGCCCGTGCCGAGGCTCGCCGCCAGCCGCCGCTGCCTGATGAACTTCGCCGCGAAGGTAGAATTTCCACCTTTAATTTATCTACCAGGTGGGGGTTCGCTTGGGAGGTGGGTTTGAATGAGGAAGTGTTTGTGGGGCGCCGGGAAGTCGAGTCACACTTGCCCAGAGGACATCCCGATCGCGACCTATACCGGGGCGATATAATCACTTACGAGCGCTATGCTTGTCCAGATGGGTGGTTCGCTATCCGGGTGCGCCATCGTTTTCCGCGCCAGTGACTTAAAAGCTTGGACTCACTCAATAACTGACTCTGTTCCTGTTAATCACTGACTGTGTGATCTGGTGGCTATAACCTGAACTTTCACCAAGGACAGCCGACCGTCCGCCGGGTTCGCAAAAGTAAATACCTGCTTATTTTAGCTGCCTTATTTTTGCGTAAAATAATGACCTGTCATTAATAAAAGTGTATTACCTGTTATAAAATATAAAAACCTCTGTAATGTGGGTAGTGCGACGCTTGGGGACAAGCGAATTTAACCAAGGGGGAGTGTGGCGCCCAGCAACTAGTGCGTCACAGGAGGGTATTGCAGCCATAAATGCAGCAGCAATATTCTCCGACCCAGCAGTTATCTGGTTAACTTGGAGATCCAAACCCTGCATGCATCACTTAACATAGAGGGCCAATCCAAGGTCCTGGTGGGCGGAGTGCAAGGGTAGTGTGTAGGAGAAGTACAGACTTTAGTTAGTTGGTCTGAGAGAGTCTAGAGAGAGACTTGAACTTGAAGTAGGAGCGGGGGCTCTGCACCGCTGTGTAGCCCCTGGGCCGTCACCAGTCGGATGTTAGCACCTGAGGCCTGAACAACCGGGATCGGGCATCACCAACCACGGGTTCCAAAAGACCCCCCATGCCCAACTCACTGCCAGTTCACTGGTACCGAAGCTGGCAGCAGTTCACCTCTGCTACGCGAACCAGAAGTGTGGAGGAGCAGCTTCACAGGAGCACCCCACCACCCGCCAAATTCCAGTCGTCTAACCAGCGGTGTACCCACCGAGGGATCCAAGGCTCCCCAAAACATCCATAACGTACATCTTGGATAGGGATTGAAGCAGTCTCCCCGTACCCGACCTGGTATTCCTGGGCGACAATGGCAAATATTTAGCTAGAATGGAGGAACACTACGGATCTCTGAGGGACACCTATCACTGCTGAGTCCACCCGGTCCACTACCCGTTAACTGTATGCCATGTACTGCCTGCTGGTTACAGTAAAGACCCGTTACAGAGACTTTCAGTGTCCGTGCTTCCTTATGATTGCATCCGTCCGCACACAAGGTAACCGCAGCTGCCGCACAACATCTTAAGCAGCTCCAACCTCCGGGGATCACCGCTCAGCCTGTGGGGAGCGTTCCATTTTGCTGCTATCCATCCCCCGGAGGTCTCGCAGCGTCGGTAGGACTTACAGAACTACTCATAGGTGGCGTCACGAATAAATTAACCCCTTTAATCTGTTCCTACAAGACGTCTTCGATTCTTGATCTGCACTCAACCGGGCCTCACTACCGGCAGGCGCGGCCCACCCGTGACAAGGAGGAAGGAGCTACAGCCTGTCTAAACCAGAGTCCCCGGCCACGGTGAGTCAAAAGCAAATCAGAAAACACAACACAAATTGACATGCACTTTTCCAAAATGGAGCCTCCAAAAGTGGAAAAACAGATCACTTTCAAAGTGCCCTGTCTGAACCATAGACTTTGCTGGGGTGTCATTTGAGTGATCCGTTTTCTACAGTGCACTGCAAAAAATGGATCATAAAATGCACATTGTGAATGTAGCCTAAAAGCTCATCAAGCTGTTTTCAACTTCAAAAGTGCAGAGGAGGTCATTAGTATAATAGGATTTCTCTGTAATAAGCAAAAATACTCACATATATGCATTACCTTAGAGGCCCAGGGCACTGTACTTTGCATCATGCACAAGCTCTTGCAAATAGTTGCGTCCAACACTTGATATTTTAAGGTCCTTAAGTCATAGGGTGTTGAAAATTGAAAACAGTGACCTTTAGATTTTCTTGACATAATCCAGTGCAGAAAAAAAATCTTTCATCAATGTATCCTGCTATTTGTATTTTACAACATATAGGTGATGTATATAATTCTGGTGTTCAATATAAAGAAAGCCATGAGAAGTAGCACACATGTCTCTGGAAAATTCAAGATACATCCTTCAGGATTTCTTGTGGTCTTAACTGAGCTTTGTCCTCTTTCTACAAACAGCTATGCCAAACACAAGGTGAAGAATAGTTGAGATGAATAGAGGTAGAGGGACTGTTTGTTCAGCTCCAGGAGATTAATGACAAATCTCAGAGTAACTATAGCATTGCTTCCAGCGTAATACAATTTGTAATAAGATGTTTATCTATATGGCTTATAGGACCGTAAAAACATAGAACTTGACTGCAGATAAGAACCAATGGGCTCATCATCTACCTTAGCTTGTCTATTTTTCAATCCTTTCTCAAGTCTCTTGGGTCTTACTTTGTGCTTGAAGCCTCCTCATCTCTGGCAAACTGCTATGCAATTGGTTTTTAAGAAACTCACAACTGAAACTTTTTTTTGATTAGTAGGCTTACGATATTAGGATGATTGAACTCCAAAGAAATTGAGGGACCATGACCAACTGCAAGCTCAGGAAGAGACATCAATACAAAGAATGAACAGGAAGTGGATAGAAATAAAACAAAACTCTACATCAGTATGTATAAAAGCAGAAAACAAACACAAGGTAGTCAAATTCAAATGGCAGATAAAGAACGCTACAAATCTTAGACTACAGGTACCCAGGGGATATACTGATGTGGTTTCAGTCTATTACTTCTTAAAGAGATTCTCTGAGAATGTAAAAAAAAAAACAAAATAATACACATTTAAATATTGTATTTATTTCTAAATAGGTTCATTTAGCAAACAAATATGCTTTACATTGTGCATTCTGTCAGGATTTTAAGATGGTAAATGATTTCAGTGCGCAGCATTCCTAGATTTCACACAGTGGGATGGATTATGTGAAGAACATCTGTTTGATACATATGTCAGGATAGAGCTGCGTCCTGTTATTCCTCACATAGACTAAAGGAGAAGATAAACACCTTTCTTTAGCTGACAGAAAATGAACATCCATCTCAGTCAGTCTGACAGGTTTTAGTGCAGTGCAGGGAGTCTGACAGCCATGCATATGTGCTTCACGCAGCCCATCCCAGAATGGGCTGCACACTACTAAATGGCGGTTTCCAACTTTAAAATCCTGACAGACTGCACTGGTTAAAACATACAGTTTTTGCTAAATAAAGGTATGTAAAAAGAATTAGAATGTTTTCAAGTTTTTTTTAAATTTTATTAAGCTCCTCATAGTACCCCTTTAAGATTACTTTGTAAAGTTTTTGATAGAGACCTCTGGTTTGGACCGCAGACAGCATCATCAAAGATGTCAGGTACAGCAGCCTCTCTTTTGTGTCAATTAAAAAGAATAATATGGTTGCATTCCTGAAGAAGGAGCAAGGACACGCTGTGAAACGCGTTGAATAAAAGCATCATTACCCTCTGATCGTTTGTGGTCCTTTTCCACTTACGAATTGTGCAGATCGAGGAGCACCGTCCATTAAAATTTATAGTAACCGCTACAGAGACTTGTGGAGTGTGGATCCAGTGGCAGCTGTATTATACGTATATACTGGTTGTGGGTCCCACAACAGAAACAGGTGAGCAGTTACCTTTGCAATTCTTGTTTTAAAAAAAAGAGTATATGACCCTATTTGTGCTTTTGTTTTCTCATTGTTAGCCAATTAAAAAGAAGAGGCTGAGGAGAGCTGAAGTGGGACAATAGGTTATAAGTGCGTCAAAATGCTTCTCAATACTTGCAATCAAATCTGCATATTGACAAAGAGGAGGATTTCTCTGCAATAGACCACAGATTGGTACAAAAGCAGTTTTAATGACCAGAAAGCACTACCATACATTGGCACACTAAATTGCTCCAACATTTTGCCTATAAAGTTACTTTCCGTATATGTGATTTATATACAAAAAAAAAAAGCAAAAATGCTTTACTGCTGCCCAGTCCTGCTTCTTTAAGCCCCAGTTTTTCCTCAATGCAGTGCCCTGATCTAAATAGAGCCCCAGTTGGTCCTCAATGCAGTGCCCTGATCTAAATAGAGCCCCAGTTGGTCCTCAATGCAGTGCCCTGATCTAAGAAGACCTCTGACATAAAGACACACCAATCGGTGGTGATGTTGGCTGTGACTTAAGAGGCCTGTTCAGCACTCTAAACCACAGCAGAGTGAATATGGAGAAAGTGGACATTGCATGGATGACAAGATGGTGAGCTGCGGTGGAGAAGTGAGTGAATATACATAAACTATTGTAATACATTTTCCAGAAACATTAGAAACATTTTGCATATGATATGTATATGATATATCACATTTCTGAAGAGTGGCCAGCAAAACCCTCCGATGCTCGGGTGCCATCGGTCACAGATTTCCACTCCACAGTCCCTGCAGGATCCTGTGTCCCGCACGGTGTCCAGGCAGCCCTACAGTGCACACATCCTTGTACTAAGGTACTCCACTTCCAGTGCATTAAGATAGATGAAGCCGCACACATTTGGTATGTGCCCAATCCTTTATTCAGCCAGTGGATAGTTCTCATGGTGAGGGTGGTGAGTGGGAGGATGGGGGGTGGTACAACGGCCGTTTCGCTACCGCAAGTGGAGCTTCAACGGGTACAAATTGAATTACCCACTGGCTGAATAAAGGATTGGGCATATAGCGAACATGTGCGGCTTCATGTATCTTAATGCCCCGGAAGTGATGTATATGTATATAATGTATGTATAATGAGGACCCGTAGAAGCGGTATACGACGCGAAACGGTGAAACGTCGTCGCCTCTCCTGCACTCCCTCTGCTATACATAGCCTTGTAATATGGACTCGGACTATGAATAAAGAAGAGATCACTAATCGGTGAGTGGGTTTTTTCTATCTACATTGAGCATTATGGAATGTCTATGACGCACCGCACGATTACGCTACAGGCTTTAGTCACAGATTGACGCAAGGTTATGCTAATTGCATCAGTGCCAGCATTTTCTGTTCTGTTATATATATATATATATATAATATGTAATACAATAGTTTACTGTGTTAATTCCACTTGTCCAAGAAGAAATATGCAGCGATTTAATTAATTTAAGCCCAGTTAAAAGATTCAGTTGAAAGCCTTATGATGGAAGCAGCCCAGGTCTCCACAGAAGGCTTGGCTATATTATTTATACACTGGCAAGCAACCAAACACATTTACAATCCTACCCTTCAGTGCATTCATATTTTGAAATTGGACTTCCCTTCAGTAGCACATCAATGAACATATATTAATCTGTTTATAGGTCAGTTAGAGAAAGCCAGGGATCATTTCCAACTCTCTGTTGCTTCTCCATATCTATTTTAAACTGAGTGAATGAAAACCCAGAACTCACAGATTCAATTTGACAACTTATACATAAAAAGATATGATACTACTAGAAGTGCCTAAAGGAACCTTGCAGGAGAGCACAATACTGGGGAAATCATACACTCCTCAAATGGCTGCAGGACAAAAGTCTGACAGCTATACACTGCAGGCTTCTGAAATGCCCTCCACTATTGAATGGTAAAGCTAGACATTGAAAATGTAATGAATTTATCTGTCACTGTATGATAACCATACAGGAACCACTGCAGGAATTTCATCCATAAAAAAATACATTGACTTCTCCATCTGGTTGTATGTAGATCATGCAGTGAACTTTTTATGAAGATCACATAATTGTTTATTTGCACAATGCATGTTAAGCCATTTAAAAAAAAAGTAAATTACTAATATGTTACATGAAAATTTTAAGTGAAATGTCAATTTCTTCATGAATCAGAAAATCATAGCTGCTTCTAATCCATAATCGTGCTGGTTCAATGATGTAAATTGGCTTTCCTGCAATAGCACAGACAAGTGTGAACTGTTTGGTACTCTTTTGGAGAAATAAAGTAATTATGCTTCTATTCTTTAACAAACCATTAAGAAACCCACTGAAAGTTATTTAATAATTTGGGGCATATGTGATGTAATGAAACATGAGTGTTTTAACTCACCTCTACGCCTTCTCTGTGATCAGACCTTTCTGCTTGTATCTGACACTTTTCGACTCTATGGACACACTCGGCTATGATATACAAAAGGGATTGGCAAGCACACAGCACGGGTAAGATACATAGTGTCACCATAGACACTGTATGGACCAGGCATTTGCACACCTATCAGATCATGGATGACATTAGCTGAGCAAACTGGTGGTGGTCAGGCTGATAGTAATCAGGCTCCTTCTAATTTTGGTATGGCATAGGTTTCAAATCATCATTTTTATTGCCTTTTGTCACTTTCTGTATAGTAGTGCCAGACCGGGGAACACATAACCCTCTGCCTGGGATCTGGCCTTGTTTGGGTGGTCTGGTGAACACTTTGCTGCCTGTTCCCTCTGGCCACTCCACTGCCTTCTTACTATCTGTTGTGGTGATATGGAATCCCCCACCTCCACCTGCTGTCCTTGCTCTGCATGCTACCTTGCCATTTTGGATTGGTCACTTCATTATCCAACACCTCATCTTCCGCTTCATCACACTTGTCCTCCTACTGACTTGTTGGTGTAACATGATTTTTGGCAACCATGTCTCATAATCATCCACCTCTTGAGACAGTAATTGCCATTCCTTACGGTCAGCTTCTTCTGACTCTGACATCACAGCATATGATCTCACATTCCTCTAAAAACATGCATGGTGAAAGGCAAGAAGAGGCCATAAAAGGAAAGGTAACACTCCCTGCAGTGTCCAAGCGTAGTGTCACTTGTATACTGTAACTTGTCACGGTGAGAGGAAGAAGGATCTGGGTGAGGATTATGTGGTCTAGACTGTTGACTAGTGGAACTGGACCATGTGAAAGAAAGGGTTGCGTTGACAAGCAAACTGGAGGCATTACCTGCCATCCCACACACCACACTACACCACACTATTTTGGCTTCAAAAGTAGTATCCTGAACCCCTCTGCAAAAAGGGAAATGGAGCAAGGTCTAAATGATGATGGTGTATGATGTGCTCCCGCAGAAGACCCAGTTTACCTTGCCCCACAGCCATAACCTCTGTATGCACCACTATTAGGAGACGTCCTTTTTCCCATCATTTATGGCACACGTTACGCATTTTAAATAATGGGTAACTACTCATCTCAGATCAATATTATTACAGAACAGAATCTCTACAAATTGGCCCTGAAAGTGCTATGCCTTTTCCAGAATCTAACCCTACACTAATTGCACTAATTGCTGACTTAGAGCAGTATTATTAGAGAATAGAATCTATTTGAATTAGCCCTTAAAGAACTTTTGATTGTGTGGGCCTGTACAAAGGACTATAAGGCAATAATTCCTGACTATGTGCCTCTAATACACTTTCCTTTATCTATTAGCTCTCCTTATATTTATTATAGCTAAGAGCAATATTATTAGACAATAAAATTGGCCCAGAACGGACTTTTGGTTGTAATTGGCAGTAGCAATGTGTGGAAAGGCAACATATCCTGACTAGATGCCTCTAATACACCATGCCTTCTCTTGAAGCTAACCCTAAAAAAAGAGCAGTTTTATTAAACAATATAATCTAGTGTAATTTACCCTGAAAAGGATTTTAATTTAGCACAAACAAGGTCTGCAGGATAATAATCCCTGAGTTGATGACTTTAATATGGTTTACCTTCTCAAACAGCTAACCCTACACTAATTCCAGAAGAATGGTATTATTTTTTCATTTTATGTTTTAGCACTTTATGTTTTACATTATTTTTAGATTCGCTAGAAAACATACAATCAAGTTAAAAGTTAACTGTGGTTCTTCTGGATCTGTATATTATGACTGTCAGTGTAGCACAGCAGATCCCGCTGTGGGCTATAAGTAGTGCCTTAACTACTATGGAAACCTAGTGTTGATATTTGATGGCACAAAATGTAGTTAGCAGCACTATTATAGTACAGTATTCTCACTATATTGTATAGTTAGTTTCTTACTATACGACTGGCCGTATTGCTGTGAGCAATAAGTATTGTTTTCCTTGTTCTACTATTTAGATTTGACATAAAGCAGAAAATAAAGCCTCATTCAGACAGTAATTTTTTCACAAACTCAAAACAGTGTAAATTCATCAGTGTTTTTCATCACAGTTTCAGTGTTTGGTTAGTAAGCCTGGTTTTACCTCAGTGTTAAATCAGTAATTTTTTATGCATGGATAGATAAATAAATTGCAAATCTTCTATTAAGCACAATTTTAGTCCCAGATAGCACATGGATGGCAATGTTTGCTGCCTCACTAGTTTTGGGTCCTGCTGTGGACAGAGTGATGCAGGAAATTTCATCTGAGGTGAGATCTCAGTCTCGTCACTCTAGTTGACCTCAGGTGAACCAGACGGTGACATCACCTTGCTCACTCGAAAATCAGTCAGTTTTGGGTCTCGTTATGATAGGATGCCATAGAGGATTATTGTGGATTCTCGTGGAGGTTTTTTGGGGGATTAATATATATGGGAAGAAGGTATATATTGTTAGGCTTAGCACTAAATCACTTAGTACATGTATTAATTATGACACTTTTTGGCTTGGTACAACCCTTTTTCGGGATGTTTATTAGTTTTTCTTTATACACAATCTTAAAACTTCTTAAAAAATTCTTTAAAAACAATTGATCTTATCACACTATCGCAATTGAGTTGATAGGATTCATGTTTCAGCTGGTATACCTCAGGATTGTGGTCGTTAGTCCACCTGCAATATAAACACAGGTGGTTCTATCTGTTTTGTCTTGGTATTTGTCTACGTGCTAGTTTTTTATTTTGGCTGCTGGTGGTTACCTTTTATGGATGTTCTGGTAATTCAGCTGTGACTTCTGATAGCAGGTTTACCGGGTTCACCTGTAATAAACCTAATGGTTATAATTTATTAATTAGCTAATAGGGTCGGTATATGTCTATATTTTTACCTTTAATGTTGACTTTAGTCAATTCTGTTTCAGTGTTGTGCGTCAGCCAATTTGGTTGGTTCTGATGGCCTGAAATGACTTGGTTATTATTATCAGTTGCACAGCTATTCTGTGGTTTTGTGGCTATGATTGCTACCTTCACTCCTGCTTTTACTCCCCACTTTTCTCTCTCTTATTCCTCCTCTTATTCCTCCTTTTCAAGTCTGGTTCTTGGGATGTCTGTAACATATATTTATATCTCAGTTCTTATCTGTCATCTGTGTCATTGGTTGATATCACCACAACTGTTTTAGGCACTTACTTCTTTATGCACAGTACTATCCCCCTTCTCACTTCTCCTGTCTTCCGCTCTGGTTTGTGATCTGTGCGTTTGATCAGGACGCCACAGATTCTCCTGTATGCCGCCGGGGTTTGTCTGTTTCAACGGTGGGCCTCGCGTCTCCGGTCAGCTGTTTGAGCATCACAGTGACTTGCCAGTCATGTGACAATGCTAGGCAGTGCTAGTGCGGGGTCTGTGCGATGTCAGTCTGTAACGTCACAAGGAGCTCAAACATAAAGGAGTTCTCAAATACCTTGAGAAAGGGTTCCATACTATATTCATGAGGCATTGTTATGTTGAAATAAATAAGAAGTTGCAATAAAGCTACATGAATTTTTGTTAAAGGTTTTGAATTTTTGGACATTATACTTGTGGTTAGGCCAAGACATATATCCATGATAGGTTACCATATTATGATCCTGGCCTCTAGGTAAGAAAACTGCTACAAAAGTTACATTTTTCATTCCATTTTTACTCTTCTCACCCCAAATACTAAGTCCATAGTAAGAAAGCTGTTCTCACGCGAGCCACTTAACATAAGTCTCGATGTATTATACTGTAAAACTAAATAGATGACAGCATGCAGTACCTGTTTAACGGCAGTTATACTGATTACAGTATTTTGAGCAACCTTGTATTTAAACCTGTAGCATGGATTACCAGAACCACTAAATGAATAGACTGTAGGAAGCCAAATAAACTATATAAACCTTTTAAATATTACATGTGTTACAAGAGAACTCATTTACTTAAGTGTAATTCTTACAGAAAGTTGAAAAGCGCCTTTAATTGTCCACTTTCACCTATTAAGTTGTTACAAGTGTCAAGTGGTTATGAGTACTGAATTCATTTCAGTCTTGAAATACTCTTAATTAAATTATTCCCTTTTCCACACTAGTAGAAAAAGGAAAATATTGTGTAGCTGGAATTTCAAGTTGGAAATAAATGTTATACAAAATATATTCAAATACAGTGCAATTAATTTTCCAAATTTAGCATAAATGTGAAAAATCAGCCTGATATTTTATGCTGTGTCTGTTCATTCTAGAACTGTTTTGCATATATTTTTTATCAACTTTGAAACTAAGCCCCAAATGTGTTTTTTATTTCCACCTACACCACTTCACAGATTTCTTATCACATTAATATTCATTATTTAAAATAGCATTGGCACATTCCAAAGTCAAATGCCAGAGGCATTATAGTTCCCCGTTGTCAGACTTTACCTCAAAGTTTCTGAGTTCCTAATTTCAATCTAGTAAATCTGCAAATATATTCTTAGAAAAAAAAGAAAGACTTACCTGCCTATTTCTAATGTCTAGCTTAAGAACTTGAGGATGAGCTGTTAAATGTTATTCAGATTGGAAAGCCACTGATAGTCCTCAACAGTTTCATAAAGAACATCATTCTAATTTTGCATTGATGTGTCTAAAATTGCATCAAAAAGCCATATTAAAGTTCTTACATAGCGATCATACTGAAGCTAAAAATTGCAGCAGCCCTGTGTCAATGCAGTTTTTTTTCACTTTTTTCCTGCATTATTGCCTTATCCCATAAGGAAACAGTTGTTCCATCTGGATACTGTAGGTGGAAAATCTGCAAATTACATAATTGTGCATGGAGGAAGTGGCAAAACCATAGCAAAACCAGTCCGCCGTGCATTTCAACCACAGCATGGGCACTTCAGATGATTCTAACCTACGGACACGTACACACATTCAGTATTTGATGAGATCTTTTTCCTCAGTATATGCAAGTCAAAACCAGGAGTGGGTAAAAATGAAAAAGTGGTGGACATGTTTCTATTTAACTTTTATTCCGCTTGTTCCACTCCTGGTTTTGGATTAAAAATACTGAGATAATATACTGATCAAATACTGAACATGTGAATGTGGCCTAATGGTATTGTGGTTTTTTTCATGCAAATATGCTCTATAATCCACCTGAAATACTGCTAAGTAGATGTTGAAAAAAATCATGATATGCCTTGGACTGAAAATGATTTTCCGTTCATATATTCAGAAGAAGAGGCACTATGGCTGATTTCACACTGGCATTTGGGTCCGTTACATCTGCATGTGTCCCAGTGTGCCAGCCTTCGTATCTGCCCTGCATCCCTATATTTAACATGAGGATGCACGGTGCATGTGCAGGAATCTGTTTGTCTGTGCTTGCGTCCCGCCTTGTTGTGTTGATGCGTCCACGCGATGCAGCATGTTATGATAATGGGGTACCTGTGGCTGCATGACATAAATGCATGCATCCTGATGCACCCAAAAGATACATGGAGTTGAATGGTAGAGCTTCACCATTCGGAAGGCAATGGGAGGAGACGTACGGCCCAATATGGAAACAATCTCTCTCTCTCCTCCAGACCTAATTTTGTAGTTTACAATGGAGATATTCATTCATAAATAATGCACCACTGACATCCATCAGTGGGCGTTCTTGCATGCATCTGTGCTTCTACACACAGGAGGATGTGTCTGAAATGCTAGTGTGAACCTAGCCTTAGAAAAGAGGGGAGAGGATAATGGGAGGATGAGGGAGGGAAGGCTATAGGTGGGCCCCACATAATACAGATTAGTCCTTTGCCACATAGTCCTTTGTCAACTAAATCAAGACTTAGCGCTCAAAGTCTTATAATGCCCTTTTCACATCTAAGGGTACTTTCACACTAGCGTTTTTTTGAAATCACGGCAGATGTGGTGAAAAAAACGCATCTTCCGCGATTACCGCATACCGGCTGCACTTGCGGCATGGTTGAGGCACAGTTGTGGCAAGCCTCATGCAATGTATATGCGGGCTTGCGGCAGGTGCGGCAAGGGCGGTTTTGGCACTTGCCGCAGGTGCGGCCGCGAAAAAAAAAAGTGGTCAGCCGCGTTTTTTTCGTGGCCGCTCCTGCCGCAAGTGCCAAAACCGCACTTGCCGCACCTGCCGCAAGCCCGCATATACATTGTATGGGGCTTGCTGCAACTGTGCCGCAAGTGCAACCGGTATGCGGTAATCGTGGCAGATGCGGTTTTTTCACCGCATTTGCCGCGATTTAAAAAAAACGCTAGTGTGAAAGTACCCGTAGCCTGGTCTGCGTTTTGCTTCATTTGCGTTTCTATGCGTTTTTAGCAGTAAAAACGCATCCAAACGCATGCGTTTTTGCCCCCATTGATTTCAATGGCAACACATGCAAAAACGCATGTGCATTTTCAAAACAAATAAAAACGCAAATGAAGCAAAACGCAGATCAAGCTTAGATGTGAACTAGGCCATAGTGAAGCAGAAAAATATTTAATAAATTACTTGCAAACCAAAAAAATAATCGATTTTTTTGTCCACCTTAGACCTTCATTAGTTAATACTATTCACATTTTTTTCACATATTGCTGGGTGCTCACTGTCATCTTGTATGTCACTTTTTTTGTTTCAAATTTAAAATGAATCTAGATATTACATTGCTAGTGATGAGCGAGTGGCGTAATATTCGCACTCGCCATACTCGTAACAAGTATTTTTTAATACTTGCATATTTGTCCGAATACCGAGTCCAATGTTAGACAATTAGTGATAGGCTCCACCCACACATATTCGGCCATAAAACAAGTCTTTCTGGGACAGGGCGAGAGGGTGGATTTTTTTCACATTTCTACTGCATTAAACACCTTGCTGTGCCCTCTAGAGAGCCTAACATTCAATCTGCTCTCACTGAGGTGGCAGCTTACTTTGTGTACTGAATGGAGACGGCAATATGTGTCAGATCGATAACGATTGACAGATCACTCAAGAGCACTAGCATTACTCACCGATAGGGATGGGCAAATCTACTCGCTAGGACTCGTTACTCGGCGAGTAGTAAGGGACTCGCAGGACTCGGTACTCTGCGAGTTTCCCAGTGATTACTCGCACGAGTCCAATGCAAATCAATATCAATCCTAGTTTTGTCAGAAACGTTGACAAAACTAGGATTGCCATTGTTTGCATTAGACTCGGCTACTGTGCCAGTGATAGCAGGGAAACTCGCAAAGTAACTGCTGTTACATTGCGAGCCGAGTCCAGCTGTCTTCTCTGTGCAGCTCCAGGGTCCTAGAGCCCGCCAGCTCACAGAGATGATGTAGCAGTGCTGAGATTGTTCTCAGTCTGCTCATTCCCTGTGCATAGACATCTATATCTATGCACAGGGGATGTAGCAGAGAGGACATTGCGTTTTGGACTGCGTCGGACAGAAGAGGATTTTTTTAATTAAAGATGGAGTCCCTAATGGCTTTTTTTTTTATTTCAAATAAAATTTTTTCTCTATGTTGTGTTTTTTTAACCCTTTATTGGAGATTCTTAGTGGCTGGGTCAAACGTGGCCTGACAAGAATCTCGGGCTTAATACCAGCTTGTATAACAAAGCTGGTATTAACCCCTTTATTACCCAGCGTGCTACCGCCACCAGGGCCGCTGGAAGAGCAGGGTTCAGCGCCAGAGGATGGCGCTTCAATGAACGCGCCATCTTCTGGGGCGGCTGCGGGCTGCAATTTGCAGCGGGGGGTGCCCAGAAAGCTTGGGCATCCCTGCGCTGCGGATTCCAGCCCCCAGCTGCTTAGCTGTACCTGGCTAGAAATAGAAATTGCGCGGAGCCCCACGCATTTTTTTTTTATTATTTCATGAATTTCAGAGTCAGAATCTCAGAATTTCATGAATTAATTTTAAAAAAATGCGTGGGGCTCCGCGCAATTTCAATTTCTAATATCCTCTGGCGCTGAACCCCGCTCTTCCAGCGGCCCTGGTAGCGGTGGCACGGTGGGTAATAAAGAGGTTAGGGCCAGCTTTGTATTATCAGCTGGCCCTAAGCCCGAAATTTATGGCGGTCACGCCAATATTAGACATGACCGCCATGAATTTCTATTAAATTGTTTTAAAAAAAACACAACACACAAGAAAATTTTTTATTAGAAATAAAAAAAAAGCCATTAGGGACTCCATCTTTAATTAAAAAAATCCTCTTCCGTCCGACGTAGTCCAAAACGCGATGTCCTCTCTGCTACATCCCTTGTGCATAGATATAGATGTCTATGCACAGGGAATGAGCAGACTGAGAACAATCTCAGCTCTGCTACATCATCTCTGTGCACAGACATTCATGTCTGTACACAGGGAATGAGCAGACTGAGAACAATCTCAGCTCTGCTACATCAGGCAGCAGGCGGGCTCTAGGACCCTGGAGCTGGCAGCCAGCACACAGAGCAGACAGGACTCTTATCTGTGCGAGTTTCCCAGCGATTACTTACAAAGTAAACGAGTCCAATGCAAATAAATGACAAAACTAGGATTGCTTCAGGCTGAAGCTTCCGAGACACATCTGCGATTTGTAAATCTCACACTACTCGCTATTACTCGCTTCCCCATTCATTAACATTGGACTCGCTAGACTCGCAATGAGTAGCGAGTCCTGTGCTCGGACTCGCTAGAGTCAAGCGATTCCGAGTAATTTAGGATTCGCCATCACTACTCACCGATTAACAAGTATAGCAATACCGTACTATTCGGGCAAATAGCGAATAGTAACGATTACACTTGCTCATCACTATTCATTGTGCATTGTTGATCTTATGACATTATAATTATGATATCTGCGCACAAACATTTTTATGGGATATACTATATATATCTATCAGTTTCTTTTTAGGGTGGAGACACACTATCATGCATCAAAAACGCTGCGTTTTTGATGCATGACAGTGATGCGAGTGCTGTGCATTTTTGTGTGTGTGTATGGTGCGAGTATGGTGCGTATGATGAGTGTGGTTGGCTGTATGTATGTTAGTGTGCTGTGATTGCGAGGTGTGAGTGCGTGTGTGGTGCGTGTTTGTGATGCTGTCCATGGTCCTGAAGGACCGCGGGCAGCATTTGTCGGGAAATTAAAGCTCTGCGGCTGTCAAAGCCATAGAGTTTAAATGTCCCGCTTTGCCTGTACAGTAAATAATCATCTTGCACTGCTGTGTCAGCGGTGCCAGATGATTACTGAGCACCCAGCTGCTGGGCACCTCTTTATAATTTAGGGGCTTAAAGTGCATATGCAGCATCTGTGCGGCATATGAGCACAGATGCTGCATATGCGGCAATGTGTCCCGGGCATAAAGGGTTAATATGGGGCAATTACCTTGTCACCATGTCTCCAGGGATTGCCCCCATCCCTAGAGACATGGTGCTTATAATCATTGGTGGTCCAGGGGTTAACTTGCTATATTAGTGACTAGCCGGCATTTGTCGACTTTCATTCATGTGCTCTGACAGCCAGCGGGTCCTGGCTATCAGAGCGAGGTAGCGAGGTAGATACTCTATTACCGTATATGCTCCTCCTGGGACAGCTCATCAATGTGGAGCTGTCCCAAGTACTTAGAATAATCGGGTAGTTAAGCCGTGGCCGCGGTCCATGGAGTATCTACCTCGCTCTGACAGTTTGACTCGCACCCATATACTTATAATGGCCTCTCACGCGAGGGAATCGCGTGCAATCGCAGCATGCTGCGATTGCACTCGCATTGCCCTCGCAAAGCGAGTGTAATGCGTGAAACTCGCATTGGTGTGACCTGTATCATTGAAAGATACAGGTCCAAGTTTAATGCGAGTTTTTCTCACTTTAAACTCGTGCGAGTTCAACGCCAGTGTGCCTCCACCCTTACACTGTCCCTGGAGTCTGTTTGCATACACATACCATTAGTTTTGGTGTGTGAAATGCATTTCACTTTCCATGGTGGGATCGTTACATCACTTTTGATGAGTGGGGGGTATTTGCATGCTACTGACATTATTTGGAGTGCATTTAATGGTCCAAAACCTTCCTCAGTATGATTTTATTCCCATTATTATGTGGCTGATTAGACCTCCCCTGTATTTCGTGTGAGCTTCTGTGCTCCATACATGATTTCATAGTATGTTTTCCTCGTACATAGTGATGATTCCTGTGAGTGGATCCCAATATGTATTCCATGGGGAAAATACTATGTCACTTCTGGCAGGTAGAGCGCAGATGAGTTCAACTGCTGGTTGATGGATATTATATTGCAGCCCACAATTTGGGGACATCATTATCAGAATATAGAGAGCAGTTTGCATTCCACAGCCACATTTATATCATTTTGGAGCACCTACATTTCTATATAAAGGCAGTTTTCTTCTTTAGTGGCTGCATACATGCCACCTGCTGTTGTTGCAGTCATCACATATAGTAAGGGGTTTATATACTTATGTTTGTCATTTACTAATCCCATTACTAAGAGCTATTCTCCTGTTTCGGCCCAAAACCATACTCTCTAGCTCCCTTATATAAACCACACTATATAAACTCCTGCCATTTCTCCTTGTATCATAAGGCCGATGGAAGAAGCTAAAAGGCAAATCATACATGGAGCTGGTGTTCTGATATAATATTGATTCACAATAACAGCTAAAATATACAAAATATTTATAGTATTTATTTGTAAAGGCTGATCTATGCTAATAGACTATTCTAGAAAAATGGGATTGTGCTTTCATATTTTTACTGCTCCTTTCCTGCTTATTTGTGCCCATAAACACAACAAAATAATGTAATAATGAAAAGCTATACAGTACATTATTTTGCTTACATATGCATCCAAAAACATTAAATGTACCGTATATACTCGTGTATAGGCCGAGTTCTTCAGCCCAAAAATTGGGCTGAAAAGTCCACCCCTAAGCTTATACACGGGACAATACGGTAGGGGCTGTGGTGGGGGCTGTGTCCGGGGCTGGGGAGGCTAGAGGAGGTGGGGGGAGGCTGCTGTATGAGCGCCCGTCACGTGGGGCCGCTCATTATATATGCACTGCTTCTCCCTGTCAATCAGCGGCAGGTGGAAGCAGTGCATATCTGCATATATGGCCCCCAAATGCTGGCACTCGCCCCCCTCCGTTGTAAGGCCCCCCCCTGCTGCTTAACTTACCATCCCTGGTCTTCTGCACCGAGCCGGTCCTCCGTGCTCCCGTCCTCGGCAGCATCCGGGGTCATGTGACCAGCCGGTCGCATGACGTCATCGTTAATGTGACGGCCGGGGACCCCGGATGCAGCCGAGGACGGGAGCACGGAGGACCGGCGCGGTGCAGAAGACCAGGGATGGTAAGTTAAGCAGCAGGGGGGGCCTTACAATGGAGGGGGACGAGTGCCAGCATTTGGGGGCCATATATGACACACTGCTGGGGCCTGTATACCACTGGGGCCTGTATACCACTGCTGTATATCACTGGGGCTGCTGTATATACTGCTGGGCCTGTATACCACTGGGGCCTGTATACCACTGCTGTATACCACTGGGGCTGCTGTATATACTGCTGGGGCCTGTATACCACTGGGGCTGCTGTATATACTGCTGGGGCCTATATACCTCTGCTGTATACCACTGGGGCTGCTGTATATACTGCTGGGGCCTGTATATACCACTGGGGAGGCTGCTGTAAACTACCACTGGGGAGGCTGATGTATGCTACCATTGGGAAGGCCTGTATACCACTGGGGGGCCTGTATACCACACTGCTGGGGATGTATACCTGTGCTGGGGTGCACCCTCAGCTTATACACGAGTCAATAGGTTTTCCCAGGTTTTGGGGGCAAAAGTAGGGTAGTCGGCTTATACTCGGGTCGGCTTATACACGCGTATATACGGTATTTAGTTTGTTGCTATGAAGCAACTTAAGAGCAAACTCCAACAATTTTAAGGTGCCGTAATGGAAATTTCCACAAATGCCATTATTTAATATATATGCCTGCTATACATTAATGAGACAATTAATCGAATGCATTAAAATAGCATGGGTAATGGAAACCACAATAACTTGCTTGTAAATGATTATAAGGCTATTTATTGGGTTCAACAATAAATTGAAAGAAATCTCATGATGGCATATGTTAAATTCATTTGAAATGCATTAATGGTTACACAGCCTATCAGGTGCCACAGTTGCTCTAATAAGGGCATACATACGTTTAACCAAAACCGCAGGATTTCATGAACATCATAAACTCCCGTACAGTATTCTATTGTCTGGAGAATTAGAGCCTAAATGACTTGCTCACTTTCAATATGGTGTTAGTGATGCAGAACATGTAAAAGTAATGAAGGTAGATTAATGATACCTAATTTACTGGTAGTGAATATATTCTACAGTTTCTATAGTGATATCAGACAGACTAGAAACCACTTAAATATCATGTGTTCATATTAGGAAAGAATAACAGAATGAAAAAAGTATATTTTAAAATGCAAACTAGTTACCAATGATAAAAGGACGGTTTTACAATGTCCGTGCTGACTATGAGAAGACACAAGAAAACTTTAAAGAACCTTTATTCTGCCGACGGGTTTCGTAGTATGCAAGCCGCTTCCTTAGGGCTATTAGGTTACAGCTTACTTGGTGACATTAGCTTTATACATACAACATATGACATCACAGATAAAAAAACAGTAACGCAAGTTCCAGTAGCAACGCCTTTTTTTTCTTTAACCAACACATATTTGTCAGTCATAAAGATTAAAATACACTCTAAACACTCTAAAAAACTATGTATAGCATCTAAAACTTCATCTGTAATATACAAGATTAAATATAGTTGATGGATTTATCAGGTATCAAACCCACTACAAAACACATCAGATTATTCTAAAGCCAATCTTGTATTACCATTAGACCAATAGTCATGACAGGGCTTACGCTGAGAAATTTGAGACTACTCAGCTTGAAGCCCCTCTTTTGCTCCCATTTATTCTCCAGGATCCCTCCCCACAAGTGTTGCTGTGGAAATTGTTCAGATCAAAGTGAAAGAGAAAATATTACCCATAATTTAGTTCAAAAACAGGGGTCTGTATCCTCCCTATTTTCAAACCTAGCAAAGCATCAAAAAAATGTCAAAACATTACATATTAACCTATTTACCCGCAGACCTCTGACAGAGGACTTAGTCTTCAGTGGGAACCACTAGAGTAATCCCAGCTGAAAAGGAGCTCTTGACATAGATTTTTCAAAATAAATTACCGCTTTCCATCACAGGACAGAAATCCTCCCACTATTATGTGATTTGATCTCAGATTGAGCTGACTGAATGTCTCTGATACGGAACCCCATACAGGGACAGCCGGCAATTGGGTTTTACACTGAGGCTTTCTACCATCCAGGAGAGGGGACTCAAGGTTTGTGAAGACGGAGGTGCCAGAGGATCCGAGGGGCTGGAATATTGCACCAGACCCACAGCCATCACCAGAGCCAAAGTACCTCACTCATGACAGGGACGATACAGCCAGATTGTCAAACAGACATGCCACTTATTCCAAGGAAGAATCTCACCTAGAATAAGTCCACTATTTAATTTAGACCTTTCAGATTTACTGTGTCTAATTTGTAAATCCAATATATCTCCCATTTATTGAGACTCTGTATTCTATTGAAACTGTCTGCAGGTACATGGTTGATGGGGTGACACGGAGAGGAACACTTCTTCCATGTCTCTCAAAACAATGCCTGGATAATCCATTTTTCCACATTCAATAAGTTTAATAACCCTTTAGGTGCTTCACAGGGATTAAAGCAACACAAAATTAAAAAATCTATATTTTACTTGTCACCAACAAAAATGTTACATTAACCCCAAATTTTCACATGGGTAACAGGAGAAAATGGACCATATACGATAGCTTGCTGTGCAATTTATCCTTAGTATGCCGATACCCCAAATGCGGTGGAAAACTACACTGCATGGCTTGGAGGGGAAGGAGTACTATTTGAGTAGAAACCTCCACAGAGTGACCCCATTTTGGAAACCACACCCCTCAAAGAATTTATCTAGCGGTGTGATGAGCACTTTGAACCTGCAGGTGCTTCACAGAATTCTAGAACGCTGAGCTGTGAAAATGGGGAAAAAAAATGGCACACACATGTTGCCTTTGCTCCAAATTTTTTCAATTTCACAAAGGTAACAGGAGAAATTGCCTTGTGTGATTTATTGTGCAACTTTTCCTGAGAATGCGTGTACCCACAAGTGATGCAAAACTACTGTTTGGGCTTATGGCACAGCTCGATAGGGAAGGAGCGCCATATTATAGTGCAGATTTTGCTGTTGAGGTTCGTAGGTGCTATATCACATCAGTAGAGCCCCTGAATTGCCAGAACAGCATAATCTCCCCCAAAAAGTGACCCCATTTTGCAAACTACACCCCTCATTGAATTCATATAAAGGTGCAGTGATCATATTGATGACACAGTTGTGTCCCAGAATTTTATACCATTGTGCGGTGAAGAAAAATGAATTACATTTTTACCACAAAAATGTAGTTTTAGCTGCATAGTTTAAATCTTTACACAGAACAATTGGCAAAAATGTCAACTTAAATCTGTCTCACGTTATCTGCTCAAAATGGCAAAGCCAGATGTGTGTCTGTACAGTGCTTTTTAGCCACATGGCAAGAATCGGAAGGGAAAGTGTAATGAGTTGACTGCTCTGCAGTCTGTTTATGTAAAATGTATTTAAAATTTAGTTAGTTTCCTTTGAGACATTAACGTTAAATATTCATTTTTCCGTTGCTGTTGTTGCTGTTGCCTTAATCAGTATATGTGATTGATGGCCTCTTCCCCACCCTTTAAATAATCACCTGACAAATCACCTGATGTCATTGATAGAGTTCATTCTATGCAAGATCATCCTGATCCCGAAATGAAATTTGAGACCCTGCAGATTATTTATTATGCGAATCTGAAACTTGCGACTAATTGACTTTTCCTCATTTGAAGGGTTCTTTCTATGAGTGTTACTTTTTTTTTTTATTTACTTTTTGCAACACACTGATTGTTACCCTTGTACTGTTCAGTTCAATATGACACGATAAATTTTACACTGTTCATCAGGTCACCAATTATTTCTGCCTGCAAAATGTTTTTGTTTTCCTGGGTACTTCATCTCATTATTCAAAAGGGTGGAGGTTTCACTGTTCTAATCAGTGAGCAAGTACTCATCCAGTCATTTCTCAATATCAACAAAGACATGCCAATGCAAAACTAATCGTTGGCCAATGATAATATTGTACAACATTCTGGATGTTGTGACATACAACACATTTGTTTTATGAAGAGAAATCAATCCCAATTGGAACCGAAATAAGCTGCATAAAAGAGGAATTTGTATTGAAGAATTAGGAAAATCCCTAGTTAGGCCATATATCGAAGCCAGAAAAGTAAACCCCAGATGTGAAGGAGCAGCAGTCATTGTGAAGAGTGTCCAGCAGCATGCTCAAGAAAGAGACTCCACAGCCTCCACCAGGACAGCTACCAGCCAAAAAAGGAAGAGATATAGCTTTTGTCCATCTTCTTGTGACAATAAAACAAATCTGCAATTTTGTTTTGTAGATACCGGAACGTCCTCCGCGCTGACCACAGGAGACTGATATGATTTAACACTTTATTCACACACAGACAAACACCTGGATTTGCCGACGCATTTCATAGCCAATAGGCCACTTCATCAGGGAGGCCCTGATGAAGTGTCCAATTGGCTACGAAACGCGTTGATGAATCCTGTTGTTTGTGTGTGAATAAAGTGTTAAATCGGATCAGTCTCCTGTGGTCAGCGCGGAGGACGTTCCGGTATCTACAAAACCAAATTGCAATTTCACACCTCAGGATCTGCAGTGACCAGGTTATCATAGTTGGTTGTGACTTTTCACAATCCGTAAAGGTGAGTGGACCCCTGCGGCAATCTCCCTTGGTGTCACTCATTTATCGCTTTATTGTGCACTCCTCCTCCTTTGTAATAAAACAAATCTGACATGTGCTGGGTGTGCAAAATATCTATGTAAATGACATGTGTTTTGTTATTGTGTTCAAAGTAAAAAAGCATTAACCTGTTCACCCTTTTTAGAAATAAAAAAAGAAAAATTGAAGTTTTCATTATTTTTCATTTATTGTTTTATAAACTATGTGAACACAAAGTTATGTTTAGTTAGATTGCATGTTACAGTAATAGCAATCTAAAGCATGTTTATTTGTGTGCAGAATGCTATAATAAAGCGAACATAATTGTAAACAGCCCGTGTAACCTTTTTCTGAAAAAAACAAATAGACATTAAGTGTTAATTTCATTTTTCTTTTGTTCATGATCAACCATGTTCACGTACAGTTTAATAATGAAATAGATATTCAAATAAAACACAGTAGCTAAAATCAACATTTTTATAGGTATGGTCATATTGACTGAAACAGTACAAGTAAGTATGAGCGAGTATACTCATTATTGTTTGCTACTCGCAGAATAGTACGGTTAATTCGGGATACTCGGTACTCGTGACTTTTACTTCTGTTACTCAGCGAGTAGAATGTATGTCAATGGGATATGTGAGTAATATGCTGCTGGACCCAAAAAAGTGGCCTTGGAGCTGAGGAAAAGGCTGAAATGGGTGCATGATTGTTTAAAAGGCGGCAGTAAAAAGCTGCAGGCTTTTAAACAATCACTCAACTGATGCATGCTCCCCCGCCGCAACCCAGCCTGATTCTAACTTGTTCCACTCTGTTCCTCTTCCCCCAACTCTGTGCCCGCCCCCACACCTGGAAGTGAGCTGCCGGCTATTTCAAATGAACAGCTGATACATCAGCTGAACATTTGAAATAGGCGGCAGGAAAGCCGGCGGTGAAAAGACTTCACCGCCAGCCTTCCCGTCTGCTATTTCAGATGATCAGCTAATTAGCATCAGCTGATCATTTGAAATAGCAGGTGGGAAAGCCAGCGGTGAAGTCTTTTTACCCCCGGCTTTCTCGTTCGCTATTTCAAATGTTTTACTGACCTGTTTTAATGCCGGCTTCAGCTAATTCAGGTCCTTGAGCCTGATATTGCCGTATGGCAAAAGATCAGATGATATTGGATCTGAATTGGACGTCGTGGAACCCTTGAGCCTGGACTACGATCTTCTGAGAGCAGAAGTCCTGGGGCGACGACTGTTTTTTGCTATTTTTAGTGCAGTGAGAGCCTGTGAAAGATAACCCTTCCCGCCCTGAGAATACTAGACCCCAGCTGTTGGCTCTTACTTGGCTGATGATTTAAAATGGGGGGGGGCACCATTTTTTTTAAAATTACTGTATAATTTAAAATAATTTGAAAAAATACCTTGGGCTCACCTCTGTTTTGGATTATTGGCCAAGGTTAAGCCACCAGCTGTTGCTGCAGGCTGCAGCTATCTGCTGTACCCTATCTGGCAATAAAAAATAGGGGGCACCCCACACACTTCTTTATTGTTTATTCACATTTTAGCTAAATGCAATGCTAAAATATCCTTTTGTGCAAAATAGAAGGCACTAAACGGTGCAAGCTTACAAAATATAAGGGGTGGGTAATTATATAGCTGATTGACAGGTATATATCTCTAAATGAATCTATTTTTTCCATCTATTTAAAAATTTCTCTCTGCTTTGAACCTATCTATATATCTATCTATCTACTAACATATTATTTTTCGGACTATAAGACACACTGCAGCATATGCAGAATCTTGGACAAAGTGCTTCAGTGTCCGCGCTGCTGCTCCGAGACCAAAGAAACACAGGCAAGGGAATGTCTGGATCAGATACAGCCCTTATTTTCCAACACGTTTCGGAGCCTCCTCCCGAGCTCCTTTCTCGGGGAACATTTGGATGTTCCCTGAGGAAGGAGCTCGGGTGGAGGCTCCGAAACGCATCGGAAAATGAAGGCTTTATCTGATCCAGACATTCCCTTGTCTGTGTTTCTTTGGTCTCGGAGCAGCAGCGCGGACACTGAAGCACTTTGTCCAAGATTCTGCATTACAACCACGGTCACCGTTGGGAGTGCGGTCCCTGCAGCAGCTGCTTGTACGCTATTCTACCAGTTGTAGGTTTCACAACTGACAAAGGTGAGCAATTCCACATCGATAAGTGAAAGTGTGTTATTGAGATAACACCCTATTTGCGCATTATTTCTTTCACACACTGCAGCATATGACACACCCAGATTTTAGAGTAGGATAATAGGGAAAAAAATAAGCAAAGAATGTGGTTATGATCTTATGGGGGATCTGCTGCTGATTCTTATGGGGGTAATCTCCCCATCTTTTGCCACTTCCAGGTAATGTCTAACATTCTGGATAGGGCCCCTCATTCCTTCCTGGTATATAATCCCCATCCTATGCATATTAAATGATCCCAATGAGTGGGGCCATTTGACCTCATACAACCTCTGCAGCCAGTGCCAGCCTCCTCCCAGCCTGTTTTTATAAGATGCACATCCCCTTCTTTTCCCCAAATTTTGAGGAAAAATAGTGTGTCTTAAAGTCTGAAAAATTTGGAACATATTTATCCATTAATCCATTCAGCTATCCATTTGAACAGCTGAAAACTCAAAAAACCTTTGAAATCTTTAAAGATTTTAAAATCTTGAAAAAATGTGCAGGCTGCAGCCGCCACAGCAGTTGCAACCCATTAGATGTTCCACTTCTGGCACTTCGTCCTGGCTGTTTCACTAACCTCGTTCATTGGCAAACAGGATAATTGTACTTAAGGTTGATGCCAGCTGGGTAATGTCATCTGACAGCAAGAGGTTAGTAATGTAGAGGCATGAATCACATACCCAAGTCAGTCAGCAGGGACACAAATAACCACACCAATAAATATGTTATTGAAAAATTAACATCAATACATTCGTCTTTCAACTTTTTTTTAATTAAAATCCATTTTTTTAAGTGTTCCATTCTATCCAAACCCCCAAAAATTATGTACAAAATAATAAGAAAAAAAAATGAAACCCAAATAAATGCTGAGGTAGTCATAACATGACAGGCAAGGTCTGTGAGGTTGTGAGTTTGTCTCAGGTTGCACAGTGAGTATAATGCAGCAGGGAATCTTTCTATGTGACCTGAGATAACCTCAGTGGCATCAGAACGCTTATTACATGCTGTATAGTAGGAGAGATGATATCCTGTGAGATGTAGTGAATATATCTCATCGGTATAACAAAAGCGCATGTGTGAGAAGCGGTGATGTCAGGGAGTGCTGTGCATTTCAAACATGTGGGATAACTTCTGTGGGACCCCTCGAGTCTGAAGTGTAGTAATGTTTGGGATGGCACCGCCTGTCACACTGTCACCAGTGCCTGCGTACCTGCTCTCACATAAGGGATGTTTTCTGTGAATATGATCCCCCATATGATTGGCTACCTTCACAGAGACAACAAGGGAAGGGGTTGGTCAACTGCAGTCCTCAAGGTCTGCAAACACTGCAAGTTTTCAGGACAGGACTTCCTCAGGATAAATGTCATCACCTGCAGAGGTGATGATTCCAGTGCCTTGTGCAATGCTAATGAAGTTCTGAAAACATGCACTGTTTGCAGCCTTTGAGGGATGCAGCTGCTCAGCCCTGATCTACAGGAATGTGTGTAGCATCTTGCATTTCCAAAGCCCAGACCTTAAGGCTTGATTACTAGTATCTGTAGGGCAGTATCAAATCATCCCTTAGTTTGCAGAGACAGTCCAGCACACATAGAGTGAAGTAAAAAAAAGCTGTACTGTAGAAACTTTTAAAAAACGCAGAGTCTATAATAAGTTTAAAAGACACACATATGTAAAAATACACAGTATATAAGCGAGTCCATCAAGATATTGGGTCAAAGTGCATTAAGGGCTTTGAGGTGTAACCCAAAGGCTGCAGTCCCACTAATCCAGCAGGGAGAAATGTAAAAAAACTCTCTAGAATCTTTGTTATCGCTGCCCAGGATGGACATGGCCATTCCACAATGTAGTCTGCTGACAGATGGTCTCAGTGGGTCACAGGGGCTAGTCCTACAGGGATATTCTCCCCACCATTTGCACCCAGTACAGAGGAATTAGGGGATGGCCACCCCTTCTAGGAAACATACGAGGAACTTAACCAACTCTCTCCACGTCGGCCTACTGCTGCCAGTTTTGGAATTTATCCACAGTGGTGACCCGACTTATGCCTACCACAAACCACTCATTGCGGCCCTTCACCTTGATGAAGGTGACCACCTCCCCAACACACATGGTGTGGAGTCGTGAAAGCAGATGGTCACTCAGCAGGGTGTGCTGGTTTACGTAGCACCTGTCACCAGTACCATATTCGGCTAGGAATCCAAACACCATCTTCTAGAAGAATGTTGCCACCCGGCCCTGGGTGCTTTGCACATCAAATGCATTATCCTTAGGCCTCAGCAACCACTCTCAGTCAATAAAATCCATAAGCCTAGTATCTTCAAGAAACGAGATGGGCTGGGGTGGTTCATGTCTATTAGGATTCTTGTTGGGAGGCACAAGCCAGCCTTAGATGTGAAAAGGCCCTTTCTTGTAAACCTCCATTAAATTCTACAGATAGTAAGAAAATGGTAGACCGTATGGCTGTGAACAACACCCAACCATAGGTTAGGATGTTCTAAGCCACCTGGTCTTTCAGTGTCAGTGTTTTGGACCCAAACTTTAAGGAAAGTTTCATGGCTATTTAAAAAGGTCAATCTTTTTTTCCCGAACAAAACATTTTGAACCCAAACTTTAAGGAAAGCTTTAGGTCTATTTTAAAATTTCAATCCTTTTTCCCTGAAGAAAGTCGTAATTAGAGATGAGCCACCACCCTGCCGTTCGTGTTCGATTCGATTCGCCGAATCGACGGGGTGTTTCGACGAATGTTCGTCGAATGCTCGACGAACACTGTCGAACATCCCGGAACACGAAAAAAACAGGATTGTGGGGCTGTTTCACTTCCACAATGTATATACATACATTGTGGAAGTGAAATAAAGTCAAATAAAGTGTTAAAAATAAAAAAATAATGTATGCTCACCTGTCCGCGGTCCACATGACCGGAGTTCCGCGAGAACATGATGTCATCACAGGTCCTATAAGCACAGGACCTTGCCGGAAAGCTTAAAATACACATTTTTATGTTTCAGACACTTTCTTTAAGTAAAAGAAAGTGTCCGAAACATAAAAATGTCTGTTTTTAAGCTTTCCGGCAAGGTCCTGTGCTTATAGGACCTGTGGTGACGTCATGTTCTCGCGGAACTCCGGTCATGTGACCGGAGTTCCCGCGAGAACTGACGTCACCACAGGTCCTGTAAGACACAGGACCATACCGGAGGCTTCGGTGGACCGCGGACAGGTGAGCATACATTATTTTTTTATTTTTAACACTTTATTTGAGTTCGTTAATGTTTATTTTGGCTGAAAATGCGGCAGATGCGGTTTTCTGACCGCATCTGCCGCATTTTCGAACCAAAATCGAACATGTTCTAGATTCGCCGAATTTGAACCAAATTGTTCGAATTCGGCAAATGACTCGAATAGCGCCAAAATCAACTCGAATTTGAGATTGGCGAACTATTCGAGTCGAACATCACTCATCTCTAGTCGTAATTGCTGATTTTTTAGTACATTTCTCGAGTTTCCGATCACGAACCGAATCTGCAATATTCAAGCTGAATTTTAAATTGGCAAACATGTCCAAGGAAAGTTCCATTGAACTACTTATTATGACAATTAAAGGTTTTTCACTTTTTGCCATTTATTCAAATAATTCTCAACCAATCATCAAATTTTTGGAGGAATTTTGAGAAACTGGTGCATTTGAGTTTCGTAACATTTGCTCATCTTTACTTACTAGTAATAGCTGTGAAATTGTGAGTTTGTACCAAATCACTTTATCATGTTTAGTGGATAATATAGGTTAGGCTAGGGTCATTTGGATTTGGATGCGGGAACTGCAATTACCTTCAGACACATTTTTGTGTCCAAATCTTTTCTTTAAACCGCAATGCGGTATTCGGATTGCTCTGGATGTGTAATCCGGAGCAATCCGGTTACCGCCTGCTTTGTTCATCCCTGCATCCCTGAGCCACAATTGTTGACTTACTACAATTCATTCTATTAAAACCCACCGACTCCTGCATGAGGACCAGTAGCCCATGCAATTTGCATAATCATTTTACAGTACAGCATCCTCAATGAGGAGCTGTCTGTGTTGTTTAGCAATTATGCAATGCAAAAAACGCAGTGTCAAAAGTGCACTAAAAAAACACTATGTGTTTCTGAAACTGCCTGAAAAAACGCTGCAAGCAGTGTTTTTGGGTGCAGGAAAAAAATGCATAGCATTTTTTTAACATGGGGCCCTATGGGAAACGCATCTGTTACCGCATGGTACATATAGGTAGCATGCTTAACGCATAGTGTTTTTGGGATGCAAACCTAACATTTTCCAAAAACAGAATCAGGTTTTGGAAAGGCAGAAAAACGAACTGCCATGTGTGACCCTAGCCATATACAAAGTATAGCAACATACAGCTTTTTCTTATACCTTATGCACCCCAAAAAGAGCACATTTTGTTTTCCCTTACCTGCTGTACAAATATAATTATGTGAAATAGTCTGGTGTGTATTGTTGAGGCAGCTGAATTTTTAATAATTGCTATGAAGGCATTCATGCACTGCTCACGCATGGTTATCAAACCATGTAATGCACTGGCCTAATGGCTATGAAAAAGGTATAAAAGAATAATAACTCTGTGTGGACTATGAATTGAAGGTTTCTTTCTATAATTTTATTTTACCACATTTAATACAATGGTTTACATTTTGCATCTAACTTATTCAAATGAAACTCCGTAATATACTAGTTTTCCAAAACTTCCTACTGTGCGTTTTAGCAAATTTGTTTCAATGTGACAATTTTAGCTTTCAATATATACTACGGTATTTATTTAATTGTTACACTTTTAGAGTCAACAAAACAATAGCAGTGTTCTGGTTAATAAAGTATTGTCAAAGTAAATGTGAATCTAATCTTGCCTTCATGAAAAATAGAAATATTTCCCAACATTTCAATTGTAATGGGTATTAATTTGTCATGTAAACACAGCACAGCAGTGCCTTCTGAGATATTCAAGTGAAGCATAATATATGGTATTTCATTCAACTATGTGCTACATCAGGGAATACTTATTCAGTTTAGCAGCCCTTCTCAGGAAAATACAAGACCAATGAAGTAGTAGATTATAAAGAGTCACATCTATGGGACACATATTTGGATTGGTCCAGTACTCACATACCCTTGGTTGTCTAGTTCTCCTGATCTTGTTTATAAAGTTACAACAGATTTACAACAACTTTCATCATATGCTAGCATTGTGCAGGCCATACTTCATGCTGTTGTGCCACATATGGTGTTGAAAATTTGGCATTAGGCACTAAGCTTTATAATGTTACCACCCTGGAGGAGTTTTAAATATCTATTTATCAGAATTAGACTACAGTAGACTTAATATTTAGCACTCTTCCTTTGCAGTACTTGTGTTCTGGATTCAAATCCCACCAAGAACTACCATCTGCAATAAGTTTGAATTTTCTCTCTGTATTTGCATGAGTTTCCTCCAGGTACTCTACTTATCTCCCACAAAGACATACTGGTAGAGAATTCTGATTACGGGTCTCCCTTTGGACAGTGATAATAGTGTCTATATAATTTCATATTGAAGTCCACTCACATATGCCCCGACTATTTCTAATAAACTAAAACGTTTTGTCTGTTTAATCATATAAAAAAATTAATGTAATATCATCCAGTCACACAGATGGGTGAGTTAGTAGATGGATAAAGTTACAGTAATGGCCAAAAGTGTTCACGCCCTTCAAATAATTCCAGAAAATGAAGTATTTTTTCCAAGAAAACTACTGCATTTATGTGTTTTGTCATACACATTTTTATTTCCTTTATGTTTGCTAGAACAACACAAAAAAAGAGGAAAAAAGGCAAATTGGACATATTTTCATGAAAAACTCCACAAACAGGCCAGAAAACATTATCGGCACCTTTCCAAAATTGTGAGTAAACACAAGCATGTTTCAAGCATGTGATGTTTGTTCAGACTCCCCTGTGGCAAGTAACAGGTGTTAGCCATATAAAAATCACACCTGAAACGAGATAAAAAGGGGAGAAGTTGACTTAAAGAGGTCCTGTCACCCCCCTGGTGCTTTCCAAACCGAAAGCACCACTGAATTCAGCTTGTCTGCTGCATTCTAGGGAAGGGATGTCCCATGTTCCTACCCTCCTTCCCCCGTAACCTGCAAGAAAACACTTTATAAAGTTTACAGATAAGAAGTCCAGGGGGACCTACAGATTATGCAGTCCCCGCTGCTCACGGTGGTCCTCCCGCCCCCTGCCTCTCTGTGCCACCCCCTGCCTCTCTGTGCACCCCTTGTGTGTTGTGTATCCCCTCCTCGCCTGCACCTCATCATCTCAGCGCAGTGTCTTCTCTCCTCACCTGCACTTCGTTGTCTCAACTCTCGCAGGCGCAGAGCGAGGAATTGTTAGGAGCAGCTCTAGAGGGATCATTTCCCTGGATTAACACAAAGGACCTGCGGTCCCCATAGCAACTGCCTGCATTGCTGAAGGACCTGTGGTGACGCAAGTCTGGGATGAGTGATCACGTGACCCAGACGGCTGGAAATACCATGCAGGAGAAGCTCAGTGGCAAACCGTGGAGGATAACAGAGAGCCCAGCCTTACTCCGGGGTTGTGCAGAGGTGCATAACTTGCAAAGGTTGAGCGGCCACTTAACTGCTATCACAATTTCCTTGCAGATTCAACACAGGGAGCGCTCTCTATTTTTTATCAGGTGAGGAGAGAAGACAAATAAAGACATGAGGCAGGACAGAGAGGCAGGGGGTGGCACAGAAAGGCAGGGGGTGAGAAGACCACTGTGAGCAGCGAGGACTGCATGATCTGGAGGTCCCTTGAAACTTCTTATTTGTAAACTTTATAAAGTATTTTTTACAGGTTACAAGACGGGGTAGAAACAGAGAGTCCCCTTCCCTGAATGCAGCAGACACGCTGCATTCAGTGGTGTTTTCAGTTTGGAAAGCACCAGGAGGGTGAAAGGTCCTCTTTAACCTTTGTATTATGTGTCTCTGTGTGCCACACTAAGCATAGTGAAAAGAAAGAGGAGAAGAGAAGTCTCTGAGGACTTGAGAACCAAAAATGTTTCAAATTTTTTGAAGAATAGCAACAATGTCAAGGTTAGAAGTCCATCTCCAGAGATCATGATGTTCTTTTCTCCATGCTGTGCAACATAATCAAGAAATTTACACATGAAACATACTTGTGCTCACATGACTGTCCCCTCTTGACACTGACATGGAAGAATACTAAAAGTATGCAGTGCATATACTAATTTTAAATTAAGTACTGAAGCACGCCCAAATTTAACAGGATGTAATATGCTGTCAGTATTCAGCTCTGCTTGCTGGTTTAAGCAGTAATCAAAGGATCACTTCACTTATGTGCAATTTTAATGCTAAGGGTCATGTGACAACAAGCTTTTAATTCAGACTCTCAGTTTTTCACTTAACATTGAGAGAATTAGGAAGAGGTGCTTGTCAGCATGTTACTGTAAATGTGCAAATTGTATATGAATAATTGGTTGCATGACTACCATTCAAACTGCTCGGGAGGGGACAGCCATACTGAATATTTGCTCTGGATGACAGAAAACTTGGATACACCTCTGCCTGGTTGTACAATCAAATTTTTTGTTAATCAATTACCCATCAAGAATGTTTGAATGATAGGACAAATTAAGACTAAATATGCTGATATTTAGGATATTTTCAGTCTCACCCAATAGATTTAACTAAATCTAGTAAATGATTTCTGAGAAGAGACTGGAGAATCAATTTCTAGAACTCCATTTAATTGGTCCAAGAAGTAATTTGTAACATCTGGATGTGACCCTTGAAAACCTACGGCATGGTAGCTGAGTGGTTAGCACTGTAGTTTTGCAGTGCTGGGGTTCTAGGTTCAAATCCCACCAAGAACAAGGCAAGGACTTTGTATGTTCTCCCTGTGTTTGTATGGATTTCCTTTGGGTGCTATGGTTTCGTCCTATACTCCAAGGTCATAGTGATAGGGAATGTAGGTTGTGAACTTCAATGTAATGATTAGGTCTGTAAAGCGCTGTGAAAATTAATGGTGCTATATTTGGATTTAGATTGGGACCCCTGATGGGAAGTGTTGGTGATGTATGCAAAGACCTGTGGAATCAATAGTACTATATAAGTAAATAATTATTATTAATATTACCTCCCAGCATTCTTATTTTTGCTTAGCAGTATGGTTATAACACCATGATCATAACATGACACGCACACAATGTCATGCCAGTAAGACTAATTCAAGGAAGAGAAAGGATTTCCAAGAAATAAGGCGATTTGCAAGTCTTCTTTACAGCAGTCACAAATTACTGACCTGACTGATGCATCAGAGTTTGGCAAATCAATTCTCCCATCACTATCTCTGAATACAATACATTATTACCTATTGCATTAAAAAAGCAAGGTAATAATTAAAGGGACACTAAAATGCTTGCAATTATTTTGTAATGTTTATCTAGAAGGGAATGTCAAATAGAAGAGGGTAAATTCTAGCAGAAATGTTGACTGAGGTCAGTTAAACATTTTTCATCATCAGTTTAAAAAAAATAATATTTGTGTTAATATTGGAGATACAAGAAATGAAGAGAATAGATATAAACAACTAAAGAACAGTGTTGGTACAGGAAAAAATGTTAAATGGTTTCAGCACACACAAAGTTAGGTAAGCTATGTATATAAAAATAATGGAATCGAAGCTACAGCTAAGATAAATATTTGGGAGAACGCTTAATTATGGAAGCAGGGGGAAATGGGATACAGATATTGGTCCACTGGGAAGTGTCATAGTAACATAGTAACATTTTTAAGGTTGAAGGAAGACTTTAAGTCCATCTAGTTCAACCCATAGCCTAACATCAAATGAAAGAAGATGATAAAAGAAGGGAATGCTTTATATTTAATAGGGTACACATTGAGACAATTATTTTATTCCGTGCTGTCTGTATTATACCCCAAAGAAAATTACAAAATGTAATTGTAATGAAAAAAGCCAAGGTATAGTATGCATGAACTGTGATAGATTTCAAGCTGAACACATTCATGTGTCATATCTATGAAGAGCTGTAAATTCACATGAGAAATAATTGAAGTATTTAAATACTAGAAAGGAGACTAAAAATATTTTGAGGGATAAACCCCCTATTTGGTAATTCAGGGATGTTGACTGGATAAAGTCTTTATAAAAGAAAGGATAACTGACCCCATTTTTTGAGCCCATAGCTTCTTTGTGAAGGTCAAATGATATGATCAGCCAAGATGTTAACTCATTGGATCACGCTGTCAAACCATGACAGCGTGATCTAACATGCACAAGCACGGAACTCCATTCTTCGCTCCATAAAGGTGACCACATGACGTGATATGGAGCACCGATGGGTTGCGATGACAGCAAGTGATCAGATGATGATGACCACTGTCATTACTCACTTGTGTTGTGCAAAGCCTTTCAGCAGCACTGCCTTGTAGAGCACAACTGATCAGATAGTGGAATTGTCAAGTCCCTAAGGGTGACTGGTAAAAACAAATAAAAAGCTTGCAGCAGTGCTGAGAGCCTGGCCGCGTCATGAAAGGGGCGGGGGTAAAATCATGCCGGTAGCCCCACCCCTTTCATGACGTGGCCAGGCTCTCAGAACTGCTGCAAGCTGAGGGGGGGCGGCATAATTAATAAGCGGGCGGAGGGAGCAGCAGACAGGCCCGCCTTTGGACACTTACAGAAAGAGAACTCACACAGGACGTAAATATAACCTGTATTCTCTACTTTAATACATCGTTTTATTTAGCAAAAGGGATAGCTAGAAAAGATAAGAGGGGGTGCAGGGACAGGTATAAAGATACGGGGGATCAGTTTGTGGGGTCATACGCGCAGCTCTGAGGAGCCCGGCGCTTTTGTACAGTACAGATTATAGCAGGATAAGCCCACCTGAGTGGGTGTAAGGTCTCTAGGGGGACTATGCACTCCCTAGAGACATTAATCAAACATTTATTTATTAAATTAATAGCTTAACAGAACACAGAGCACTTTGCTTATCCCGGCGGCAGCCGGGATAAGCAAAGTATATGTGGGAACCGCATTGCTCAGGATTACACATCCTGAGCAATTCGGTTCCCGCATTGCGGATGCTAAAACCGCTCCGAAAACTGCAGCCTGCACGATTTTTACCGCAGGCTGCAGAGCCGGAGACGGAAACCGGATTGCTTGTGAAGCAATCCGGTTTTTAGCATTGGCTCCTATGAGGAGCATTTCTTGATCCAGTTTTGAGCTTTTTGAAAGCTCAAAACCGGATCAGGTTTAAAAAAAAACAAAAAACGTTGATGTGACCCTAGCCTAATTCATAAAGGGTTTTTTATTATTTATTAAATAATTATTAAAAAATTAAATACCTTTAAGTAAAAAAGAGCAGTTATGCCTTTTGCAGCTAATTCTTGCTTTTAATTGTTATTCCTAAAACAATTATTAATCTATAAGTAAGCATGTTCTCAGAAGGGGGCTACAGAGAAAGGTCTCAGAATGAGGGTCTAGAGGTCACTCCCGGTCAGCGGTATGTTTGGAATTGCTCATGAGCGTGAGAAATTCCGGGCCTGACGCTGACTGTCAATGACCATTGGAGTGTTGTTCTGCCAGAATGAGGTCACTGGCAAAACAGCTGTTAAATCAATTTGCAGTCCGCTATGTACTACGATTCATAGAGGCTTTAGACTCAAATTAGAGCTATAATATTTTCAATAAATCCCTCCTGCAAAAATGCAGAAATTCAAGGATTTGAGTAAAAAAAATATTAATGGTTTAAGGATATCCATATTGTTTAGGATTCTTGCATCACCAATTTCATATTTCACTGGATAAAATGTATATCATACCACTCTGTAAAACATTCAATATTTTTTTAAATATATCAAGAAAATCCTCAACCTTGTTTTTTCATTGTATTGTGATAGAGTTTTTCAAATAAAAAAGAATTATATAAAAACTCTTCCCGCATAAACTACAAAACAAACACTAATCAGCTTTGATGTTAGCTTTATGGAGCCCTAAAATTATCATTTTCAATATGTAAATTTTCCATTCAGTTCTAGTCCTTTTACCTTTGAGGATATATAACCTGTTAATCACCAGTTGTGGAGAGCTAGATTATTAGTCTATATAATGACTTTGCTTGACAGTTTACATTACTTATCTACAATTCTTATCGTTACTTATTTTAGCAAAACTTTAATTAAATGTGAAGAAACTGTTTATTTAGCATGAAAAATCTCTGTGTACTTGGTTTACTGGGCATGATGGGAGTTGAGAGACAGCAGGAGAGTTCTAGTTCTTGAAAGGAAAATCACATTAAAATTTTCAATCCAAATTTAGTTCTCGTAATAGTGACAAAAAGAAGGAAAAAACCACCCGTATAAAAAGTATGGCAGTAGAATAAGTGTTCCCTCATGTAAACACTCTGGCTGATACACTATTAATAATTTAGCTACAATTATTAGCAGTCCAGCTGAGAAGTGTGTGGGTGTATGCAAACTTATGCCAATAAAGCAATTCTAGTTAAGCATTTAGCAAAATAGCTTATCTAGTGTTTAAAAACAAAACCTAGTTCCAGGCAATTCAATAGGGCTAAGGCAATACTCATGACTATAGTAAAACATGCACTTTTGCTATGTAAAAACTGCAATCATTCAATTTTTAATTACATTAAAAAGACAATAAATAGGTTTCAACAACATTAAGTTCTTAAATTTCATATTTTATGGTTTATCAAAAAATAAAATTAAGAACTTAAGTAGAAAACAGCGGCACTCCTGAGGTGCACAGGACCTGCTGAAGCGTGCAGAGCACACAAAACGGTCACCGTCGCCCTCCGCCCTCCCTTCCCTGCACCCACCGATGTAAACTTTTTTAGAATACAGCTGTTCATGGAATAAAGGATCTTGGAGTGCCTCTGTTTTCTTCTTAAGTTCTTAATTGATCCCTGCATCTACAGCTGAGCAACTCAGATCCATGAATGCCTCAGCACACAAGGACTTCAATGCACCAAGGTCAGTGCCCGATTTCTCTTCTCGTATAAGTGTTTGATAACAAATAAAATTAGATACTGAGAAAGAAAATAAAACATAAAAATGATCTAGCATACATTTTTTTTACTCTTATTATTACCGTATATACTCGCGTATAAGCCGAGTTTTTCAGCCCAAAAATTGGGCTGAAAAGTTACCCCCTCGGCTTATACACGAGTCACTATATACTGTATAAAAATGTATACAGTATACAGTGCCCCGATCTATATACAGGCCCCCCCCCCCCACCGCAATCCTGTAAAGGAAGAGATTAGTATACTTATCCCTGCCGCTGTCCCGCTGCCGCTGTCCCGCCGCCGCTCCTCCATCTTCATCCAGCGTCTTCAGTCTTCTTCCGGGTTCCTCCGATGGTCGCAGGCAATGACGTCATTGCCGGCGCGACAGAGGAGGAAGCTGAAAGAAGACGGAAGACGCTGGATGAAGATGGAGGAGCGTGATGGCGGCGCGGCGGGACAGCGGAGGATAAGTATACTAATCTCTTCCTTTACAGGATTGCGGTGGGGGGGGCCTGTATATAGATGGGGGAGGGCTGCATATACCTCCTGGGCTGCATATGGGGCTGTATATACCTCTGGGGCTGCATATGGGCTGCATATACCTCCTGGGGCTGCATATGGGGCTGAATATACCTCCTGGGGCTGCATATGGGGCTGTATATACCTCTGAGGCTGCATATGGGGCTGCATATACCTCTGGGGCTGTATATACCTCTGGGCTGTATATACCTCTGGGGCTGCATATGGGGCTGCATATACTCTGGGCTGTTTATGGGGATGCATATACCTCCTGGGGCTGCATATGGGGCTGTATATACCTCTGGGCTGCTTATGGGGCTGCATATACCTCTGGGCTGTATATACCTCTGGGGCTGCATATGGGGCTGTATATACCTCTGGGGCTGTTTATGGGGCTGCATATACCTCCTGGGGCTGCATATGGGGCTGTATATACCTCTGGGCTGCATATGGGGCTGCATATACCTCTGGGGCTGCATATACCTCTGGGGCTGTATATACCTCTGGGGCTGCATATGGGGCTGCATATACCTTTGGGGCTGTATATACCTCTGGGGCTGCATATACCTTTGGGGCTGCATATGGGGCTGCATATACCTCTGGGGCTGTATATACCTCTGGGGCTGCATATACCTCTGGGGCTGCTGTATACTACCACTGGGGCTGCTGCTGTATATACCACTGGGGCTGCTGCTGTATACTACCACTGGGGAGGCTGCTGTATACCTCACTGCTGGGGGTTGTATACCTGTGCTGGAGTCCACCCTCGGCTTATACGTGAGTCAATATGTTTTCCCAGTTTTTGGGGGCAAAAGTAGGGGGGTCGGCTTATACATGGGTCGGCTTATACACGAGTATATACGGTACATTAATAGAACAGACTTAGCTTCTCTTAATTACCAATACAGATATGTTTTACAGCAGCTGCAGGGGTTAGAATAATCGGCACACTTTAGATCAGAGATGAGCAAACTTCAGATTTGCAAAATTATGCAAATGTTCCTGAGTAATTTGATTAACAGTGAAGCTATTTTGAGAAATTGAATGTCCCTTATTATGCTTTTGGGTCACCCTGGACCCCAAAGTTTGATAAATATAAAATACTTATACTAATTTCAGCACTCATGTCTCCACAGTTTGCAGCTTGCTGTCTAGTCATTAGAGCCATCTCTCCTTTCCCTGTGCAAGCCACATCTCCAATCCTGTTCACTGTAGACCAATAGTTCCCAAACTCCAGTCCTCGCGGCCTCCAACAGATCATGTTTTCAGGATTTCCTTAGTATTGCACAGGTGATGGTATCATGATCAAGGAATTACCTGTGCAATACTAAGGAAATCCTGAAAACATGATCTTTTCGGGGCCTTGAGGACTGGTGTTTGGGAACTACTGCTGTAGACCATAACTTCCATCCTCAACCAAGCCTGCAAGGTCACTGCACATCTAAGCAAGTACAAATAGGCCCTAAGGGCCAGAATGTGGACAGTGAGTAGCACTGATTACTGTCTGGTCTTCTTATTTTTGTTGTCTCATATTCAATTTGTTAACTCTTGGCCAAAATTCCAGCTGAAAAAATACTCTCAGAGGTCACTGCATGTCACATGTCCAAAAAGTCATGTTATGCTAAGTAAAGTGACCCCAAAGACCTGGTCTTGGTCAGATGACCTGGCCAAGTGTAAACAGCCTGAAAAATGAGGCTTGCAACAGGGGAAAGAAAAAGTGACTCTGTGGACTAGACAATGAGTAGCAACCAAAGGGCCAGAGAGATGAATGCAATGTTGATATTGAGTTTTCTTGTTTTTAAAGCTTTTGCCAGTCATCTGTAGCTCAGTAAAATGGTGTGTAAACTGAATATTTTAGGCTTGCTTATGACTTGTACAAAGTAAATTGGGCAAGGAGGTGAAGGAAGGGAGCCCTTTAATTACTTATGATGAATAAGTTGATCCTTGTTTGCCTCATATTGGTAATATTTTCCATTATAATCCTGATTGTGGTGATAATGAGATAACTGCTGAAAAGTAATCTCTATAAACCATTATATAGTACAAGATGCACTCTGACCTGAGGTAAAGCTGCAAGATTTCATTTTGTTTTAAATATAGTGTCAAGTATTGTTAAATATATTTAGTATTGGTATATAATATGATTAACATACAGTATATAATGTCTGATGACACCTTTTATTTAATAGATATGTTCATAATACTTGCATGTTCCATAGCATAACAGAACATAACACAGCACAATAAATAACTAGTAAAAAATGAAACTTAAAGGTATTTTAAAAGTATTTTCTCAATTCAAAACTTATTATAAGAATCAAATGTGTTGTGACTAAAAGTCCAAAACTTAGAAGCCCCCCTGATCGGCGAAACAAAGGAAAAGTATCATTCTAGTGAGCACTACAACACAATTAATGTGAACTCAAGCACAAGCTATAAACGCAGAAGCTTTGGGATTGCAGCTCACACATCTTTTCCAGAAAAATAGAGGATTTGTAGTTTGAAGTGAAACTTGAATTACTTGTTTTTTTTTCGGGTGGGTGGATTTGTCAAAGCTGAAGAATTCAAATGCCAAATGATCCATTCAGCTTTAAAGGGAACCTGTCACCCCTTTGGACATTTTAAACTGTTTCCACCATCTTACACATTATGTCAATGGGGTTCTAGTAACCCCTCTATTTGCCCAGAGGTGCCCCTCATAGCTGAGAAAACAACTTTCATTCTGTCCAGCACTGGTCTCCTAAAAGGTCTGGGGAGCTGCTATATAGTCCTGGTGGATTATGTCATCGCCACCCCCCCACCCTGCCTTTTTTACAACTGCGGCCCCCATCTGTGACCGGCACTTGAGTGACAGCCACACTCGCACGTGCGCAGTTAAGTGGGTGTCCATGCTCCATTGAACATAGAACCAATGTCTCGCGAGACTTCACAAATCTCGCAAGACATCGGCACTATTTTCAATGGAGCGCTAGTACAGCTATCACTAAAGCACTGGTCACAGATGTGGGCGGCAATATTAAAAAGTGCAGAGCTGGTTTTGCAGCCAGGAGGCGCCAAGGACATAATCCACCAGGACCATATAGCAGCCTCCTGGACCTTTGAGGAAGCCAGCGCTGGAAAGAATAAAAGTTATTTTCTCAGGTATGAGCGTCACGTTCAGGCACATAGATGGGTTACAAGAACCCCATTTATATTATGTGTAAGCTGGTGGGTACAGTATAAAATGCCAAAAGGGGTGACAGGTTCCCTTTAAAGCTGAATGGATCATTTGACATGTGAATTCTTTAGCTTTGACAAATCCACCCCCCAAAAAAAATATTAATTTAATTTAATATAAAAACTAAGGTTCCCTATGCGTATGCTGCTATAAGACAGTGGCCCCTGCTTTGGTGAATCAAATCTATTCATCTAGGTTATAATTCGTGATTCCGTTGGGATTACTAACTCATGATGATAAATATGGTTATTAAGAATTTAACTTATCAATAAATAAAATATATATATAAGACTGGCGTCACCGTATATGTAGGTGCTGGCAGAAAATAATTATACTTACAACAATAGATATAAATTTTAGCACAGGGCAGCTTTCTGCATTACACATTTGCACATTTCAGTTTGATCTTCTTTCTTTAGTGCCACTCATTAATTTATATTTTACATATATAGTAGTGTCGCGGCAGATATCTATTGTTGTAAGTATAATTATTTTCTGCCAGCACCTACATATACGGTGACGCCAGTCTTATATATATATATTTTACATATTGTCTTTTTGACTGAGCTCCCATTATGCATAATTTTTCCCCTTTCCTCTTTTCTTAGTCTGGTAACCACTCTTGGACTCCAGTGTGAGGTCCTAGCACACACCTGTTTTTAATTACATCCTTAGACATATAAGCCCACACAGATTTCACCAGTTCACCATCTCACTAGGGCATAGTGTCAGGACCTGGCAGTGGAGGCCCCTTGAAGTGGGTGCCAGGCTTGATCCTCAGTGGCCACTGATGAGACTAAGACCTCTGATTTAAATTTTAGCACAGGGCAGCTTTCTGCATTACACATTTGCACATTTCAGTTTGATCTTCTTTCTTTAGTGCCACTCATTAATTTATATTTTACATATATAGTAGTGTCGCGGCAGATATCTATTGTTGTAAGTATAATTATTTTCTGCCAGCACCTACATATACGGTGACGCCAGTCTTATGTATATATATTTTACATATTGTCTTTTTGACTGAGCTCCCATTATGCATAATTTTTCCCCTTTCCTCTTTTCTTAGTCTGGTAACCACTCTTGGACTCCAGTGTGAGGTCCTAGCACACACCTGTTTTTAATTACATCCTTAGACATATAAGCCCACACAGATTTCACCAGTTCACCATCTCACTAGGGCATAGTGTCAGGACCTGGCAGTGGAGGCCCCTTGAAGTGGGTGCCAGGCTTGATCCTCAGTGGCCACTGATGAGACTAAGACCTCTGATTTAAATTTTAGCACAGGGCAGCTTTCTGCATTACACATTTGCACATTTCATTTTGATCTTTTTTTTTTAGTGCCACTCATTAATTTATATTTTACATATATAGTAGTGTCGCGGCAGATATCTATTGTTGTAAGTATAATTATTTTCTGCCAGCACCTACATATACGGTGATGCCAGTCTTATATATATATTTTACATATTGTCTTTTTGACTGAGCTCCCATTATGCATAATTTTTCCACTTTCCTCTTTTCTTAGTCTGGTAACCACTCTTGGACTCCAGTGTGAGGTCCTAGCACACACCTGTTTTTAATTACATCCTTATACATATAAGCCCACACAGATTTTACCAGTTCACCATCTCACTAGGGCATAGTGTCAGGACCTGGCAGTGGAAGCCCCTTGAAGTGGGTGCTAGGCTTGATCCTCAGTGGCCACTGATGAGACTAAGACCTCTGATTTAAATTTTAGCACAGGGCAGCTTTCTGCATTACACATTTGCACATTTCAGTTTGATCTTCTTTCTTTAGTGCCACTCATTAATTTAACTTATCAATAAACATTTATTGTTGAGGCCTCAGGAGCTACATCTGTCACTATCGGAATGTTACTAGGGATGCTTTTTCCATGAGGTTCATCAACATTATGTATATCATATCTAGTCATTGGAGTGATATTTCCTTTATATGATAAATGTAAATTAATTTAAAATCTGAGAATTTATTTGAAAGATTAAATTTTTATATTTGTCTACCTTTCATTGGTCGATATTTAGATCTTTCTGGTGCCATTTAGTATTAGTTTGCCTACTGTGTAGAAAATTGTTAGATTCATTCAGACTCCACATTTGTGATCCTCAGATGTTTATAACTCCTACAATATCACTTCTCAGAGCTACTGTGAGAATTCAGCACCTTTATATATATATTACAATTGGAAACAATAGAAGCTTTCCATTCATGGCATAAAATTTCAATTAGCTGCTGAAAAGACGATCTATAGATGATCTCTTTCTATTTTGGAACATTTTATTATAATGAAGTATGAGTATGCTTGCTTATAAACTTGTAACACAGGTAACGTGGTTTGTTATTAGACTGGAACTAAGATTTAAAGAGAACCATCAGTGATCCCACATCTTTTCTATGTCAAAAGTATCATAGAGACTTTGGAACCATTGAATGTCTGCAATCTTTAATGAAAGGGAGAGAAACCTCCACTTATGCTCATTAAAGTATGTGCTATATCTGGGTCATCATTTTGGCATTAGTTCACATTGAAATAAAATGCCTTTTTTATATGAGCTTTTACAGGTGACGGGTCTCATAGTACTCAGTTTCTGACTTTAGCATATCTAATTATTTGGAGAAAGAGAAATATAATGTCAGTAGGCATTTTAGAACTGAAATCTTGCAGGTTAGTTCAACTTTCTTATTACTATTGTGAACAAACCATTAAATTTAGACTATTCTTAGCTTTACAAAATTTAAGCCTTTAACCCCTGACATCCATGGTTGATTTTCAATTTTACTTTTGCATTTTTTCCTCCTTACCATCCAAGAGCATAACATTTTTTATCTCTCATTTATCGCTCAGCAACCCATCAATGAAGCTTATTTTTTTCCTTTAATATTTTGGTGTGGACATTGTGACGAAATGGACCCCTTTAATATATAATGTAGGAGGATTTCTTATTTATCCAGACCATATTGCATTTTGGTTTGCAAACTTGTAATGGCCAAGGAGAATCTCCTACAGCATTTCATAGATTACTGTGGTTTTAGTTTAGCATGGTAATGTAATTATCTAACTTGTTTGTCAAAGAAGGCCAGAGAACTTAATTATGCTAATTGTCCATTGTATGTTACCCTGTGAAAGTTGACTTTATGTAAATTGCCCAGCCACTATTGTTTTAATGTTATGGTTTGCAGACTGAATGTCTCCTACTAACATTCCATTGTAAAGACTATACCAATCAGTATGTTGTTCTACCTTGCCAGGAGTACAATACTACTAAAAATATGTTAAATGAGGCTTGAGGTCCAGCCAATGAAAAGACAGTGTTATTGCACCAATTGTGACATCCCCAATATCCTGCATTGAGGGCTGAGGGTATATAAGGAGGACTGTTCACTTTGACCAGCAGATTGAAGATTGGATACAGGCAGCTAATCTAGGATCTTCGGGTCCGGTTAGCAAGCCATAACCCCAGGCATAGGCATTTTGGTGCCGACCAAGGGGACCAGAACACGGACTATAGTACCACAAGGACTTTAGCATCGGATTATCGGATTCGGCTGTGATAAAGACTGCATAAGGATAAGGAAGCAACCCAGGTTGGGACGATACAGTCACCTGGCTACAGACTTTGCTGTGCTATATTCTAATACCTGGTGAGCCAGCGGAAGGGTGAGACTCTGTTGCCTGTTACATTATGTGTTGTGCTTGGTTATGCGTTATATGCTGTTAACTGTTTGTGGATCCAATAAAGCTTTAATATTGTGGTTCCCTCACCCTGTGTTGTCTGAGTAGTGTTCCGCCCACGGTTAAGGAGCTTGCGCGTTCAGTTGGGGATGAGCCCTGGTCCACGTTGTCTTTGTAAATGTGACTGGGCCTGCAGATGAGAGCACCCACTGACCCCCGGGTCTCCACAGACATAATTTTGGATTCGCTGTCAGTGCAGAGTTGACAAGTAACATGCTCATAAGCCTTTTTAATTGCAAAATGCAAGACTAAATAAACTATCAATGTTGACTGAAGATTAAAGCACATGATTTATGAATAAATAATAATTATTTAACCCCATCCACCATTTTATGGAATGGGCAGGGGCGTTAACAGTGATTGCGTTTTCTGCCCGCTGCTGATGTTATGTTTGAATATCCAGAATGTATTGGGATATTCAAATGAATTGTCACAAGATAGGAAATAAGAAAAAATACAATAGCAGTTAAACAGTGTAGCTAGGGAGATGTAGGGAATGTTTAACCCCTTCATCCCCAGGAGATTTCCTGTTTTTCGTCTTTATTTCTTGCTCCCCTTCTTCCAAGAGCCATAACTTTTCTATTTTTCTGTCACTATAGCCATAACAGGGCTTGGTTTTGTGGGACGAGTTGTACGTTTGAATAACATCATGAGAAAATAATTCCAAGTGCGATGAACGTACGAAAAAAAGTGCAATTTCAAAATTATTTTTTATTTTTTATCTATACGTTATTGGTCATGAAGGTAATAAAAGTCACGGTGATAGCATAAAATATAAAAAAATTAAAAGAAGCAGAAAAAAAAAAAGAATAGATTCCACTTCCACTGAATAGACCTTGTGATATACAGCCATGCTTAGTAGTCACTGGATTTACTTAAATATTTCAATATAGACCATTTGGAGAATGACACAGATAGAAATCTATCTTATAACTGGATAATATGGCCTTATTAGATTCTGCATCTGTTAAACATGTTATATGAGTTATTACCCAAAAGCTCATATGGAGTCTAGAGCAAGTGACATTTATTGAACCAATGCTTAACATTAAGCTTCTGCACCAGCATACAGTATTGAGATGAATAGGTATTTAGGTAGTAAGACCCAGTAGATAATAAGCTGAATGTTATTTATATTTGTTTGCCTTTGGGGAATGAGAAACAGATTCGCACCATAAAAGTTGCCAGTGTTTTATTCAGGACGTGAGGTTTAATGTTTCACATTTATTTCATCTGTATTTTACATCAACATCATATTTTGCAAATAGAATATAACAATGAACATTATTTCTCTTTTTCTACTGTTTTGTATTACATTTTTGTGCAGAAATTTTATAAAAGGTTATACAATGTAAAAAGAGATCTTTATTTTCTTACAAAAAAACAATTTGCTAACTTACCAATAGTCATGTTTGCATTAGCTCATGGGAATTTCATGCCCTTTAGATGCTTATTTAAAGAGGTGAATGGTAAGCACTTAACCTGCCAAATATATTGGATTAGGAAAAATTACCGATACTTGACATTCGCATACTAGCAGGTATCTGTATTTTTGATGTTACCAACCTGACCTGGATCTTATCCTTTAAGATTAAGATTTTTTGAGGTATAGAAGGTTTATCATCTTTTTTGATATTTTCAGTTGTGTTCTTTGTGCAAAAAGTGGTAACAGACCTTCTACCTGCCATGTCCAGCACATGGCACAACACAAAGGAAAGGGAATCCCTGAGTCTATGAATTGGGGAGGTGGTGATCCCTAACCAAATCTTTCTGTCTCCCTTGGCTCCCCTGACCACCCTAGATAGGTTCTGCACCTATGCACTGAGCAGGATACCTGGCCCAGGTTGACCCTAAACTGGGCCCTAGGTGGGGAATAGATGGGATGAGCACTTAGTCAACCCCACTAACAATTAAGAGTACACAGGGAGTACAAACAGGGAAAGAACACAAACTTGAGTGCTGTAGCGCAAACACCTGGGATAGCAGCAGGCATGGCTCCACTAACAGGACTCAGCAGTGATAACACAAGCAACCACTGAACATCTCCCACACCACCAAGGACCACATAGAATGGGAAGTTCTGTAATAAGCAACATGTGATGTATCATGTGAACATTTAAAGGGAAGTGGGAATGGTCACCAACCTGGCTGCAACCTGAAGTAAACTGGAGCTGCCAGCATTAGAAAACTGACAGTAACCTTTCTTGGTACAAAAGAAATTAACTACATTTAAAAATCCAGCAGACCCATAGCTGTCATACATTTTCTACTGGCTCATGACAATATAATAGCTTTAATGACTCTCTACCAGCAGAATTTTTGCAAAAGAGAATTAGTACTTTCTAACATCAACTACTTATAACTAAATTGTAGGGTTTCTGATTGAAATATCACATCTTCACTGATATAACAGCTCCAATTTCTTTCTTTGTCAAAACAGTCACATTTACCCAAACACAATTTAGAGATGAAAACTCCAAGCATGTCAGATTTCAACGCAATATATCTAAACAATAGTGATTTTTTTAACATGTAACATTGGAACAAAGGCATGTAAGGAAGGAGTAGCCCAATAACAACTGACCAAATGGAAAATATTGACTTTCTTCATACCAGTGAACAAGAGAATTGTATTATCAATTATCTTTCCGACCATAAACCAAAGGTGCACATTTTGTGCATTAAACATAGAGTAACAAATAGGATAACAAAAATATGACCTGCAATATGATACATAAAATATCTGAGAAGTTTGCAGCATTTTCATTTTTTTACATCTTTATATATAAATTTTGTAATTGTTTACAAAAATAAGGTAATTGATTTATTTGTTGTATTAACTGGAGGGAAAAACAAAAGTCATCAACTCTGTATTTTAACATTTTTTTCATATGGTATTGAGGAAATATTTTTTAGAACTGAAGTCCAAAAATAGGTAATCAGTAATGTCCAGCCAATGTACGGTTAAAAGAAATCTAATAGTAGTCTACTTTTAATAGTACAGTTATTGGTTTCAATCATTGCCAACATTGCCAGCTTCTTTGGTGCAGTAAACCTTTAGCTCAATAGGAGATAGAGCTCCACTCCCTATAGAGATATGACAAGTTGAAACATATGGTATATTTGTATTTTGCAAAATTTTAATCAAACAATCATTAAAGTTAATTCACATAAAATCCGAGAACCTCCTTCACTGCTCATATTAAATATCTGTCAAAAAGAAATATTTTGATTAAAATATTTTATTGTACACTAGATTTATTTTTTTAATTTGTAAAACACCGTATAAAAAATAAGAGTTGTTTTCAATCAAAAATATTGAATTTTCACTCCCTTGTATGACACCACTACTACATATACTTCCTTAACTTGTCAGTGGTATTTTAGGAAGATAATTGCATTTTCAATAGAATGTATGAAGAGATAAATGGTGCGTAAATCAATAGAGACTCCTCGTTTATTGGTTTATGTGCCATTCATCTCTCAGTTTGCTCCTCGGATAATCTAGATATTTCTCTTATGCTCAATTTAAAATGAAAAAGTCCCAATGGAAGAAGTGATGTTATTTAAATTTATAGCGTCTCAAAAGTTCACAGCAAAAGTTGAAATCTTAAAAAATTCAAGATCGTAAAGCAGAAGATAACAAATTGCCAGGTGCTCAAAAAAGTTGTTTACTTAAGGATACGTATTTGGAAAGCTAACAGGAGTTGTCCAGGCACTGCATATTGATGACCTATCATCTGGATAGGTTATCAATATGAGATGGATGGCAAGTTGAATGGATAATCCCTTAAAGCAGATATGCATTCTTTTGCTGATCTGCAATAGATGGGAATATCCATAACACACTGAACAGACCTCCACTTTATAACTTTATTCAAAGTGCTAACATGGTGATTGTTGGAGTAAATAACAGCTTACCAGTGGGGGTGGCGAGTGTCGAGCGTCGAGCTCCCATCAATCTTATAGTAATGACCTAATATGTATGATATTAATATTGTGTGAATGGACAACACATTAAAAACATTACTTTTTTCTGGTATATATCCAGTTGCTAATATTTGATAAGTGGTCAGATTTAGGTTGCTTTCACTCAGCGGTAATCGTTGATCATGGCAGTTGTGGTGAAAAAAACGCAACTGCAGTGGTTACCGCATAATGGCCGCACTTGCGGTTCACCTGTGGCAAGCCTCATGCAATGTCTAATGTCCAATGTCACGGAGGTAGATTTTGTTTGCCGTGAAGAATTGTCAAAAAAAATTGATTCTTGATGTGTAAAACTGTTAAATAAATACCCCCAAAGACTTGCAGCAATAATTGCAGCACAGGGTGGTCCTATAAAGTATTGACTCGGGGCTGAATACAACTGAACATTGAAATAAACTATCTTTCATCGGGATTTCATCATATGGGATGAATTGCCTGATGGAGTGTTTCTCCAAAACTTGTTGAATAAAGACAATTTGGAGACTGAGGCTAAAGGCACACTGTGATGCATCAAACACGGAGCGTGTTTGATGCACGACAGTGATGAGAGTGCTATGCGTGTTTTTGGGTGTGTGTGGTTCAGGACAATTTTATATTTTGGGTAAAAATTCACTTTAATAATCCAAAGCCAATATTGATTGATCATCTGATATCAGATACAGAAGGTCCTTTCCATAATAAATCTACCTTATGTCGTATTTTGTCTGTGTTCTATTTTATATTACATAAGAACTTCAAATAAACAGTTCCAGGAACCGTGGACTAGAAATGAAATTATATTTTTCATTGTAATAAATATTGCCTACAGCAGTTTGGCGAAATATAGGACAATCCTCAGTGTGATTATATTTTAGTGACCCAAAGTACAATAAAACATATTAAATACCATCTCGGCACCAGTGTAGAAAAGCAAAATTGAAAATATATCAATACTATTTCTCTCCTAAGTACAGCTGCTTATTAAGGGGCATAAATATAGTAGAGAACAATATATAACAATTCAGTAATTTAACAAAAAGTACTTTATGTTCTCAGTAATACACTAAATTTTATAGCTCCATTGTACTCCCAGCACAAACCTATTGATAACACATTGTCCTTCAAGGTAGCTTTAGTTTTCCATTGATCTTAATTTTTCAAAGCTAGTTATTCAAGTTACTTCAAACAAAAAAAGGATGCTTAGTTTTGGATTTTCCATTCTTGCACTTGTTTCTTAATCCTTTATAATTTTCATGTTTTACTCATCACAGTGCTGTGACTTAGAGAGACTCTGTAAGGTCATTTTTTCAGTATGATACTAATATGACCTTTGAATAGTGTTTGGCCAGACCTGATAAAAACATGTAAAATCATTATTCTACCCTTTGTAGTTTCCATGTTATCAGCATTTTTAGACCCGGCATAGAGCTCCTGCATTAGTCCTCTTCTATATTCACAGAGGATTAGTCCAGCTATATTTATAACCTATTATTAAATTATGCACTCCCTCTCAGCAGCTCCCTCCTCCCTCTCAGCAGCTCTCTCCTCCCTCCTCCCTTTGCTCTCAGTGCAGTGTGGTGTCAGTTTAGATTAGAACCTTATATTCTGTTGAGGACATGGATAGAGAGAGCTATTGCATGTCTGCCTTATCTGATCTAAACTCCATTTGTTTCTGTAAACAGGTATCTCTGCTGTGCTGTGAGAGATTCTGTGTTTTATTTGACCTCTTAGTTTTGATGCAAAGAGAGCAGAGAGGAGGATACAGCCCCCCCCCCCCCCCCCACACTGATCTCCTGAGCAGTGATGTGAATTTGTTACATAAATATTTATCCTATGGGAAGTGGACAGCAGAGAACTAAGTGGATCATTCACTGTGATTGACAGATGGAATGAATCTCTTTGTTTGAAGTTTATATAGGATAGGAGGGAAATATAAATAAAATAAATACATCAATAGAGCGAGCTTAGAAAAAGGAATTAGAAAATGATAGCAGTTACATATGGATTTTTGACAAGATAGATTTCCTTTAACACCTCCTTCCCCTAGTCTTTTCTACCTTCCCGAGCAAATTATATTCTATAATTTTGACCATTGTCAGTTTTTAAAGTATTAACTCTGGAATATTTGCAAGTGATTGTGAGATTGTTTTCTTGTGGCATATACTTCATGTTCCAGGTAAATTTTGGTTTATGTGATTTATGTTTATTTGTAAAAATATTGAAAATGTAACATCAGGTTTGAAAGGACTGAAATTTTTGAGCTTTTACTTTTTACGCCCTTAAATCCCTTCACGACCAATGATGTACATGTGAGTTATAAGTCAGCTCCCACCCTTTGATGCAAGATCACGCTGTAAGCCCACATCCTTCCCTTAGCTGAGAAGTGTATCTAACAGCACTGATCAGCTTAGCAATCCGATCGGCACTTTTAACCCCTTAGATTGTACTGTCACTCACTGACAGCATAATACAAAGCACCCGGTAAGGATCGCGCTGCTGGGATTGCAGGTCTTGTGAAGCAATCATGGGACCTGCAACCTGTTACTTGGACAGACCAGGGTCCTATGATTACCCCAGAAGTGGTCTTGATTCACTTCCTGCAGGTGATGGCCTAGGGACATTACCAGCAGGAAGTCATAACAACAGTTCATCTAAAGACATGACAAGCAATCAGTGTCTGCAGCACTAAGGCCCTCTAGTGGTAATGAAAAAAAAATAAGTTAATAAAAGTATGAAAAAAACATAAATGTTGAAATCATCCCTTCTAGCACCATTGAAAATTAAACTCTAGAAAAAAATAAAAACATAGACACATTTGGTATCCCCTTGTTCAGAAATGTCCGATCTATCAAATAGAAAGTTTTAACTTTATCAGCATTTTCTAATTTTTCCAACAAAATTCAGACATTTTTCATGGAGCATATTACATATGAAGTGACATTGAAGAGCATATGTGACTGAAAATACCCATAAATGACAGTTTTAAAATAAAACCTTCAAGATGCTCAAAGCCTAATTCAAAAGGTTTATTAGCCCTTTAGAGGCTTTACACTAATTAAAATATTATGGAATTACCAAAATGGAAAGATCTGCCGCTATCATAACTGGTCAGGTGGCATCTGGTAAAGATGACTAGCTTTCCATGCTTGCTGTACCCACTTCAGACCGATCCCCTCCTTCTTAGACATGCTTACATGAACCAACTTAATAGAGCCGTCACAAAATTTCTTTGGAGAAGTAAAAGATTTAGGATCAGAGGCTGCACTCTGATGTTTTCAAGAGATGAAGGAGGGCTAGGACTTCCCAACATACGAGATTATGATTTAGCCTGCATAATGAGACACAGGGGTGGCTTCAATAGTAAGCAACAGTGATACAAAACAGGACAATCTCGCATAAATGTTTGTGGTTATTACTGGACTGAAAAGATCAAATAGCTTGCCTGGTTAGGGTTGTGTTTTATTGAGTATATGCTGGATAAGGAGGTTGGGTAGGGGGAGGGATGGAGGGATCGGTTTTCTAAAATTAGCATTTTTGTTAATGGTTCTTTGGAATCTTTTGTATCTTAAGACTGATTCTTACCACCACAAATTGATACGACAATGCTGTTTATTGCTGTGCTTGCTTTGTTACATTTTGGAAATTAATAAAAAGGATTTGTTTTAAAAAAAATGTAGAATGTGAAAAATTTAAATTTTACTATGAAGCAATGGAAACATTGCTTTGGTACAAAATGTTGCATTCGCACACGGGTAACTGCAGAAAATGGTCCATACAATTTGTTGTACAATTTCTCCTAAGTAGGACTTTACCCTACTGTGTGTAGAAAACTATTAGAGAAGAGCAGACCCATGAACGTAAGGGTTCACCATCTTCAGCTAGCATTTGAAAAGAAAAAGTTTGGTTTGAGACTTGAACTAGACCCTAAACCCCATACCAGTCAATGTGAACCCAAACGTAATGCTGTGAAATGGTGGTAGTATGGTACAGGGGGGCTGAAGGAGGAATCACAAAGGGAGTTCAAACAGGACAATTATACATACCATGTTTTCCCAAAGCTAAAGGCCACGTTACACGTTTCAACATCTTTCCCGACATCGGTCAAAAGTGACGTCAGGAACAATGTTGAAACGACATCGTTGTTGCGTTGTTGCGTGTAAACGCACAATTCAACAACAATAGTTGTTCAAGTCGGAGTTGACAGGTTTTCCTGCATGCAAGAAAACCTGTCAACTTCAACTTAAGCAACCTGCGGCATCGTTCGGTGTGACAATACAATAGCGATGTCACAACCGACTTCGCCCATTCACAGCAGTGAGCAGGGATCGTTCACGGTGTTTGCAAATGATCACTGCTCACAACATCATTGCTGAGTTGTCCATGATATCTATATGTGTGACATCTCATCAACGATGTCAGCAATGACTGCGCGCACAAAAGATCATTGCCGACATCGTTTCAACGTACCTTAAGACACCATTCAGACACTTTTCTATCACGCTCATTAAACCACATGATTATTCACTGCTTCTCCTGCCTATCTCTGTGCCATCAAGTGTGACTTGTTGCAGTCAGACTCAGATTGATAAACATGCTCCCACCCTCTGCGCCGTTGTTTGTGATTTGATAGCAGTCAGTCTGTTGGTTCCTACTCATGACACTAGGCTGTCTGCGCTCCCAGCATGACAGCTGAAAGAGTAATGTTATAATAAATAAATCATTTAAAAAAGTGATGTGGTGTTCCCCCTATTTTCTAACCATCCAAAAGGTAAAACCATGGTTCATGATGTAAGGCTTGGAAGAGGTTCTTCCCACCATGATGATTCCTTACAGCAGTCTGCTTTTTCTGTACTGGTTTTCAAATTGGGTTGACCCCACATCTAAAATAGATAAATAATTGGAAAAAAACACATGCATCCCCCCATTCTTTATAACCAGTGCATATAAAGCAGTTGTCAGAGAGTTGGTATTATCAGGGTGGGATAATCCATGGTTCTTGGCCTCTCCCAGCCAAAGACTTTCAGCCTGCAGCCTCCCCAGCAATGACGCATCACATTAGATGGGCTAAATTTGGTACCTTACCCAGCTCTTCCCAATTGTCCTTGTTCAGTTGCAATTGGGGTAATATATGTGGTTGATGAAATTTGTGACTTGTCAAAAATGACAGGTGTCATCAAGCCCTGGGTTAGTAATGGAGTAGTGTCTATGAAGTACCCCTGCTACCAACCCTGCAAGTCAAAAGAATTATCAAATACCCAGAAAAATAATTTATTTAAAGTAAAAAACATACACCCTCTTTCACTCATTTAATAATTCCCAAAACACCCCTGCATTTACGACATTATCCACACAACATACCATGACAATCCTTTGCCATGCTACGTCCCGAGGCTGTGGTGAGCAGTGACTATACAAATTGAGATCGCTCACTGTTATTTCAGGAAGACATTGAGAGCAGCTTGTGAGCCATGGTGGTAAACAGCGGTCACATCAGTGAGGTCACCATAGTTCACAACAAACGGTCTCATGGTATCCTTTGTGACTGCTGGTGAGCTCACTTTTTGACTGCTCTGCTGCTATGTCATGCAATTCACATGGCATTGCAGTATCGATGGAGTACATTGTACTTCATGACACAGTGGCAGAGCAATCCTACAGTAACTTCCCTGGCGGTCCCTGAGGGTACCATGAGACTGCTAGCTTGTAACTATGATGATCTCACTGATGTCACCGTTTCTCCCAGTTATGGCTCCAACACTATCCTCAGTGTGTTTCAGATGCCACAGTGAGTGGTCATGTTTCTTAATGTCACTGCTCACTGGGACATAGCAGAGCGAAGGATTGTCGTGGGAAGTCGTGTGGATTACATTGGAACTGTCATAGTTTTGGAGTCATTATTAAATAGGTGAAAAAGGGTGTGTGTTTTTTATTTCAAATAAAGGATTTTTCTGGGTTTGTGTTTACGTCTCACAGACACATCTTAATTAGCAACCTAGGGCTTGAAGACAGCTATGATTTTTGGCAAATCAAATGCTGTCAGTTTTCCATGTTTCAGCATTTCAGCAAGCTTTACTCAGGTACTGAACCCAAAGAGAAATGCGTACATACAGTTAACAGTTTATGTTTGGGGTTCGGCACCGGACACCAGTTTGAATCGCAAATTTTACAGTTTGGGTTTGCTCATCCCTAAAAACTACTGTTTTAACACATAGCAGGGATCGGAGGCGAAGGAGCATCATTTGACTATTGAAAATCCACCTCATTCACTTTTAAGTACAAATGCAACGTAACCCAAAATGCTACATTACAAAGTGGTATACAGTATGTAGGTTGATGCCAGGAAGTTAACATATGGCCACAGCATGCAATATTACCATGGCGTACACTGTTGATCAATTGGACTGTTAAAACTGGTATTCAAAAAATTAACTATGTCCATTATATTACAGATAAAAAAATGTGTTGCACCAAAAAAATAATGGGACAAGCAAAGCGTTGTTAGTTTTGAATTTCATAGATCAATGAATTTCCAGTTGTCTAACTATGCAGGCACAGCACCCCCTTTCTCATTTTCATTTTTCTTACTTACTTTTCCTATACTCTAAAATGTCACTGATTGACCAGAATGTCTCCTTTATACTAGCTGGTATAGTCTCTCTCATTGGTCGTGCTAAATTCTGTAATGTGATAGCTGCAGAGCATTACAGGGAAGCCCATGCAGACATGCTGATGTCATTAACCAGCTCTTTGATTCTTCAGTAGTGTGAGAAACAGCACTGGACATTTTTAATTGCCGATCGCCGATCCTTACAAATCGAAATGCAAACTGTTTGAATTCATGGGAAATTCAATACAAACTTGATTTCTATGTACCGTATATACTCGCGTATAAGCCGAGTTTTTCAGCCCAAAAATTGGGTTGAAAAGTCTCCCCTCGGCTTATACGCGAGTATATACGGGACCCCCTCACTGTTTGGCGCCCCCACCTCAGGATGCCCCCCCCCCGCATGCAGCACTGCGATCATACATTACCAGCCTGTCAGCTGTCATCCTCTGGTGGCGGATCGCGGCTCCCGGCTCCGGCTTCCATCTTCATCTGTGTCTTCCTGTATGTCACATGACCGGCCGGCGTCGCGATGACGTCATCGCGATGAGCCCCGGCCACAAAGCAGGAAGACAAAGATGAAGATGGAAGCCGGAGGCGGGGGCCGCGATCCGCCACCGGAGGATGACAGCTGACAGGCTGGTAATGTATGAGCGCAGCGCTGCATGCGGGGGGGGGGGGGGGGCATTCTGAGGTGGGGGCGCCAAACAGTGAGGGGGGCCTGGGAATGCTGTGCACTACCCCCCCTGGGGCTGCTGTGTACACCCCTGGGGCTGCTGTATATACCCCTGGGGCTGCTGTGTACTACCCCTGGGGCTGCTGTGTACTATCCCTGGGGCTGCTGTGTACTATCCCTTGGGCTGCTGTGTACTACCCCTGGGGCTGCTGTGTATACATACCCCTGGGGCTGCTGTGTATACCCCTGGGGCTGCTGTGTATACCCCTGGGGCTGCTGTGTATACCCCTGGGGCTGCTGTGTATACCCCTGGGGCTGCTGTGTATACCCCTGGGGCTGCTGTGTATACCCCTGGGGTTGCTGTGTATACCCCTGGGGCTGCTGTGTATACCCCTGGGGCTGCTGTGTACACCCCTGGGGCTGCTGTGTACACCCCTGGGGCTGCTGTATATACCCCTGGGGCTGCTGTGTACTACCCCTGGGGCTGCTGTGTACTATCCCTGGGGCTGCTGTGTACTACCCCTGGGGCTGCTGTGTACTACCCCTGGGGCTGCTGTGTATACCCATGGGGCTGCTGTGTATACATACCCCTGGGGCTGCTGTGTATACCCCTGGGGCTGCTGTATATACCCCTGGGGCTGCTGTGTACACCCCTGGGGCTGCTGTGTACACCCCTGGGGCTGCTGTATATACCCCTGGGGCTGCTGTGTACTACCCCTGGGGCTGCTGTGTACTATCCCTGGGGCTGCTGTGTACTACCCCTGGGGCTGCTGTGTACTACCCCTGGGGCTGCTGTGTATACCCCTGGGGCTGCTGTGTATACATACCCCTGGGGCTGCTGTGTATACCCCTGGGGCTGCTGTATATACCCCTGGGGCTGCTGTGTACACCCCTGGGGCTGCTATGTACACCCCTGGGGCTGCTGTATATACCCCTGGGGCTGCTGTGTACTACCCTGGGGCTGCTGTGTACTATCCCTGGGGCTGCTGTGTACTACCCCTGGGGCTGCTGTGTACTACCCCTGGGGCTGCTGTGTATACCCCTGGGGCTGCTGTGTATACATACCCCTGGGGCTGCTGTGCATACCCCTGGGGCTGCTGTATATACCCCTGGGGCTGCTATGTACACCCCTGGGGCTGCTGTGTACACCCCTGGGGCTGCTGTGTACACCCCTGGGGCTGCTGTGTACACCCCTGGGGCTGCTGTGTACACCCCTGGGGCTGCTGTGTATACCCCTGGGGCTGCTGTGTATACCCCTGGGGCTGCTGTGTACAACCCTGGGACTGCTGTGTACACCCCTGGGGCTGCTGTGTACACCCCTGGGGCTGCTGTGTATACCCCTGGGGCTGCTGTATATACCTCTGGGGCTGCTGTGTACTACCTAAGGGCTGCTGTATACCACTGGGGCTGCTGTATATACTGCTGGGGCCTGCATACCACTGGGGAGGCTGCTGTATACTACCACTGGGGGGGCCTATATACCACACACTCCTGGGGGCTGTATACCTGTGCTGGGGTCCACCCTCGGCTTATACACGAGTCAATAGGTTTTCCCAGGTACCACTGGGGCTGCTGTATATTACCACTGGGGCTGCTTGGGCTGCTGTATACTACCACTGGGGCTGCTGGGGCTGCTGTATACTACCACTGGGGCTGCTGGGGCTGCTATATACTACCACTGGGGCTGCTGTATACTACCACTGGAGAGGCCTGTATACCACTGGGGGGGGTCTGTATACCACACTGCTGGGGGCTGTATACCTGTGCTGGGGTCCACCCTCGGCTTATACACGAGTCAATAGGTTTTCCCAGGTTTTGAGGGCAAAAGTAGGGGGGTCGGCTTATACACGTGTCGGCTTATACACGAGTATATACGGTAGTTTGATTCGCTCATCTGAAACAGAAACCCTATAGACTCTATTATAGTGTATGATGTCTTTGAGATGCTTTTAGTGTCTGTCATGTGCAGGCTTCATTATTACAATTATTTTTGATTATTCCAATAATTAAATAAAACTTCAGAAGAATAAGAATATATACAGTTATACAGTTGTGGCCAAAAGTATTAACACCCCTGCAATTCTGTCAGATAATACTCAGTTTCTTCCTGAAAATGATTGCAATCACAAATTATTTGGTGTAATTATCTTCATTTAATTTGCCTTCAATGAAAAAACACAAAAGAGAAGGAAGCAAAAAGCAAAACATTGATCATTTCACACAAAACTCCAAAAATGGGCCAGACAAAAGTATTGGCACCCTCAGCCTAATACTTGGTTGCACAATCTTTAGCCAAAATAACTGCAATCAACCGCTTCTGGTAACCATCAATGAGTTTCTTACAATGCTCTGCTGGAATTTTAGACCATTCTTCTTTGGCAAACTGCTGCAGGTGCCTGATATTTGAAGGGTGCCTTCTCCAAACTGCCATTTTTAGATCTCTCCACAGGTGTTCTATGGGATTCAGGTCTGGACTCATTGCTGGCCACCTTAGAAGTCTCCAATGCTTTCTCTCAAACCATTTTCTAGTGCTTTTTGAAGTGTGTTTTTGGTCATTGTCCTGCTGAAAGACCCATGATCTCTGAGGGAGACCCAGCTTTCTCACACTGGGCCCTACATTATGCTGCAAAATTTGTTGGTAGTCTTCAGACTTCATAATGCCATGCACACAGTCAAGCAGTCCAGTGCCAGAGGCAGCAAAGCAACCCCAAAACATAAAGGAACCTCTGCCATGTTTGACTGTAGGGACCGTGTTCTTTTCTTTGAAGCCTCTTTTTTTCTCCTGTAAACTCTATGTTGATGCCTTTGCCCAAAAAGCTCTACTTTTGTCTCATCTGACCAGAGAACATTCTTTTAAAACGTTTTAGACTTTCTCAGGTAAGTTTTGGTAAACTCCAGTCTGGCTTCTTTATGTCTCGGGGTAAGAAGTGGGGTCTTCCTGGGTATCCTACCATACACTCCCTTTTCATTCCGACGCCGACGGAAGTACGGGTTGACACTGTTGTACCCTTGGACTGCAGGGCAGCTTGAACTTGTTTGGATGTTAGTCGAGGTTCTATATCCACCATCCGCACAATCTTGCGTTGAAATCTCTCGTCAATTTTTTCTTTTCCGTCCTCATCTAGGAAGGTTAGCCACAGTGCCATGGGCTTTAAACTTCTTGGTGACACTGTGCACAGTAGACACAGGAACATTCAAGTCTTTGGGAGTGGACTTGTAGCCTTGAGATTGTTCATGCTTCCTCACAATTTGGTTTCTCAAGTCCTCAGACAGTTCTTTGGTTTCTTTCTTTTCTCCATGCTCAATGTGGTACACACAAGGACACAGGACAGAGGTTGAGTCAACTTTAATCCATGTCAACTGGCTGCAAGTGTGATTTAGTTATTGCCAACACATGTTACGTGCCACAGGTAAGTTACAGGTGCTGTTAATTACACAAATTAGAGAAGCATCACATGATTTTTCTAACAGTGCCAATACTTTTGTCCACCCCCTTTTTATGTTTGGTGTGGAATTATATCCAATTTGGCTTTAGGACAATTATTTTTGTGTTTTTTCATTGAAGACAAATTAAATGAAGATAATAATACCAAAGAATTTGTGATTGCAATCATTTTCACGAAGAAACTGAGTATTAACTGACAGAATTGCAGAGGTGTCAATACTTTTGGCCACAACTGTATGAATAAATGGAGGCTATGTTTCCCTATTTAAATTAACATTTTGTGATACCGGAAACATAGATCACAATTAAAAACAAAAATTATCAAACACAAATATCATCTCAAAGCATAAATATATAAATTCAATTGATTGCATGTTACCATAATTGTTCCAGGTGTACATATATATACTACAATAATGTTCATATGGATCTGGAAGGCATTGTATCATCACCTAGAAGAAATGCTGCTAGTGGAAAAATAAATTTGTAGCAAAAGCCATGTCGTGACATGCAGTGATTCTTTTTCTCTTGAATTTTGCATGAATACAGTATATGCTCAGAGCTGTCTTTATGGTATTACTAGTTTTATACTGATGAAATGTTTCTGCCTGTGTTATAGTCCAGAGCTGCATTTACAGTTCTGTGGAGCTAAATCTCTTAGTATTCCTTCCTGGCCAAATGGATAGTATGTAGAGAACATGTAGAATTTGTTCTGGTTATTTCCGTTTGACGAAATTGCATATCTTGACTAGACACAGTAGAGTAATGTAATATTCAAAAAAGAAAGCCAAAACGTAAGCTAAGTATAAAAGATGCTTTCAATAGCTGCCTGCAGAATGCATTTTTCATCTTATATAGTATATATGTATTTTTTTTTTTACAAACTTATTTCCTCTATATAATCTGCACAAAATGTATGTCTATTTTAACTCTTTTAACCCCCACGCCCTCTTGACAAAGACATTGGTCGAAATGCGCATTAGCACAAATGATCACTTTCTACCCATAACACAGCTCACGGATCACCAGCAGGAAGTGAATCATGACAGCTGGCGGGGTCTTAGCTTTTATTTATTTAATTATTATTTATTTATATAGCACCATTAGGTTCTATGGCGCTTTACATGAGGATAAGGGAGACAAGAACAAGTACACTAAATCTAGGCGATCGGGACGTACAGGTACAGGAGGGGCAGGGACCCTGTCCCATGAGGGCTCACAGTCTACGAGAGGCGGGTTGGGATACAGTAGGATGGGGGAATGTCAGGTATGGGGCGGTCGCCTGGGTCTCATGGCAGGTTGTAGGTTTGACGGAATAGGTGAGTCTTCAGGTGACACTTGAAGCTTCTCAGGGTAGGAGATTGTCTGACGTATTCAGGCAGGGAGTTCCAGAGCAAGGCAGATGCCCGGGAGAAGTCCTGGACTCGGTTGTGCGAAGAGGTGATGAGGGGGGAGCAGTGGATAGTTCTTGGGAGGTGCAGAGGTTGCATGAGGGTAGGTATCGGGAGACCAGGTCGGAGATGTATGGTGGGGCCAGGTTGTGTATGGCTTTGTACGCCATGGTTAGTGTTTTGAATTGGGATCTCTTGGAGGCGGGGAGCCAGTGAAGGCTTGGCAAAGGGGGAGACAGGAGAGAGCGGGAGGACAGGTAGATTAGTCGGGCAGCGGAATTGAGGATAGACTGGAGAGGTGTGAGGGAGTTAGCCAGGAGGCCATTGAGAAGGAGGTTGCATTAGTCAAGGCGGGAGATGATAAGAGCATGAATGAGCGTTTTACGGTGTCGTGGGTGAGGAAGGAGCGGATCCGTGAGATGTTCTTGAGCTGGAGCCGGAGGGATGTCGTGAGGGCCTCGATGTGGGGCTTGAAGGATAAGAAGGAGTCAAGGATTACCCCGAGGTACTTGGCTTGGGGAACTTGGGAGAGGGCGCAGTCGTTGACGCAGATGGATAGGTTGGCAATGGGGGGAATTTCTTGGGGGGAAGACTATGAATTCAGTTTTGTCCATCTTGAGTTTAAGGAAGCAAGCAGAGAAGAAGGATGAGATGGCGGAAAGGACATTGTGGGATTTTGGTAAGTAGGGAGGTGATGTCAGGGCCGACAGGTAGATTTGGGTGTCGTTGGCGTAGAGGTGGTACTGTAGGCCATGGGACTCAATGAGTTGCCCTAGGCGAGAGTGTATATAGGAGAAAAGTAGGGGTCCCAGGACCGAACCTTGGGGGACTCCGACAGAAAGGGGGTAGGGTGAGGAGGAGGTGTGGGAGTAGGAGATGCTGAAGGTCCGGGCCGCTAGGTATGAGGAGATCCAAGAGAGGGCAAGGTGGGTGATGCTGAGGGATTCCAGGATCCGGAGAAGAAGGGAGTGGTCAACCATGTCGAAGGCGGCAGACAGGTCAAGGAGGAGGAGGATGGAGTAGTGGTGTTTGTTCTTGGCAGTCAGTAGGTCGTTGGTGACTTTGGACAGGGCTGTTTCGGTGGAATGGAGGGGTTGGGAAGCGGACTGTAGGCGGTCGAAGTGGGAGCACGAGGAGAGGTGAGAGGACAGTTCGGAGTGGACGTGCTGTTCAAGTAGCTTAGAGGCGAAAGGGAGAAGAGATATGGGGCGATAGTTAGAGACAGAGGTAGGGTCAAGTGAGGTTTTTTTGGGTATGGGCATGATTAGGGCGGTTTGAAGGCCGAGGGGAAGGCACCAGTGCTAAGTGATAGGTTAAAGAGGTGGGTGAGGGCTGGGATGAAAATGGAGGTGTGGTTTGGAATGAGGTGGATGGGAGCTGGTCATGGGCGCTGGTGGTTGAGGTGTGATTTTGACAGGAGGGAGGAGAGTTGGTCTTCAGTTATGGGGGGGAAGTGGCTGATGGAGGAGGAGGCAGTGTAGTGGAGGGCAGTTGTGGGCATAGTGGACTGAAGCTGTTTCTGATCTTGTCGATCTTTTCCTTGAAGAAGGTCGCAAAGTCTTCAGCAGAATGAGGGGAGAAGGGGGAGGAGCAGGCGGGCGAATGAGTTGAAGTTTTGAAGAGTTGTTTGGGGTTGTGGGACGGGAGAGGTTATTAGGGATGAGAAGAATGCTTGCTTGGCAGTAGCAAGTGCCGTCTTGAAGTCAGTGATGGATTGCTTGAACAGAGCAAAGTGCTCGAGGTGCGGGACTTTTTCCATCTCCTCTCGGCGACCCTGGACGCCCGTCCCAGGTTTTTAGTGAGGGTGGTGTGCCAGGGTTGCCTGTTAATTGCGTGGAGCATGGAGAGTGAGAGGGGCAGCTAGGTCGAGAGTGTTCGTTATTGTGGTGTTGTATAGGGTGGTGGCAATGTCAATGTCATTAGCGGAGGGTATGTCGGTGAGAGGAGGAGGGATTCTGAGAATAAAGGAAGATCAAGATCTTTTAGGTTTCGGCGAGGGTGATCAGGTTTGCGGAGAGGGGGTAGCGTGGCAGGGGAGGAGAGGGCGGAGAAAGTCAAAAGATGGTGGTCAGACAGTGTGAGTTCCAAGGTTGTGAGGTTAGAGAGGGAGCAAAGGTGGGTAAAGATGAGGTCAAGCGTGTGGCCTTGTTCGTGGGTGGGAGAGGAGGACCATTGGGAGAGCCCTGGGAAGTGGTCAGGGAAAGAAGGTTGGAGGCGGCTGGGCGGGGAGTGTCAATGGGGATTTGAAGTCGCCCATGATGATGGTGGGGATGTCAGTGGAGAGGAAGTGAAGTAGCCAGGTGGTGAAGTGGTCAAGGAAGGAGGCAATGGGTCCAGGGGTGGTAGATGATGGCTAGTTGAGGTTGCAGGGGAGAAGATTCGGACCGAGTGGGCTTCGAAGGAGGGGACAGTGACGGAGGGGGGGGGGGGATAGGGCTGAAGGCACAGGAGTTGGACAGGAGTATGCCGACTCCACCGCCGTGTTTGCCAGAGGGAAAGGGGGGGTGGGACAGGCTGAGGCCACCATAGGATAGTGCAGCAGGGGAGGCAGTGTCGGAGGGGGTGAGCCAGGTCTCGGTGAGGCCAAGGAATGACAGTTTCCTGGAGATAAAGAGTTTGTGGATGTCAGGGAGTTTGTTGCACACTGAGCGGGCATTCCAGAGTGCTCCGGGTAGAGGGTAGGTGGGGCATGGTTTGGGGGAATGGGTCTGATGTTGGTGGGGTTGCGAGGGCTGGTGGTGATGGGTTGCGAGGGTTGGCAGTGGGTCGTGGGATGAAGGTTGTTGTGGGGATGTGGTGGGGGGGGGCCAGGATTGGGGGAGATGTCACCGGCAAGGAGGAGGAGTAGGCAGAGGGTTAGCAGGTGGGAGCATGAGAGCTTGCGAGGTGGGCGTGCTTGTTTGGTGATTGAGGATTGAAAGTGAATGAAAAGGTCGGTGAAGTGGGTGAGGTGGTTCAGCAGGATGGAGGGTGAGGGCAGTATTTCATTACTGGGAGGGGGTATAAGTGGGGGTAGTAGGAAGTGGGAAGGATGGGAGTGAGAGTGAGGAGTAGCGTACATTGAGTACGGAGAGCAGGGAGTGAGTGTGGCGGCAGGGGTCAGAAGCAGAGGGGGGAAAGTTGTGGTAGTGGGTGAATGGTCATCATGGGGAGCAGTCACGGGATGAGGTGATGACCGGGATGAGATGCAAGGCGGGGGTCGGATGGAGAGGCTGGATGGGGTAGTTGGGGGATTGGTTGAGGCAGTCGGGGTTGACTGAGGCGGTTGTGGGGTCAGCTGATGAGCAGCGTGGAACAGGTGAGGCAGCGGGGGGGTCAGGTGAGGCATCCAGGGGTCAGTCCGGGGTGGGATGCCTTCAAGGTATGAGCTACAGTACCAAGGGGAGATGTGGCTGGGGACGAGATCTAGCAGTCCGGGACAGGATGGTGGAGCCGAGGACGAGGTGATACAGCCAGTATGTGGAGGAATAGTAGTCAAGAGGAGGTAAGATGGCTGGGGAGGATGGGTGGAGAGATGACTAGTTCCTTACTTGTTGACGGGTTTTAATGGTGTTAATATGAAATGAAGTAGTATTGGGTGGTAGTGAATAGAATTGAGTAGAATAGAGTAGAATAGAATAGAATAGAATAGAAAATAGAATGAATTTAGCTGACCCTGGGCTCTCATAGCAGTGCACCAAAGCCGCCCTTGCCGGCAGGAAACATCGTAATCTCAGCCGCAGTGCTTTGGATTGTGCTCTCAATGATTGTTAGTTGCTATCCAAAGGGTTGACAGTGCGGATTGGATTGTTGATCTAATTGTGCTGTTAACTACACATATCAGCTGATCAGATCATTGACATGTGTGGGGGTAATGCGAGGTCAGTGCTTGAGCTCTAATAAAGGGAGGCAGCCACTTGGTCATGAAGGGATTAATTAATGCATTATGACATAAAAATATTTAAATACCACCAGAATATTGTGCTACATTCAAGGAATCATTACCATAGTAATAAAGGTAACAATAATTTATAGCTTGTTCCTACAGTAATAATGATAATGTGAAACATAAAATATTTTTTGTGCTTTTACAAATATCTGACACACAAAAAGACTATTAGTTATTTGGAGGTCTCAGCATTCAATACTGTTGAACTGCCAACAACACTCAACCATCCCTTAGAGGTCCTAATGAAGACACTACTTTACATGGTAAATCATAGCAGTCTCTCATTTGTCTTTGAGCAGGATGGCAAAAATCAATAAAATTCTGAGTAAGATCAACACTTTGATGCCCTAGTTCACTGGAACAATCTTTGTAATTAGCCGTCAGGAAGCTGGCAATGAAACATGCCTATTGCCTATAATACTCACAGAAGAACAATGTGAGTCTCTAAGGACCAGAATATTCTGTATACAGGAAAGGAAGAAAAAGGCAGAAATCCTATGTTTTGCAGACATATATTTATAGTCTCATTGTTAAGACATTTTACTCAAGTACTTAACGCTTGGTTAGATGTACAGAGCACACATAAAACTGGACCCTCTCAACTGTTAATATTTTGAATTACTATTTCCCAAGAACAACCTGCAAGATCAATACTTGGAGATGTGGACGGGCGAGCACAGTGATGGAAAGTGTGAACACCGGGAGAGAATATTGTGATCTCAAAGGTCATAACATCAATAAAGAATGTTTATAATGATCCAGGGTAACCTGTGAATCTTGAATTCTCTATTTAATGCTTAACTTTCTGCACTCAGTGTCAACTCTTTTGAGTTCTAAAACATCCAAAATACACTGCAAATATTCTATCATTTCAAGGAGAAAGTTCATTATTGTCTATAATTTTGTCTATGTAATGGACATTCATGATCAACAAAGTATTAAAGGGCTATTTTCAACCTGCATCTTCAGCAGCACATAGCTCCCCTGTCCCTTCACTTCCGGATCCTGGGGAGTGGCCATTTGAGTAAAACCTTTGATTCACTAGCTTTGACCTTTTGCTGAGCTATGTCCTGCTTCTTCAGCACATTAATGGGCTGTCAATGCTTGTTCTACACTGTCAACTCTACACTATTACTATAATATTTCAATATTGAGATAATAATGTGTTTGAATGAATTGACAATGATTGGAGCCTGGGGCTGGTTGTTTTGAAAGACTAATAGTAGACTGATAACAGTTTGGTCAGGATATGTCAGGAAGGGAAGGTGAGCTGTCTAACCATTGTATAGAAATCAATGGGATTAACAGAGGTGACTCGTTTTTCAGGAGTTAATGGTATAGCTTACTGCCTATACTCATTCAAAACATTTTTATTCACATTTTACACAAATAATACATACATCAAATCTTCTGTAAACAAGTCATAGGTAAATGCCTATACTCAGCCAGCATCATGTGGTCAATGTTCTTCAGAACAAGGAGTCCACTAAGTAAGATAAGAGCTCTCATTAAGAGAATGATAGCAGATAGAAAATGCAAGTAATTATTGAACTTGCTTATTTTCATCCTGTCTTGCCAACTATGCCAATTTTTATAACATGTAAATAGCCGTTTTAAATATGGAGAGGTTAAAAGGGTCAATGCATCCTGAGCTCATATTACCCAGCTACCTTAGCTCTTCCTAAATCTTCTACTGCGCAGCAATAGGAAACTAATAATTGCAAAAGATATAATGTTTAAAGGGTATATATGTATTTTTTTTCCTTCTATTTAACTACTACTGTACATGCTACATATTTATTTTCTTTGCCTGCTATGTCAAGTAAAGGGAATTATTTGTTTAGCAAACTTATTAATTAACATAGTGAATGAAGGAGGGTAAGCAGCTACCAGATTCTTCTGTTTTATAAAATCCAACAAGCTAAACCTGTCTCCCTGAGCAAAAGATAATGTACAGTGGGAGCACTTGGATGCTACTTTACCAATATGATTGTCATGAGATTCTGAAGACACAAACAGAACATGACAACATTTTATACCTATCTCTGTCCAGTAAGTATAATTAATTTCTAAACTCTGACTGCAGGGAACCTAATGCAATTTTTACTTATTTGGCATTGATTTATAATTAAATTTCCATTGTTACAAACTATTTGCAAGACTCTTTTAAACTCCACCATTAGTTTTCCCAGAAAATCCAGAAAGCTTCCAAGAAATTTCCACTTACTTGCCAATTTACTTAAAGTGTAAATGTCATTTCATTGAGAAAAAAAAATACTGCACTGATTGTTAATGATAGGTCGCAAAACAGCTAAGGTAATGCTTTTTTGTGACACATACGACTTATTTTCTCAACTTTTTTAGTGCACTTTTAAAAGCTGCATTTTAGAGCTGTTTGGGCATGGTCAGAGGCTGATAGGGATCAAAGAAAAATGACAGCAGAGAAGGGCAGAGAGATCCTGAGCTATGTAGGGAGCCAGCAGAGAATGAACCAGATGACAGATCAGAGAAGCTTGTGCCAATGGAAGGGCAGAAGAATTTGCAATAATCAAAACATTTCTTAGCACTGTACTATAGCATGAGGTAATCTGATACATTGCTACCTCACCAGCTACAGTCTGGAGCTTGCACACAGTGTAGGCCATGCCACCATACCCTTATATGGTTACATGCCCCTTAATCAGTGCGAAGATGGATTTGACAGAGAATGAACATATGTCTTCTTCAGACACAGTCTAGTGGGGACACCTTATGAAAGGTTCATGAACGGTTTTCCACCAGATTTCACTTATGAAGTATACTAGAAATAGGCCCGATGCTATTGCATTGGGAGGGCAGTTTTTGTGCCTGTATCCCTTTGTGTACTCTCTCCTGTCTGTGCTGTCTCTTCCACTGTGCGCTCTGTCTTACTTGTGCCTTTCTCTTCGCACTGTGTGCTCTCAGCCCCTGTGCGCGCTGTGTCTCCCTGTGTGCGCTGTGTCTCCCTGTGTGCGCTGTCTCTCCCTATGACCCTGCCTCCCCCTGTGCCTTCTGCCTCCCCTGTGCCCTTGCCTCCTCTGTGCCTTCTGCCTCCCGTGTGCCTGCCTCCCATCACTGAGGCACCATACAATGCTCACCACTGAGCCACCATACAGTGCTAACCGCTGAGCCAGCATACACTTCTAACCAGTGAGCCACCATATACAGTGCTAACCACTGAGCCACCATATAGTGCTAACTACTGAGCCACTGTATACAGAGCTAACCAGTGAGCCACCGTATACAATGCTAACCACTGAGCCACTGTATACAGTGCTAACCACTGAGCCACCATATACAGTGCTAACCACTGAGCCACCATAGAGTGCTAACCACTGAGCCACCATAGAGTGCTAACCACTGAGCAACCACAAAGTGCTAACCACTGAGCCACCATATACAATGCTAACCACTGAACCACCGTATACAGTGCTAACCACTGAGCCACCATACAGTGCTAATCACTGAGCCACCTTTCTGTGCTAATTACTGAGCCGCCATACAGTGCTAACCACTGAGCCACAGTACACAGTGCTAACCACTGAGCCACCATATAAAGTGCTAACCACTGAGTTACCATATATAGTGTTAACCACTGAGCCTCCATACAGTGCTAACCACCGAGCCACCATACAGTGCTAACCTCTGAGCCACCGTACAGTGCTAACCTCTGAGCCACCGTACAGTGCTAACCACTGAGCCACCATATACAGTGCTAACCGCCGAGCCAGCTTTAAATCTCCCACCAATACCACGCCGCTTCGCTAATTGGTCACTGCCGGCGGCAGCCACCAATCAGTGCAAATCCATTCAAACCAAGCGCCGCGAGCACTGATTGGTCTCCGTGGTCAGCGGCGACCAATCAAAGAAGCGCCTCGCACCTTGGCGGGAGTTGTGAATTCATGTCTCCAGCCAAGGCGCTTCTCTGATTGGTCGTCACTGGCCACATGGCAACCAATCAGTGCTCGTGAGTCGCGCCTTGGTGTTAGACATAAATTCATATCTCCCGCCAAGGAGCTTCTCTGGTTGCCGCTGGCCGCGCAGAGACCAATCAGCGCTCACGGACCGCTCCTTGGCGGGAGACATGAATTCATATCTCCTGCCAAGTCATGAGGCGCTTCTCTGATTGGTCGTCGCTGGCTCTCTCCCCTGCTCTACTCCTCTCTCGCCTGCTCTTGCCGGCTCTGCCTCAGTTTCCCCTGCTCTGCATTAACCCACTGTGCTCTGCTCTCACCCACTCTCGCCAGTCTCCCCCGCTTTCCTCCACATCCCCTGCTCTGCTCCACTCTGCTCTTGCCTGCTCTGCCTTTTACCGCTCTGCTCTGTTCTTGACCACTCTGTCCTCACCTGCTCTTGCCCACTTTGCCCCACTCTCATCCACTCTGCTGTTTTTGCCCGCTTTTCCCCAGTCTTCCTGGCTCTCCTCCGCTATCCCCAGTTCTGCTCCATTCTCACTCGCTCTGCTCTTGCCCACTCTGCTCCGCATTCCCCCATTCTGCTTTGCTCTCATTTGCTCTGCTCTTTCCTGTTCCTCTCTTGCTTGCTATGCTCCGCTCTTGCTCTGCCCTGCTCTCACCTGCTCTGCGCTCTCACCTGCTCTGCCTTGCTCTCATTAGCTCTACCTCATTCTCACCTGCTCTGCTTTCCTTCACTCTGCTCTCCCCCATTCTCCCCTGGTCTGCCCAGCTCACCCCCTCTCTCACCTGCAGCATTAGAGCAACCACAGGGGGGAACAGAAAGCGACCACCACAGGGGACACAGCAACCATAAGAGGAGGGCAGAGAGACGACACACGGGGGGCAAGAGAGCAACCACGGGGAGCAGGACAGCATAGGTGGGGCAGACAATGACCACAGAGGGGCAGAGAAAGACAACACAGGAGGAATTCAGAGAGTGGCCACAAGAGGGACAGAACAACATCACAGGTGGGGGCAGACAATGAACACAGGTGGGTAGCCTGAGAGCAACCACAGGGGTATGCACAGGCGGGCAGAGAGTGCGCAAGGAGGACAGGTAGTGCACACAGTGTGATGCCACAGAGCACGCGCGGGGAGGCAAGAGAGGGCATACAGGGGGGTGCACCACATGCACAGGGAGGGCAGAGAGTGAGAGTTCAGAGAGAGTGTACACAGGGAGGGAAAGCAGAAAGACTGCATCGTGGGGAAGGCAGTACACACAGGGGGAAAATGGTTGCTGTTCCCAGTGCCACATAGCCCACTCCCATCATCACTTCACCGCCCACCCAATGCAAAAGCATCGGGCTCCCATCTAGTATACTATAAAACATTACCTTATACCAATACACATGCATTACATTATCAATACTGCTACAAATCTACATGTTAACATTCTCAACTCTTCTATATCTAATACAGTATAATACCTTACACTAAATATTCATATATTGCTTACAACAACATACATTACATTATACGCCATACCGTATATGCATCGTTATAACTTATTACAACCTATATGACACAATATATTATTCTGTAAAATAACGTTTGGTGTTCCAGGAGACCATCTTTATTCATACACCCTCTTATATTCATACATGTATCATCCAATTTAATCCAATAGTAATTCCAGATTCTGATTATTCAGTGTATGCTTTAGACACATAATTACAATTTAAATACATTCCATTTATATTCTACATGTCTGTGTATGAAGTAAAAATGTGACCACTGCAGCTAATCAGTGGCTACAATACTGCAGCTGCAGCCACTCTTTGATTGCAAAGACTCAAAGGAGCATTGAGGAATTAATAAGTGATATTTGCTATTTGTTATATTTTACCATAAGAAAGGATGGAAACTCTAATCATGATGTGACACAACAGCTACAAATTTGATATGGGCATTGTTTTATTTTCAAGAAAGTTACCGTATTTTTCGGATTATAAGACGCACTTTTGTTCCCCCAAATTTTGGGGGAAAGTGGGGGGTGCGTCTTATAATCCGAATGCAGCACTGGGGGGGGGCTGGGGGGCAGCTCTGCAGCATGTCCGGGGCTGGAGTGGGCTGGCTGCGGGGCTGCAGAGAGAGCGGGAGATCTCCTGCTCCCGCTCATTTAATATGCACTGCCGCTGTCCACCTCTCAGTGCTGAAGTTGCACTGAGAGACTGACGGGGGGAGCAGTGCATATTAAATGAGCGGGAGCAAGAGATCTCCCGCTCTCTCTGCAGCCCCTCCATACGCCCCATGTCCTGCATACCGCCGCCCCACATAATACACCCACCCCCTCAATATACTGCCCCCATGTACGGTAATATGCTGCTCCCCCCTCCATTACAAAGATGGTCCCTCGCTCTGCACTTCCCCATCATTAATATGCCTCCCCCTCGCCGACGCTGGCCGGCAGCAGATAGAGTAAAAAAAGCCTCCTTCCTCACCCTCCGGCGCCAAGCTGAAAGCGTCACCGCCCGCTCCTGGTCTCCATGGTGCTTTTCTTCTTCCGCTCATGTGATCGGGCATAAGCGATGACATCATCGCCCGATCACGGAAGAAGAAGAGCACCATGGAGACCAGGAGCCGGCGGTGACGCTTTCAGCTTGGCGCCGGAGGGTGAGGAAGGAGGCTTTTTTTACTCTATCTGCTGCCGGCCAGCGTCGGCGAGGGGGGAGGCATATTAATGATGGGGAAGTGCAGAGCGAGGGACCATCTTTGTAATGGAGGGGGGGCAGCATATGGAGGGGGTGGGTGTATTGCATGGGGGGGCATCAATAGGGAACATGTGCCAGCACAAGGGGGGGGGAACGTGTGCCAGCACAAGGGGGGGGGAACGTGTGCCAGCACAAGGGGGGGGAACGTGTGCCAGCACAAGGGGGGAAAACGTGTGCCAGCACAAGGGGGGGGAACGTGTGCCAGCACAAGGGGGGGGAACGTGTGCCAGCACAAGGGGGGGGAACGTGTGCCAGCACAAGGGGGGGAACGTGTGCCAGCACAAGGGGGGGAACGTCTGCCAGCACAAGGGGGGGTACGTGTGCCAGCACAAGGGGGGGTACGTGTGCCAGCACAAGGCAGGAACATGTGCCAGCACAAGGGGGGGAACGTGTGCCAGCACAAGGGGGGGGAACGTGTGCCAGCACAAGGGGGGGGAACGTGTGCCAGCACAAGGGGGGGTACGTGTGCCAGCACTAGGTGGGGGTACGTGTGCCAGCACAAGGCAGGAACGTGTGCCAGCACAAGGGGGGGACCGTGTGCCAGCACAAGGGGGGGACCGTGTGCCAGCACAAGGGGGGACGTGTGCCAGCTATGGGGGACGTGTGCCAGCACAAGGGGGCTATATCCAATATAAGGGTGCCATATCCAGATTAAGGGGGCTAATTCTAGGATGGGGGGCTGTATCCCAGGATGAGGGACCACGTACCAGGATTAGGGGGCTATGTGGGACATATACGCTATATGATTTGTTAGACGGACACTGGCATTATAAGACGGACCCCATTTAACATTAAAAATATTTTTTTTCTCTTTTCCTTCACCAAAATTGGGGGTGCGTCTTATAATCAGGTGCGTCTTATAAAGCGAAAAATACGGTAGTTTAAAAATACTTTTTTTTTAAAGCTATCCAATAATCTAAAATGTTTTATCATTTGAAGTTTTATCACTTACATATACCATCATTGTACAGTATAATATTGTCACTTAGCACAACTCTATGACGGATTGTGCAGCAATGCTTTTATCAGTTTTAGTTGAATTCTAAAAGGTTTTTCTTCCCCTTAGGTTCTCCGAAGCAACACTGTAACGCTATTCAGCAGAAGTATGCTTCTATCCATCCTGCCTGCATCAATATTGGTGCTTCATTTTTGACATGCGGATCATGTACCAGCTTTTCTTTAGCCCGGATGAGTCACTCTACCAGAACAACTCATTTCAATACCGGAATATTAATAAATTGTGCAGAATGCAGAGTCTATGAAAGTCTTTTCCTGCAAGAGAACATCCTCATAAAGGTTACTAATTGAATTCACATTTTGTAAGCAGTGGAGAAAAAACAGAAGCATGTTTTTCCAAAATGTATAGGAAGGAATGGAATAATTTATTGATTTTTGAAAGAAGAGAGAATAATAGGCACATGGGTTGTGTTCAGCAGAGGATATAATGAATTCTTTGCGTGTTACACTGCATTGTGCAATGCAAATAAAATACATGGTGCCAGCGATGACACAAATTGTTTCATATCACTTTTATCTCATTCACATAAGTATAATAATAGGCAATGTGATACCTTGAAAAATTAAACTTCATTCTTTTTCTACACTGTCATTATTGCTGCAGACATCAGTTGCAGAGACTGAGGTTAGGATGTCAAAAAACACTTTTTGTCTAAGAGTATTCATTTCCCAATATATCAAATTCTAAGCTTGTCAGATAGAGATATAATGAGATGTGGCTGAATCATAGATATAGTCAAACAAGAGTCCTCTTTACCCAGGGATGTGCTTAGCTACTTAACTGCTGTTTGAAATGGCTTTAATCTTTCAAAGCACCATAAACCTTTTTTCTGGTTATCTGGTTATATACTGTTGACATATATCAAATAGATTGCAGGATAATGATACGGTGGTCTTGTAGAAGCGCTACTAAGGCTCAGGCACCAGGATGATGATGCTTATAAAGCGCAACCTTTATTTTCCCCTTACAGCGCCACAACATGTTTCAACTGCTCAAGGCAGTCTTCCTCAGGTAGTGTAAGGGGGTGAACTGTGACATCACATTATATAGATAACTAAAAACTTTGAATGGTTTCCTAATTAACTATACATAGGTTCTAATTGACTATGTTTAACTCCTCATGCACTTCTACAAACATTGTCAATAAAAAAGCTACACCAATTAAACTACAATTTATACAAATCCCCTAATTCCATATTGAATATAAAAACTGTATATCTATATGAACCAGCCGTAGTTCATTAATACAATCAAAAAATATACCTAACAAATTATTAAAATTACTATACAAATTATTATAAAAAAAATTAAAATTAAATTATTATAAAAAAATTATTATATGCAAACGTTTGTTTCTTTACATATATACTAAAACAGGAATTTTTTCTGTGCATATATATAGACATGGTAACACCTTAGTAATATTTTTTAGAACTTTAAAGAGGATCAGTATTGGAACTGGAAGTTAGAGCAATAGCAGTAAGGGTACCTTTACACGCCGCTACTGGCGGGTGGATACAACCAGCTACAGGCTACAAATGTAGCTTGTAGCGGCAAAATACCCCGTAGTAGTGGCGTGTAAAGACAGTAGGAGGCACCTGGCAACAGATACATCTGTTTCCGAGCACTGCCCGGAAACAGGTGGCTACACAGGCGATTGTAGCGAGCTGTATCAGCGTGTAGAGAAGCAACAGAAGGGATGTGTCGACACCAGGCAATGTACCTGGTATGTAGCTGGGGCGTGACACAGGCTCCGGGATACCGCCCCCCTTCAGCGATCATTGGTGGAAGCTCCTGCGTTACGATTGGTAGTCGCTGCATAGGGAGGCATATTTAAGGAGCTGACCACTCACATTACACAATTGCTCGAGCGTCATGTATTAAACAGCCTCCGGCGATGCCTGGCCAATCATGGGTTTCTTGCTTTGTCCTATCAGCGTACGGACGTCTCGTAATCCACAATTGTGGCACGCCTATGTGCTGTCCCTGCTGCACCAGTTCCGCCCATATTAGCTGGTTGTAGCGGTGTGCAAATGAGGTAAGATGAGCTACAGAAGGTGACTTGAGACACCCGGCGGTGTATCCAGAGATAGATGTAACGTAGCGTAGCGCACCTTGTGGCGGCGTGTAAAGATGGTGCGTTTACCGTTTGTAACCGTTTGTGCGTGCTCGTGCACGTGAAGTAGCTGGTTGTATCCACCCGCCAGTAGCGGCGTGTAAAGGTACCCTTATAGTGACATCTGGTATATTTTGATATGGCTAGTTCTGTTTTGGCACTTCATATATATCTAGATTTGTAAAATAATTCAACAGAAAAAGTATAAATTCAATAATCTCCATATATATACGTGATAAAAAATAAATATGTTTTGTGTTTATTTTTTTATTATTTAGATACAATCACCCAACTGAATATTTGGATATTAGCAGAATATTTTTGGAAAGAAAATATAATTAGCATATTAATGTTTTGTTATGTTTTCCAAGGTTAAATTATGTCCCTCTGTTCCCAACTTAAAGATCCAGTAACATTCTGTTTTAATAAGATAGACTATTGGGTTGATATCCATTCTTGATGTTGTGTGTATGCTTATTAAGCCTTGCATGCATGGTCTGTATAGTCCACCCTACTGTATATATTGAGTACCACACGGACATTCAATTAAATAAATCACATAGGTAGATTGGCATGATACCCTATGTTTGATAGGGAAACTTTGCTTTATTGTAGCTGACATGAAAATTTTTTCCCCATTCGTAATGACCTTGCAGCATAGGCATTTGGGGGTCTCGCACGCATAGCATCCATTGTTCATATCATCCCCTTTTATTAGTGCCCGATCTTTCATTTTTTGGCACACATTACTAGGAGCCAACATTTCTCTCAGGTTTTTGTTTCTCCTGTATATCACATTAGGTTTAGTAGGTAAATGATCAGCGAGAACTGGGTCACTCTTTAATGTGAACCAGTATTTATTCATTAATTCTAGAATCATTTCCCTTGATTGGCAGTATGTTGTAACAAGACTCCATTTTGTCCTATTTGTAGTTTTCTCATCACTTATAGTTTTTTTGGATTACATCTTCTCTTTACAGGATTCCTGCAATAGGTCTTTCGTTTTCCTAAATGCGTCTTGCAACAAACGCTTGCGGTATCCCTTCACTAGGAACCTCTTTTTTAGGGTTTTAGACTCCTGTCTAAAATCACTATCCTCGGTGCAGTTTTTTTATCACCCTCCAGTATTGGCCATAGGGTAAGCTGGTTAACCACCTGGGGCGGTGCCCACTCCCATACTCCAAGTCACTGTTAACATCAACCTGTTTAAAGAAGGTCGAGGTGTACACACTCCCCAGGTGGTCCAAGAATACCCATATATCCAGATACTGAAGGGCTGAGTTAGACACCGATCCAGTGAATTTTAAACCCAATTTGTTTTCATTTATTTCCATGACAAAGTTAGTTACTTCTTCTGTTCCTCTCCAGATGATGAAAAGATCATCAATGAATTGCCTGTAATAAATAATTTTCTCAGCTGTCCACCTAGGCTGCGCAATGGAGACCGATTCATATGCGCACACGTATAGATTTGCGTAGCTAGGTGCGAATCTGGTCCCCATTGCGCAAGCCCTAGGTTAGTAATGGGTACGGGTCTATGAAACACACCCCATCATTAACCTGTAAGTCAAAAGAAATAAATGCAAAAACTGAAAAATTCTTTATTTTAAATAAAAAACACACAAACATTATTTATCACTTTATTAACCGCGATCACACATGCAGGTCAGAATTACTCCAACATAAGACATCCCATGATGATCCCAACTCATCTCAGAAGCTGCAGTGTTAGAAAATGTGGGCATTCATTGCAGCTTCTAGGACCACAGTGGCTGCCATGGGGAAGCCCTTGATTATGAGAAGCAGTGACATCACCAGAGGGCTTTCCCATTGCCGGGGCCGGATTGCGGGACGTGCCGGCAAAGCTGTGCCAACCTGGCAATCTGGCAGTGGGTTCAACTGAGTTCACTGATAGCAATGGGGATGCTCCCTGGGGAACATCACTTCTCATAGCCGAGGGGTTCTCCATGGCTGGGTACTAAAATAGGGGGTACCACAAGCTGTATTAAAAAATTATTTATTTAAATAATTTAAAAGAAGGCATGGGGTCTCCCGTACATCTGAGTGTTAACCCATCTGTACTCATAACAGATCAGAGTCATATTATAGACTCAAACAGTACAGATTTAGCACCCAATACATAGATACTCGTTAAACCTACAGTGGATTTGATTAATTTTATAATGCTTGTTTGTACCTATGTGACTAGCTTGTGCTTACAATATAGTACTTTTAGATGAAAAAGTGCATAAAATTCTACAAAACATCTCAATTTATGGTTTACAAACAAGCAGGAAAATTGTCTGGTAAGTATACAATATTATTATGCTCATTGACATTAGAAATTGGATGATTAAATGCAGATTAACAAATCTAAATAAAATAAAGAAATATAAACAAGGCATGAAATAGTCACATGAACAGAATATAATAATGTTCATTGGAAGCATAAAATACACAAGTTGACTGTTAAGCAATATGTATATAAGTACTGCAGGGCACCCATGATTAAAACATAAGGTTAAAATCACTTATTTCTCAATCGTATGATTAATGATGCAGACCCTTAGTAGTGACATTGTAGCAGTGCTGAAAAATGATGCAATTACTCTTTTTGAATAGAAAAGTAAAATACATGTTAGCAAGGGGCAGCATGTTCAATTTAATGGTTAACTAGGGTTCACTTCTCTACCTCGAAGCTGTGACATGGGGCTATTTTGGAATATTAAAAACACATTAAACAAACATTCATTTGACTGCATATATTTTTGCCTTTTGCATGTGTGATTTTATATACAGTGTTGACCAAAAGTATTGACACCCCTGCAATTCTGTCAGATAATACTCAGTTTCTTCCTGAAAATGATTGCAATCACAAATTCTTTGGTATTATTATCTTCATTTAATTTGTCTTCAATGAAAAAAAACACAAAAAGAATTGTCCTAAAGCCAAATTGGATATAATTCCACACCAAACATAAAAAAGGGTGGACAAAAGTATTGGCACTGTTAGAAAAATCATGTGATGCTTCTCTAATTTGTGTAATTAACAGCACCTGTAACTTGCCTGTGGCACCTAACAGGTGTGGCAATAACTAAATCACACTTGCAGCCAGTTGACATGGATTAAAGTTGACTCAACCTCTGTCCTGTGTCCTTGTGTGTACCACATTGAGCATGGAGAAAAGAAAGAAGACCAAAGAACTGTCTGAGGACTTGAGAAACCAAATTGTGAGGAAGCATGAGCAATCTCAAGGCTACAAGTACATCTCCAAAGACCTGAATGTTCCTGTGTCTACCGTGCGCAGTGTCATCAAGAAGTTTAAAGCCCATGGCACTGTGGCTAACTTCCCTAGATGTGGACGGAAAAGAAAAATTGACGAAAGATTGCAATGCAAGATTGTGCGGATGGTGGATAAAGAACCTCGACTAACATCCAAACAAGTTCAAGCTGCCCTGCAGTCCGAGGATACTTACCTGAGAAAGCCTAAAACCTTTTGGAAGAATGTTCTCTCTTTTTGGGCAAAGGCATCAACATAGAGTTTACAGGAGAAAAAAAAGAGGCATTCAAAGAAAAGAATACGGTCCCTACAGTCAAACATGGCGGAGGTTCCCTGATGTTTTGGGGTTGCTTTGCTGCCTCTGGCACTGGACTGCTTGACCGTGTGCATGGCATTATGAAGTCTGAAGACTACCAACAAATTTTGCAGCATAATGTAGGGCCCAGTGTGAGAAAGCTGGGTCTCCCTCAGAGGTCATGGGTCTTCCAGCAGGACAATGACCCAAAACACACTTCAAAAAGCACTAGAAAATGGTTTGAGAGAAAGCACTGGAGACTTCTAAGGTGGCCAGCAATGAGTCTAGACCTGAATCCCACAGAACACCTGTGGAGAGATCCAAAAATGGCAGTTTGGAGAAGGCACCCTTCAAATATCAGGGACCTGGAGCAGTTTGCCAAAGAATAATGGTCTAAAATTCCAGCAGAGCATTGTAAGAAACCCATTGATGGTTACCGGAAGCGGTTGATCGCAGTTATTTTGGCTAAAGGTTTTGCAACCAAGTATTAGGCTGAGGGTGCCAATACTTTTGTTCGCCCATTTTTGGAGTTTTGTGTGAAATGATCAATGTTTTGCTTTTTGCTTCATTCTCTTTTGCGTTTTTTCATTTAAGACAAATTAAATGAAGATAATAATACCAAAGAATTTGTGATTGCAATCATTTTCAGGAAGAAACTGAGTATTATCTGACAGAATTGCAGGGGTGTCAATACTTTTGGCCAACACTATATATATATATATATATATATATATATCACAAAAAATGAAAACAGACCAGCGGCACTCACCATAGTTGAATCTTCTGTTTATTTGACGATTCCAACAAGGTTACATGAGGAGATCGTGCTGTAGGGGAGGGAGGTGCAGGGACGTCAGGTGGACGACGGTGACCATTTCGCAGCAGACAGCTGCTTCAACTGGACCAGTTGAAGCAGCTGTCTGCTGCGAAACGGTCACCGTCGTCCACCTGACGTCCCTGCACCTCCCTCCCCTACAGCACGATCTCCTCATGTAACCTTGTTGGAATCGTCAAATAAACAGAAGATTCAACTATGGTGAGTGCCGCTGGTCTGTTTTCTTTTTTTGTGATATAATTACACCTTAGCGGGCACCACCTGATATTGTGCTATCAATCATTTGGACTGATTCTTACCACGGATAGTGCCCGGTTCTCTTTACCTCTGTGCTTAGAATATATATATATATATATATAATATATATATATATATATATATATATATGAAAAAAACGGAACAGCACCAGATATTACCAGACTTGTGCAGTGCTTTTTCAACACCGGTCAAGTGTCCATGTAAACAATCCAAAAAAAGGAAAAAGCAGCACCAAAAACATATCAAGTGAACCTTTATTGCCAATGGCGTGGCGACGTTTCGGACCGGAGGTCCTTTCTCAAGCCACCTCCGGTCCGAAACGTCGCCACGCCATTGGCAATAAAGGTCCACTTGATATTTTTTTGGTGCTGCTTTTTCCTTTTTTTGGATTATATATATATATATATATATATATATATATATATACTGTTTATATGTACATATATATAACAGACTAGATGGTGGCCCGATTCTAACGCATCGGGTATTCAAGAATATAGAAATAGGGATTGCATGGGGAAGGCAGTGAGGGCTGAATAGGGAGGGACTTTGAGGATGGAGCGGCGGGGGGAGGACAGCGTGGCAGGGGGAGGAGGATGGAGGACGGAGTGGCAGGGGGGAGGAGGAGGACGAAGCGGGAGGTGGGGGAGGATGGAGCAGCACAGGCAGGAGGAGGACGGAGGATGGAGTGGCAGATGGGAGGAGGACAAAGAAGGGAGGAAGAAGCAGTGGGGTGGGGGAGGATGGAGCGGCACAGGCAGGGGGAGGAATACTCACACCCTCACACAGACTCAGACCCGCACAGGCAGGGGCAGGACCGAGCAGCAGGGGGAGGATGGAGCACAGAGCGGCAGGGGTGAGGAGGAGGACGAAGCGGCGAGGTGGGGGAGGATGGAGCAGCACAAGCAGGAGGAGGACGGAGGATGGAGTGGCGGATGGATGGAGGACAAAGGAGGGAGGAGGAAGCAGTGGCGTGGGGGAGGATGGAGTGGCACAGGCAGGGGGAGGAAGACTCACACCCTCACACAGACTCAGACCCACACACAGAGTCACACCTAGACACAGACTCAGACCCACACACATACACACACAGACTCACACTCACAGCCACACACACACACGGGCTCTCACCTCTCCGTCCCCTTGCGGTCCCAGTGCTGGCCCTCATTTCCCTGGTGCTGAGCGCAGTGTCAGCAGAGCATAGGTGTGGAGGAAGCGGGCGCAAAGGCGGCAGGGGGAAGGATGATCCCGGGTGTCAGCTGCCTCTTGTCAGGGCAGCTGGGCCCTAGCTGGCATGTGCTGCTGCCACCTTCTCACTGGCAGGCACGGAATGTGTGTGCAGAGGCTCCAAGGGGCGGTGACAAACTGTGCGGCCATAGGAAGGAGGAGAGTGTGGAAGAGCCACACGATGCGCGCTCCCGTTGCTCCCTGCACCCTGGGAGCTCCGACAGCCCCTGGTCCCCGGTGTCAGTGGGTGGCACGCTCCCCCGGGGGGTCAGGGTGTGTCATCCTCGCTGTGTGGTACGCAGTCGCCCACTGCCGCCACTCCCTGCACCGTAGGACCCGCGACAGAGCGTGCATATAAATGTGAAGCGTGTGTATGCATTTTGAGCGTGCATGTGTATAGCATGCGTGTATGTATGCATGATGAGTGTGCGTGTGTGAAGCATGCATGTATGTGGTGCGTGCAAGTGCAGAATACGTGTAAGTGGAGCATGCATGTGCAGAATGCGTGTACATGTAGCATAGATGTGGAGCATGCGTGCATATATGGAGCATTCATGCTTCACGCATGCATGCATCACATATGCACTCAGACACTACAGGCATGCGCCACAGACATACATACGCATGCTCTACATGCACACACACGCTCTGGTACACACTTTCTACATGCTCCACACACACACGCTCTACATATATATGCACACTCCACATACACTGCACACATGCACTGACTAGGGATGAGCGAGTACCTTAATATTCGTGCTCGCTATACTCGCAACGAGTAGGTACCGGTACTCGCTACTCGTTGCGAGTACAGCGACTACGAATACTTTAGATACACTGCCAAAGTAGCCTAAAAGTGAGTAAAAGATGTAAAAAAATAATAAACTTACATACTCACCTTCCGACGCCTGCACCGGGAGTGGCAGAGAAGACATCCGATTGCTGGAAAAGGACCTGTCACTACCAGCCAATCAGATAGCCGGTAGCGATCTGGCCAATCAGATGGCGCCACGTCACAACTATGTCATCGCTAGGGGCCACCTGATTGGCAAGTTTGCAAGGTCCTGATAGTACATCTAGGACTTTGCAAATTGGCCAATCAGGTGGCCGCTAGCGATCACGTGGTTGTGACGTGGCGCCATCTTATTGGCCAGATCACTACCAGCCATCTGATTTGCTGGTAGTGACAGGTCCTTGTCCAGTGATAAGATGGCTTCTCTGCCGGTCCCGGTGCAGGTGTCGGAAGGTGAGTATATAAGTTTATTATTTTTTAACAACTTTGAATCACTTTTAGGCTACTTTGCAGTGTATCTACAGATACACTGCAAAAGTATTAGGACTACTCGCTACTCCCGAGTACTCATAAGTACTCGGAGAGTAGCGAGTAGCCTGAATACCGCTACTATTCGGCGAATACTGAATAGTAGCGAGTATACTCGCTCATCCCTAGCACTGACGCTTCACACATGCATGCATGGTTCACACACGCATGTGTGAAGTGTGTGTGGAGCATGGGGATGTATGAAGAGTGTGCATGTGGAAAGTGGGTACAGGAGCGTGCATATGAATGTGGAACGTGCATGCTTATGTATGTGGAGAGTGTGTGCGTATAGTGTGCATGTGTTTGTATGTTGAGTGTGCGTGTGTGGAGCATGCATGCACGTGATGCGTGAGTTTAAGATAAGAATATGTGTACATGGAGCATGCAAGTGCAGAATGCTTGTACAAGGAGAATGCATGTGGAGTATGTGGATAATGCGAGCGTGCACATGTGGAGCAAGCGTGCATATGTGGATTAAGCATGCATGCATATGTTGATAAAGCGAGCGTGCAGGGTGTGTGTGTATGTGGAGCAAGCGTGTGGAGTGAGCGTTAGGAGACTCACTGCGTGACACAGGTCCTTATGGTGTGTTAGGAGCTGGAAGTGGTAAGACAGGAGAGGGGTACTGGGAGAAGGTGGTCCCAGGAAGCTGGGGTTGCTGAGAGTCGGTGGATGCTGAGAGCGGGGTGGGGTGCTGGGAGTTGGGGGGGGTGCTGGGAGCGGGCAGGGTGCTGGGAGAAGCTGTGAACCTGGGGTTGCTGAAAGGCAGTGGATGGTGGGAGGGGTGGGGTGCTGGGAGCTTTGCGGTTAGCAATATGGGGGTACAGGGACTGGGGGAGAACAGGAAAGGTGAGGGTGCTGAGAGCCATCAGATACTGGAAGCGGAGGGGGTGCTGGGATCTAGGGGGGTTCATTGGTGGGAACCGGGTGGTGCTGGGAATGAGGGGGGATGAGTGGGAGTGGGAAGTTGCCGGGAGGGCAGGGAATCCAGGAACCAAAGGTTGGTGTGAGCCGATGGGCGGGGGGAAGCTGGGAATATGGGTGTGCTGTAAGTGGGCGGATGGTGGGAGGAAGCAGGCAAGCAGAGGGTCCATAGAGCTGGCAGATATGGTGAGCCGGCGGGGGGGATGTGCTGCAAGTGGGGTCATGACATACTGGGAGTGGAGGGGGTGCTGGGATCTAGCGGGGTTGATTACTGGGAAGCGGGGAGTTCTGGAAGCGAGGGGGGATGTGCAGGAGAGAGATTCCGGGAGGGCAGGGAAGGCAGGAACCAAAGGTAGCTGTGAGCCAGCAGGAGGGGGGGAAGCTGGAAACGTGGGTGTGCTGTAAGTGGGCGCATGGTGGGAGGAAGCAGGCAAGCAGAGGGTGCAGAGAGCTGGCAGATGTGGTGAGCCGGCGGTGGGGATGTGCTGTAATGTGCTGGGAGGCGTTGTGTCCTGGGGGCCGGCGGGAGCAGCGGATGCTGAGGTCTGGCGGTTGCAGGCAGTGCTGGAGAGCGGTGGGTGCTGGGAGCCGAGCAGGGAGAGAGGTGTGATCGTGGCAGGGGTTAGTGTGCATGAGGCTGAGGTTGGAGTCCACTGCGACAGCGCTAGCGGCCGCCTTGTTTTGTTCTGTCTCTTTCCATGCGGCTCTTTTGCATATGCTGCGCTCATTGGCCGCTGCGTCTGCCGGCAACCAATGAGCACTGGCACACGATTTCTGTGACAGACAGAGAACCTTAGACGATTATATAGTAGATTGGGAAACCAAAGAAATTTATAATACAATTTTGGCCATTGCAAGACTAAGCCATTTACCAACTTTTTCGAACAAGCACATTTCATTTTTTTCCTGTAAAAGGGGTGCGATTTTTTTCTTGTATTCATGTAGTCTTTGTATTTATTTCATAATACATAGGGGTTCATTGTTATTTCACTTTTGAATTCTCTAATTAAAAAAAAAAAGGAAATTGTCTCTTTTCCTTTTGTTTTTTTTGTTCTTTACAACTTTTAATGACCAACAAGAAATACTGAACTATGTTTCACAATTTGATCAACATTCTACAAAAAATATTTTTAAATATTGGGTACATTTTTTTTACATAGTCCAGAAACAGGAATTTGGATTGAAAGTGTCAGTTTTTATTCATCTGTTTTTAATTTATGCTAAAGATTATGTCCCCAATCTACTTTATAATAGCCCTATCCTGTCTGTTTGTGTATCTGTAAGTTTGTCATGAGAACAGTGCCACCTATAAGTCCGTGTAAATTACGAAAAGCAGTTAAACCGGAATGTCAAGAAATTTGGTTGATCAAGCAAGTTTGCTTGATCAGTGAAAAAAACAGTGCCATCTATTGGACATTGTGTAAATTAAAAAAGGCAGTTAGAGGAAAACTGTCAGGTCAAAAATTCACATGTAACTGCTATCATTTTCTAATTCCTCCCTCTAAACTCTCTCTATTGATGTATTTCTTTTTTGTATATTCCCCGTATCTTCTGTAAACTTCAAATAAAGGGAATCATTTCATCTGTCACTCACAGTGAATGATCCAGTTAGTTCACTTCTGTCCACTCCCCATGCATTAATATGCATGTCACATCACAGCACAGGAGATCACTGGGGGGGCTGTATTTTCCTCTCTGCTCTCTGTGTCTGCAGCATCACAAGAGGTCAAATACAACACAGAAACTTTCACAGCGCAGCAGGGTATCTGCTTTACAGAAACAAATATAGTCTAGATAAGGCAGACCTGCAGTAGCTCTCTCCCTCCATGGTGATATCAACAGAATAGGCTTCCTGTAAGTTAAACCTGACACTGCACTGTTAGCAAAGGGAGGATGAAGGAGAGAGCTGCAGAGAAGGAGTGCATAATTACATGACAGTTTGTACAGCACAGGACTAATCGTCTCTGCTTATAATGGAACAGGACTAATGCAGCAGCTCTCTGCAGGGTCTGACAATGCTGATAACATGGAAACTACAAATGGCACAATATGATTTTACTTGTTTTTAAAAGGTCTGCCCAGGCCCTATTCAAAGGTAATATTATTATTATACTGAAAAATGACCTGACAGTGTCCCTTTAAACTATAATGTGAAGGAGCCTATAGATTGGTTGATCAGTCAAGTTTGGTTGGACAGTCAAAATTTACACCAAGATGGGCAATCCCATAAGGTATGCAGTTGACATGGATAGGAAAGCAGCACGACGGAAAAGGCAGCACGGCACAAATGGGTCTACTGAATAAAGAGAGCCTCGTTTTGACCATTCCGCTATATAGAAGTGCATGTGTTTTGCAGATTTATCCCCAGTAAGGTGCCATTAGATTGTCACAGGATACCATTTTGCAACAAGAGCAACAACAAGATGAATCTCCGATGCCACTCGATGCGAAAAAATCAGGCCTTCATCCAGTTAGTTCATAAAAGACCTTAAACACTGAATAAAGGTATATTTATTATCAATAAAAAGAAAAAATCCAAGCAGCACAGCTGGTAACCGGGTGCAGAGACAGTCAGGGCAATACTCCTATTTGCATATATATATATATATATATATATATATATATATAAAATTAAACAAAAGTGCCCGCAGCACTCCAAAAAAGAGGTTTAGCATGCCTTTATTAGGCCATAAGGACATTAGGCTAGGCTAGACAATGAAGGGGAACCTTCGAAACGTTGCCACTTTTGGGCTAGACAAAGAAGGGGAACCTTCAAAACGTTGCCACCCATGGATCAATAAAGAATCCACCAGATCACTGCTGAATGGGAGTGCTGCCTGATTTTTCTACTTTGCTGATGGAGAATTGCTGGACACTTTCCTAACAGGTTTTTGCACCCGGATTATATATGGTAGATAGATAGGTAGATAGATAGATAGATAGATAGATAGATAGATAGATAGATAGATAGATACATAGATACATAGATACATAGATAGATAGCTCGATCTTGAGTAGTTTAACCAAATATTAACCCCTTCCCACCCGGGCGCGCAGCGTATGCGCCATGGAAACATCACCGTTCCCGCCCGATGGCGCATACGCTGCGTCATCGCGGTTTCCCCCTTGCTGCGGCTCTATTAACCGGGTTCACGAAAGGGTTAATAGAGCCGCAGATAGGGGACAACCTCTAGATGACCCCACGGGAGGGGATTTCCCCCCCCCCGTGGCTAGGAGCCCTCCGATTGGCTAGTTAAGTGACAACTAGTCAATAGTGATGATTGAAACATTACACCAATAGAAATTGGTGTAATGTTTTCATTATGGCCATAGTCTGATGCTCAAAGCATCAGGCATTGGCTGGGGCACTGTGAGGTGTGTGTGCCCCCCCCCCCGATCTGATTGGGGGCTAGCATCCATGTGATGCAAGCCCTCCAATCAGATGTGCAGGGGGATGTTCACAATATGGCCACCGAGCTCATCAGCTCCACTCTGTCGGTGGACGCTGATGAGCGTGCACCCCTGCAGCCCTCCGCTGCCACCGACCGTGCCCACGTGGTGTGAGCCCCCCCGCCGCCGATCGCCGCCGATCGCCGCCGCCGCCGCTGCTGCCACCGCCGATCGCCGCCGCCGCTGCTGCCACCGCCGCTGCTGCTGTTGATTGTAAGTACCCCTCTCCTCCTCCCCTGGTGTCCTCTCCCCCTCCCCCTTCCCCATTGTCCTCTCTCCCCCCCCCCCTCCCCTTTTGTCTTCTCCCCCCCCCCCCTTCCCTGAGTTTGCTCTCCCCCCCTCCCCTGAGTTTGCTCTCCCCCCCCCCCCCTGAGTTTGCTCTCTCCCCCCTCCCCAGAGCTCGTTCTCACCGGTCCGGTCTGCTCGGTGTTGACCCCCTGACCGACCGCTGCCTGGCCCGAGTGACCCCCTGACCGACCGCTGCCTGGCCCGAGTGACCCCCTGACCGACCGCTGCCTGGCCCGAGTGACCCCCTGACCGACCGCTGCCTGGCCCGAGTGACCCCCTGACCGACCGCTGCCTGGCCCGAGTGACCCCCTGACCGACCGCTGCCTGGCCCGAGTGACCCCCTGACCGACCGCTGCCTGGCCCGAGTGACCCCCTGACCGTCGTCGTCCGCCGCCCCTGACTGACTGTCGTCGTCCGCCGCCCCTGACTGACCGTCGTCGTCCGCCGCCCCTGACTGACCGTCGTCGTCCGCCGCCCCTGACTGACCGTCGTCGTCCGCCGCCCCTGACTGTCGTCGTCGTCCGCCGCCCCTGACTGACCGTCGTCGTCCGCCGCCCCTGACTGTCGTCGTCCGCCGCCCCTGACAGACCGTCGTCGTCCGCCGCCCCTGACTGACCGTCGTCGTCCGCCGCCCCTGACTGACTGTCGTCGTCCGCCGCCCCTGACTGACTGTCGTCGTCCGCCGCCCCTGACTGACTGTCGTCGTCCGCCGCCCCTGACTGACTGTCGTCGTCCGCCGCCCCTGACTGACTGTCGTCGTCCGCCGCCCCTGACTGACCGTCGTCGTCCGCCGCCCCTGACTGACCGTCGTCGTCCGCCGCCCCTGACTGACCGTCGTCGTCCGCCGCCCCTGACTGACCGTCGTCCGCCGCCCCTGACTGTCGTCGTCGTCCGCCGCCCCTGACTGACCGTCGTCGTCCGCCGCCCCTGACTGTCGTCGTCCGCCGCCCCTGACAGACCGTCGTCGTCCGCCGCCCCTGACTGACCGTCGTCGTCCGCCGCCCCTGACTGTCGTCGTCGTCCGCCGCCCCTGACTGACCGTCGTCGTCCGCCGCCCCTGACTGTCGTCGTCCGCCGCCCCTGACAGACCGTCGTCGTCCGCCGCCCCTGACTGACCGTCGTCCGCCGCCCCTGACTGTCGTCGTCGTCCGCCGCCCCTGACTGACCGTCGTCCGCCGCCCCTGACTGTCGTCGTCGTCCGCCGCCCCTGACTGACCGTCGTCGTCCGCCGCCCCTGACTGTCGTCGTCCGCCGCCCCTGACTGTCGTCGTCGTCCGCCGCCCCTGACTGACCGTCGTCGTCCGCCGCCCCTGACTGTCGTCGTCCGCCGCCGCCCCTGACTGACCGTCGTCGTCCGCCGCCCCTGACTGACCGTCGTCCGCCGCCCCTGACTGTCGTCGTCGTCCGCCGCCCCTGACTGACCGTCGTCGTCCGCCGCCCCTGACTGTCGTCGTCCGCCGCCGCCCCTGACTGACCGTCGTCGTCCGCCGCCCCTGACTGACCGTCGTCCGCCGCCCCTGACTGTTGTCGTCGTCCGCCGCCCCTGACTGACCGTCGTCCGCCGCCCCTGACTGACCGTCGTCGTCCGCCGCCCCTGACTGACCGTCGTCCGCCGCCCCTGACTGTCGTCGTCGTCCGCCGCCCCTGACTGACCGTCGTCGTCCGCCGCCCCTGACTGTCGTCGTCCGCCGCCCCTGACAGACCGTCGTCGTCCGCCTCCCCTGACTGACTGTCGTCGTCCGCCGCCCCTGACTGACCGTCGTCCCGAAAGTTACACCAGTTAACGTTCACATACACGCACACTAATAAGTTTACTTTTTTTTTTTTTTTTTACACACGCACACAGCACATACAACATGTCACGCCCGTCCCGCCCGTCCCGCTCATCAACGTCACAAAGGGTGTACTCGGCTGAGGAGGCATATGCTATACTTGCCTCCGATGCTGACAGTGAGGAAGTGGACCCCACGTTCCACTATTCCTCACATTCTTCCTCCGACAGTGAAATCTGCAGCAGTGACACCGACTCGCCACCACCACGAAGACGGCGGAGGACAAGAGATCGTCCGGAGCCAGAGGAAGAGGAAGAGGAGTCCGAGGAAGAGGAGTCTGAGCCTGGAGAAGAGGAGTCGGAGGAAGACCCACAGCCGTCAGTGAGTAACCCTCCACCTGGTGCTAGGCATGCCCAACCTAGCACCAGGGCCCCTGTGTGGATCCCCGTCCCTGATCGGTACACTCCACAGATTCCTGATTTTATTCCCCAATCAGGAATCCTGTTTGAGGCCACAAACTTCAGGGAAATTGACTTTTTCAAAGTCTTTTTCTCTGAGGACTTTGTGAGGCTCATGGTGGAGCAGACGAACCTGTACGCCCAACAGTTTCTGGTCCAAAACCCAGATTCCATCTTTTTCTTCTTGGACTCCTGTGGACTCTGGAGAAATTATGAAATACTGGGGTTTGATACTTCATATGGGGATTGTGAACAGACCAGAAATGCGCCAATGCTGGAGTACAGATAAGTTTTTTCTAACTCCAGTGTACGGCGAAGTGATGGCCCGAAACAGATTCGATGCCATCCATAAATTTCTCCACTTTAGGGACAACACTGACAGCCTTCCCCGTAATGACCCGAATTTTGACAGATTGTTCAAAATTCGACCGGTCATCGACCACTTCAGCAGCAAGTTTGCTGAAGTGTACGTTCCCAAACGGGAAATTTGTGGACGAATCCCTCGTCCTTTACAAAGGTAGGCTTAGTTTCCGCCAATACATTCCCAGCAAGAGGGCCAGGTATGGGATAAAGCTCTACAAGCTTTGTGAGAGTACCTCAGGGTACACTCACAACTTTAGAGTGTATGAGGGGAAGGATTCGAGGATCGAGCCCCCAGAGTGTCCCCCTGCTCTGGGGGTATGCGGGAAAATAGTGTGGGATTTGATCCACCCACTACTTGATAAAGGTTATCATCTATACGTTGATAACTTTTATACAAGTGTCCCGCTCTTCAGATCCCTCTCTGCCAGAACTACCGCCGCTTGCGGTACTGTGCGCAGAAACAAGAGGGATCTCCCTATGCCGCTAATTGAGCAGCCCTCCCAAGAGGTGAGAGCCGAGCTCAATGTAGCGGCAACATGGTACTGGTCAAGTTCAAAGACCGAAGGGATGTCTTTATCTTGACCACGATCCATGGTCCCGGCACCAGGGCCACCACCACCAGAGGTACCCCAGGACAGGTCCACAAACCGGAATGTGTCCTGGGGTACAATAAGAACATGGGAGGAGTTGATCGTTCTGATCAAGTCCTCAAGCCCTACAGGGCCACGCGGAAAACGAGGAAGTGGTACAAAAAACTGGCCGTGTACATTGTCCAAATGGCAATGTATAATGCATACTTGCTGTCACGATGTGCAGGTCACAACCACTAACACCTTTCTTGAGTTCCAGGTGAAGGTGATCAAGGCCCTGTTGAATGGAGGAGAACGAAGACCAAGAGAAGAAGGAGGACGAGAACGAAGACCAAGAGAAGAAAGAGGAAGACGAAGAGTAGAAGATGAAGGGGGCCCCAGCACTCCTGGAACTCGATATTCCCGCGTGGTACCAGGGCAACATTTTGCAGAGAAGGGGCCAAGAAAAAGGTGCCGGGTCTGCCATCAAAGGGGGAACAGAACGACCGTCCAAACCCAATGTAAAACGTGCCCTGACAAACCAGGTTTGTGTATCTTTGGATGTTTCGAAATCTATCACACGACCCCAGACTGACATGCACCCACAACATCATACACAAACACACACACACCCTGATGTACACTACAACACACCAACCTGACATACACACCCTGATGTACACTACAACACACCAACCTGACACACACCCTGATGTACACTACAACACACCAACCTGACATGCACTACGATAAGTGCCCCCTTAGTCTTTACCATGGCTTTGGGGGTCTTATTCCGGTGCTAGAACAAATCCCTTCCTGCAGAAAGGCCAGGCCTCGCCTCACGGTGACCTGTCCTTCTGAAAGGCTGGGTACAGTTGTGTAATTATATGTGTAATTATATTATATGTGTGATTATATATGATTATATGTGTATGGGGGTCACTTGTGGGGGAACTCCAATGTGTAGGCAAACAGGGGCTCTCCATACGCAACCTGGTGTTTGCTAACAATTGGAATTGTTAGCGGACACCATGTCGCGTTTGGAGAGCCCCTGTGTGCCTTAACATTGGAGCTCCCCCACAAGTGACTCCATTTTGGAAACTAGACACCCCAGGGAACTTATCTAGAGGGGTAGTGGGCATATTGAACCCCCAGGTGCTTCACAAATAAATGGGAAAAAAAAAAAAAAAGTGGAAAAAAAGTACTTTTTTCGTTTTTACGGATTAATTTGTGAAGCACCTGGGGGTTCAATATGCTCACAACCCATCAGGATAAGTTCCCTGGGGTGTCTAGTTTCCAAAATGGGGTCACTTGTGGGGAGCTCCAATGTGTAGGCACACAGGGGCTCTCCAAACGTGACATGTGTCCGCTAACAAGTTGACCTGATTTTCCATTCAAATTGTTAGCGGATACCATGTTGCGTTTGGAGAGCCCCTGTGTGCCTACACATTGGAGTTCCCCCGCAAGTGACCCCATTTTGGAAACTAGACACCCCAGGGAACTTATCTAGATGGGTAGTGGGCATATTGAACCCCAGGTGCTTCACAAATAAATGGGAAAAAAAAAAAAAAAGTGGAAAAAAAAGTACTTTTTCGTTTTTACGGATTAATTTGTGAAGCACCTGGGGGTTCAATATGCTCACAACCCATCAGGATAAGTTCCCTGGGGTGTCTAGTTTCCAAAATGGGGTCACTTGTGGGGGAGCTCCAATGTGTAGGCACACAGGGGCTCTCCAAACGTGACATGTGTCCGCTAACAAGTTGACCTGATTTTCCATTCAAATTGTTAGCGGACACCATGTTGCGTTTGGAGAGCCCTGTGTGCCTACACATTGGAGTTCCCCCACAAGTGACCCCATTTTGGAAACTAGACACCCCAGGGAACTTATCTAGAGGGGTAGTGGGCATATTGAACCCCCAGGTGCTTCACGAAATAAATGGGAAAAAAAAAAAAAAAGTGGAAAAAAAGTACTTTTTCGTTTTTACGGATTAATTTGTGAAGCACCTGGGGGTTCAATATGCTCACAACCCATCAGGATAAGTTCCCTGGGGTGTCTAGTTTCCAAAATGGGGTCACTTGTGGGGGAGCTCCAATGTGTAGGCACACAGGGGCTCTCCAAACGTGACATGTGTCCGCTAACAAGTTGACCTGATTTTCCATTCAAATTGTTAGCGGATACCATGTTGCGTTTGGAGAGCCCCTGTGTGCCTACACATTGGAGTTCCCCCGCAAGTGACCCCATTTTGGAAACTAGACACCCCAGGGAACTTATCTAGATGGGTAGTGGGCATATTGAACCCCAGGTGCTTCACGAATAAATGGGAAAAAAAAAAAAAAGTGGAAAAAAAGTACTTTTTCGTTTTTACGGATTAATTTGTGAAGCACCTGGGGGTTCAATATGCTCACAACCCATCAGGATAAGTTCCCTGGGGTGTCTAGTTTCCAAAATGGGGTCACTTGTGGGGGAGCTCCAATGTGTAGGCACACAGGGGCTCTCCAAACGTGACATGTGTCCGCTAACAAGTTGACCTGATTTTCCATTCAAATTGTTAGCGGATACCATGTTGCGTTTGGAGAGCCCCTGTGTGCCTACACATTGGAGTTCCCCCACAAGTGACCCCATTTTGGAAACTAGACACCCCAGGGAACTTATCTAGATGGGTAGTGGGCATAATGAACCCCCAGGTGCTTCACAAATAAATGGGAAAAAAAAAAAAAAAGTGGAAAAAAAGTACTTTTTCGTTTTTACGGATTAATTTGTGAAGCACCTGGGGGTTCAATATGCTCACAACCCATCAGGATAAGTTCCCTGGGGTGTCTAGTTTCCAAAATGGGGTCACTTGTGGGGGAGCTCCAATGTGTAGGCACACAGGGGCTCTCCAAACGTGACATGTGTCCGCTAACAAGTTGACCTGATTTTCCATTCAAATTGTTAGCGGACACCATGTTGCGTTTGGAGAGCCCCTGTGTGCCTACACATTGGAGTTCCCCCACAAGTGACCCCATTTTGGAAACTAGACACCCCAGGGAACTTATCTAGAGGGGTAGTGGGCATATTGAACCCCCAGGTGCTTCACAAATAAATGGGAAAAAAAAAAAAAGTGGAAAAAAAGTACTTTTTCGTTTTTACGGATTAATTTGTGAAGCACCTAGGGGTTCAATATGCTCACAACCCATCAGGATAAGTTCCCTGGGGTGTCTAGTTTCCAAAATGGGGTCACTTGTGGGGGAGCTCCAATGTGTAGGCACACAGGGGCTCTCCAAACGTGACATGTGTCCGCTAACAAGTTGACCTGATTTTCCATTCAAATTGTTAGTGGACACCATGTTGCGTTTGGAGAGCCCCTGTGTGCCTACACATTGGAGTTCCCCCACAAGTGACCCCATTTTGGAAACTAGACACCCCAGGGAACTTATCTAGATGGGTAGTGGGCATATTGAACCCCCAGGTGCTTCACAAATTGATCTGTAAAAATTAAAAAGTACTTTTTTTTTTCACAAAAATTTTGTTTTAGCCTAATTTTTTAAATTTTCAAATGGCCAACAGCATAAAGTTCATCCTAAAATTTGTTGGGCAATTTCTCCTGAGTACATCGATACCTCATATGTGGTCATAAACCACTCTTTGGGCGCACGGCAGGGCTCAGAAGGGAAGGAGCGCAATTTCACTTTTTGAATGGAAAATTAGCTCCAAAAGTCAAATTGCGCTCCTTCCCTTCTGAGCCCTGCCGTGCGCCCAAACAGTTGTTTATGACCACATATGAGGTATCGATATACTCAGGAGAAATTGCCCAACAAACTTTAGGATCCATTTTATGCTGTTGCCCATGTGAAAATGAAAGATTTGAGGCTAAAAGAACATTTTTGTTGGAAAAATTTAAATATCCATTTTTTGTTTCCACTTTGCTTTAGTTCCTGTGAAGCACCTGAAGGGTTAATAATCTTCTTGAATGTAGTTTTGAGTAGCTTGAGGGGTGCAGTTTTTAGAATGGTATAACTTGTGGGTGTTTTCTGTCATGTACACCCCTCAAACGGACTTCAAATGTGATGTGGTCACTAAAAAAAATGGTTTTGTAAATTTTGGTGGAAAAATGAAAAATTGCTGATGAACTTTGAACCCTTATAACTTCCTACCCCAAAAAAATTTTTTTTCCAAAATTGTGCTGATATAAAGTAGACATGTGGGAAATATTATTTATCAACAATTTTGTGTCACATAACTCTCTGGTTTAGCAGAAAAAAAATTCAAAATTTGAAAATTTCGAAATTTTCAAAATTTTTGCCATATTTTTGATTTTTTCACAAATAAACGCAAAAATTATTGACCTAAATTTAATACTAACATGAAGCCCAATATGTCACGAAAAAACAATCTCAGAATCGCTAGGATCGGTTGAAGCGTTCCAGAGTTATAACCTCATAAAGGGACACTGGTCAGAATTGCAAAAAATGGCTCGGGCATTAAGGCTAAAATAAGCAAAAATGGGCTCGGGGGTGAAGGGGTTAATCATTTATGGGTTTCTCTGCATCTATAGAGGGAACTTGTGAGTTAGTAAAGTTCTGTGATTACAGCAGCATTGACAGTATTTCAAACAGTGGATAAAATGTTCTGTACAAAGGATGATACCGGTAATGTGCGCTAGCTATCTTGTAGAAAAAGAGATAGTTTTGAAGTAAACAAAGAGATAACCGAGGGAGAAGAGAGGCAGATTTGGTAAACAAAGAAACATAAAAGAGAGAGAGAGGGAGTGAAGGTTTTAGGAAATAGATACAAAGATAAACCATTTGCTTTTCATCACAGCAGCAGGAAAACTAAAGTTTAGTAAGCTCCAAGGAAACCGCTAAATTTAGAGAAGTATTTCTAGTGTCTCCATGACCTGGAAGTTGCTTTTGTTTAGTTGTCAAGTATTTTCTTATAGAAAATTCTGAATAGACAAAACGCACTTTAAATTCTGCAATTTCCTGTGCACAGCTTGAAATACAAAGACTAAAATCACATAATGATAATGAATACCATTTTTAATTACATAAGGAAGCAGAAGTGCCTTTGTGTTGCATATGAAAAATAATATGGAATATTTTTATCAAATAACCAAATCAAAATATTCATAGTTCCAGAAATGAAGGGAGGAGGGGGACAATCTTTTCAAGCTCATCAAATCCCATATTTCAGCTCTTTAGTCCTTACTCAGATATAAAAGACACAACTGAAAAATTCAACATCAATTCAACCGAACGTCTGAGCAGAAATGTTTCATTTACTTTTTAACTGTCTCCCAAACAGTGATAAATATTTTGTATGTAGTTGATAGTTCGTACTCTGCCACATCCGCTTTTGTCATATTTATCTTGCATGTGCTGTTACAGCATTGACAGTACTGCTCTGCCACTGCCACAAAGTCCGAGATAGCTCTAATCCAAACAGTTTAACCCCTTAGCTGTCATAGCCAATGGTTACTGTAGCATCTAAGGTGCTTGACAAATGCAAATACTCTCTCGGTAATAATCATCCATCAAGCCTTAGGCTGGCTTCACACCACGTTTTTAGGGATCCTGTTCTGTCCATTTGGAAAAGGATCCCAACAGGATCCGTTTTTGCCTCCCATGTATCCCTATGGTGCTAGATTGGCCATAAATGCTCATCCAGTTCAGTCCCAGATTTGTTTTTGTCCTGCTTTTTCCCAGCCCCAAAATCTCAGACTGCTCCGATTTTGGGCTCTGATGAAAAAAACGGACCAAACCAGACAGAAACTAATCCGGTGAGATCTGGCACCTATAACATGGGAGTCTATGGGCGCCAGATTCGGGAAAAAACAGGATTGTTTCCCGGATCTGATTTTAGTGTACTGAGCATGCTCAGTACATTAAAACTGCAAGGAGAGTGTGCTGCAAGAAGGTACCTAGGACCAGCCTTTTCAACAAGTCACCCTTGTGTCTTTTCAAGCACAGGTGCATCTCAATGTATAGGAATATTATCAAAAAATTAATTTATTTCAGTAATTCAATATATAAAGTGAAACTCATACATTATGCAAAGTCACTTCAGAGTGATCTATTTCAAGTGTTTATTTATGTAAATGTTGATGATTATGCCTTACAGCCAATGAGAACCCAAAGTTCATCATCGGGTCATTCCATGTCAAGTGAACCAATGATTATTACCTCTATATTTTTAATTCTTTTGAGATTTTGTTATTTGATAATAGCATGTCAGACAATGCAAAATGTGAAGAGAAAATTTTTTTTTAAAATTTATTTTTTTTTTAAATGATTTTCAAAGTTCGGAAAAAGTGTGAATTTCGCTGTTGCCTGCCTTTACGTTTCTCCTCATAACTAAGGCTAGGAATAAGATAGAGAGACAAAATAAACACCATTCTACTCAGAACTATACAAGCTTTCACCAGATATGTCACAAGAGGATCTTTGTTAATATTTTACCCATGTGATCGCAAGCGCAAAACTTTAAAACGTATTTCCGAAAAATCGGCGCGCTTTAAATATTTCAAAAACTGCCCATGTGTCTGCTTTGCTCTTAGCCACATCTGTACCAAATTTCAAGTTGGGGTCTTGATGGGATCATATTTTAACATATTTTACTATTAATAGCGTCAATGGGTCATTCCATATCAAGTGATCTAAATATGAATATTTTTTTTTACCTGACGTCTTTAGATTTTTTTTTTTTTTTCCTTTATGAAGTACTACTTTAGTTAATTACAAATTAAAAGTTTGGAATTTTTTTCTTCATCAGTTAATTTTTTACAGATTTTTAAAGTTTAAAAAAAGGGTGAATTTTGGCCTGGTACGACTTTACATTTTTTTATCTCGGGCTAGAAATAAGATAATGAAGTGGGAGAGGCGTCATTTTACTCAGAACGGTAACAGCTTTCATTTGAGATGTTACAAGACTATGTTTCTTTATATCAAAATTCAAACTATTGACGGGCAATTGTGAAAAAATGACTGATTGTGTTCTTGGTGACTTTTGAATTGACACTATAATAGTTAAATATTTTGCACTTAGGTCCAATGAATGCGTCCATGGGGTCAAGCTGGGACAGAGTCATCACAAATTAGCCTTATTTGCAGATGACCTGCTACTTTACATCTCCCAGCCCCTGGTCTCCATCCCTTCGGTCTTAATGGAGTTTGAACGGTTCGGACAATTGAGCAACTTTAAAGTGAATTGCTCCAAAACCGAGGCACTCAATATTTCTTTGCCTGGAGAATTGGTTTCTCATCTATCTAAACAGTTCCCATTTAAATGGAAAGTAGAAGCCATTAAGTACTTGGGAGTCCTTATACCAAAAGATCTTAAACAAATATTCAATTTAAATTATCAACCCCTTTTGACTAATACATCATAGGCAGGTTTCACACTGCAGTTTTTTCACTGATCAGTGTCCATCAGTGTTTGGGTGCCAAAACCAGGAGTGTCTCCAACACTCAGAACAGGGGTCAATCTTTCAATTATAGTTTTTCTCTGCAAGTTTCTTTCCTGGTTCCTCTCCTGGTTTTGGCGGACAAACCTGATCTAACCTGACCTGACAATAAAAAAAAGCTAGGGACTAAAGGACGAAAGTGGTCTTTCAGAGCTAAAGTGATTTCAAATTTAACACTAAAATTAGATTAGCAATCACAGTAATTACTTTGTCATGCGAATGAAGTGACTATACAAAGGAACCTATTTCTTACACACTTTATATCTGTTATAAGATATTGAAGTTTTTCAAATGCAATTAAAGATCTAATCACAACTGCAAATCTTCCTGCACACAATCTTGGCCCTGCTATATGAATGATAATCACTTGAATTATCATGTACACTGCATTATCTAGCTTCAAATTGATATTTATATAGCCGGCATACAGCTAATACAAACAATCTCATGTATATTTATAGAAACATAAAATGTTAGAGCTGGAAGAGACCTCCAGGGTCATCGGGTCCATCCTTCTGCTTAATGCAGGATTCACTGTCCAACCTCTGCTTGAAGACTTCCATTGAAGGAGAACTCACCACCTCTCGTGGCAGGATTTCCACACATTTACTTTCCTAATATCTAATCAGTACTGTCTTCTTTTCAAATTCATCCCATTGCTTCTTATCTTCTCATATGTAAATGATTATAAGGATGATTCCTCTACAATGTGATATCCCTTCAGATATTTGTAGACAGCTAAGTCTTTTCGTAGCCTTCTATTTTACAAGTTAATATTTTCAGATCCTTTACCCATTCCTTGTAGGACATAGTTTACAGTCCGCTCACCTCCTGGTAGCTCTACTTGGAACTTGCTCCGGCTTTTCAATATCTTTATTAAAATGTGGTACCCAGAACTGGACAAAATACTTCAGATGAGGTTGGAGCAAAGTGGAGTAGTTGGGGATAATTACTATACATTATTTAGTCTGTATGCTTCTCTTGATAATACATCTCAGAATTGTGTTTGACATTTATGCTGCTGCATGACACTGCTGACTCATGTGAAGTCTGTGATCTACCAGTATACTCAAGTCTTTATCACACGTGCTGTTGTTTAGTTCTGTTCCTCCCATTATGTAGATGAGAAGGAGACGAAGAGTGCAACAATGCAAAGCACCTGGTGGTCTAGTTGAAACAGATGGGTGAATGTGAGAGGATTAGCCTCTCACCTGTGCGAGGTTTGCACCCCTGCACAACTTCAGTAATAAGTGTGTCCGTGAAGGCGCTGGCGTTGCCTTGTTGTGCTCATCTTTCCTGGTCCAGTCACGTAACTCTCGATGCGGTATCATGACCCCGATATCACTGGAAACATGTCACTGCAGGTCCTCAATTCCTGGGTACGATGACTATAGCCCAGAGCTGCTCCTGCCACAAACCTTTGGATGGGGATATGATCATTTTGATAGCAAAGTACTGGTCAGTCTTGGAGTGCTAAGGCATATAGAATACACTAATGATGGTTAATGGTTACAAACCCTTTATTATACCACTACACCTTTCAGTAGCAGACTGCTGCCTTCCTTGGGTGTAAATATACCTGAGGAAGGTAGCAGTCCACTACAAAAATGTGTAGTGGTATAATAAAAGGTTTGTAACCATTAACCATCATTAACGTGTTCTATATGCCTTAACACTCAAGGACTGACTGCTACTTTGTTATAAGAAAAATCCCATTCTATAGATGGTATTTTCCTTTTTCTTACCCAGATGTAGCATTTTGCATTTCTCCCTGTTAAATGTCATTCCATTAGTCACTGCCTATTGTTCCAGCTTATCTATATCCTTCCAAATCCTTTCTCTGTCTCATCTGGTGTTATCTATCCCTCCTAGCTTTACATCTTCGGAGGATTTGATTAGTTTACTTATACTTCCCTCATCTAAATGATTTATAAAAATGTTCAATAACACAGGGGCCAAGACAGAGACTTGTGGTACCCCACTCTTCCAATAGGATGTGCAACAATATGTTACTAGAGATGAGCGGGACCATGGATGTTCGGGTTTGCCGGGTTTAATTGGACTTTAGATAAAAGCTTAATTTTCTCTTTGAACTCGTCCCTGAATGCCAAAACCCATAGAAGTCAATTGGGACCTGAACTTGTGTGCTGTAAAATAGTCAAACTGAGAACTATGGGACTATACAAATAAGCAAAATTGGGTTAAGAGCTGGAAAATTGCACTGCAGGCAAATGTGAATAAGGAAATGACTTAAAGGGGTTCACAGCTATCATTGTTAAATAGGAAGTAAATAAAAATGTGTTGTGTACCCCACAGAGACTGATTTTAGTGTTCTCAATGAGCCAAAATTTCAGCTGTTGCAGTTAAAAAGCTTGTAGTTGGGTTTGAGATCAATCTGGAGGTCCGCTGTATGGCTTGCTACAACCAGTCCAAACACCTCAACGATGCTTTTGACTGAGTGTCTCGGGGGCCAGTAGTATTTATTTTGAGAAAAATAATGTTCAATGCAGGCAGCTATGCCTGAATACTCCAGCTAGGAATAACTGGATAAGACTCTTGTTCTTTTTTGTTAGTTGTTTTAACTAGGATTATGATTAAGAAGTGACCCAGTGAAACACAAAGCGAAGGAACTAGAGGCACTCCCAGATGATATATATAAAACTGCCTCTACTTGTTCTGTCCTCACTGTTTGTACAGCGCTACTCAAACCTTTAAAGTTACGCAAAACATCCTTTCATCTGCGTGCACCAGAGGAAGGTGTTTCGTTTAGGCTTGTATATGGTACAGATGAGCCACATCCTCTCCCTGCAGAAGCTTCACCACTATTAGCAGAAGCACCAAGGCTATACCTTCTAATTGATACGCTCTTCATTCTTTTTTTTCCACCCCAAAAATTTCAGAATATTACATGGCTTGTATACAAAGAGTGCCCAGCAGATTATTACATTACTTGTTTTCATAATTCCCCAGCAGAACCAAAAGTTCAGTTACAGCATACACTACAGCTGCTGCTATCATAAAACTCATAGATGGATTTGGAGGAAGTCTGCTGCAAGGCTTGGAAGAGTTTCCCCATAGACTAATACATTTAGAAAATGACCCTACAAAGCTTGTTTTCAGAGTTCACCCACACAGCCAAAATTGGAAGAGTTCCCTGACAGAGCAACAATTTGAACACTACCACTAAAGCGTCTCAAAATGGAGGAGGAAGTTGAGGAGAAGGGGAGATGGTGGTATAGGTGGAAAAGATGGATGAGGAGGTGGTAGCCCACATTGTTGTTGTTTTTTTTAATTTCAGACTTCCTTACAGAGACAACATTTTAAAAAGGCCGCCACAGAGGCTATTTTCAGGGTTCCTCTCAGAGCACACAGAACATCTTAAAAATAACAGACTAACAAAAAACACATAGTTTTGAACCAGAAGGAAGTAGACTTGGTGGTGTAGGTGAAATAAGTGACGGAAGAGAAGCTAACCAACATTGCTTGTTTGTCTTTTTATTTGGGGAGTCCCCAAAACATTGAGCATGGCAAAAAGGATGAACAAACTGCAGTGCAGTATAACAACGGCTGGGTGCACCTTGTATATTTCTCTAGTCAGCCAAAGGCAAATATAAATCCTGTTGAATCCACACCTGGTTCATTTTAATTAATGTAATCTTGCCCACATTGGCTGTGGACAGGTGGATGCCCCTGTGATCACATCCCCTTCCATGCTAAATACACATTCCGACAGTAAACATGCCACAGGCAGGCCTGCCTCTCCAAGACATAAATGGCAAGCTCAGTCCATATATTCAATTTGGAGATCAAGAAGTTAAATGAGGCAGACATATCACTCAATACATGTAGATGTGTGGACATGTATCTTCCACCATCTTATTGAAATGCTGCCTTCTGTTAATACGGAGCATATCAGATGGTGATGCTGGATGTTTTGGTATACTGAGGAGGTTTGTTCTCATTTTGGCTAGGCTAATGCTCTTTCCTATAGGGTGCTGGTTCTACAGCTGCATTAAAGACTTTCGCCTCCTCCTTTGCCCTGTACTTTCACAGAGCCTCCACTGTCAGGTTGGACACTGTCAGTAGTGCATTTATTATCAATTTTGGGATTATAGTCCTGCATTTTCTCATCACATTCTAGTGACAAAATTAGGGATGACATCTTTTCTTTGTAGCAGGGATCCATCTGGCAATTTAGTTCTCAGCACTGGTAACAATCCAGACAACCTGTTGGTCGTTTTTCAGGCACTGACAGTTGTATTTCCTCATGCATGCCATACAGCCCAAAGGTATTGAAAAGCTGTCCTTGGTAGGAGGTGTATCATCTGTGGTTTCTGTATACCCCCAAGCACACTACAATGAAGCCTGTAAGCTGCTTTTGGTGCCACCCTGCTGTGAAAACAGTTCAACCACCTCTTTATCCTTAAAAAATGTCACCTGGTTTGATAGTTGTGTACCTGGCCAATTTTGGTATAGGAACTCGCCCCTGAGGCATTTGTAGATGACCTTCTTGACAATTATGTAAATGGATCCTTTTCTTCCTCCTCTTACTTCTGTGCCACCACCTCATCCATTGTCACCTGAGACATTGTTCAAGGACGAATATAAGTGTAATGGTAATGCTGATGATGGAGTCATCTGCACTAGCCATGTTCTTGGAGTACTCAAAATAGCGCAACACAGCACACACGTCACCCATGGAGGCTCACTTGTTGGTCAGAAGCAGAGTTTCTATGAGCAACTGACCTGTGCATGCTTCAGCTGAAACATCACTATCACCCGATGCTCACACAGTTTCTTCTGAATATGCAGGGTAGAGTTACACATTGTGGATACATTGCATTGAGGCGATGAGCAGGAAGGCAGAAGTTATGCTACAGCGCAGACCAGAGAGCAGCAGCAGAATAAGAACATTGAAAACATGAGCATATGGCCTGCACATTCTGCAGCTGCTTAGACATCGGATGATAATTTTTTAGGAAACCCAGAACTAACTAATTCAGCACAATCATCAGTCAAGGTATGTGCTTTAAACTGACTAGGCACAAAGCTGCTATGAGATTTTGCCAATTATCACACACTACCAGGCTGAGCTTGAGGTTTCAGCACCAACCACTTATTGGTCTGTTGTTCAATCCTCATCTCAGCTCCTGCTGTGTGGTATTTCCCCCAAACACATGGGTGTCATAACAGCATGCTGTCATTTTTCCATGGTTTTGCTGAAGTTAGTTGTGCAGATTTTACACTGACCCCATGAGGAGGTGATGGAGTAAGCAGAGCAGGAGCAGGAGTCAATATAGAGAAATGTCCAGTAATTCTTGGTGGAGTAGGACATGTGTCAAAAAGCTTTCTGCCATAGACCAAGCTGTCACTACATTTATTCAGTGGGCAATTAAGGAGATATAACATCTGTGCCCATGCTTACTGGTATGCAGGTTGAAACTCTGCACTTTCAGGAGTTGACCAGGTGGAAAACAAGCAAAGGAAATGGAGGCACTCTCAGCCATCTTATCTATAACGCTCATACTTGTTCTGGTCTCACCGTTTATGCAGTGGTGTTTGGGCTTACTAAATTACACAGAACGTCCTGTCGCCTGCATGCACCAGCACCAAAGGAAGATGTTTAATTTGGGCATATAACATGCACATATCTACTACTTTCTTGCCCTGAAGAAGCTCCACCACTACCAACAGCAGCACCACATCCCCTATTTTATGTTCTCGTCATTCGTTGCACCCCAAAAAGTGTAGAATATTACAAAGCCTGTATACAGAGATAGACTACTCAGCAGATTATTACACTGCCTGTATGCAGAGTACCCCTACAGTCCCTCTTCTCAGAATACCCTCACATGCCCTTTTTAGAGTTCCCAACAGAGTCTAGTGCAGAGTGGCCACATAGAGCTTTTTTAGGAGTACCCCACAGATCATTTTTTAAGAGTACTCCCAAAATGATCTGGTGTAAAGTGACCCCACAGACCCTTTTTAACAGTACACCCACAAAGCAGGTACAATGTGGCCACCCAAAGAATTTTTTATACAAACACCCATAGACTCTTTTTAAGAAAACCCCCAAGAGCCTAGTTAAGAGTGGCCACACAGACATTTTTTTACAGTACACTCAGAGTCTTGGGCCAATTGGCCCCACTAAGCCTTTTTTAAAAGTACACCAAAAGACCAATTGTTAAGATTATGCCCAAAGAGACTAATGCACACACTCTTTATTTAAGATAGCCTGCACAGAGCATGTTGCTGAGTGGCCACACAGACCTTGTTAAGATAACTTCCCCAGAGTCCCAGAGTCTGGTGCACAGTGGCTACAAAGACTTTTTTAGGATAACCCACACAGAGCCTGGTGCATGGTGGCCACACATACATTTTTTAAGAATACTCCCACAGACTCTTTTTTTAAGATTACCCCGCCACATGGCCTGGTGCACAGTGGCCGCAAATATATTTTTTTTAAGATTGCACCCACAGAGCCTGGTGAAGAGTGGCCAAACAGAGCCTTTGTTACAAGTACCCAATGGATCATTGTGCACAGTGATCACAGGGACCTTTTTTTAAGATTAGATTGGAAGACGAGGTGATCCTTGCTACTTTGCTGTTCTCTATTTTTCAGCTCATGACTCTGGCAGGGCTTTGAAAGTACATACTAAAGTGGGCATAATTACTTTTCTTCTATTGCTTGGGAGGCAAAATTACTGTGGCAATTCGGAAAGGAAACATCAATATTTTCAAGAGGCATTATAAATGTCTTGAGAGTACAGAGGGCGTATTATTACTTTGTAGAGAGCAGGGATTTTTACTATGTACAGGGCACAAAATGTAAAAAATAAAGGTGGCACTATTACAATTTGGGACACTCAGAAGAAATATTATTTTGTGAGTTTAAATTAGGCCTGATACTGTGTGGAAAAGTGTTGGCAATTTTGCTTTGTGGGATAGAAAAGAGTATTTTTACAGTACGGGCAATTACCATGTGGGTTTCGCTAGTTTGGGGTGTGACATTAGACACTGTTTGAGAATATTATTTTGGAGGCTCTATATTTTTGGTGTTATAATTTTCAAAAGTGTGTTATGTGGAGAACCATTTTAGGGTTAAATTAAAATATGAATAAAGTACAAGATTCTCTTTTGGTAAAATTCATAGTTACATAAATTATGGAGGGATAGAAAATTTCCAGCCCAAAAATCTTTCAGTTCCATTGTCCTTGTTGAATGATAATGGAATTGGTGGAAAGTTTACAACTGGTAAACTTACCTTCAATTTTAGTTAACTTTTAAGCATATACTTTTCTTTTAGACTTTTAAATAGCTAAAAGTAGCACCTGCCAAGATTAAGTGAGAACAAATTCAAGAGGGCAAAATTTGATTTGCATACATTACCCATGTAGCATTAATTTTCTTAAAGTCTAAATGTCATTTCATTAATAAAAAATAAACGACTACACTGGTTTGTTAATGATGGGTCACATAGCGGCTAAGATAATGCTTTTTTGTGCCATATGACTTATTTTCTCACATTTTTCTGTGCTCTTTTAAAAGTTGCATTTTATGGCTCTATGGGTGTGGACAGCAGCTAACAGGGAGCAGTGCGTGGGCCAGCAGAGAAAGAGAGAGATCCTAAACTGTGCGAGGAGCCAGCAGACAAGAGGTTAACAGAGATTGTGACTGAGCTGTGTGAAGCCAGATGGCAGATAAGAGAAGCTTGTAAAGAGGAGTTTACATCCTGGCATTGCTCAGCTCTGTGCTGTAATCTGACACGTTGTTTCCTCACCAGCTGCAGTCAGGAATGTAGGCCACACCCCTTTATCCTTATATGTATACATGCCCTGTATTAACTGAAGACAGATCTGACTGATAATCAAGATATGTGTGCTTTACACACAGTGCAGTGGGGACACCTTGTGGAAGGTTTATAAATGGCAACCAGACAGAATTTTCTAATAAAGTATATTTCAAAGTTTATTAAAATCACTTGCCCTACATTATTATTAAATAAAATTTTAAACGGCGGTTACACTTTAAGGGGTTGAAATATAATGCAACTTCTCACATATACACAGAATAGCTAATAACTTGATGATAATAATGGACTCCACACCTCTGAAATTAAGCTCTGGAATACCTTTCTTGAATGAAGCAATGTATATTCCATTGCATCATCTCTCCATTGAGGATTTATGAAACTTAGACAGTCAAGCACAGCTCTGGTGTACACCCTGTTGCTGTCCTCATGTTTTCCAAGACATATGTATTTGTTCCTAAGCCATATTGTCATCCTACTGGAAAATTCTAAGTAGGTGTCGAGAAAGTTTGTATAATTTTTATTCCACATACCAATACATTCTTTTGCCTGTATAGAATAATATCTTCTTTTTATAAGGCAGGATACAGATGGTGATCCTTTAAAATAGAAATATAAGGGTTTTTTTGTTCTGGCTTTTTATTGTCACATAATTATAATCCTCATAGTTTTAGAATGATTACAAAAGTGTTTGATGTAGAATTTTAACTTAGAACCTGCACTATCTCAGACGACAAGAGAAGAAAGACAAGAAACATTGATTGTATGATTGTATTCAAGTAAGCCAAGTTCTTTTTAGAACTTATTCCAATTCTTCTTCAAAATATGGATAATATGGATAAATACAAAGCATTTATTTTTCTAAATTGCATTAAAGGAACCGCTATGCAATCTGCAACCAGAAAAAGCATTACAGAAGAGTTCTGTTGAGATTTTCCTACTTTTGTACCTTTGCCTTAATTATTCTCTTCAGTTACTTAGATACAGAGATGAACTAAGTATTTTAGTCTTGTTACAAGCAAGGATTTATTAGTGGCTTCTGGAGAAGATAGAGACAGGAATCACTAGCAGAATATAAATCAGAGAGTTTGAACTCCATCTGACATTGCATCATAAAATAATCCTCTAGGTCATTATAAATAGGACCAATTTCCACTAGGGTTGGTGGGGTTATAGCCTTTTATTATTTCATACATATGCTATTGTTCATCACTGTGAATACTGTATGTCAGATTAATTATGTAGATCATTAAAAATATATATTCTAACTGTCCATTGCGTCTTTTAAAGGGCACCTGTCACCAGATGATAGGCTTTCAAACTAAAAGCACCACCTTTAGCAGCACCCATGCTGCAGTCTAAGAGGCCCCTATTATACCCTGACTGCCCGGGTACACAAAATAAATAATTTATAAATTGTCCCTGTATTATAATTGCCTGGTTTCAGTCAAATAGGCTTGATTGTCACACTATCCGCTCGCCTCTCCGCACCTATCACCGTCCTCGTCTTATGATTGTGACCTCCTGCGTCATCCACTTTGCTGGAGGAATAGGTTGTAGTGGAGTCTACTCAAGTGCTGTGTATAGGAGTAGTGGGACCTGTGTCTACTTTACAAACCTTTATTTAATATCACAACGCATTTTGGTGGCAGTATACTGCCTTCATAAGGCCGCCGAAAAAGGTTGTGATATTAAATAAAAGTTTGTAAAAGAAGACACTGGTCCTTATACTCCAATACTCGTCAATCCAATAGACTGCACTACAACCTATTCTTCTGTTTCTCATCCCTTCTACATGAATACTGTGGCAGGAGCTGCTATGGGAGCGGAGTTCTGGTGCCTTGAATCTGCAAGAATCTGCGGTGACATCCATCTGGTCACGTGACTTCGGGCAACCTGCGTGCAGCATAGACTGGTGGTGGTCACCCTCCAGGCTCTCTCCGGTAGTGGGTAGAGTTGCACAAAACGGTGAAGTAAGTGGGTTACCTTTTCAAATAGTGTACCTCACTGGACCACCAATTATAACCAAGGAGAACAATAGTGAAGGAAAGGGTAAAGGGAGACCGCTCCACGCTGATTTCACCTGGTCTCCTGCACTCGGTGTGGAGGTTTGGCCACCGTCTAGTAGATAATTTGAAAGGAAAAAACACCGGAAGGGGTGCCTTCTAAAACGCTTTTAGCGCCCGCTAGTATGCTGGAAATGCTTTTAAATTTTAATACTTAAAATAAAGGATTGCTAAAGAAAGAAGACTAGCACCAGTGTTTTTTCTTTTCAAATTATAACAAGGAGAGCCTCCCTTTTTTCAATTTCATATTCACTTTGCTGGGGCCTAGGGAGATCTTGCAAGGGGAAATACCATGTGTGCGCACTAGGCTTTGCAGTGTTGAGCCTAAAATGTATGGGCTGCAGTCAGGACCTCCAAGCTGCCCATACAGTCTAGGCTCAATGCTACAGAGCCTAGTGTGCATGTACAGCATCTCCCCCTGTGAGATCTCCCCAGCCCGGGATATGGATGACGCAAGAGGCGTCAATCTTAAGAAAAGGATTAGGATCGATGTGGGTGGAAAATGCGACAATCAGGCCCAATGAACTAAAACCAAGTAATTATAATACAGGGTTGGAGACTTTCATAAAAGTATTACTTCTCGGGCCATCAGGGCATTATAGGCACCTTCCTAGAATGCAGCATACAGTAGGTGCTGCTGAACGTGGTGCTTTTAAATTAAAAGCCAAAAATCAGGTGACAGGTTCACTTTAAGCAATTTTATTGTAGAAATCTATATTAATACAACTACAATCTGCTTTTGGCCCTCACTGTATATCTACAGTATATAACTTATGATTTATTTGTTTTTTAATAGATTCCATAATACATGCAAGGGAAAAATGGCTCATGACCAGATTTTCCCCTAAAATGAATTATTTCTATGGAGAATATAGTTCTTATATGGAGAATATAGTGTACCATATGACATCACACAGAGTACATAGGGATTAGGCCTATACGGGCCTCTGGAGGTTGTGCACATGGTTATAGCCTTTGTGTATGCTCTACATTTTATGTGAGATTAGGAATAATTGTGTCATTCAGTAATTTAATAAACTTTACATTTCTATTACCTCATTAAAGTGTTGCTTTTTCTATTTCTATAAATGAATAAATATAATATATTATATTATTCTGCTGCCTTTCACTTCTTATTAAATAATAAAACTAGAATAAACAAGAATAAAATAAAGTCTTTTGCTTGTTTTGCAGTCTAACTGCACAAAACAGGCCAAAGATATTCTATAATATTTTACTCCAGCATCACAGCCTAGGAGATGGAAAAAAATTGGTCAGAGGCTAAATGTTAGCGATCAATTAGAATAGCAGCTCCGCAGACGCAACTGCTGCTCTAATAAGTTAACTGCTCCTGAGACTACGAAGAACACTCACAAGCCCAGCAATGTTTGGGGCGACTAAGATGCTTTAAGGGCGGCTTCACACTGCGGTCAGGTCCGATCCAGGGCTGTCCAGTGTAAACCGGACAGCCCCGGACTGGATCTGAACACAGAACTGGAGGGCAAATATGCCCTCCAGTCCGGGTGCAGCCGGATCCCTCTAATTGCAGCCGCAGCTGCTGTTCTTTCAAGATCACGGCTAGCAGGGAGCTAGCCGCGGTCCTGAAATTAGAGCTGCGTGCTGCCGCCAGTGTCCGGTTCCCGGATCTTCCGATCCTCCGATCGGGGGAATCCGACCCTATAGACTCCGATCCAATTTGGGGAGATTTTTCTCCCCGGACACAAAAATGCTGCAAGCAGCATTTTTGTGTCCGGGGGAAGAATCCGAATTGCCCTGGATGCTCCCGGACAGATGGAAACTGGATGGCAGAGAGCTGCCATCTGGCTCCATCCGGCCCCGTAGAATACTATGGGGCCAAAATCCGGTCTGAGGCTGTCCGGTTTACAGAGGACAGCCCGGACCGGACCTGACCACAGTGTGAAGCCGCCCTAAGAACCAGTTTTCTGATACACTGTTGCCTTGCTAGCTGGAATCATTACTGTTAAAACTCTTATTAAAGTAAAATCTAGCAGCTAACTGGATAGACATTGAAGAAAACCTAAAAATCACATTCTTGCTAACTTGCAGACACATGGATAATAATCTATAAATTCTTTACATTAGATTTTCCAAGTTTCAGCAGGTGCCACTTTACGTCTGAATGCTGCCATTAGCTGCAGATGTAAGGCATAATTTCTCCATTAGCAAACTACTTTTTAGACCAAAGCCCATAATTTACTTATTTATATAATCATATGATTAACTGCTACAAACAGTGTAAATTACTATAATAAAGCAAAGTGTTTATATAAATATACAAACAAGTAAGTAAAAAGTCTAACTTCTTTCCAGTCGATTCACACAAAATTAATGTATCACTGCGTAAAGGTAACAACCCTCTTATAATCCAATTGCACAGTTTATAAAATAGAATGAAATAAATAGGATAAGCAAAAATTGGTATACAGATGTAGCAAGAATTAAATAGAGGTGGCACCTGTGGCATTAATGTATCACATCTGTACCATGTGTACAGTCATTCACACAGATTATATTCAGCTCTGTTAATATGTAATATATTTCCAGATATCATATTTAATAAAAGAATTTTAAATAGTTAAAATATATATATATATTTTTTTCTTCTTTTTTTAGAAATTTTATTATATATACAAAGAATTTCTAAAAAAAAAAGTCCCCAAGGAAACCCAAAGAACAACGTCTTGAGGATTCTTGCAACATTGCACATTATTTTGTTCATTAAAATGAAGCAATTAGAGATTTTCTATGGGACATTCTCCAGATATAATCTGCTGGGGTTCTTGAAGATCAGTATTGGAAAACACTGTTTTATGTAAAAGCCAACATGCTGCAAGCAATCTTTTACAAGTTGAGACTCTAAAGATAACTGGACTGGTTATGGCTTCACAGTTCAGATCATTTTTGCTTGTAGCGGTGTTACTTAGCTAATTATACTATTCTTTAATCATTTTAATTTTGCCAACTAGCCAAGCTTAATGATATCCAGATTTCTCATAGATTTAATCCATACAATGTAATAGCTGCTGAAAAAAATACAGTGCAGATGTACAAAATGAACATATACATCAATCTTATTTACTCTGACCCTTCACATTATCTTCAAATTTCTCAATCCCCAGGTAGTAAGTATGTTAGAAAAACTGTTTCATGACCTGAAATCATGGATACAACTAATGACTCTCAATTACACTGAATCTGCTATGTTAACTGAAGGTAGCATGTTATAGCTATGTATAACTCACTGAGCTGCATGCTGTAATTTTGATACTACAAATCAAGTACCGTATATACTCGCGTATAAGCCAAGTTTTGCAGCCCAAAAATTGGACTGAAAAGTACCCCCCTCGGCTTATACGCGAGTCAATACGGCAGCCCCGGCAGCCCCAGCAGCCCCAGTAATCCAGGGCCCCCCCAGCCTTGCTCCGGTAACCTGTAAAGTAAAATATACTTATCACTGTCCCGCTGCCGTCCGCGCCCGCCGCTGCCGACATAGCGATCCTCCATCTTCATGCGTCTTCTTCCGGTTTCCTGTGTTCGTCGCAGGCAATGACGTCACTGCCGGCGACGAACAGAGGAAACCGGAAGAAGACGCATGAAGATGGAGGATCGCGGTGTCAGCAGCGGCGGGCGCGGACGGCAGCGGGACAGTGATAAGTATATTTTACTTTACAGGTTACCGGAGCAAGGCTGGGGGGGCCCTGGATTACTGGGGCTGCTGTATACTACTGCTTAGGCTGCTATATACTACCACTGGGGCTGCTGGGGCTGCTGTATACTACCACTGGGGCTGCTATATACTACCACTGGGGCTGCTGGGGATGCTGTACACTACCACTGGGGCTGCTATATACTACCACTGGGCTGCTGGGGCTGCTATATACTACCATTGGGGCTTCTGGGGATGCTATATACTACCACTGGGGCTGCTGGGGCTGCTATATACTACCACTGGGGCTGCTGGGGCTGCTATATACTACCACTGGGGCTGCTGGGGATGCTATATACTACCATTGGGGCTGCTGGGGCTGCTGTATACTACCACTGGGGCTGATGGGCTGCTATATACTACCACTGGGGCTGCTGGGGCTGCTGTATACTACCACTGGGGCTGCTGGGGCTGCTATATACTACCACTGGGGCTGCTGGGGATGCTATATACTACCACTGGGGCTGCTGTATACTACCACTGGGGCTGCTGGGGCTGCTATATACTACCACTGGGGCTGCTGTATATTACCACTGGGGCTGCTTGGGCTGCTGTATACTACCACTGGGGCTGCTGGGGCTGCTGTATACTACCACTGGGGCTGCTGGGGATGCTATATACTACCACTGGGGCTGCTGTATACTACCACTGGGGCTGCTGGGGCTGCTATATACTACCACTGGGGCTGCTGTATATTACCACTGGGCTGCTTGGGCTGCTGTATACTACCACTGGGGCTGCTGGGGCTGCTGTATACTACCACTGGGGCTGCTGGGGCTGCTATATACTACCACTGGGGCTGCTGTATACTACCACTGGAGAGGCCTGTATACCACTGGGGGGGGTCTGTATACCACACTGCTGGGGGCTGTATACCTGTGCTGGGGTCCACCCTCGGCTTATACACGAGTCAATAGGTTTTTCCAGATTTTTGGGGCAAAAGTAGGGGGGTCGGCTTATACACGGGTTGGCTTATACACGAGTATATACGGTAGTTATCTGAATGCTGAGCTGTATATAACTCCATGTTACATTATTGAGTAGCCACTGATTGGAAAGTTTCTGTGTAGACTGTACATTGGCAGAAAGCTGCTAATCAATGGTGGGTTAGAGAGTTACACAGCACAAATAGTACATTGTACAAGGCAACTAGCTCTAAGTAATAATCTCCTGATGATAAAACAGTTTTCTTTGCTACAAATCTAGTAGTTCTCTGAATGCTAAGCTCTGTAAAACTCCAAATAACCATATTGAGAAACCACTGATTGGTAAGTTTCTGTGTACACTGTACATTGGAAGGGGTACTTCACACACAATGATATCGCTAGCGATATCGCTGCAGCGTCACAGGTTTTGTGATGTAACAGTGACCTTGCCAGCAATCTCGCTATGTGTGACACGTAGCAACAATCAGGCCCCCACTGTGAGATCGCTGATCATTACAAACCGTTCTGGACCATTTTTAGGTCGTTGCGCTCCTGCTGGGCAGCATGCATCGCTGTGTTTGACAGAGACAATGACCAACGATCTCAATACTACGCCCGAAAGTGACAGGTTCTCAACTACCGCCATATCGTTGCTACGTCACTGGTGAGATCTGTTAGACATCTCACCAGCGACCATGTAGCAACTTTTCAGTGATCCGGCCAGGTCGGATCGTGGTCATGATCGCTGGAAAGTTGCAGCGTGTAAAAGGACCCAAAGAAAGCTGCTAATTAATGTTGTAGATGGGATTATACAAAGTCTACATGGCACAAGACAACTAGCTCTCAGTGATAATGTCCTGATGATAAAATACTGATACATCATTGGGATCAAGGTCTGTTGCACTACATGATTCTGAGACAGATACCACTTTTTATGTATAAGCTCTATTAAAAAGATAAGGTTAAAAATGTACCATGTTAGCCAGTAGATAGAGAAATATTAGAATCTGAGAGTCCTCAGTGGTTGATACTTTTTAATGGCTAACTGAAAAGATGGTAAGCAAAGCAAAGCAAGTTTCCGAGACTCTAAAGTCTCAAGCCTGAGGAAGAGGCCATAGTGTCTCGAAAGCTTGCTTTGCTTTTTCTTACCATTTTTTCAGTTAGCCATTAAAAGGTATCAACCACTGAGGACTCTCAGATTCTAATATTTATTAAAAAGATAAAACCTGCACACTCGCTGAGTTCTGATGCAAATAAAAATTCTTTATACATGTCATGTTAGTCATCCATCTGACTGATAAACAAAGCTTGACTTCTGCTTTAAATGGTATCATTGATGTTTTTAGCAATCCAGCACTTTAACCTCTCATTTGCCGCTGTCAGTATTTCCACAAAAAAAAGAAATAAAAATGTCACAAATGCTGTTTTTGTTCATCCCACTGCACAGATAATTATAAAAAACGTGATGATGATTGTTACAAATACACAGTTAAGCAAGAGAGAGACATGCTTTTTTGGAGGCATTTACAGCATTTTGCGGATTATAGCATGTACTGAATTATAAAACGCACCCCAAATTCAGAAAAGTTAAATAGGTAAAAAAGATTTTTTAATGTTAAAATAAGGGTCCAATTTGTAGTTTTATAATCCATGTTATAATCCGAGCGTAGCCTACTGGGGTCACGGGAGGAAGGGACGCTGCTGCAGGTAGTCGGATTTGCCACCAGTGGTTAGATGCTGCAGTCCCTAGGATGGGAGAAGTGGGTGTCATGGAGGCATGAGGGGGCAATGTTGCTTTCTCGTGGCTGGGAGTAGAAGGTGTTGTGGAGATATAAGGTGGGCACCGTTGATCTGCGGTGGTGGACTCGATTGACTTCAGTAACAGAGCTTTAGAGGCGGAGAATGCATTGGTTGAGATATCGTACAGCCAAGACCTCAATCTGTGCATGCCGCGCCTCTGCAGCCATTTTCTTGAAATCATCACATCCGAGGTAGCACATGCACAGATTGGTATCTTAAAATCAAAATCTTAATCTGCATTTGTGCCACTTTGTAGCCATTTTTCTGAAGACCATTATGTCAGAAGCAAATGCAGATTAAGATCTTGACTCTCCGAGATCTTTATCTGTCCACACACAGCCTCAGCAGCAAATTTCCTGAAGTCTATCATGTCCACCGCAGAGAGATCAATAGTGCCCATATTGCACTGCTGTGATATCTCCTCCTCCTGCCCCAGTCCCACAGCTAGTGCTGCTGCCAGCTTCCTGCAGCGGCAACCCTGCTTCGTGTCACCCTGCTCCACTGCCATTGTGCCAATCTGGTAATCTACATCTGTACGGTAAGAAGCCCCCCAATTTAAGAGGGAAAAAGTGTGTTATATAGTCTGGAAGATATAATATTTCTAATTCCTTTCTACCTGTATCTAACAAAAGTATTTAAAGCATAACCGCCGTTTTTATTTAATTATAATGTAGTGTAAGAGATTTTAATAAACTTTCAAATATATTTCATTGAAAAATTCTGTTTGAAAACCATTCATAAATGTTCCACAAGGTGTCCCCACTAGACTGTGTGTGAAGCAGGCATACCGTATGTTCATTATTAGTCAGACCCGTCTTTACGCTGAATACAGGCATGGAACCATTTAAGATAAAGGGGGAATGGGCCTACACTGCTGACTGCAGATGGTGAGGAAACAATGTATTTGGTCAGCTCAGATTACAGCACAGCTGTTAAGCAACATTAGAATGTCAGGATCACTGCCAACCACTCTTTCCCTGGTATAAGCTTCTAACCTGTCATCTGGCTGCACACAGCTCTGTCAGGATCTCTATTAATCCTTTCTCTGCTATCACACTGTACTGCTCCTTCTCAGTGACTGGCCACGGCCACACAGCGATAAAATACAGGTTTTAACCTTCCTAGCGTTATTCCCGAGCCTGACTCGGGGTTAACATTCACTACCAGAAGCGTTAACCCCGAGTCAGGCTCGGGCTTACCCGCGTTCGCGGCAGATGCGGTGAGAAAACCGCATCTGCCGCATCTACCGCATCTGCCGCACTTGTGCCGCACTTGTGCCGCACTTGCGGCGCGGTTGCGGTAATCTGCATAGGAACCAACCACCTCTGATGACCCTCATACATTGTTAATATGTGCCCCTGCACCCTAGTAAACCATTAGCAGCACTGTTGTTGTGTGCTAAGTGGCTGCAGTACAAGTGCGATAATGAATTGAGAAACTTACATGCCAGCGTACATGAGGCCGTCTCCCTGTGTGTGATGGGACGTGTGGGCGGTGCTCATCATGTCTGCTCGCCCCTCCCTTATGCACGGCCCCTCTCAGCCTGCTATAGTGATGTGAGGCTGATTGCGTCATAAAGGGGCGGGGCTAAATCGCGGCATAACGGTAGCCCCGCCCCTTTATGACGCAATCAGCCTCACAGCACTATAGCAGGCTGAGAGGGGGCGTGCATAAGGGAGGGGAGAGCAGACATGTTGACCACAGCACAACAAGTCCCAGCAACACACAGGGAGACGGCCTCATGTACGCTGGCATGTAAGTTTCTCAATTCATTATCGCACTTGTACTGCAGCCACTTAGCACACAACAACAGTGCTGCTAATGGTTTACTAGGCTGCAGGGGCACATATTAACAATGTATGAGGGTCATCAGAGGTGGTTGGTTCCTATGCAGATTACCGCAACCGCGCCGCAACAGCGCCGCAAGTGCGGCACAAGTGCGGCAGCTATGCGGCAAGTGCGGCAGATGCGGTTTTTTAACCGCATCTACCGCGAACGCGGGTAGCCCGCTTTTAGCAACAATTTCCAGAACTAAACAGACCGCCAGGGAGGTTAAAAGAGCACAGAAAATGTGAAAAAATAAGCCATATGACACAAAAAACATTATCTTAGCTGCTATGTGACCCATCATGAACAATCAGTGCAGTATTATATTTTTCAAATATTCATGACCCATTTTACTGTTTATAGTTGATTTTCTTATGTATAGTCTTTTTCATTGGAAACCATCAACAAGACAACATTTTCTGCAAAATCACTTGATTGTTCATCACTTGTGATCATATACCTAATACTGCAGATCAATAAAAGACTGTGTAACTAATTAATTTGTTAATAATAACCCATGCAGTTTTAAATTATTTACACATTAATACCAAATGAGGACACTTAGTATTTGTACATTATCCAGGGTATAGCAATATTCATGTGATTATGAATCTTGCTTTCTAATGTAGCAATGTGTTAATGGATCGCTCTGCCCACCTGGGAATTCATGTGTTAATAACTTGTATTGCATGGGGTGTAAAGGATGGGTGTAATGAGGCAAGCTATAGAGAATATTAAAACAAAGAGGAGGCAATCATTACCTAGTCAAAGAAGGACATTAGGATACTATATCATGAGACACTCACAAAAATTAAAATATATATATCAGCAACAACAGGTATCAAGAGTAAATTATTTTTTTCTTCATCATTTACATGCATGTAAATACCGTATTTTTCGCTTTTTAAAATGCACCAAATTTGGTGAAGGAAAAGAGAAAAAATAATAATTTGTATGTTAAATGGGGTCTTTCTTATAATGCCAGTGTCCGTCTTACAAATCATATACAGTATATGTCCATCATCCTGGTACATAATCCCCCATCCTAGATATGGGCCCCTTGTGCTGGCACATATGCTCCTCCCCCATTCTGGATATGCCCCCCATCACTCTAATGCCCCCTGCTGGGGCATACATAGTAAAATAACAAATGCTTTAAACTCACCTTCTGCTGCTGGCTCCATTGCTCCCAGCTCCTCAGTCTCTTCCTGTGTCTTTGCCAGCATCCGATCACAAAATTGGCACAGCACAGTGATGACATTACTGTTGGTCTCGGTCACATGATCGGATTTGGCAGACACAGAAAGAGACACCGAGGAGCTGGGAGTGATGGAGCCAGCATCGGAAGGTGAGTTAAAAGCATTTGTTATTTTGCTATGTGCGTGCCAGCAGGAAAGCATATAGAGTGATGGGGGGGCAACTCCATGATGGGGGTGGTGAGTGCAGGCACATGTAATATGTGTCGCTCCCCTGTCCACATCTCAGCGCGGCTTTAGCAGGTGCAGTGTATATTACATGAGGTTAATGAGTGGGAGAATGTGACCTACAGCGGCCTCTGCAACTCTTTTCAGCCCCCGGACACTGCTCCAAAGCAGCCTTCCCCTCCCCTACAGTACATGTAGATTGGGATTATAAAACACACACCCCTCTTTCTCCCCAAATTTGAGGGAACAAAAGTGTGTTTTAGAATCAAAAAAATAAGATAAGTGAAAAGAAGAAAATGTGTAGTAAAGATGCTACAATGTACATTTAAAGATTACCGTATATACTCGTGTATAAGCGACCCGTGTATAAGCCGGACCCCCTACTTTAGCCCCCAAAACCTGGAAACCTATTGACTCTGTATAAGCCGAGGGTGGACCCAGCACGGTATACAGCCCCAGCAGTGTGGTATACAGCAGCCCAGAGGATATACAGCAGCCCCAGTGGTATATACAGCAGCACCCAAGTAGTTAGTATACAGCAGCCCCAGAGGTATATACAGCAGCCCAGTGGTAGTATACAGCATCCCCAGAGGTAGTATACAGCAGCCCCAGAGGTAGTATACAGCAGCCCCAAAGGTATATACAGCAGCCCCAGTGGTAGTATACAGCAGCCCCAGAGGTAGTATACAGCAGCCCCAGAGGTAGTATACAGCAGCCCCAGAGGTAGAATACAGCCCCAGTGGTAGTATACAGCAGCCCCAGAGGTATATATAGCCCCAGTGGTAGTATACAGCACCCAGAAGCCCAGAGGTAGTATAAGCCCAGGCCCAGTGGTAGTATCCAGCAGCCCCAGAGGTATATACAGCCCCAGTGGTAGTATCCAGCAGTTGCCCAGAGGTATATACAGCCCCAGTGGTAGTATACCAGCAGCCCCAGAGGTATATACAGCCCCAGTGGTAGTATCAGCAGCCCCAGAGGTATATACAGCCCCAGTGGTAGTATACAGTAGCCCCACAGGTATATACAGCCCCAGTGGTAGTATACAGTAGCCCCAGAGTATATACAGCCCAGTGGTAGTATACAGCAGCCCTAGAGGTATATAGCCCCAGTGGTAGTATACAGCAGCCCCAGTGGTATATACAGCCCCAGTGGTAGTATACAGCAGCCCCAGAGGAATATACAGTCCCAGTGGTAGTATACAGCAGTCCCAGAGGTATATACAGCCCCAGTGGTAGTATACAGGCCCCCCAGTGGTGGTATACTGACCCCCACCAGTAACACACAGCCCCCCCTCCTTAGTATGTCCCCCCCTCCTTAGAATGTTTCCCCCCCCCAGGCTGCGGCACCTGTTAAAATAACAAACTTTAATACATCACCTTCCGGCACAGCTCCTCTGGTCCCGGCTTCTTCTTCCTTCTTGTGCCGGCTTCTGTGACCGCGCACAGGAAATGACGTCATCTCCTGCGCCCGGTCACATGACACCGGAAGCAAGAAGAAGAAGCCGGGACCGGAGGAGCGGAGGAGCTGCGCCGGAAGGTGATGTATTAAAGTTTGTTATTTTAACAGGTGCCGCAGCCTGGGGGGGGGACATACTAAGGAGGGGGGGGACATACTAAGGAGGGGGGGCTGTGTGCTACTGGTGGGGGCCTGTGTAGTGCAATATGCACGGCATCCCCCCGCCGCTGATGGACGGGGGGGATGCCGTGCATATTCATTGCACTAATGAGGCGGCCCCACGTGACCGCCTGCGGTCACCGCGGCTCCCTCCTGCCTCCTCCAGCCACCGTTGCAGCCCCCCCCCCACAGCATACCGAGTGACTCGTGTATAAGCCGAGGGGGGGACTTTTCAGCCCAATTTTTGGGCTGAAAAACTCGGCTTATACACGAGTATATACGGTATGTAGTTACAGTATGAACATTTTGTAAAACGAACCTACATTTTATGTTAAAATAGGTTACTGTAAATGTAACTGGACATCTGTTAAAAGTGTTTTAGTTTGACCTCTGTTTGGGTAGTTTGTATCAAATACCTTCCTTTTCACTTTATTAAAATACATAAACATCAGTCAACTGTGAAGTATAAATTAGAAGTTTGAACAATATTATTGCTGCTTCAACTGGACCCGTTGAAGGAGCAAGAGCTGCGAAACGGCAAGCCATCGTCCGCCGACCCCCACTCCCTCTCCCCGCTGATTTGTCTATGCTAGGATGAGCAAGACAAAATAAAGGATTTGGCATCTAAATGGGTGAGTGCCGCTTCTCTTTTTTCCTATATTGGACTTAGTATTGTGTGCTTTATTGAAGCATGCAACACCCGCTGCCAGGAGGAACTTCCAGGTTGCTTCACACTTGTACCCAGATAACCTGTTGGTGCCCGGTTTTCTACATAACTGGAGAATATCTAAAAAAATTTTTGGTCAGTCCTTTTTGGAAAGTTGAGACTTGTGTTAAAAAAAAGTAGTAAAAATATGCAGATCTATACATTTATAAGGCTGCGTTCATAACAGCATTTTTGCTGATTTACAGCAGAGCCGGCAGATTTTGCTGCATCTGCCTCATTTGCTGTGCTATGGTTGACTTGCAGCAAGCCTGTAAAAAGCCACATTCATTCTCTATGGTAATTGCGGTTAGGTGCGGCAAGTGCTGTAATTTCTGGATCCGGCAGATCTGGCACTTGCAGCAAAGGAAAAATAATGTGGATAGCAGGGTTTTTTTGTGTACAGCCGCAAATGCCGGATTTGCCAGATGTGGAAAAACCGCACTTGCCGCATTTGACCACAAGTCCCATAAAGAATGAATCGGGCTTGTTGCAGGCTTGCTGCAAGTCGGTTGTTACACGGCAGACGTGGCAGGTGTGGCAAAATCTTCTGGATCTGCCGCAAATCAGCAAAAACGTTGATGTGAAAGATCCCTAAGACTGGTTTTAGACTATCGTTTTTTGGAATCTGGCGGAATGCGTTTAAAACCTGCATCTTCCCTGCTTACCCTACAATTGTAAAATATGATGAAACTGGATGCACCTGCATCTGTATTATCACTGATCCATCTCAGAGAATATCTCTAATGTAGACACAACTCAAAAAGTTTTTAACACAATTTTGGACAATTTTGTCCAAACTATTTAAGGTTATTAATATTTATTAATATTATAGCCCTCTTTATTCTATACTGCTTTACAAGTGGCATACGTAGACAGGTGCAATAATTATTAACAAAAAAGACACACACAGGTAAAGGAGAAGAGTGGACGCTGCCTTTGAGGACTCACAGTCTACCAGGGATACAGTAAGTGAGGGTAGAGCTGGTTGTGCGTAGGTATAGTGAACTGAGGATGACTGCAGTTTGTAGGCTTAATCCAATGCTATCATTTTAGTGTAAACATTTATGTCTTAAAAGGTAATGGGTTACTTATGTTTCACTGTCATAATTTTGTGTTTCTTTCATCTAAGCTGAATATTTGGGTTCATTAAGTAAACATGGATCTGAATCAAAGAAACTCTATTTTAAATCCATCTGCAGCAGGAAATATGGCACAGACTATGCATCCTAATGGACTGACATATAACTTTCTAGGTCAAAGGATGTCAGACTAATTATGTGCTTGTTATATGCATTTGAAAGACAAATAACTAAAGAGGCAAAGTTGCTTAATGGCACTTGCATGACTGCACTGGACCCTCGTCTGTGTCTGATAGCTCTTCTATTATGTTTGTGTATCATAAGACATAAATCAGAAATAAAAAAAATCTCAAATGACATTTCTACTTACATGGAATATTAATGACAGTGGAAGCAGAACTGAGGCAAATACATACATTACTAAAACTAGGATATTAAATGGAGATTAAGGAATTGATCCGCAAAGGATCACATTTCCTCAAATTCACAGATGCTCATCAATGTAAACAAGCTCTGTTTTGATTGTCAGAAAGCATACTGCTGGAAAGTAAGAAACTGGGCTAATGTCATCAGTCGCGGATGGGCGGGCTTCTTTACAATGACATATAAACTCACATTGTCTAGAGCAACCAATCAGAGGGCCATCACAAGAATTACACCATGTTTCAAATTATTATGCAAATGTTCTTTTTCTCTGATTTTCCTAAATGGTTGGTGCAAATGACAGTCAGTGTAATAAAAGTCATCACCCCTTAGAGTATACATAGAATTTTATTGAAGAAACCTCCAATGATAACAGTATAATCTTAAGAAAACTCTAAATGCACTGTTCCAAATTTTGGGCACAGATGAGTTTCTAAACATTTGATATGTTTGAAAGAACTGAAAATGCTCATTTGTTGAATTTGCAGCATTAGGAGGTCACATTCACTGAAATAAAAAGCTAATTAACTCCAAAACATCCTAACAGGCCAAGTTACATGTTAACATAGGAACCCTTCTTGGATATCACGTTCACAATTATTGCATCCATTAAACTTGTGAGTTTCTGGAGAGTTTCTGCCTGTATTTCTTTGAATGATGTCAGAATAGCCTCCCAGAGCTGCTGTTTTGATGTGAACTGCTTCCCATACTCATAAATCTTTTGTTTGATTATACTCCAAAGGTTCTCTATAGGGTTGAGGTCAGGGGAAGATGGTGGCCACACCATGAGTTTATCTACTTTTATGCCCATAGCAGCCAATGACACAGAGGTATTCTTTACAGCATGAGATGGTGCATTGTCATGAATGAAGATAATTTTGCTCCTTAAGGCATGTTTTTTTCTTTTTGTACCATGGAAGAAAGTTCTCAGTTGGAAACTCTATATACTTTGCAGAGGTCATTTTCAAACCTTCAGGAACCTTAAAGGGGCCTACCAGCTGTTTCCCAATAATTCCAGCCCAAAACATGACTTCTCCACCTCCTTGCTGACGTCGCAGCCTTGTTGGGACATGGTGGCATCCACCAACCATCCACTACTCCTTCCATCTGGACCATCCAGGGTTGCTCGGCACTCATCAGTAAACAAGGCTGTTTGAAAATTAGTCTTCATGTATATCTGGGCCCACTGCAACTGTTTCTGCTTGTGAGCACTGTTTAGGGGTGGCTGAATAGTAGGTTTATGCACCACAGCAAGCTTTGAAGGATCCTACACCTTGAGGTTCAAGGGACACCAGAGGCAGCAGCAGCTTCAAATATCTGTTTGCTGTTTTGTAAGGCCTTTTTAGCAGCTGCTCTCTTAATCCGATGAACTTGCCTGGCAGAAACCTTCCTCATTCTGCCTTTATCTGCTTGAACACATTCTGTGCTCAGAATCAGCCAAAAATCTCTTCACAGTATGATGATCATGCTTAAGTTTTCATGCAATATCTAACGTTTTCTTCTCTTGTCCAAGGCATTGCACTTTTTGTTGCTTTTCGGCAGCAGGAAGATCCTTTTTCTGTCCCATATTACTTGAAAACTGTGGCCTGCTCAATATTGTGGAACATCCAGTTTACCTTTTATTGAGCTCAACTGCCAAACTAATTATCACAGGTATGTGAGATTGATTTCATTGAGAAAAAAAAAACCTATGACACTTAAAGACAATTTGCATAACAATTTGCAACATGGTTTATAGAGAATGAAAGCTGGCTAAAACAGCAGATGACTTATTTATCTTTCTTGCCATGAATTTTTTATTTTTTTTATCATTTCCAATATTTGATTGAAGCCAGTTTACAGTCTACAGGAGGGGTAGGGAACGACAAGCCTCGAGAGCCCCACATTGTGCAGGTTTTTAGGATGTCCTCTGCATTGCACAGGGTTGTAATCATCACCAGTGCAGGTGATTCAATTATCACCTTTGCAATACTAAGGAAATCCTGAAAACATGAACTGTAAGTGACTCTTGAGGCTGAAGTTCCCTACCCTGGTTTACAGTTTCAAGCTGGTTGGTTCATTCTCAATGATTTAAATATGTTTTGTGATGAAAGGTCGATATACACATTATTTTAACACAAGCAGAAAGGTTTAACTAACATTCCTCTGTATTTGAAGAAGATAGCTGCCAGACGAATCCCGATATAGCTGTGGAAGATAGCTGCCAAACAAACAATTGACCAAACCATCTTTGACCAACAGCTTTATGAAGTGTACAGGGATCTTAAAGAGTAAAAGTCATTTCTTTGAAAACTTTTTTGAAGAATTCTGAAGTAGCCGCAATGTTTTTGGTTTTAAATCCCATTGAACACCTGTGGAGAGATCTTAAAATTGTTTTTGTGAGAAGACACCCTTCAAATATGAGACTGGAGCAATTCACAAAAGAAGAATGATCCAAATTTCCCCTTGAAAGGTGTAAAGCGCATGTTGATGGTCGTAGGAAGTGATTGACTGTAGTCATTTATTCCAAAGGGTATGCAACCAAATATTGAGCTGAGGAAGTCCATGTATGGAGTTTTGTGTGACTTTATGTCCAGTTTGCATTTTCTGTGTGTTTATTTTTTGTTATTCTAATACATACAAAGGAAATAAATATATGTATGACAAAACATATGTAATTAGAATACTTTTTTGTTGGGAATGTTTACTTTCTGGAACAATTTAAATGGATTCAACACTTTTGGCCTTTACAGTATGCTGCAATAGATGTAGATGTGCAAAACATCTTAATTAGTGATTGAATTAGAAGTAATCTATGCCTTTTCAGTCCTAACGGTCTGCAGAGAGTCAACTGTTCAAACTGCCAATTGCTAGTTACGCATGGGTCTGCCTCCCCACTAGGAAAGGAGTGTCAAGGAAGAAGAAGTGTGCTTTACAATATCCAAACATTCTATCTGCAATATGTCCAGTACCACATACAGAAGAAGTGCTGGATCCAAAACCACCAGAAATATTTTTTAATCAAATCAAGTTGGACAGAAGAGGGATTTTGTTGTCATGAAGCATCTTCCTCTCATGACTCAGACTTTTTGTCAGCAACCTCAACTGAAGAACACCTTATAAGGCTGTTTTCACATAACGATTTTCGGTCATCCGATTGTATCCGTTTCAAAACGGATACAATCGGATCCGAAATCGGACCCCATGTTCCCCTATGGGAATCGGATGGGATCGGATGTGCCACTATTGGCATCCGATTTTGGCACCATCCGATCCCATCCGATTTAATTACGGGCACAAAATCGTAGCCTGCTACGATTTTGTGTCCGTGACTCACATCGGACAGCCTCAGATCACTGCTGATCCGAGGCTGATCCGAGGGCCCACAACATGGGAGCCTATGGACATCGGATCCGAGTTCACCTCGGATCCGATGTCGGCTCCGTATCCCTGTCTTTCCCTGCTTCTGCTCCTCCATCTTCTTCCCTCTCCTATGCTATTCTGTGCCCTCGCTCCTCTATTTTGTGCCCCCGCTATTCTATCCTCCTCTATCCCTATCCTGTTCCCTGTCCTCCTCCCTGTCCTCTCCCTGTGAGTAAAAAAATAAAAAAACCTCCTCCGGGAGTATACATCACCTCTCACCGGCTCCAACGCTGCAGCACCATCAGGGCAGAAGAGCCTGTGATGATGTAAGAGACCCGGTCAGCTGACGAGTCATGTGACCGGATCTGTGACATCATCACAGGTCCTTCAGTCCTGATGGTGCTGCAGCGTTGGAGCCGGTGAGAGGTGATGTATCCTCCGGGAGGAGGTTTTTTTATTTTTTTACACACAAGGAAAGGACAGGGGACAGGATAGGGATAGATGAGGATAGAGAAGCGGGGGCACAGCAAAGAATAGCAGGGGCACAGAGTAGAATAGCGGGGAGACAGAGTAGAATAGGAGAGGGAAGAAGATGGAGGAGCAGAAGCAGGGAAAGCCAGGGGACGCAGGATCCACACGGATCCTGCATAGGATCGGATCGGATGGCTATTTGCCATCCGATTGCAGGGAACTGTGTGGATCCGTGCCTGTCCGTGAGATCCCCCTTCAAAGTCGGATCCCACGGACAGGCACAAAAACGTAATGTGAAACCAGCCTTATATGAAATGAACTAACAGTCTTGCTAGAGATTTGAATCTGCCCATGAGTAAGGCTAAGCTCTTAGGTTTCAGGCTACAGCAGTAGAATCTCCTGGCAGCTGATAATCAGATTTCTTTGACTCCCAACTGTGATAAAGGACTTGTCCAATACTTCTTCATGAAGGGTGATCTTGTAATGTGAAACAGTATCAACAGTTTAATGGAATCTCTGAAGATATATGAAGTCATAATTTAGAGGAAAGGAGACTCTACATCAATTCACCAAAAGCAAACCTAAAAGACATCTTGTGGCATAATGGCAATGTGCTACCTTTAATACCAGTTAGTTATGCAGTCCACATGAAAGAAACCTACAAAAACATGAAATAGCTGTTAAGGTGCCTGAACTATAACCAACATTTGTGGCCCCTTGGTGGGAACTTAAAATTGGTTGCTCTCTTGCTTGGTATCCAAAATAATTCTGCTTTTAGTGTGAGTGGGATAGTCATGCTAGAGAATATCACTACCTTACAAGAGGCTGGCCTCTCTTAAATTCTCTTCTGCCAGGAAATAAAAATCTCCTGCCTCCAGCATTTGTTACTCACATAAGATTACTTGTTATCACTGCTACATATTAAGTTGCGTCTAATGAAGAACTTTGTAAATACAATTGATAAAAATGCAAAATCATTCAAGTATCTCATTGATAAATTTCCAAGTTTGAGTGAAGTAGACATTAAAAAGAAGTCTTAATTGGACCTCAGATTTTTAATAACAGATAACTATAAAGAGTGGGTGAAAAAATCTCCTCAAAATATATAAGGATCTTGACTGTAACATATTCTTAAGGTACCGTCACACCTGGTGACGGCACCGCCGATTTCTTAGGTGATGTAGGGGCGTGGCCTATCGGCGCCGATATCGCCCCTGCGTTGCCTAAGGTAAAGGGGCAATGTCGGCCCTAATTATCGTTTGAGTGGTCGCCTGGTTTCACATCAGTGATGCAAACCAGGCGAGCACTCTGGGGCGATGTGTACACATCACCTCATGTAAATGTGGGACGGCGATCTGCCAGGTGATGGGAGCCATAGGCTCCCTTGTTACTGCATCGCTGCTGGGGTTTTTAGACACCCCAGCGGCAATGCCGCCTGTCCGATCGTGCGCGCTCCCGTCCGTCTCCACTGACATCTCCGGCGACATCACATGGTGTGACGGGCCCCTTAAAGATGAACTTCTTACATACACATCTAGACTTTTTCTACCCTGCTGCTGAGCAATAAGCAACAAAGAATGGTGAGAGATTTCACCAAACTATTGCAGCTGAAATGTCTGAAAAACAGATATTAAGGAAAATGGAATCCATCAAAGCTTGCAGACTACTGTTGGACAATTGTAGAAGATTATCTGATGCAGGAGTACAAGGGAAAAGCAAAAAAAGAATTGTCACTGAGGACCAAGTTTAATTCCTCTGTTTATAATTCACAAGTGTTCAGACATGTTTTACAAACTTTACATTTAGCCATTAAAAGGTATCAACCACTGAGGACTCTCAGATTTTAATACTTTTCTAGGTATGTTTTAGTTACCGTATATACTTGCATATAAGCAGAGTTATTCAGCCCAAAAATTGGGCTGAAAAGTCCCCCTATCGGCTTATACGCGAGTCATATACAGGCGCCCCCCCATCGGTATACAGGCCCCCCATGGTATACAGGGGTTCCCGCTTGCTGCCGCAAACCTGTAAAGGAATACATCATTATACTTATCCCTGTTGCTGTCCCTCTGCCATCGCGCTCCTCCAGCTTCATCCGGCTTCTTCCGGCTTCCTCCTCCGGTGGGCGCAGGCAATGATGTCATTGTCTGTGCCCCAGAGGAGGAAGCCAGAAGAAGCCGGATGAAGCCGGAGGAGCGCGATGACAGCGGGACAGCCACAGGGATAAGTATAATGATGTATTCCTTTACAGGTTTGCGGCAGCAAGTGGGAACCCTGTATACCGATGGGGGGCCTGTATACTACCACTGGGGCTGCTGTATATACCTTGGGCTGCTGTATACTACCACTGGGGCTGCTGTATATACCTCTGGGGCTGCTGTATACTACCATGGGCTGCTGTATATACCTCTGGGGCTGCTGTATACTACCACTGGGGCTGCTGTATACTACCACTGGGGCTGCTGTATACTACCACTGTGGCTGCTGTATATACCTCTGGGGCTGCTGTATACTACCACTGGGGCTGCTGCTGTATATACCACTGGGGGGGCTGCTGTAACACTGCTGGGGCCTGTATATACCACTGGGGAGGCAGCTGTATACCACACTACTGGGGGCTGTATACCTGTGCTGGGGTCCACCCTCGGCTTATACACGAGTCAATAGGTTTTCCCAGGTTTTGGGGGCAAAAGTAGGGGGTCGGCTTATACACGGGTCGGCTTATACACGAGTATATACGGTATGTAATTTGATGCTACGTTTACTCTAAATATAATTAGAAAATTGGCATAAGTTAACATTGTGCATCTTTCTGTTTGCAAAAATAATAATGTGTACAAATACCAAAACTTCTATGCATTATTATATGTAGCAGTAAACATCTTTAGTATCATAGAAACATGAGCTAGCTAAAAATTTTCATTGACTGGGGTCACACTTGCATTTTTTTCATGCTTTTTTGGAGACCTGCGTTTTTAAAAAAGCATGAAAAAACGCACCCATAGGCCCCCATGTTAAAAAACGCATGCCCTAAAAGCAAAAACGCATGTGTGACAGTACCATGCGTTTTTGTGTGCGTTTTTGCAATTATGTGATTAACTGACATCAAAAACGCATGCAAAAATGCATGGTACATTAGTACCATCCAAAAACGCATGCGTTTTTTAAACAGCACCAAAAAATAGTGCATGCACTATTTTTTGGTGCTGTTTTAAAAACGCATGCAAAAACTCAGGGCGCCATCACACACCTTAAAAAACGCATGCTGAAATGAAAAAACGCATGCAAAAACGCATGAGTTTTTTTAAGTCACTAAAAAAACTCATGCCAAGTGTCACCCCAGCCATTGTCAGATTTGAGTTCAGGAGATCATGTTCATTACGAAAAGCTCATTTCATAGCAAATTTTAGAAATATGTAGAACAGTGTAATTAGCCCTATGTGACAGGACATGTTACACACCTCTAATCCTGGCTGTTATATTGTCCCTGGACATGTTTTTTTTTGTAAGATCAAGTGTTTGATATTGTTATCTAAACACACAAAAGTTCCTGCATTCATTGCAAAATACCTGCACAAGTAATATTAAAAATGTATTCAGTTTGTAAAGAAATGAGCGCCACTCACGGATCTTCACTTGCAGTGTTGGAATTTATTCCATTTAAAACATGGTCATAAAGTGGAGGGAGGTGGGTAATGCGTGAAACTGTGTGACCATTGTCAGACCCTGCTGACCGCTCACCCTGCACTTTGTGACCATTTTTTAACTGGAATAAATTCCAACACTGCAAGTGAAGATCCATTGAGTGCCACTCATTTCTTTACACACTGGATAATTATCTCTATGCTCAGACCAGAGCACACACTCCACTGCCTGCTGATGTAATAGGCAATAAGCCTTGTTTTAGTAGCTGGTACCCAGATTCCTTCTGCTTCATATTAAAAATGTATTCAGTAACATATTTCTTAAAAATCCTATCTTCTACTCTATCTCTCCAACAAGCAGCATTAATACTATGAATTAGTATCCTAGTCATGTACAAAGCAGGAAAACTCTTTGATGGTGCATACAAACCTATGCACGCAGCTGTCCACATTTCAAAAGCTAACATAGACTGCCTGGCGAACATCATATTCTGCAATGCATGCATTATACTTCTGGGCAGTTGGTTGTGGAATGAGATGTAAAAAAATGTTTTCCTTTCTAATCAGCCTGTAACTCACGACATGTCCCAGAGGTCAGTATCTTCTCCTCTGAGCTCTGATACTATTTGTAGTTGTCTCTGCCACTGTAGATTGCTCGAAGGCTGCAGACTTTGTCAGGGATGCGTGAGATGCATTATAAGTTACTTGTGCCTGATGCCAAAGATTCCACAATTTACCTTATGGGGGTCTGGGAACAAAGCAATTATATTCAAGCAAATTAAATTTATGTTTCCTTGAAGATGTACTAAATTTGTAAACTACATGAGAAAACATTGATTACACTTCTTAACAGTGTCATTGCAAGAAAAATGTGCTATTAAATTTCCTCTTAGGAGATGCTATGTAGATTTCACTTGCAATAGCAGCAAAAATACAGATACAAATGAGGATCCCAGGACTGTTTCTACATTCAGTCTAAATGGCATTTAAAATCTGTCTTCCTTGACAGGTATTAATCAATGTACATGCAGTTTGCTTTCTCTATACCCTGGTGGTAAGAAAATTAGCACACTGCGGCATGAAGCAAGAGAATGACTTGAGGATTAGTTATTTTAAGAGTCTTTTATGTATCCTTTTTTATTGTATCCTGTGTCCCATTTATTTCTTGTATAACACATTAACAGCAAAAGCCAGCTTACTTCTTGTCTGTCTAGAGAATATGTAAAAATGAAACTGTAAAGAAGATGTTAATCATTTTTGAGTTCATATAATATTCATATAGAATCAGAGATGGATTAAATGGAAGGCAAAAGGGCAAACTCAAAAAGCCTCAACTACAGGAGAGCTGCTGCTCTCCAGGAAGATTTCATTACATTCAGAGAACTAATGTCTGAAATATTGTCTTGAAAATATAAATCCTGATGACAATTATCTGAAATATTTTGGGTATGTGCACAGTGTGTCTTTTTGATGCATAATTTTTGAGCCAGAAGATGCCTCAGGAAAAGCAAATGGTGTGTTCTTTTAATGGCGATTTACATTTTTATTTAATAATAATGTAGAGCAAGATATTTTGAATAAACTTTCAAATATATTTTACAAGTGAAATCTGGTGGAAAACCATTCATAAACCTTCCACAAGGTATCCCCCCTAGACTGTGTCTGAAGCAGACATATGTTCATTCTCAGATCAGTCTTCACACTGAATATGGCCACATAGCCATATAAGGGAGGGGGGCATGGCAGTGGCATAACTACTGAGGTCGCAGGCGTCGCAGTTGAGACCGGGCCTGGACTGGTTAGGGGCCCAGCACCCACCCAGGCTAGCAAACAAGCAGCGGCTTCTGTCTGAGTGTCTGTCAAAAATAGCGAGCTGCTTCACACTACAAGTGATGATGTTGCTGCTGGGCTCCGCCTCTTTGAGACGCTGTATCTGTGATGTCTCTTCACTGCCACTGACTTATTGATTCCTTGCAGGAGGAGAGAGAAGTGAAAGCGAAATTGTCACCGTCACCTGAGGATTTATGCAGGACAGGGCAGCAGTAGCCAGCAGGTGAGGGGCATGGGGCAGGGCATCAAAGCTGGCCCACTGGCAGGCAGTGCCAATGTCTGTGTGCCAGGCTGCCAACCAGGGTGTGTGAGTATGACCAGCAGGTGAGGTGGGCCCCTGGGCAGCATGCTAGCACTGGCAGGCAGTGCCACTGTCTGTGTGCCCAGCTTGCCAGCCAGGGTGTGTGAGTGTGACCAGCAAGTGAGGGGGGCCCCTGGGCAGCATGCTGGCACTGGCAGGGAGTGCCACTGTGTGTGCCAGGCTGCCAACCAGGGTGTGTGAGTGTGGCCAGCAGGTGAGGAGGGATGCCCATTTGAAAGTTTGCACAGGGGCCTATAACTTTGTAGTTACACCACTGGGGCATGGCCTACACAGTGTGCAAGCTCCTGACTGCAGCTGATAAGGGGACAGTGTATCAGATTATCTCTGGCTACAGCACAGTGCTGAGTAATGTCAGAATGTCAGGATCAGTGCAAACTCCTCTGCCCTTTCCTTGGCACAATCTTTTCTGATCTGGCTCTTTGTCTGCTGACTTGCCACACAGTTCAGGATCTATCTTGTCCTTTCTCTGCTGGTACATTGAACTCTGTATATAGCAGAAAATTGTCAATAGGATAAAACTTAACATTTATTCATATCTTTATATCTAAAACCACACAAGTAGTAACCAGACCGTGCATATGTCACACCAGTGATATAAAGGATCCTCTATTTTTCTCTAGAGGTTCAGATTTGGCTGAGAGTATGACCAGCGAGATTAATCTCTCTCCTTCAGTGGCCATAAAACAACCTATATATAGCCAGATTCTAGAAATACCAAGATCACAATACTTATCCTTGGCATCAAATCTAGTAAATACATGCATATCAGGAATAATAAACCCACTCTCCCCTTAAAATGGATTCTGTCCAGATACATGCTGAACTGGACAGCGCTGGGGAAGTGACCCTGGGGGCAATATGTACCAGTTGGGCAACCACTATACAAGGGGAATACCGATGCCATGCACCGTGTGGGAACCAGCATAATAATAAATAATTTTGTCTTATCCCTAGAGACATCAAAATGCCATCATAGAGGGAATCTGTGAACAGGACCCCTCTAACAACTAAACCGTAAAGCCCCTGATGAGGAATGATAACCGAAACGTGTCGGGAGTGTACTATGGTGGTAATATGAACATGTGAATATGAGTCCAAAACCTGAACGTCACTAGCTAAAGGACATTCGGTTCACCAGGGAAATTTCTGTAACTCCAGGAAGAATCTGGTGAGAGCTTTCCATTTTAAGGGGAGAGTGGGTTTATTATTCCTGATATACATGTATATACTAGATATGATGCCAAGGATAAGTATTGTGATCTTGGTATTTCAAGAATATGGCTATATATAGGTTGTTTTATGGCCACTGAAGGAGAGAGATTAATCTCGCTGGTTATACTCTCCGCCAAATTCGGCGCGCTGAAGGCGCCAACCAATCAGAATAGCGCCGCACGCTATGCCGCCATATTTGAAATACACTGAGTACAGTGTATTTGAACTATGGCGCCATACAGCGCGCCGCTATTCTGATTGGTCGGCGCCTTCAGCGCGCCCACCAATCAGAATAGCGGCGGCCGCTATGCGCCATCTTTGAAATACACTGAGTACAGTGTATTTGAAGGATGGCGCCATACAGCTCGCCGCTATTCTGATTGGTTGGCGCCTTCAGCGCGCCGACCAATCAGAATAGCGCCGCGCGCTATGCCACAATATTTGAAATACACTGAGTACAGTGTATTTGAATTATGGCGCCATAGAGCACGGCGCTATTCTGATTGGTTGGTAAATCTGCACGTAAGCGCAAACACTGTCCTACCGACACTCCAAATGATAAACGCCGTCGCCTGCACACCGTTAACTCTGCTTATAATACATGCTTCACACCTGACTCTTCTAAGGCAACATACAATCCATTACCAAATGCAGCTGCTGCACGCCGTGAACGGCGCAAAATAAACGCTTGCACCTCCACATTGATAGACCTTGAACACGATACACCTTCCAACTCCTCAGTGATTAAATCTGTGGACAGTGAAGATCCTCCACCAGGTCCACACTTTATATATGTTGGTTTACAGAACCATTCCAACGCTACGTTACCACAACCTCTACATCCTACAAGTTTTACTAATGATGACAGTACTGTAGTAGAACACACCTGTGGTCCTATGAACTATTTATGTCAACATTGTGCAGCATTCCATTTTAATGCTGAGATACCAGCAGATAAAAATTTTACTCTGTGTTGTCACAAGGGTAATGTCCATATACCTATACCCCAATGTCCCGAGGTCTTTAAACGATTGCTGACAGGGGAGAGTGAGTTCAGTAAGAATCTCATGGAAAACATCTGTAGTATTAACAGCTCATTTGCTTTCGCCTCCATGGGTGCCAATATTTCCCCTCCACCTGGATATGGATATGGATATATCATCGTACTGGAACACTACATCCCTCTGATGATCAAGTTACAGCTTATGCCCAACTGTATATTAAACTGTCAACAAAATCAAAAATGTCATCCCACTTTGATGAGTATAATTGCTCTTCAATTAGAGAATGTGAATCCCTTTGTTGCTGCTTACAAAATGTTACGGGATGTGGAACATGAAGAACATCTTAAAGCTGAAGCTAATGGCACTCTCATGCCAAATATCATCATGGCCCTTAAACAAGATCGGAATCAAGACCCTCGCCGATATAATAATCCAACTGTCAATGAAGTTGTTGTCGTATTTGAAAATGACAATGGAGAGCCACCATTCCATCGTGATATTTTAATACATTTAAAACCTGACCCCAAAAATCCTTTGGCTCCAAGAACACAACAGGTCAGCATTCTACACAGTAATTTAGATGCTCTACTCTATCCTTTATTTTTCCCTTACGGAGACCAGGGCTGGCATGATGGACTCAAACATCAAGGACAAAGTCCACGCAGGATTACACAACTGCAATATTATTGCTATGTGCTGTCTGTCCGTAATCAGTTTAATCCAATCCTGAATGGTGGCAAACTCACTCAGCAGTACTTAGTGGATGCTTATGTGAAAATCGAGGCTAATCGCCTAAATTATATCCGTCAACACCAAAAGGATTTGAAAGTAAAGGATTATTGCGTACTCCAGGAACATCTCCAGAAAAAATCCATTGAGAAGGGCATCCCCATTGGAAAAACGGTCATTTTACCATCTTCGTTTGAAGGCAGTCCCAGGAATATGCAGCAGCGGTACCAGGATACCATGGCTATTGTGACTAAATATGGTCGCCCTGATCTAGTCATCACCATGACCTGTAATCCGAAATGGAGTGAGATTACTCAGAATTTGGAACCTTGGCAGCGTGTGGAACACAGACCTGATTTGGAAGCACGTGTTTTCAACATAAAACTGGAAGCACTCTTGAAAGACATTCACAATGGATTATTTGGGAAAGTTTGCGCGCTATGGTTCATGTAATTGAATTTCAAAAACGTGGCCTTCCACATGCTCACATTTTAATTATTCTAGACAGCAACTCCAAATTAAGAACTAAGGAGGACGTAGACAATACCATCTGGGCAGAAATTCCTCATCCTACCGACTACCCTCAGCTCCATATAATTGTTATGCAACACATGATACATGGTCCCTGTGGAGAACACAACCCCAACTCTCCCTGTATGGATAATGGAATGTGTACGAAAGGTTGACCAAAAGATTTACAACTATCTACCATCATTGCTAAGGATGCCTAGCCTACTTATGGCAGATCCATGGGTCCTTCATTTGAACACCATTCCAAGATGATTAATAATTCTTGGGTAGTGCCATACAATCCTTTCCTATTATTAAAATACAAGTGCCATATTAATGTCAAAGTTTGTGTTCCATTCAAAGTGTGAAATATTTATTTAAGTACGTGTATAAAGGGCATGATAAAGCCAATCTTGAAATTTGCCAGACGAACATCCAACATGATGAAACACATCAATTCATGGATTCAAGATATGTTAGTGCACCAGAGGCAGCTTGGAGAATCTTTGCTTATCCTATGCATAAGCAATCTCATAGCATAATTCGCCTTGCCGTCCATCTACCTCATTCTCAACAACTCTATTTTCATGAGGATGACTCCATTCCAAAACATCAAACAAAAGCTTCATACCAATTCTACACTTATGGCCTACTTTAATCTTAATAAGGACGACCAACATGCTCATAAGTATTTTTTCCGCGAAATTCCTGAATGGTATGTTTGGCAACAAGGATCTTGGGAAAAAAAGAAAACGATCAGGTAGCTCTATTATTGGCAGAATGTATACTGTAAGTCTCAAAGACCAGGAAGGCTACTATTTACGGTTGTTGTTATTGCATGTGAAAGGTGCAACCAGTTTTGAGAGTCTTAAACTGTCAATGGAGTCATACATCTAACCTTCAAAGAAGCAGCATTAGCACTTGGATTACTATTCGATGATAGTGTCTGGAGAAATACCTTACTTGATGCCTGTATTCTTAATATGCCTGCACAGCTTCGCGACCTCTTTGCCTATATCTGTATATTTGGTCTCCAGCTAATCCTCTTGAGTTGTGGGATGAATTTAAAGAACACTTTGTACAAGACTACTGCTGTGGATACCACTCCAACATTGAAGACTATATAAATTGTGAAGGATATGCTATGACAAATGTCCAAGATGTTCTAAAAGTTCACGGGAAAAGTTATACTGATTTAATTTACCACGCCCTGCTAAGAAGCCACAACTGCTCCCACAGTATGATAAGGATTATGAGCTAACAATAGCTGCTGAGATGAAAGCTACTCTCAATGAGGAACAACTTTTGGCCTATGATACCATTAATCAGGCTTTAGGGAAGACAATAATGTAACATCCAAGTGCTTTTTCCTTGACGGTCCTGGTGGTAGTGGAAAAACCTATCTATATCATCTCCTCCTACATCTTCTAAGGGGACAAGGAAACATCGTATCACCTGCTGCCACTACAGAATTGCGGCTAATTTACTACAAGGGGGACAAACAATACATTCTCTCTATGGCATTCCAATACCTGTGAATGAAACATCTGTTTCCAGGATTAAAAATGATACCGATGCGGCTAAGCATTTGCATAATACGAAACGTTTTATTATTGATGAGTGCACAATGCTATCTAAACATGCCTTGAATGTCATCGACAGACTTTTACGAGACATCATGACAACGAATGTGGCTAAGAAAGAGAAAATACCTTTTGGAGGAAAAGTTATTGTTCTTGGAGGAGACTTTAGACAATGTCTTCCTGTTATTGCTCATGGATCAAGAACAGATATTGTAGAGAGCTGTATTAAATATTCACAAACATGGCAACTTTTTGCTCGACTGCCGCTTATCAACAACATGCGCTCCATTGATCCTGAATACAGCAGTTGGTTGCTTCGACTGGGAAATGGACAGCTGTCAAATGAAGATAACCTTGGAGACGATGTCTTTAAAATTCCTCCAGACATGGTGTGCACTGGCTGTTTAATCACTGATATATTTGGAGATAAACTTTCTATCGATGCGAATGACACAGAGAGCATAAATATTGCTGCTTCTCATGCTATTTTATGTCCAAAAAATGAAGAAGTTGAGAAAGTCAATTCTAACGTCATAGATCGCTTGCGGGTGACTATAGTGAATATATCAGTGATGATTCCATCGATCCTGATGAAGCTGATGACAGTACCCGTGGAATTTTAAATTCACTAACACCAACTGGAATGCCTTCACATTGGCTAAAACTTAAAGTTGGCACCATTGTCATGTTATTACGAAACATCAACACCAAGAAAGGTCTCTGCAATGGTACTCGGCTGATTGTCACTGCGTTACATGCCAATATCATACAAGCTAAAGTAATTTGTGGCTCAACAGCAGGAAATGTGATATTCATTCCACTAATTGATTTGTGTCCATCAGAGACTGGATTGTCTTTCAAATTACGACGTAGACAATTTCCGATTAAGCCAGCATTTGCAATGACCATTAATAAATCCCAAGGGCAGACCCTCAATCGAGTTGGGATATATCTACCAGAACCAGCATTTGCCCATGGTCAACTCTATGTTGCATTTTCCAGAGTCAAACAGCGTTGCAATGTCAGGGTCAAAGTGGTCAATACACCACTTCAAGGACAATTACTGCCTCATAGTCCCAAAGTTTTTATACGAAATATTGTGTATAAAAATGTTTTAGTTTAAAAAAATTTTTTGTTTTAGTTTAGTCATAGATATATTTAGTTTAGTGATAGACATATTAAAAAAAAAAAAATTAGTTTAGTCATAGATATATAGGACAAAAAAAAACAAATTAGTTTAACCATAGATATATAGATTTCAAGTACTCATTTAGGAAATAGCCACATAACATATATAGTTTTTAGCTTTAGATCTTAAATCCTTTATTTAGACAGTTCATGGTATATATATATATATATATATATATATATATATATATATATGAACACACATTTAGTAAAAGATGATAGATGTGTATCATCCAAATTTATGGATTTGGTGATATGAACCACAATCTTAAGCTCCAGCACTATAGGTGCTGAGAAATTTGCATTTCTTTTTTCACCGGGAGAGGTTTTTGTGAACAGCTGAGAGACGGGTGGGATGGCTGTTCACACACATCTCCATCTCAAGGTGTGTTCTGTACATATAGATAGGTTCATAGATAGATAGAAAATTAGAGCTTTAGCTTTAACATCAGCATTTTTCGGCTATTTGTGGAAGTTTTGGTGGAAAAAAAACACAATTTCTGCACTTGCTCCCTAAGGCCTCATCTACAGCACACTTGCCGTAAGCTGCATGCAATTTATATTGAATTTGTGGTTCACTTGCAGCAGGTGCCACATACGTGGTTACGGCAGCTTCGGCCGCAAAAAACGCACTGACCTGCGGTTTTGTAGTAGCTGCATTTTGTGCACCTGCCGAGGCCATGTGTGCCGCATTTATGGCAGGTTAACCGCAAGTTCCATATACATTGCATCAGAATTGCTGCAAGTGTGTCGCAAGTAAGCCCTTAGGTGTCAAGTGCAGAAATTGTATTTATTATATCCCCACCTTCTACAAATAGCTGAAAAATGCTGCTCTAAAACAGCTTTTAGTCTTCATAAATAGGAATTAGTTAGAGTAGGGACCCATCAGACGTAGGGCCACCTTGATGTGGTTTATGGGCAAACACAAACTGGCTGATACGCACAATATCAATATTGATTTTTTAAATCAAGCTACTTACTGAGTATCAAGTATTAACCAGTCGGTGTACCAAGAGCCTTACAATATAATAATTCAATTGTCCACAAATGATATTCATCCTACAACTATACATAGTTGATGAATAGATATCATCAATTAATTGTATGATTCTTAATTTTTTTAAAATAAACTATATATAGAATCTAGACTACCCGATTCTTTAGAATCGGGCCGCCATCTAGTCCTATAATATTGTGGTGGGTGAATACCTCAAAATGGAGTGAGAGTTCAATCCTTAAGTAAGGATGGTGATTGTGTGGGTTCCTATGGGTGACCAAGAAGCTGAAAAAGGAAGAAAGTGAAGAGGAGAAATATAGACACTAGAGCAGACAGGTTCTTGATAGTGATGAGATAGTCCAGACAGGTTACCTACATGTCTTATATGGAATAGAGTGTCCAAGGATTTAATTATGGTTCAAAATGCTCAATAAGTGTTGACCTATGATACATATAGAAAGGGTTAATATTGTAGCATGCAGGTATAGTGTTTATTGAGTTGGCACAAAGTGTTACCTGATCCTATAATTTGTAAGGTGCAGTTCAACATGTAGCACATAAAGGAAGTATCAGTGGGAATAATGCAATTACTATGGAAACAATAAACTATTATAACAATATACAGTATTGACCTCCTTCTATATGTGTGATATAAAGTAGTATTATTGAAAAGGGCATCATAAGAAGGTTATGTAAATTAAATGATTTCTTAGGGTATTATTATTTCGTTTATGTGGACGTCAGGTAAATAGAGGTTAGCTACTGGAGTCCAAGGAAAACCCACTGCCTGTTAAAGCAAATAAAGCAATGGTAGTAATATTACTACCCTAACCAGTAAGTTGCTAACATAACCTTCTTATGGTGTCCTTCTTATGGTGCAGTATTCCCACTGATACTTCCTTTATATGTGCTACATATTGAACTGCACCTTACAAATTATAGGATCGGGTAGCACTTTGTGCCAACTCAATAAACACCATACCTGCATGCTACAATATTAACCATTTTTATATATCTCATATGTCAACACTTATTGAGCATTTTGAATCATAATTAAATCCTTGGACACTCTATTCCATATAAGGCATGTACTGTAGGTAACCTCTCTGGACTATCTCATCGTCTCATCACTATCAAGAACCTGTCAGCTCTAGTGTCTATATTTCTCCTCTTCACTTTCATCCATTTTCAGCTCCTTGGTCACCGATTGGAACCCTCCGAACTACTATCCTTACTTAACGGTTGAACTCTCACTCCACTTTGAGGTATTCACTCACCGCAATATCATAGGATAATTGGTCCTTTTTCTTTCATTTCACATCATATGATACATATATGATTTAACCCACAGAATTCATGTTTAGTTCTGCTTTGTTTCATTAATTTTCTGCAAAATAAGCCACTTACTATTTCCTTTGCACTTATGGTTGTTATTATACGACATTATGCCAATGTTTGGTTTTGATACATGTATTTTTGTCTCCAATTTTGTCGGTCCTTTTCTCGGCTGTAACACAACCTGAACAAGGCAGTGATTGCCAAAATGTCGGATGTAACAGTTATATGCTCTTATTTTGTGAAACAGACAAAAGTAAAGTGGACTTATTTGAACATCACTTCAGACTCTTGACCTTTTTTTCATGAGAATGTGCCAGAAATAGACTTTATTCTAATTGTACCACTTCTTCTGAGCATCTCGACCTAGGGAGGTGAGCAGACCTACCACACAATACAAAAAATGCACCATTGCCTGTAACCTGCATGGATGAAATAAATAAGCCGAAATTAAAACACAAGTGGTGAGTGCCGTCTTATACTTTCTTATAATTGTAACAACTAAGGAAAGGTTCACAAAATCATCACCATAGACCTGATGTTCATCGTATTTAATTATGAAAATGATAACTACACCACATTCCAAAATATTATACAAATTAGAGTCAGACTTCATAAAAATCAAATAATTTGTTTTTAAAATAAACTTATGAATAATATTATGTCCCAGGATTCTTTGGGTTGCTAGAATCAATCTCAAACAACTGTTGCATTAACGATACCAGATGAGCCCATTTAAAGGAAAACTACTTATGTCTACTTTCCCACGATTCATTTTTGGTGATATTTTGATGTTGCAGCATATCTGTACCATTTCTGCACCTATTAAGTGAATCAGGTTATTAGTGTTTTCTTACATGCGTTTTTATGAGCATTTTTTTTAACATTTGCTTTTATTGCGTTTTTGACACGCTGCGTTTTTTTCTCTTGTTTGTGTGTGATTTTTATATAAAGCTGCTTTGTGTTTTATACTTACTGATATTTGGCTTTGACAGGACTTTGTTGATATACCCATATGCATATCACTTGTGTTTTTATGTGTTTTCACAGCAGAATCAAACTAATAACGAGCATTTTTTACATGCATATTTTGCTGCATTTAATGCAAGCCTATGGAGAAAGTCTGCACATATACTCTGCGTACCAACAAGAGAGATTGACATGTTGTGGATTTCAAACACGTACCGCAAATCAATTTATACTGAGTAAAAAAGAAACATGGTGAGCATGAGATTTTCATAAATCCCATCCACTTTGCTGGAACTTTGCCGCGTTTTACCGGATTCATAATCAATTGATTTTTATGCCACTTATAAGTAAATTTCAAATTGCAGCTGGTTGCATTAAAAAACTCTATGAAAGCTGGTACCTCATGTTCTCCCCCCAACCAGATTATTATACAGTCATCAATATAGTGACCCGACAACTGAATGTTGTTCAAAAAGAGATTACTTGAATTAAAGATTATGATCTCTTCCCAAATAATTGTCACATAAATATTTGCAAGTGAAGAGGAATGTTTTGCACCCATAGGGGCTCCCCACACGGTAAATAATAATTCATATAGAACAAAGAAAAATCTGTCTTGTACTAAATATATGTTAATAACTTGAACAATTGTAGAAGTCAGGTGTATGTATTCATCTGTATAGAAGAGGTAATTAATTTTGTTTGCTCCAGTTTGTAAAGATACGTTTTTTATATGCAAATACAATGTAACTGTTTTGGCTTCTGACAGCCTTATTTTGGGCTGCACTTGTGATTTTAACGAGTTTTGCTGATTTGCTTGATCAGTGAATAGATTCGATAGGTATATAGTTTTTTTTTGTCTAGGGAGCAATTGGGCAGTGAACAAGGGTCATGGAGGCCAGAAACGCATTGCCTGATGCGTGACTTCTCTATTCTGTAATCTGTATGTACCCCTATGTAACCTGGTGTCAATGCTTTTAATGAAAATTGGTAAAAAATAACTTTTTTAAAGAAAATGAAATGGTGCTGGTCCAGAACATTTATTTGTAGCCCACTATGATAGTCATGATTTTCCTGTGACTTTTAGACTTCAGTAACTATATGTAAGGATTAGAAAGAATTGGATTAAGGAACATTTTAATTTGCTTATTTGTGCAGATTTTACCTGGAAATTTTATTTAAAGAAACAATCTCCTACACAAATTTGATGGGCCTTATTGTGCTCTGTGGTTTCTACAGATGCTAGAGCATAATAAACAAAATATGTAAAAAATAGCAAAAATCCTTATTCTCCCCTAACCACTCAATGTTACAGCCCATCCACTCTTCACTATCAACCTATAGCCCCTGTCACACATAGTGAGATCACTAGCAAAATTGCTGATAAGTCACAGGTTTAGTGACTTAACAGCGACCTCCCTAGTGATGTCGCTATGTGTGACATGTAGCAGCGATCAGGCCCCTGCTGTGAGGTCGCTAATTGCTACACATGGTTCAGGACCATTTTTTGGTTCTTGGTCTCCTGCAGGTCAGCACGCATCGCTGCGTGTGACAGCAAGAGACCAACGACCAGCGACCTCACAGGCTGGTAACCATGGTAAACACCGGTTATCTAGGCAGCACTTGCTGCCTAGATACCCACTGTTTATCACTGTTACCAGCGCTAAGCAGGGAGGACGCTGGTATCTATGATAAACAGCGGGTATCTAGGCAGCGTCCTCCCACTTCCAGCAAGGTGGAGGTGGCTCCCTGGTCACTGAGGAGATCTGCCTGTTTGACAGCTCCCCAGCGACCAGGTAGCAACGCTCCAGCAATCCCGGCCAGGTGATTATCGCTGTTGGGATCGCTGGAGCGTTGTTCAGTGTGACGGGGCCCTAAGTCATGTCTTCTAGCTCGGAATAGGCTAGGGGGGTTCTGTGCAAGTACTTAAAGGTCACAATGACATGACGTCAACACGTGCACCACAAACATGCATGTGCATGCTTCATTGCAGTCAGGGATCCGTAGATTTGACATGGATTGGATGGGTGACAGTGAGGATGAAAGGGTTCAGAGAGGTGAGAGATATATTTAATCATTTTGACAAAGCCTCAGAATTCAGAAGGATGGTGTCCAGCTGCTGTAATTTATTTAATCCCCATGGAAGTTAATTTTAAAACAATCTACATTTTGACCTGTGGGAATGCCTGCAATAGGGATTCCTACACTGAAACATGGCTTAAATACAAAAGGTTGTAACAGTACACAGTCTTCATTTATAAAACATTCAACCTAGTTCATTTTTCATCAATATACATGTCAAGTGTTGGCTGAAATGAGCCGTTCACTGTAACTTATCATACTTATGGTAACCACAATTTATTTCAGTAAATTGCATAATTATTAGCAACAATTCATGCATAAAGTCATTGAAATGCATTAAACAATGCCATGTCAATTAAGAAAGCGACAAGTGCTTTTAACAATTCAACCTACCATAGAAATTAAATATCTCAAAATAATATGCATGGTGTAAAACAATCTTTTTGAATATCAGTGAACAACTCAATGCAAAGGCCACAGTCAACAACTGAAAGACAATATTTTTGGAGAAACTAAAAATGGATTGATTATTTTTTGTAAAAATACAAAAAAATCTATTATGATTCTATTCTATGCTATGATTAAATCAGTGTCAATAACAATGCTTTAAGATGAAAATATTTTAAAAACTGTTTTTGAAAAAATTATGGAAAAATGCTGTATTTAAATCAAACTGTATTTAAAGCATTTTTCAAAAAGCGCACAATAGGTCATCACCTGAGAAATAAACATTATTGATATTATACAGGGTGCGACATTTATATGGATGAACCTAAATGAAATGGGAATGGTTGGTGATATCAACTTCATGTTTGTGGCACATTAGTATTTGGGAGGGGGAAAACTTTTTCAGATGTGTGGTGGCCATTTTGAAGTCAGCCATTTTGAATCCAACTTTATTTTTTTCAATGAGAAGAGGGTCATGTGACACATTAAACTTTTTGAAAATTTCATAAGAAAAACAAGGGTGTGATTGGTTTTAACGTAACTTTATTCTTTCCGAGTTATTTACAAGTTTATGACCACTTATCAAATGTGTTCAAAGTGTTTCCCATTGTGTTGGATTGTCAGTGTAACCCTCTTCTCCCACTCTTGACACACTGATAGCAACACCGCAGGAGAAATGCTAGCACAGGCTTCCAGTATCCATTGTTTTAGATGCTGCACATCTCATTATCTTCACAAAAATGACTACACGCTATTAACTATCTGACATCTGACATCGCACAGCACCCTGTACGCATCTCTCTGCTCTGATGCTTGACAGCACAGACACAGTGACAGAACATCAGCTGATCGGAAAAGCGCGCCCCAGCCACAAAGGTGCCCACCTGACAGAAGAGGAGATCTGCGGTGTCTTGATCACGCGCCCAGATCTACCTCCACAGCGAGGAGAAAGACCGAACACCAAATAGAGGAGAATCCAATTAGAAGGCAACAAAGAGGAGAGATAGAAACTAGAAGGAGGAGAGGAGGAGAGACCGCATTGAATGAAATCCAACACAAAGAAAGAAATAAGGACAACACTGACCGCACCAAGACAACAAAGACAGTTATACCATACAGGTTGACACTTAAGCAACAAAGCAAGATGATCATTACAAAAGGAAAGAACCCCAGCAATATAACAAAGGCATACAGAGAGGGACAATGGGAGGAAGCACCGGAAGGAGGGACTCTTACTACTGTATCAGGATCCCTCATAACCCAAAAAATCTAGTTTAAAAAAAACTTTATAAAAATCATTGTTTTTAGATATGTGATTAATTGTTTTTAAAATTGTTTTAAAGAAGTTCAATAAAATTCCTGAGAAAGGGTTATATCAATACACTGTGTTATTAATAGACACCGAGACCAAGAGCAATCTATAGACTAAAAGAGAAAGACTCCAGCCACTAGTCAGATTGTGCGCTTAAATATATACCTTATATACTCGGTGTATAAGCCGAGTTTTTCAGCCCAAAAATTGGGCTGAAAAGTCCCCCCCTCGGCTTATACACGGGTCATACGGTATTGCTGGGGGGGGGCTGTGACCGGGGGCTGGAGGAGGCAGGAGGGGGCCGCGGTGACCGCAGACGGTCATGTGGGGCCGCCTCATTAGTGCAATGAATATGCACGGCATCCCCCCGTCCATCAGCGGCGGGGGATGCCGTGCATATTGCACTACAGATCCCCCCCTCCTTAATATGGGTCCCCCAGTAGTAATAAACAGCCCCCCCTCTTATCATGTCCCCCCAGGCTGCGGCAGCTGTCAAAATAACAAACACTTTATACATCACCTTCCGGCGCAGTCCTCCGCTCCTCCGGTCCTCCGCTCGCCGGCTTCTTCTTCCTTGTTGTGCCGGTGTCATGTGACCGGGCGCAGGAGATGACGTCATTTCCTGCGCGCGGTCACAGAAGCCGGCACAACAAGGAAGAAGAAGCCGGCGAGCGGAGGAGCGGAGGACCGGAGGAGCTGCGCCGGAAGGTGATGTATAAAGTGTTTGTTATTTGACAGCTGCCGCAGCTGGGGGGACATGATAAGGAGGGGGGTGGCTGTATACTACCACTGGGGCTGCTGAATACTACACTGGGGCTGTATATACCTGTGGGGCTGCTGTATACTACCACTGGGGCTGTATATACCTGTGGGGCTGCTGTATACTACACTGGGGCTGTATATACCTGTGGGGCTGCTGTATACTACCACTGGGGCTGTATATACCTGTGGGGCTGCTGTATACTACACTGGGGCTGTATATACCTCTGGGGCTGCTGTATACTACACTGGGGCTGTATATACTTCTGGGGCTGCTGTATACTACCACTGGGGCTGTATATACCTCTGGGGCTGCTGGATACTACCACTGGGGCTGTATATACCTCTGGGGCTGCTGGATGCTACCACTGGGGCTGTATATACCTCTGGGGCTGCTGTATACTACCAATGGGGCTGTATATACCTCTGAGTCTGCTGTATACTACCTCTGGGGCTGCTGTATACTACCACTGGGGCTGTATACTACCTCTGGGGCTGTATACTACCTCTGGGGCTGCTGTATACTACCACTGGGGCTGCTGTATACTACCTCTGGGGCTGCTGTATACTACCTCTGGGGCTGCTGTATACTACCTCTGGGGATGCTGTATACTACCACTGGGGCTGTATATACCTCTGGGGATGCTGTATACTACCACTGGGGCTGTATATACCTCTGGGGCTGCTGTATACTAACTACTGGAGCTGCTGCTGTATATACCACTGGGGCTGCTGCTGTATACTACCACTGGGGAGGCTGCTGTATACTACCATTGGGGGCCTGTATACCACACTGCTTGGGCTGTATACCTGTGCTGGAGTCCACCCTCGGCTTATACACGAGTCAATAGGTTTTCCCAGGTTTTGGGGGCAAAAGTAGGGGGGTCGGCTTATACACGGGTCGGCTTATACACGAGTATATACGGTATATATATACATACAGAGATTGGATATATATGAATACGGATATACAAAATGTTTGACTCAAGTCATACAGTTTAAGGGCAATGGCATAAATAATTATAATAATTCTAAATGACCTAAAATGGGAAAGGTTTATTATGATTTTATGTCAGATAGTGAGAAAAATATGCATATGTGTCTTTTTATATAGTGTATGTAAACTTCTGGTTTCAACTGTATATATGGGTTAACCCCATTTCTTAAAACTATATAAAAATATACTAGGCAGCTACACATCTAAAATCCAGCACCTACAATGGAGCATTGGAATAGTGTATTGCATACAGATATAAAAGGTAATTATCAAAATTAATTTGCACACTTAGGGTGGCTTTACATTTGTGCATTATGTGCAGCGTATCTGAGTTCAGCAAAACATAGGCACTATGCGCTGCTATGTTTAACATGGGAACACATAGTGGCTGCGTTCAGCAAAATGTTGGATTTTTTGTGCGTAGCGGTATGCTTCCTTTATACGCAAGCAGACAGCTGCGCACAGAAAATTAATTGGATTCAATCTGTGTTCATTGCCATCTGCTGGCAAGAGCACAGACACTGTGGAAAATGACCTCCTCCGAGGTCATCTGCAAGTGAATCCTGTCCCGCAGTTCTCTTCTTCTTCTTCTTCTTCTTTCTTCTTCTTCTTTCCTTCTTCTTTCTTCTTTTCTTCTTCTTTTTCTTCTTTCTTTTTTCTTTCTTTTTTTTTTCTTTTTCTTATCTCTCCCTGCTGCCACTGGTTCATTTAAAATAGCCAGCGGGAAAGCCGGCGGTGAGGTCGGCTTTCCCTCCCCACTATTTCAAATGAACAGCTGATAAAGTCAGCTGTTCATCAGCTGTTCATTTGAAATAGCGGGGCGGGACAGCTGACTTCACTGCCAGTTTTTCCGCCGGCTATTTTAAATGAACCAACAGCGGCAGCAGGGATATCAGCGGTGGCAGCTGGAGGAAGAGATCAGTAGCGGCTGACAGGATCTCAGCCTCCCGGCCGCCGCTGATTGGGTGGCTGGGCTGCCTCACTAACATTTTCACGTGAACGCATGCGGACAATCTCTGCTGCGTTCACGTGAAAATGTTTGGAACGCAAATGTGAACCCAGCCTTAGGCAGTAAGACAGCCGCAGTTAAATGTCTGGATTTTTGGAAATATAAGGAAAAAATGTTCAATTGTAATTTGTATGCAGTAGGACAAATGCCAGGCTACACTACTAAACTCATCATCTTATCTTCTGCAGTTGTACAATACATTACTGTTTTGAGCATTTTTGCAGTGTTTTGGGGCATTCACTTCCTTTGTTTATTCCCAGGCAGTAAGCTCTAACATCATCTATGTATCCTGAATAATCCTACAATGGCTGATGCATTCTCAGGCTAGGTTTTATATAAGTTTTGATTGTCCTTCATGACTAACTATGTTTCACTATCTAACATTATGGAGAAGCCTGCACAATTGCACCTACATTTTTTCAATTTTCTGCATGATTAAAATTTTTTGGCCAATTGGCACAAATTGAATAACAAATTGAATTGGTTAACACATACAATTTTAATTAAATGCAACCTGAAAATGATTAGCATAAAATCACTGATGTCAACTATGACAAAAATAAATGTAGGCTGAGTGGTAGTTTTTTTCCCAATACAGGTCAATGCTAGACCAGAAAATAGCAATCATATGCATATATTTTGCATTTAAAATTTAGAACGGCTATGGTTTTCATATTCACCACTAATAACAAAGGAATAGCCAAGTTTTCAATTGTTAGAGTGAATACATTTGTATCCATTTAGTGCAAGGGTGGTTAAAAAGGCTGGTATTAAATTAATGATCAAATCACATGGGAAAAATCGAGATTTAGCTCAATGGATTTAGAAATCAAACATACATTTGTATAATTATTATTTTTTGAATGTTTCTTCTTCAGGGTAGAAAGTTTTCCCGTAAGCGCAACTAATAATGTAAGTAGCCTTAGAAATTAAATTCAAACTTCTCCCTTGAGTCATATTAAGCAAACACTATTGTCTGTACTATACTGGTGATGAACTTGACACTTTCAGTATTTTTTCAATAAAAGTACACTGCTCTAATTAACAGTTTAATTAAACACAACATTAAAGGCAAATGTATGGTGTTTGTTAACAGATATCTGTCAAGTCTCTTTACTATAAATGTTTGTCCAATAGTCTAGCACAAATTACTTTGTAAAGACTGGAGTCTAAGCACATCTTACACCCATCAAATGCAGCAGTAAAAGAAATAATTGGCTTTGTCTGAAAATTAACTTTGTAAAAAAATTACAATCAGATCTGAAAATGATCTAATGCATTTAAACCTATAGTCTTGTTCCAAAGACCCACATAGAAGTCAGGCAACAGAGCTTTCAGGTGTCAAGTTTTCCCAACTTTTGAGGTCAATCGAGGTCAGTCGAGGACAATACACTTGTTTGCAGAGCAAAAAGGCTTCTGCAAAAATTTACATCAGTAAAAACAATGTGCAAAATATAGGGGGAATGCTTCACTGCTGGGTTTGTGCAATATTCTACAACTACTCCTAATGGGTTTGGCTTTTTCTTCGTTATAGGGAATTCCTGCCATTCTTTCTAACGTATGGGTCATCTCTTGTTGTGTTAACACACAACATACATGTACTTTGAGATACAAGGTCTTACTAAAGGCATGACTCATATCTAAGCACTTGCATTTTATTTGTTATAATCTATACTGTATATCTATGTATATGGGTTATTGTTGCTGTACTTGTACACCTGTATCATTGGACCTGTAAAATTATCAACTATGATCTAACTCAGTGGTCCCCGACCTTTTTAGCACCGGGACCTGCTTCATGCAAGAACCATTTTTCCGTGGCCTGGCAGGGGTGGGGCTTTGGTCATATGGGGTGGGGCTATGGAGAAGGGGTGGTGTTTAGTACCCTGTTTCCCTGAAAGATGCGTTACGTCCTATTTTCAGGGGATGTATTATTTTTTAATCCCCTTGCAGCCCCCAATATGGCATCCTCACCATTCCCTTGCAGCCCCCATCATCCCCTTGCAGCACACAATATCCCCATTATTCCCTTGCAGCCCATAATATCCAAACCATGCCCTTGCAGCCCCCAATACCGTATCCCCCATCATAATGTCCTTGCAGCCCCCCCCATCATTCTCCTCTTGCAGCCTCAATCACCCTCCTCTTACAGCCCCCATCCTCCTCCTCTTGCTGTCCTCATCCTCTTCTTGCAGCCCCCACCATCCTCCTGTTTGCTATTGCTTACAAAATAAGTTTATGCACGCTAGCTTCATTTAGTTTTCCTTTGTCTATTTATTGTCTTTACGTTGTAAGTGTGTCTGGGGATCCAAATATTACAGATTGTATGGAATTTTCTTTAATATTTAGGGTGTGTTTGCAAGCTGAATTTGTGGTGACAATTTTGAACTTCCAAAATCTGCAACTGTTGTCAGAAAAATGCATCAAATCCATCCCTGTCCACAGATGCAGATTTTATGTTTTTTGGTGTGGATTTCATGTGGATTTGTAGGTGTGTTGTGACTATTTCAATAAAGTTTGGCTACTTTGGTCTAACAAAAAAATAGATGTCAAATCCTGCACCCTGTGGATGTGCTGCATATTTTGAGCCAACGTGAAAGTCAATGGGTGAAATACACAAAATCAGCAAGAATTTACATGCCTTGAATTTTGCGACAATCAAATATGCAGTGGATCCGCAGTAGAAAAAAATGCACCATGCAGACAGGACTTCACAAATCCCATAGACTTGGCTGGGAAAAAACACTGCAGTAAACTTAGTATGGATTGGCTTTGAATCTGCAGCAAATACACACCAAATATGCGATGCAATATGCATCGTGCACACAGGCCCTTAATCTCTCTTAAGCCGGTTTCACATCCTCCTCTTGCAGCCCCTACCATCCTCCTCTTACAGCCCCCACCATCTTCTTCATGCAGCCCCATCCTCCTCCTCTTCCAGCCCCATCCTCCTCTTGCAGCCCCAATCCTCCCCTTGTAGCCCCCACCATCCTCCTCTTGCAGCCCCATCCTCCTCTTGCAGCCCCCACCAATCTCTTCCAGCCCCCACCATCCTCCTCTTACAGCCCCCATCCTCCTCTTACAGCCTTCACCATCCTCCACTTCCAGCCCCCATTCTCCTGTTGCAGCCCCCACATTCTCCTCTTCCAGCGCCCAACCTCCTCTTCCAGCCTTCATAATCCTCCTCTTCCAGCCCCCATTCTCCTCTTTCAGACCCCACTATCCTCCTCTACCAGCCCCCATCCTCCACTTCCAGCCCCCATCCTCCTCTTGCAGCCCCCACCATCGTCCTATTGCATCCCCCATCCTACTCTTCCAGCCCCCACCATCCTTCTCTTTCAGCCCCCATCATCTCCATGCAGCCCCCATACACACACACACCCATACACATCATTTGGTAACCGATCCGCCGCTGCACCTGCAGCATTATGTCGCCTCTCGGTTTTCTTCCTCAGCAGTGTGCATAGATGTACATGAGAAGCCATCAGCCAATTACAGTGCAGCAGCTGGCCCAATCACAGTGCAATAAACAGTAGCCAATCAGGGCCCGCCGGCTGCATTGTGATTGGCCGAGAGCTTCACATGTACATCTATGCACACAGCTGAGAAAAAGAACAGAGAGGCAACGTAATGCTGCAGGTGCAGGGGGGTGGTGACATTACTCTGGGAAACGGGCAGCATTCACTTGGCTGGGAAAAAACACTGCAGCAAACCTAGTATGGATTGGCTGTGAATCTGCAGTGGATCTGCAGCAAATACACACCAAATATGTGATGCAATATGCATCATGCACACGGGCCCTTAAAGGGATCCTGTCACCTCCAAAACACCTCCTAAACTACCAAAACATATCCCTGCAGCATCCAATCACTAATCTCACACTCTTTTTGTCTCCTAAAAGCATCCTGTGAAAGTGCATAAAAACGTTTTAATACTTACTCATAAGGGATTATAATAAGCAGTGGCTATATTCTTTAGCCCTTAGGGCGTGTTGTTTTGCAGCCTGAATGATCCAGCCCTATCTGTGCAGCTTCTGCTGTGATGTGCAGCTGAAGGCAGGACTAATGATTTGCATTCTGTGAGTGACAGAGAGGGGGGAGGGCAAAGCTTGCACAACTAGAGCAACACAGACAGAGAGGGTGGATCCTCGAAGCTACAAAACAACACGCCCAAAGGGCTAAAGAATATAGCCCCTGCTAATTATAATCACTAATGAGTAAGTATTAAAACGTTTTTATGCACTTTCACAGGATGCTTTTAGGAGACAAAAGGAGTGTGAGATTAGTGATAGGATGCTGCAGGGACATGTTTTGGTATCTTAGGAGGTGTTCTGGAGGTGACAGGATCCCTTTAATCTCTCTTAGACTGGTTTCACATTTGCGTTTACGACACAGCATTTGCAAACGCAGCCAAACACATGCGTCCTTCGCTCCTATGTTTAACATGGCGATGCATGGTTTGGCTGCATTCATATGCCTTTGCATGTGTTTTTTCAAAGTACCCTCTGAACACAATTGTTTGCATTTTTTGTGCGTCTTAGGATGCTTGCTTCCTACACAAGCATACTGAAGTGTTTTCCTGTGCGCTCCTGAAAAGCGGCCGTCATGCAGCTCTGTGTGTGGCTGCTATGAATGTAAGCAATGACTTGTTATGGGCCTCCGTTTCCAGGCAGCGCATGCCATTAACGCTGTCCGGTTTCAGCGCTGCAGTTTTCTTTTTGATTTTTAGTTTTGTGTAGTCCAGATTATTTGTCTTTGGCTGGGGTCACACTTGACAGATCTGGATGCAGTAAACGCAATTGCCTTCACACATATTTTTTTGCAAAATATGTTGTGTAAACCGCAATGCGGTAACCGTATTGCTCAGGATGTGTAATCCTGAGCAATGCGGTTATCATCTACTTTGTTCATCCCTGCTGCCACAGGGATGAACAAAGTGTTAAATGTTATTAAAACATTAAATATTAATAGTAGCTGTGGGCAACATGTCTCTAGGGGGTGCCCACCCTCCCTAGAGACATGCTGTCCACTCCTGTCAGCATGTGAGGGGTTAATAAGCCCTTTACAGTATAGCCATCTATTGTCGGCTTTGTATAAATTTCTGAATGAAGATGCGGCTCCTGACAGTACAGGAGATACTGTACGTAATGTACGTATAGTATCAGCCACTGTCCTTGGTCCTGTAATCATTTACATTAGGTCTATGGGCAGCGCACCGCCATAGATCTAATGTAACTACTTACAGGACCCTGGACAGCGGCTGATACTATACGTACATTACGTACTGTATCTCCTGTACTGTCAGGAGCCGCGGCTTCATTCAGAAATTTATACAAAGCTGACAATAAGCTGGCTATACTGTAAAGGGCTTATTAACAACAAAGTAGATGATAACCTCATTGCTCAGGATTACACATCCAGAGCAATTCCGTTACTGCATAACGGAGCCGATAACCGGATTGCATGTAGAGCAACCCGGTTACCATAGTGGGCTCCTATGGGGAGCGGTTCCTTATCCGGTTTTGAGCTTTTTGACAGCTCAAAACCGGATCAGGATTTCAAAATGTTGCCGCAAATGTGACCCTAGCCTTTGACAATGAAGGATTATTGCAAATCAAATGATGCAGTTTTTTGTGGACCAGTGCAATTGGATACAAAAATAATATTTTATTATACTTGTGTATATGAGGTTCTCATTTCTCCCTCCAATCATTTCATTTAACATGCTTTCAGAATGTGTAAAACTTAGTAACTATGCACACTTCAGGTTAGGAGATTTTTTATTCTAAATTGACAACCTAATTGGAAATAATTATCCTTGAAAATAAGCCCAGTTTAAAATTCTATTCATAAAATATATTTCCATTTAAAACATTTTTTATGTAATTTAAATATATTACTAAACTCAAATGTTTACTGTGATTGAATAATTATACCAGAAATAAAAAGAAAGATCAATGAGAAGGATATGATTGCTGTGTAAAATACTTATTTAATAGTGTTTCTACAGCATTTTTTACATTTTTGCCTTTTCAGTTTTCCTATTTCTGGTTAATTCTGTTAATTAGATACAAAAGCTTCATTTTTAAGATACCGTATATACTCGCGTATAAGCCGACTTTTTCAGCACAAAAAATGTGCTGAAAAGTCCCCCCCTCGGCTTATACGCGAGTCATATACTGGCTGAGTGTGAACGCAGCCTAACCGGGGGTGGAGGTGGCTGGGGGAGGCTGGAATATGAGCGGGAGGTCATGTGACGCCGCTCATTAAATATGCACGGCTCCCCGTGTCAATCAGTGAAAGGGGGAGCCGTGCATAATACAGTGCCGCCCCCCACCCCCACCCCGCTGTCGCTGCAGGAGCAGCAGAAATCTCACCCTCCGCCGTCCTCTGGAGCCACCGGGTGTCCTGGGTCCTCGGTCCTCGTCTGTCCTCCTTCCTCCAGCCTCATCCTCGGTCCTCCGTACTCTGTTCTCCCTGTATGCACGCTTCCAGTGCTGTGGGCGTCGCGGCAGCATGACGTCATCGCCGCTGCGTCCAACCTGCCCACAGCATTAGAAGCGTGCACTGCATACAGGAAGAACAGAGCACGGAGGACCGAGGATGAGGCTGGAGGAAGGAGGACAGACGAGGACCGAGGACCCAGGACCCGGTGGCTCCAGAGGACGGCGGAGGGTGAGATTTCTACTGCTCCTGCAGTCTGAAGCGATGGGGGGTCTGCATAACCCCTACTGGGGGGCCTGTATAGCCTCTGCTAGGGGCCTGCATACTTGTACTGGGGGTTGTATACCACTGGGGCTGTTTATACCTCTGGGGCTGCTGTATACTACCACTGGGGCTGCTGTATACTACCTCTGGGGCTGCTGTATACTACCACTGGGGCTGTATATACCTCTGGGGCTGCTGTATACTACCACTGGGGCTGCTGTATACTACTACTGGGGCTGCTGTATACTACTACTGGGCCTGCTGTATACTACCACTGGGCCTGCTGTATACTACCTCTGGGGCTGATGTATAGTACCACTGGGGCTGTATATACCTCTGGGGCTGCTGTATATTACCACTGGGGCTGCTGTATACTACTACTGGGCCTGTTGTATACTACCTCTGGGGCTGCTGTATACTACCACTGGGGCTGTATATACCTCCGGGGCTGCTGTATACTACCACTGGGGCTGCTGTATACTACTACTGGGCCTGCTGTATACTACCACTGGGGCTGCTGTATACTACCACTGGGGCTGTATATACCTCTGGGGCTGCTGTATACTACCACTGGGGCTGCTGTATACTACTACTGGGCCTGCTGTATACTACCTCTGGGGCTGCTGTATACTACCACTGGGCTGTATATACCTCTGGGGCTGCTGTATACTACCACTGGGGCTGCTGTATACTACCACTGGGGCTGCTGTATACTACCACTGGGGCTGTATATACCTCTGGGGCTGCTGTATACTACCACTGGGCCTGCTGTATACTACCACTGGGCCTGCTGTATACTACCTCTGGGGCTGCTGTATACTACCACTGGGGCTGCTGTATACTACCACTGGGGCTGCTGTATACTACCACTGGGGCTGCTGTATACTACCACTGGGTCTGCTGCTGTATATACCACTGGAGAGGCTGCTGTTACACTGCTGGGGCCTGTATATAACACTAGGGTGGCTGCTGTATACCACACTGCTGGGGGCTGTATACCTGTGCTGGGGTCCACCCTCGGCTTATACACGAGTCAATAGGTTTTCCCAGATTTTGGGGGCAAAAGTAGGGGGTCGGCTTATACACGAGTATATACGGTAGTTTGCAATAAATTTTATTTTGTGATCTAAAGTATACATAATTAACTTTTCAAGTGTTAAAATAATAATATATACATTTTACAGTTTCAAATTCAATGTATTTAACTATAGGTATTTTAGGCTTGATTTAAACATGTTGTTTTATTTATTAAACTAAAAGCAACACCTTGAGCAGCGCCCATGCTGCATTTTATGAAGGTGGCTCTTATCCCTTTCCCCTCCCCTCGCTACACAGATTAAACAACTTTATAAATGTTCCCAGCCTGCATGCTAATTCATACTTAAACATCATGTAGGTCTTCTTTCCATCCGGTCATCACACCTCTGTGGTCTTTGTCTGCCTCTTCAGTCTTCTCAGCGCTGACTCTTCTCTCATCTCAGTCTTCTTTTCAGTTATTGCGCAGATCCCTCTTATCTCGTGTAAGCACCCTGTGGTTTGCCCTATTGTGGGCAGAGAGTCATACAGCAATACGCCTGTGTGAACCTCAGGTGCGAGATTCCTCTCTATTGGGAATCTTGCACCTGTGGCCATAAGAGGGGAGGTCACCTGAGGACACCGGTTACTATGGCAACGGTGTCCTTGGTTGACCTCCCTGCTTACCTCAGCTATCCCTGTGGCTCAGTCGTTTAGTATTCAGAGACTGTGGGTATAAGATACGTTGTGCATACCTGTGGTCTCTTATGTAGCAGAGCTGCATGTGTTCAGCAGAGAGAAGACGAGGATCTAGAAGGGTATAAGGGTCGCTAATTGTTACTGTATTTGTTTTCTAATAAATTGATTTCTCTGTCTTGTGTCTTTTTCACTATATATTTCAGATTCTTAATTGCTGAGTCTGAGATTAGCCCAACCGTACGAATCTTGGGCCTAATGCCAGCTGACAATACAAAGCTGGCATTAACCCCTTTAATACCCACCATTCCACTGCCACTAAGGCTGCTTGAAGAGGCAGGTAAAGTGCCAGGAAATGGCACTACGATGAATGCGCCATTTTCAGGGGCAGCTGTGGGCTGCTATTCTTTAGCATGGGAGGTCCTAAAACAATGAACCTTCACCCCTTAACTGCCTAGTTTTACCTTGGCTGGCAAATAAAAATAGGGTGGAGCCAAGGTAAAATTAAGCAGCTGAGGGTGGCAGCTCGCAACTGGCTTCTTTATCTGGGCTAGGCTGAAAAATACTGTAAAGCTCTATGCATTACATTTATTTATTTAATTATTTTTTATTTAACAGACTATGAAGGCAGGTTGGCTGCCATACATATCTGCGTATGGCAACCCACTGAAGACATAGGTACAGAATGGGGGAGCGCAGTCTGAGTGCAACAGTCAATTACAGACAATCTCGCAGACAGTCATTGGCTGTGATTGGCTGGTGCACTTTGATTGCACTCCAACAATCAGTTTCAGTGTCTGTGGTGGGTTGCCATATACAAATGTGTATGGCAACCAACCTGCCATCATATGTAAATCATTGAGTTAAATAAATAAATTTAAAAAAGCATAGGGATTCACAATATTTTTCAGAATCCTATAGCATCTTTGACTTTTCTTTTGCTGTTGACATACCCCCCAACTTATTTATTGATCTTGTCCTCCCTTGCAAGCCTCACGTTGTTACTGCTTTTACCTACTCCAATGCTTGGCCTGCACTTCTTTCCATTTGATATGCATTTCTTTTTTTCTTTCATTGATATATTACTTGCATGTTTAAGTTTTGTGCTCATCTATCCTGGTCTACTTAAATACCTTGACCAAAGTAAACTTTAAGAAGATAACAGAGGAAGACATTACTTTTGGATGCAAATCTTCCGGAAAAAGCTCCATAGCAAAACGGCGTAGGGGTGGGAAGCCCAGGCACAGTATTCCTTTACAACAGGTAACTAATAGTTATTTATAGGATTTGATATCCTTAGGTTGTATCTGTGCACCTATCAACAAAACCCCTTGTTATTTAGAGGAGGAGAGATTGTCATCAGGGAACTGGCATATATAAGAATCTGGCAGACTCAATATAGGTCTACTAGGAAGCCATTAAGGACGTTCTATGTCTATAGGTGTATACATTGCTTTGTGAGGTATAATCTTTTTTACATGGGTTCTGTGCAATATTTATGTTACTCTGTATTGATAAAGGATTATTACTGTACTATGTGGTTTTCCTTTGGGAATTAGCTCTGTTTTGATTTTACCTTTTATTTAAAATAAAGATTGCAACTTTTTGGTATTACTCGATTGGATTTGTGAAATCATTCCTTGATTGAGACTTGGTCTTTTTCAGTTAGTATAACATTGCCAGTGCAGCAAAGGGGATGGGTTTGCTCTCAAGAGCAAGGAATTGGAGTTCTACCTGAGAAAAATCGAGGCCAAAAAAAACAAATAAATGCATTCCCATCAGTTCGCTCAAAGTTAACAAAAAGAGTAACAAACCACCATTTAATTCTTAAAAAATACACAATAAAAAAGGTTGTGCAACAAAATATTAAATTACCGGGACAATCCTTTTTTTCCAGGCTTAGGCTAGGGTCACACTTGAAGGGTGACCCACGTTTAACGTGAGTGCTAAACGCTGAGCAGAGTCTGCAGTAGCGCATAGCTTTACCGGCAAGTGCTTTGTCTGCAACGTTTTCCTGTGTTCTCTGCTAAAGCGCAGTTCCTGGGGCTTCCTGTGTGGCCGCATCCAAGGTAAACTGCGGGTTACTATGGAGCAGCGTTGCCTGTCAGCACTTGCCGGTAAAGCTATGCACTATGCAGACTCTGCTGAGCGTTTAGCGCTCACCTTAAACGTGGGTCAACCTCCAAGTGTGACCCTAGCCTTAGTTTCTTTTTTAAAATGTCTTGTTTGAACCAAAATTCGAATAGCAATGTCAAATTTTAATAAGTTGATATTCAGAAAACTTGAATTGAAAATTACTTTTGTCAGTTTCAACTTAATTCAGTGACCATTGTGGGTTCTTTGGACATTAAAAGAACAATTTTGTGCATGTGTGTGTTGCCAGGTCTAGAGCGCCTATAGTTTAATCCGTCCATGCTTAAGTACATTTTAGCGCAATCAGATTAGAATAGAGGTCCAAAATGTGGGAGAACGTATTCTCTATGTAAATTAATAGTATAGACCAGGGGTCTCAAACACGCGGCCCGAGGGCCGCATGCAGCCCCTGGGGCTCCATTGTGCGGCCCGCGCACCTTGGGCAACTTAATGATGCAGTGGGCCACTGCAGTCCCTGCCGTGTTATGACTTCCGACTTGGCACTAACAAGCTCTGCAGCTCAGCAAGATCAATGCAAGCCACCAGTCAGAGAGGTCCACAGCTGATGGCGGCGTATGACGTCACCTGTGGGTCTCTGGCTGGCAGATTGCATTGATCTTGCTGAGCGGCAGAGCTTGTCTGAGTAGCGGCTGGAGAAAGTCATAGCACAGCGGAGACCAGATGTCAGCAAAGCGGGGACCGCAGCGGCCCCTGCACTGGAGCGATGCATCTTTAAAGTGAGAAAAGTGTGATGTGTGTGTATATACAAAAGTGTGTGTGAAGGTGTGTGTGAGGGTGTAAAAAGAAGGTAAACCAGAATGGGGGGCATCACTATAAAAGTAGATCAGGATGGGGAATATCACTAGAAAAGGGGACCAGGATGAGGGACATCACTAGAAAAGGGGAATCAGGATGGGGGACATGGCTACAACAGGGGTCCAGGATGAGGGGACATCAATACTAAAGGGGATAGGAACATCACTACTAAAGGGGACCTGTATGGGGGACATCACTGCAAAAAGGGATCAGAATGGTGACATCACTACGACAAAAGGGTATCAGGATGGGGAACATCAATAGAAAAGGGTATCAGAATGGAGGACATTACTACAAAAGGGGACCAGGATGAGGGACATCACTAGAAAAGGGGATCAGAATGGAGGACATCACAACAAAATGGGATTAGGATGGGGAACATTGCTAGAAAGGGATCAGGATGGGGAATCAAGAAAAGGGATCCTGGATGGGGACATCACTAGAAAATGGGATCAGGATGGGGAACATTGCTAAAAAAGGAGATCAGAATGGGGGACATCACTACAAAAGAGGATCAGGATGGGGAACATCACTAGAAAAGATATGAATCGGGGACATAACTACAAAAGAGGATCAGGATAGGGACAGTACTACATGATCAGGACCAGGATGTGGACATTACTACATGAAGAGGACCAGGATGGAGACATTACTACAATATTGGGACCCGACATTACTACAGGATGGGGACATTACTACAAGAAGGGGATCAGGATTTGTACTTTTCTACATTGAGCAAAAAATTCTGGTATTACTAAAAATATCAATTAGTCCTAAAAGGGATGCGGCCGCCCGATATAAAATTTTTTTTCTATGTGCGGCCCACCAACCCAGCTGAGTTTGAGACCCCTGGTATAAACAGTAATATTTTAATCAACGTAATCTTGCTCATAATTAACAAAGTGCATATTTTGGAACATTTACCTATTTGCGGATATAGGAGTGATGCTCAATTGTTCTCAAATGAAGCACATCAGTTTAAACCATAATGTTATCTACTGTACAACATGGTCATTTAATGCTGAATACTGTAATTACAAACTATAATATACCCTATAATTACTAGATTCTTTATGTTCAAACTATGTGGAACTGATTTGAGATAATCATATGGATATTATATGCTCATGTGCTGTAATTACATGTAGGTGCATGTATACACAGTATTGATAGTATTTAATACAGTATATACCAGTACAATTATCAGTACTCCAACCAAGCCATGTTCTCCAAATTTGATAAAGTGAAGTTAATGACTTTCTGTTGTATCAGTTATTACAGGTTATAATATACAGTATGATCTTTTCTTGGCATGCCACATTCACTTTAGTTGATGCCAAGTATTGCTATTCAAGGTCTAGCACATATTGAGCTGTGAATGTCATTTTCCAACTTCAGATGACTATAAGCAACTTGTCACAAACAGTAAAAGAAGACAATATAAGGAAAAAGAAGCTGTTGAAGATGTGACCAAGGTCAAAGTCAATACTGCACTTTCATATTCAATTCATGTATTATTCAGAATTGTATGACTGTCATACAAAATTCACAAATTTTAAGCATAACTATTTTTAGATGAATGTTCTAATGTGCAAATATTAATTTGTGATTTATTGCAGAACAAGCCATTGTAATTCTATCTGTTACACATGTGGGAAACAACCTAAAGACATCGCGTCAGATGCTCAAAAGTATCAGGGGTTTTAAAGAAAACCTGACAGTACAAATCTGTACACAAAAATCTAAATCAATGTAATCTTTTTTACAGTGCCATCACTGTCATGTCCTACATTATAAAATTGTGCTAAAAGGTTATTTTTAAAGGACACCGGCTTATTGGCAATTTTTTTTTCATACCTTAATTTGGTGAAGATTTTGTAAATATAAGACTGCCGGGGACAGCATGGTGGAGTAAACCGAGTGGAGGTAGCTTTTTGGCTCTGCTCTGTGGAAGTGGGCGCATAGCCGACGTCATTCTGGTTGACAGCCTGCTCCCCGCTACCTGATTGGGGAGCCAGCTTTCAATCAGCATGACATTGGCTATGTGCCCGTCTACAGTGGGGAGAAGCCATCCTCTCTGTAGACGTGATGTCATCAAAAGTGGCAAAGTTGTCAACAGGAGCAGTCTCAGACCACTCTGTTTTGGAGGTGAACGATGCAATACACAACAAGCAGGTAGGTGCCAGCAACCTGCCTGTTGGTATTTAGGCTTAATTTTTTTTTTTTTTTAATTTGGGATAATCTCTTTAAATGGAGATGAATTAATTCTTCTGCAGAGGTTCAAGTTCAAAATTGGATTAAAAACTCTAAAATTTGATTCTCTGTTTGCAAAAACATATTTGCCCACACCATTTTCCACACTGTTGTAGCATTAGAGAGTAGGATGTTATTATGCATTGCTATGTGTATCTCCCCATAATGATCTGCAGATTTGACACTTTATGGATTATCATAATTTTTATAGGGAAGGGCAGTGATGGGGTATCACAGAGCAATAGATAAACATTTGTATCATGTAAGTCTCTCTTCAGTAAAGTTTAAGTTATTTCAGTTATTGAGAGCTTCTCTTTCTTTCCTTTAAACTTTAAGCATGATCAGCAGGGTCCCCTCTTTCACACTTGTAGAATATAAGATCTTATGTCAGCAAGGCCAACTTGCTTTTTTGTCTGTAAAGTATAAACTCTTAAGGCCCTGTTCCACGGCATGACATCGTTAACGACATCGCTGATACGTCATGGGTTTGGAGGTGTACCAGCAACGTCATTGCGACCTCATTGCATGTGATTCTGGTAAATTGGAACAATAAATCATTGAATCACTGATCGCAGGTTTTAGAACATGTTCTAAAAACACACAATCAACAATCAGCCAACCTGCCATATCGTTGTGTGTGACACCACGATAACGATGTTGTGGACGGCTTCGCCCATTCACAGCATTGAGCAGGGATCGTTCGCAGGGTTTGCGAACGATACCTGCTCACAACATTGTTGTAGAGTTGTCCACGATACCTAGACGTGTGACATCTCACCAACGATGTCAAAACAATGTCTGCAACGACCGCACGCACAAGATCGTCGCAGACATCGTAACAACGTTGTGCCATGTAATGGGGCATTTAGAGTCAGCAAGGTTTTTTCTTTCAATCCTCTCCCCACATGTATTGTCCTTGACATTACAAGCTAATATTGAGATTCATGTAAATATATTCACCATAAATCACATTTTTTGGAAAAATAATGCAAATTTAATATTCAAAAGATCTGCTTATCTCTGCTTTTAAGCTATTCTATGGGTGACTTATTTACCTCCTCAAAATGAGAATGCATATCAATAAATGATGGAATCCCAAAATCTTTTTTGAGCCTTTACTTATATAATTCTTCATATACTATAGTTTTAGACTATATAATCACAAATGTAGAGGTGAAATTAGTAAATGGAACACCTATGAAAAAAAAAAAGAGTACAAGGAAATAATATTGTTCTATTGACAAGTTTTAAATATTTAACATGTATGAATGCAAATATTGTATAAGAGTAAAACATACTTGCATAATAAGTAAGGTAGAAAAATATTTTCATCTTTCTACAAATACCCTGAATCTACAAAAATGCTCTAGCTTGAACATCTCAGACCCATCAATTAATTAATAAAGTGAAGTAGGGAGCAAGTGTAGGTAACACTTCACTTTACAGTGGCTTTCAAGAAATGGTAAACAGCTAACATCATGGAACCCAATATGTCACTAAAATAGGCCTTAAAGAGGACCTGTTACCCCCCTGTTGCTTAGCAAACTGAATGCAGCACTAAATGCAGCATATCTGCTGCATTCGGGGAAGGGGTCCCCATGTCTTTAGCCCCCCTCTAAACTTTAAAAAAAGACTTTAAAAACCTTACAGTTAAGAGGTCACCTGGGTGGGATCTTATTAAGATGTCCTGGCTTCTGGCACAGTGCTCCCTGCCTCCTCCTTGTGTGTTCCACCCCCTCCATGTGTCTGCCACACCTCCTCTTGTTCTGGGTCTGCCCTCCTCTTCTGGTCCTGATGTCACAAGGAGCAAGAGCAGAAGGGGAGGGTAGACCCAGAAGAAGAAGAGGAGGCTGCAGACATATAGAGGGGGAGGAACACAAGGAGGAGGCAGGGAGGACTATGCCAGCAGCCAGGACCTCTTAATAAGATCCCACCCAGGTGACCCATTAACTGTAATGTTTCCAAAGTCTTTTTTAAAGCTTACAGGAGGGCTAGAGACATGGGGGCCTCTTCCCTTACTGCAGAAGACATGCTGCATTCAGTTTGCGAAGCACCCGGGGGATGGGGGGGTGACAGGTCCTTTTTAAGAAATAAAACAAGCCTAAGAGAGAAAAAATCAAAATAATATACCAATATACTTATTGACTTATTGAGGTCAATGTCTAGAAGGTTGCAAACTATTGAGTACTTTGAGTCTTTTTAAAATGTTTCCTCTAAACATGTACCTTCTCCATGCTACACCTTACTACCCTTGTCCTGATTTGTTATTTGCCCCTGGTATGTGATATAGATGCACAGTTTCTGTCTAATGCAGGAGCATCCCAATATCTTGAACAATAAACTTTGCAAAAATGCTGATTTCCAGGAGATATTGCCACACATGGCAGATTTCCCAACTTGTCCTAAAGGTCTCTCCTTAGATCTAGGAATATTAAGTGCCAGATTATATTAATATGTTGTGTTGTTTATCCAATAAATATTCTAACACTTATCATATCATATAAAGTTTCATATTTTTCTCATTTTAATCTTGTCACTTTGATTGACTTTTGCGGTAGGGTTAGCCTTAAACCCATCCTACGCAGGAACTCCCTGATTTGATTTTCTTACCTATACCCTTAGGGTTTTAATGTTTGCTTCTAAAGCTCCTACACATCTAGAAATATAAAAACCACTGAACCAAACGCATTTATGATTTCCTCCTGCAAATGTCATTAAATAATGCCTTCAGCGTACTGTCCAATCCCACTGCAATCTCAGAATAATCACACCACTAATTGTCTTTGGAAAAAAAAGAAAAACTACAAATCCCTGCTGCAAATGTGGGATTAGCAGTCAGATTTACACATCTCCTGTGGCCTAACTTCAACCTGGACATTTCAAAGTAAATTTAATTGAATACAGTCATAGTGGGAAAAAAGCATGTACCACTGTGTATACATAAATACAGATGAATGCTGGACTGGTCTTTGTTTCTCATTTGCTTTTAACGTACAGGCTGAATGTTGTGTTTGGTTTTGTTACTGTCTGATTGAGGTATTGTTAATTGAGTTTCTTTTGATTTCCTGTGAAACAGAACCAGAGGAGGCCATGGAACCAGGCTGTCAAATGTTAAGTACAAGTGGGATTTAAAAAGCTGTTGTCCAGGAGTGGCTGGATGCATTCTTCTAAGCCCTGGATGAATCTCTATTAGAGCAGTCACAAACATTTCACATGCACAAATGATAGAGTAAAGATTGCTAAGTGCGTATTCCAAGGATGAGCATTTAATTTTCCTTACGGGCCACAAACTGTGGTGGAGAGCTAAACCAATATAACTAATTCAATTATGCTCAATATTGATATTAATAGATTAGCTATAATTACTCTTTCTATATTAATATTAATTGTATCACTTAGTGTAGATCAGAATTACGTATGCTCACAATCCCTTACATAACCATATAAGCCCACACACAGTCCACATTACATACAGTATGAGCCCACACACAACCCCCCTACATACAGGATGATCCCTCCCACATCACCTATACATAGTATGAGCCCACGCAGAGCCCCTCTATATAGTGTGAGCCCCGACATATCCTCCCGGTATACAATGTAGGCCCCCATATCCTCTCTATATAGAATGTGATCTTTTATATACCATATGGACCACCACACACACCGACACACAGTATGAGCCCCCACATAGAGCCCCTGTATATACTATGTGAACCCGACACATCCCCTCTATGTACTCTGAGTCACCACAAAGCCTCTCTTTATATCTCTTTCTCATGTACAGCACCATGGCATCAATGGTGTTAAAAAATAAATGCATTTTTAATAATAATAATAATAATAATAATAATAATAATTGCAATGTAACACTGGAAAACTGAGTTGTTTGTGGGCAACCAAAGCTATGGAATAGTCAACATCAAGAGAGGAATTTTCCAGGGCGATTCATTGTCACCACTGTTGTTTGCAAGGATTCCACTATATTAATTCTGCAAAAAAGATACTTGGGCTATCAAACTGCCAGTAATTCACCAAAAATGTCTCACCTGTTGTACATGGATGATTTAAAGTTGTATGAAACCGAGATCCAGTCTCTAACCAACACTGTTAGAATTGTTAGTAATGACATCAGTATGGAGTTTGGCCTGGACAAATGTGCCATAATGGCACTGAAGAAAGGGAAAATGATTGACAGTAAAGGCATAGAAATGCATAATGGACAATCCATAAAATGCCACCAGCCTGAAGCCTACAAATATCTGGGCATATTACAGCTGGATAACATCAAGCATGGACATGTGAAGAATGTGGTTAGTGAGGAATATTTCCAACGGGACAGGAAAATTTTAAAGAGCAAATTGAGTGGTGGGAATACCATCAAGGCCATAAACACCTGGGTCGTTCCTGTCATTAGATACACTACTGGAATCGTGAACTGGACACAGATAGAGCTGGATAATCTGGACAGAAAAACAAGAACACTGATGACAATCCACTACTCATTGCATCCATGGATTGATGTTGACAAACTTAACCTGCCAAGAAAATCAGGAGGCAGAGGACTTTGGCTACATGAAAAAAGGACTTACATGAAAAAACACTGCATACCTTACTCCTATTACATTGCCTTTCTGCTTTCGCCTCCAGTCAACTCAGCATAGCAGATGCAATGATGTGACGCAATCATGTCTGCTGTGCCTCTCACTGATTGGTGAAAGTTGGAGCCAGTGGCTCCTGTGGATGAAAATAGTGGTCACATCAGAAAATGAGTGGTGAATGGTGAGTCGGCCACTGTTCTCATCCTTTGTCTGTCTTGTTTAGCAGGATAGACTGGAAGAGCCAGAGGGCCAAATGTGATCTGTATACTGCACTTTAACAAGCCCTGGTACACTTCTTCTGGATCTGCTCATGAAATCTTATTAATTTTCTCCTGCTTCCCCTGCCCACCCTATGTGAAAGTATTCATAATTGGTTGCAGTCCCACCTGTGTGCCGCAGTCTGTAATTAGTTGCCATACACACCAGTGTAAAAATAAATAAATAATTGGAAAAAATATCATAGGGTCCCCAGCATTTTTAAACCCAATGTAGATAAAGCAAACAGCTGGAGGCTACAGATACCCAGGTGTGTGCTTTATATTGGCTGGATAACAAAATACAGAGGACCCTGCACAGTTTATTTTTTTAAATGTAAACAAATAATTTAAAAAAGGCATGGGGTTCCCCCAATTTTGATATACAGCTAATATAAAGCAGACAGCTTAGGCTGCTTTCACATAACGATTTTAGCATTTCCGATGCTGTCCGATGAAAATCGGACAGCATCGGACCGATTTTCGGACCCCATGCAGCCCTATGGGCATCGGACCGAATCGGATGTGCACTAAATGCCATCCGATCTGGTCCGATCCGAATCTGTCCGATTTTTTATCAGTGCAAAAATCGGAGCTTGCTCCGATTTTTGCACCGAAAATAAAATCTGACAGATCGGATCGGACCAGATCGGATGGCATTTAGTGCACATCCGATCCGACCCGATCAATTTAACATGGGGCCCTATGGAGAAGGGTCCGAAGAAACATCTCATGTCTCCTCGGACCGATTTTAGTGTACTGAGCATGCTCAGTACACTAAAATCGCTCCAAAAGTGAATGAATGGGTTAATTAAAAATAAAAAATCTATGCTCACCTGTCCACGAGGCCCACGTCGTCTCCCGGCATCTCCGGTGTCTCCAGGTATCTTGCCGTCTGTGCTGATAAGACCTGCCGTGATGTCACAATCACATGACTGCCAGGAACCAATAACCGGCAGTCATGTGATTGTGACATCACGAGAGGTCCTGGCAGCACAGAAGACAGAACAGCAAGACACCGGAGACGCGCGGGACCGTGAAGGAGTCGTGGACAGGTGAGAAAGGAGAGGAGGAGAGGAGGAGGAGGACAAGAGTAGAGGAGGAGGACGCATAGGAGGACCGGGGGCCAAGAGGGGAGACACAGGGGATGAGAGGACCGGGGGCCAAGAGGGGAGACAAAGGGGATGAGAGGACCGGGGGCCAAGAGGGGAGACACAGGACCGGGGGCCAAGAGGGGAGGGCCGGGGGCCAAGAGGGGAGACACAGGACCGGGGGCCAAGAGGGGAGGACCGGGGGCCAAGAGGGGAGGACCGGGGGCCAAGAGGGGAGGGCCGGGGGCCAAGAGGGGAGACACAGGACCGGGGGCCAAGAGGGGAGGACCGGGGGCCAAGAGGGGAGACACAGGGGATAAGAGGAAAGGACCGGGGGCCAAGAGAGGAGGACCGGGCGATAAGAGGAGAGGACAGGGGGCCAAGAGGGGAGACACAGGGGATAAAGAAGAGGACCGGGGGAGAGACTGACAGCTCTCAGGGAGCGATCTGACAGGAGGGCGGGCATCCTATTTTCTGTCGGAATCGGATGCCTATTTGGCACCCGATTCCAGGAATCAGAAGAATCCGATGCTGTCCGATTTATATCGGACAGCATCGGATTTTACAAAATCGTTATGTGAAAGTAGCCTAAGAGACAAATTGGGGGTTGGGATTCTCAGCCTAGGGAGGCCCATGTTTATTGGACTTTCCTGAAGCTAAAATTAGCAGCCCGCAGCCACACCAGAATTGACAAATCCATCAGATTCGCCAATCCTTGCACTTACCTAGCTCAATCTAATTGCCCTGGTGCAGTGGCAATCGGGGTGATAAAGGGTTAATGATAACTGTGATATGTCTGGATAATTGGAAAGGTTTTTATGAGACCCACATGAACACAGAAAAATCAATTAAAAAAACATTTTTTTCTCCAATTACTTAACCACCAAAACATCTCTTCAGATCCAACGTAATCCACAGAAATGATGTGCTACGATGTTCCCGGCTCTGCTCCATCCGGCTCACTGCTGCCTCAGGAACACACTGATGGAGATGTAGTTTTGAGGTGCATTCACTGAAGTCAATTCTAGTAATCCATTACTGAATTCATTGGTACCAGATTACCTGATTATGAGGTGAGCAGAGATGAGATGAGTGAACACCGCAACGGCATGAGGGTCCATTGCTTTAGCGCCCCCACATGCTAAAGAATAGAAGCCCACAGTGGCCCCTGAAAATGGCACATTTATCATAGCGCCATTTACAGGTGCTTTGCCCAACTCATCCAGTGGCAATGGTGGTGGTAGCATACAGGGTAATAAGGAGTTAATGCCAGCTGTGTATTGTCAGCTGATATTAAGACCAAAATTCCTAATATTGGTCCAAGTTAGACCCGGCCATTAAGAATTTCAAGTAACTAGTAGACACAAAACACATAAAAAAAAATTATTAGAGAAAAAAATACAAAGATGTTTAGTAACTCCATCTTTATTAACCACTCTACCTCATACTCCTACATAATCTTCTGCAATTGTCAAATAGAGGCTGCAATGAAGATTATAGCATCCACATCGAAACCTCCAGTCACTGAATGAACCAGCGGCAACCTCCGGTCAGGATGTGCTGTGACTCACTGGGGTCCACTGGAGTCCCTGTTCAGGTAAGCCACCATGCTTACCTGAACAGTGACCTCAGATAACCTCAGCGAGTCACAGTACACCTGGACCGGAGATCGCTTATTTGGTCACTATAGTAATCAAGTCAGGTGACCAGAGCAACTAACATGATTGGTATGACAATCACATCACTGATCTGGTCACCTTAGTAATCGCATCTCAGCTGACCTGATCTGGTCACGTAATGCGATTGCTATGGTGACCAGATCAGCTGACCGCGCTAGAGTGATGTGCGCGGTCAGCTGATCTGGTCAAAATAGCAACCATTTCAGGTGACAAGATCAGCTGACGTGGTTACGTTGGTGACCAGTTCAGATGACCGCACTCATCACTCTAGCACGGTCAGTTGATCTGGTCACCATAGCAATCGTGTCACATGACCAGAAAGGGTCAGCTGATCGTGACACGATTACTATGTTGACCAGATTAGCTGAGTGCAATAAATTGACATGTGCAGTTATCTGATCTGTTCACCACAGCAATCGTATCTCACTGAGGGTATCTGAGGTCACCGCTCAGGTAAGCATGGTTGCATGATGCATTTTCTTTAATTAGAAAACTTTTACATACTTTTTCTTAGAGTGTGGAGTGATATCAAATGAGACATGACATTTTATTTCAAAGAAATCTAAACTTGAAGCCTTGTCAAGTGAATAAATATTTTACATGTATGTGTACATGGTAAAAATTAGGTCTCAAGAAATGTCTAATGCTTTAGCTATCATATTGCTTTTAACTTAAGTATGAAGCCAGTACAACATTTGAAAAAAACCCTCTTGATTTTCAGCTGCTTTGTGTTACTCCTTTGCTGACCCTCTCTGAGGGAAATGTTTTACTTACTTTTCCTTGTCTTACGTGATGTCTGCTCTCTGTGCAGTTCTGCAGAATGTTTATGACTTTTATACATGTTTTCTCTTCAGCGAGCTGTACTACATAAAAATGATAATGAGATATCATTTATGTGTGAATTAATAAATGAAAATATGAATAACTGATGGAGCTTCTGCATTTATTGAATTTAAAATTAAGTGCTTGGAGAAAAAAACATTTTTTTTTCCTTCTTAGAAATTGTACATAAATAGAAATTTCCTTATGGCAGAGCTAAGCTATTATATAGTAAAGCCCAAAGAATAAGGAGCTTGTGTAAAGGCAGCCACATCATCCATAAAAAGGATCTCCACTAGGGATGGGCGAATCTACTCGCTAGGACTCGTTACTCGGCGAGTAGTAAGGGACTCGCAGGACTCGGTACTCTGCGAGTCTCCCAGTGATTACTCGCACGAGTCCAATGAAAATCAATATCAATCCTAGTTTTGTCAGAAACGCTGCCAAAACTAGGATTGCCATTGTTTGCATTAGACTCCTGCGAGTAATCACTGGCTACTGTGCCAGTGATAGCAGGGAAACTCGCAGATAACTGCTGTTTCTTTGCGAGCCGAGTCCAGCTGTCTTCTCTGTGCAGCTCCAGGGTCCTAGAGCCCGCCTGCTCACAGAGATGATGTAGCAGTGCTGAGATTGTTCTCAGTCTGCTCATTCCCTGTGTACAGACATGAATGTCTGTGCACAGAGATGATGTAGCAGAGCTGAGATTGTTCTCAGTCTGCTCATTCCCTGTGTACAGACATGAATGTCTGTGCACAGAGATGATGTAGCAGTGCTGAGATTGTTCTCAGTCTGCTCATTCCCTGTGTACAGACATGAATGTCTGTGCACAGAGATGATGTAGCAGAGCTGAGATTGTTCTCAGTCTGCTCATTCCCTGTGTACAGACATGAATGTCTGTGCACAGAGATGATGTAGCAGAGCTGAGATTGTTCTCAGTCTGCTTATTCCCTGTGTACAGACATGAATGTCTGTGCACAGAGATGATGTAGCAGAGCTGAGATTGTTCTCAGTCTGCTTATTCCCTGTGCATAGACATCTATATTTATGCACAGGGGATGTAGCAGAGAGGACATCGCGTTTTGGACTGCGTCGGACGGAAGAGGATTTTTTTAATTAAAGATGGAGTCCCTATTGGCTTTTTTTTTTATTTCTAATAAAAAATTTTCCTTGTGTTGTGTTTTTTTTTAAAACAATTTAATAGAAATTCATGGCGGTCATGTCTAATATTGGCGTGACCGCCATAAATTTCGGGCTTAGGGCCAGCTGATAATACAAAGCTGGCCCTAACCTCTATTACCCAGCGTGCCACCGCCACCAGGGCCGCTGGAAGAGCGGGGTTCAGCGCCAGAGGATGGCGCTTCAATGAACGCGCCATCTTCTGGGGCGGCTGCGGGCTGCAATTTGCAGCGGGGGGTGCCCAGAAAGCTTGGGCATCCCTGCGCTGCGGATTCCAGCCCCCAGCTGCTTAGCTGTACCTGGCTAGACATAGAAATTGCGCGGAGCCCAACGCATTTTTTTTTTATTATTTCATGAATTTCAGAGTCAGAGTCTCAGAGTCAGAATCTCAGAATTTCATGAAATAATTAAAAAAAAATGCGTGGGGCTCCGCGCAATTTCTATGTCTAGCCAGGTACAGCTAAGCAGCTGGGGGCTGGAATCCGCAGCGCAGGGATGCCCAAGCTTTCTGGGCACCCCCCGCTGCAAATTGCAGCCCGCAGCCGCCCCAGAAGATGGCGCGTTCATTGAAGCGCCATCCTCTGGCGCTGAACCCCGCTCTTCCAGCGGCCCTGGTAGCGATGGCACGCTGGGTAATAAAGAGGTTAGGGCCAGCTTTGTATTATCAGCTGGCCCTAAGCCCGAAATTTATGGCGGTTACGCCAATATTAGACATGACCGCCATGAATTTCTATTAAATTGTTTTAAAAAAAAACACAACACAAAGAAAATTTTTTATTAGAAATAAAAAAAAAAGCCATTAGGGACTCCATCTTTAATTAAAAAAATCCTCTTCCGTCCGACGCAGTCCAAAACGCGATGTCCTCTCTGCTACATCCCCTGTGCATAAATATAGATGTCTGTACACAGGGAATGAGCAGACTGAGAACAATCTCAGCTCTGCTACATCATCTCTGTGCACAGACATTCATGTCTGTACACAGGGAATGAGCAGACTGAGAACAATCTCAGCTCTGCTACATCATCTCTGTGCACAGACATTCATGTCTGTACACAGGGAATGAGCAGACTGAGAACAATCTCAGCACTACTACATCAGGCAGCAGGCAGGCTCTAGGACCCTGGAGCTGGCAGCCTGTACAGAGGAGACAGGATCTTATCTGTGCGAGTCAGCGATTACTTACAAAGTAAACGAGCAATGCAAATAAATGACAAAACTAGGATTGCTTCAGGCTGAAGCTTCCGAGACACATCTGCGATTTGTAAATCTCACACTACTCGCTATTACTCGCTTCCCCATTCATTAACATTGGACTCGCTAGACTCGCAACGAGTAGCGAGTCCTGTGCTCGGACTCGCTAGAGTCAAGCGATTCCGAGTAATTTAGGATTCGCCCATCACTAATCTCCACCTTTAACCCCTTTACGACTAATGACGAGTATACTCGTCATGAAAAGATGTCAGTTCCCGCATCATGACGAGTATACTCGTCATGGCTTTGAACTGTCACTGCTTCTAAACGAACAGTGACAGTTCAATTCTAAAAGCTGTCAGTGACAGCTAAGGGTTAGGGGAAGAGGTGTGGGGACCCTTGTTAACCCCTTCACCCAATCATACTTATCTGCCGGCGGGCTGCACCGCACCCGCCGGCCATGAACTAATGCTCCAGCTCCCCCTGTGTCCTGTCTCCGCCCCCTGTGTCCAGAGCCCCCTGTGTCCTGTGGCCCCCCCCCTGTGTCCAGAGCCCCCTGTGTCCTGTCCCCGTCCCCTGTGCAGCCCCTCCTGTGTCCTGTCCCCGTCCCCTGTGCAGCCCCTCCTGTGTCCTGTCCCCTGTGCAGCCCCTCCTGTGTCCTGTCCCCGTCCCCTGTGTCCAGAGCCCCCTGTGTCCTGTAGCCCCCCCCTGTGTCCAGAACCCCCTGTGGCCTGTCCCCGTCCCCTGTGCAGCCCCTCCTGTGTCATGTCCATCCCCGCCCTCCACCTTGCATACTTTGTCTGCCGGCGGGCTTATGCGTCCGCCGGTGAAGCTGCAGGGCCCCCTCCTCCACCCTGCTGGTCCCCAGCCCCCGGTCCTCAGCCCCCGGTCCCCAGCCCCCGGTCACCTATTCCGGCGGGCTGCACCCGCTCGCACCGTCGGCCTCCTCTGCAGTCCGGTGTGGCCCCTCCTCTTCTCAGGGGCTCCTCCTCCTCATCGCTGGGTAAGTATGAATGAATGAATGGATGGATGGGTGGATGGATGGATGGATGGGTGAATGGATGGATGGATGGATGGATGTGTGCGTGCGTGTATGTGCATGCTTGGATGTGCGGGCGTGGATGTGCGTGCGTGGATGTGCGCGTACGTGGATGTGCGTGGATGTGTGTGTGGATGTGCTTGGATGTCAGCATGCGTGCGTGGATGTCAGCGTGCGTGAATGTCAGCGTGCATGGATGTGCGTGCGTGGATGTGCGTGCGTGGATGTGCGTGCATGGATGTGCCTGCATGTATGTGTGCATACGTGGATGTGTGCGTACGTGGATGTGTGTGTGGATGTGCGTGGATGTGTGTGTGGATGTGCGTGGATGTCAGCATGCGTGCGTGGATTTGTGCGTGTGTGGATGTGTGCATGCGTGGATGTCAGCGTGCGTGGATGTCAGCATGCGTGGATGTGCGTGCGTGGATGTGCGTGCGTGGATGTGCATGCGTGGATGTGCATGCGTGGATGTGCATGCGTGGATGTGCATGCGTGGATGTGCATGCGTGGATGTGCGTGCGTGGATGTGCGTGGATGTGTGCGTACGTGGATGTGCGTGGATGTGTGTGTGGATGTGCTTGGATGTCAGCATGCGTGTGTGGATGTCAGCGTGCGTGAATGTCAGCGTGCGTGGATGTGCATGCGTGGATGTGCGTGCATGGATGTGCCTGCATGTATGTGTGCGTACGTGGATGTGTGCGTACGTGTGGATGTGCGTGGATGTCAGCATGCGTGCGTGGATTTGTGCGTGCGTGGATGTGTGCATGCGTGGATGTCAGTGTGCGTGGATGTCAGCGTGCGTGGATGTCAGCGTGCGTGGATGTCAGCGTGCGTGGATGTGCGTGCGTGGATGTCAGCGTGCGTGGATGTCAGCGTGCGTGGATGTCAGCGTGCGTGGATGTCAGCGTGCGTGGATGTCAGCATGCGTGGATGTCAGCGTGCGTGGATGTCAGCGTGCGTGGATGTCAGCGTGCGTGGATGTCAGCGTGCGTGGATGTCAGCGTGCGTGCATGGATGTGTGCATGCGTGGATGTGCGTGTGTGGATGTGTGTGCGTGGTTGTGTGCGTGCGTGGATGATGGGTGCGTAGGTGGATGGATGGGTGCAACAAGGGATCAAGTGTCCTCTTGTTATAGTCTCTGGGATCATAGTCATGGTGCACTGTATAACTGATCATTGTCATACAGTGCACCATAACTCTGACCCCTGAGACTGTAGGAAGAGGACACTTGATCCCTTGCTGCAGTCTCTGGATTGAGCAGAGGCGATCGAGCGTCGTGGGACCTTCGTTGTGGACTACGTCGGAGGCGATCGAGTGTCGTGGGACCTTCGTTGTGGACTACGTCGGATCTTTATAATAAAGATGGAGTCCGAATTTTGTTTGTGTTTTTTTTTTAAATAAAAAGATTTTTCTATGTGTGTATTTTCTGACTATTTACCAGAGATTCCTAATGGCGGGTCTAACATTGGCCCTATATTATGAATCTCGGGCTTAGTGCCAGCTGCCAATAAAAAGCTGGCATTAACCCCTTTATTACCCAGTTTGCCACCGGCACCAGGGCAACTGGAAGAGCATGGGTACAGCGCCAGAAAATGGCGCTTCAATGAATGCGCCATTTTCTGGGGCGGCTGCGGGCTGCAATTTGCAGCATGGGGGGCCCAGAACGCTTGGGCCTTTCCATGCTGAGGATTCCAGACCCCAGCTGCCTAGTTGTACCTGGCTGGGCCAAAAATATGGCGGAGCCCTACGTCATTTTTTTTCTAGAATTAGTTCTAGAAATAAAAAAAAATGGGCTTCCCTGTATTTTTGGTTGCAGCCAGGTACAACGAGGCAGCTGGGGGTTGCTGGCAGTCTGTAGCTGCCAAGTTGTACCTGGCTGGACCAAAAATATGGCGGAGCCCTACGTCATTTTTTTTACTAGAATTAGTTCTAGAAATAAAAAAAAATGGGCTTCGCTGTATTTTTTGTAGCCAGCCATGTACAACTTGGTAGCTGGCTGACTGGAATCCTCAGCGTGGAGAGACCCAAATGTTGTGGGTCCCCCGCACTGCAAATTTCAACCCACAGCCACCCAAGAAAATAGCACATTCATTAGAGGTGGCATTTTCTGGTGCTGTACCCCAACTCTACCAGTCAATAGAAAATTAGCTCCAATTGTTAGCGGAAACCATGTCGGGTATGGAGAGACCCTCCCTGTGTGCCTTAACATTGGAGCTCCCCCACAAGTGACCCCATTTTGGAAACTAGACCCCCGAAGGAACGTATCTAGATGCATAGTGAGCACTTTGAACCCCCAGATGCTTCACAAATTCATCCATAAAAATGAAAAAGCACTTTTTTTTCCACAAAAAAGTTTCTTCTTTCATTTTTACGGATCAATTTGTGAAGCACCTGGGGGTTCAAAGTCATCTAGATATAATCCTTGGGGGGTCTAGTTTCCAAAATGGGGTCACTTGTGGGGGAGCTCCAATGTTTAGGCACATAGGGGCTCTTTATATCCTACAAAGTGTCCGCTAACAATTCCAATTGTTAGTGGACACCATGTTGCGTATGGAGAGCCCCTGTAAGTCTCCACATTGGAGATCCCCCCCAAGTTACCCCATTTTGGAAACTAGACCCCCCAAGGAATGTATCTAGATGCATAGTGAGCACTTTGAACCCCCAGATGCTCCACAAAATCATCCATAAAAATGAAAAAGCACTTTTTTTTTCCACAAAAAGTTTATTTTTTCATTTTTACGGATCAATTTGGGGTCACTTGTGGGGGAGCTCCAATGTGGAGATACACAGGGACCCTACAAACGCGACATGGTGTCCGCTAACAAATTGAGCTCATTTTCCATTCAAATTGTTAGCGGACACCATGTCGCGTATGGAGGGTCCCCGTGTGTCTCCACATTGGAGCTCCCCCACAAATGACCCCATTTTGGAAACTAGACCCCCTAAGGAAAGTATCTAGATGCATAGTGAGCAGTTTGAACCCTCAGACGCTTCACAAATTTATCCATAAAAATGAAAAAGCACTTTTTTTTCACCAACAATTTATTTTTGCCTACGTTTTTTCAGTTTCACATGGGCAAAGTGATAAAATACATCCCAAAATTTGTTGGGCAATTGTTCCTGAGCACACCGATAACTTATATGTGGTCATAAACCACTGTTTGGGCGCACGGCAGGGCTCAGAGGTGAAGGAGCGCCATTTCACTTTTTGAACAGAAAATTGGCTCTAAAATTCAAATTGTGCTCCTTCCCTTCTGAGCCCTGCCGTGCGCCCAAACAGTGGTTTATGACCATATATGAGGTATCGGTATGAGAAATTGCCCAACAAATTTTAGGATGCATTTTATCCTGTTGCCCATGTGAAAATGAAAAAATTGAGGCTAAAATAACATTTTTGTTACAAAAATTAAAATGTCAATTTTTTCCTTCAACTTTATTTTAGTTCCTGTGAAGCACCTGAAGGGTTAATAATCTTCTTGAATGTAGTTTTGAGTAGCTTGAGGGGTGCAGTTTTTGGAATGGTGTCACTTTTGGGTGTTTTCTGTCATGTACACCAGTCAAAGGGACTTCAAATGTGATGTGGTCACTAAAAAAATGGTTTTGTAAATTTTGCTGGAAAAATGAGAAATTGCTGATGAACTTTGAACCCTTATAACGTCCTACCAATTTTTCATTTTTGTTCCAAAATTGTGCTGATGTGAAGTAGACATGTGGAAAATGTGATTTATTAACTATTTTGTGGCACATAACTCTCTGGTTTAGCAGAATAAAAATTAAAAATATGAAAATTGCTAAATTTTCAAACTTTTTGCCAAATTTTTGATTTTTTCACAAATAAACGCTAAAATTATCGACCTAAATTTAATACTAACATGAATCCCAATATGTCACGAAAAAACAATCTCAGAATCGCTAGGATCGGTTGAAGTGTTCCAGAGATATTACCTCATAAAGGGAGAGTGGTCAGAATTACAAAAAATGGTCCGGTCATTAGGGTGCAAAGTGACTCGGTCCTTAAGGGGTTAAACTGCATATTATGTTAGGGCCTGTTCACACAATTCATATTTTGACTCAACTTTGGTGTGGATCCACTGCAGAGCCGTACTAAATATGCAGCAGCATGTTTTCCCAGCAAAGGCTATGGGATATGTGAAGTTTTGTCCACATGGTGCGTTTTTTATTGCAGCGAATTTGATTGTGGGAAAATCTGCAGCATGTCAATTCTTACTGCGAATTTTACCGCGGATTTTACCCATAGACCCTCATGTTAACTCAATATACACAGCAGAAAAACAGCAATGTTTGCATTATGCATATATGTTGCTTATTTAGTGCCAAAATTGCATTAATATCCGCAGGAAGTTATAATGTTGAAAGTGGGGGGGGGGGGCAGGATTTCACATTTTTTTTTTTTTTTTGGCAAAAGTACCCAATCTTTATTGAAATAGACACAAAGCACCTACAAATCTGCATCAAACCCGCACCAAAAATGAACAAAAAAATGCACCATGCAGACAGGGAATGGTTTGGGTGCATTTGTATGCCAGTAGGTGCAGATTTTGGAAGTCCAAAACCTGCACCACCAACTCAGTGTGCAAAAGCACCCTTGAGTCAAAATTATGTACTGGAAAAGTTTTTAATATGTATTCTTAACCCCTTATGGCTAGTGATGAGTGAGTACACTCTTTACTATTTACTACCCGCACCAACAGTAGGGTATTGGGGATACTCGTTACTCTGCGAGTGTTTTGTATTTTACTCCTGATATTCAGGTGAGCTGAAAAGCATGTGTCCTTACTGATTTTCAGTCAATAAACATGCTGGGATTGCTTGCTTTATAATGGCATAACTGTGATTGTCAGGCACAGTATAACCAAATAAAAAAAAAAACTAACCGAATACTGATGGGGTCTGGAGAGGGCTGTAAGAAGGCAGAGATGGATGAGAATATGCTCAACCTTCATGGAAACAGTATGCAGACATAATATACACTGTCTGCATACTGTTCTGCCATACAGCTGTCTGCTCTGAATGACAGGACTTAGTGAAGAAAGATCGAAAGATGAACAGGTAGATTGGGCTTACCAGACTACTGCTGTCAGCTCAGTCTCCCACTTCTGCTGAATCGCTTCTGGGGCCACCCATTAAGCTACTTGCATATTCATTGCACAGACTGACAAACAGCGAATCACAGATGCTCAAACTCTTTGAGCATCCCTGTAATTGGCTGTTGCAGTCAGAGTGCATTTCCACAATCTGGACTGTGATTGTGCTTGGTAGTGGTTGCTATACACATTAGTCATTGGTTGTTAATATTTAAATAAATAATAAAAACAAACACGTGAGTCTTCGCAGTATTTATAAGTCTAGTGAAGTCCAAAGATAACAGACTGCTGCGAGATTCATTACTCAGCTGCATAATTTAACCTTGGCTGACAAAAAAAAGCATTGGTTCCACCCTAATTTAATTGCCAGCCAAGGTAAAACTAGGCAACTGAGGGTTGGTATTCTCAGTGGGATAAGGACCCATTGTTTTAGGCCTGAAAATGGCGCTTTATCATAGCACCATTGCTAGGTGCTTTACCAGGCTCTTTCAGTGGCCCTGGTGGCTGAGGCACTCTGGGTAAAAAGGGGTTAACACCATCTTTGTAATGCCAGCTGGTATTAAACCCTGAGATTCTTAGGGCCTTTTCATATCTGTGCGCTTGTGCATTTTGCATACATTGCATTTGCATTGCGTTAGCACATGCAAACGCAATGCAAAAGCATGCAAACGCAATTCAAACGCAATTGAAACACGTGTGTTCGTGCACCCATTATATCCAGTGCAGTGGAACGCAAATGTGGGGTTACCGAAAGAGCCCAGAAAGAGCAAATAATCACCATTGCAGAAAGGGTTAACGACTGCACTGCTGGATGAATGAAAATCAAACTTCGGAGGACATCAAAACATCTGGTTGACTAATAAACCACAGCTAAAACCAGATGTTTTGATGTCCTCTGAAGTTTGATGTCCATTCATCCAGCAGCGCAGATGTTAACCCTTTATGCAACAGTGATTATTTCCTCTTTCTGGACAGACTCAGCTCTGCTAAATCAGATACCATGGGGCGGAAAAACAAATCCACTCCCCATGGTCTCTGATCACTGAATGACAGTGCTGAGATATAGTAAACAGTGAGGTCACTAAGGAAATTTTACATTTCACTGATGGATGTTAGGCGATAGCATTGGCAGATTTTAATGTGCAACATGTTATTTCTTACAGTATGTTTCCTGGTGCAAAGAATAAACACTCTCTGCTTCTTGTAGCAGTAAGACCCCTACAATAAAATTCATAGCATCAAGAAATGTGTTGTCTAATTTTGGAGACTTTTTTTTCTTAGTTGAGAGCATGTATTTTTAACTAGAAATATTTTTTATCATTGGGATTCATTGAAAATGTTGAATTAATTGTCTTCTGTACGGTCTGTCTCACATAATATTGCTGGCTGCAGAATGGGTAAACTTAGAATCCATCAGTGAGCTCATTTTGACAGACCATTGGGAGAATTTGTGACATTTCAATCTGGTTGAGTTTTAGCTCTTTTCAGCTGATATATGACCACAGAGCACATCAAGGTTATATGTGAAAGAAAAAAAAAGCAGTCTGAAAAAACAAAAAGTACTGCAAAATGTTTAATCAAACCAAATCACAAAAATAATTATTTTTAGTACAAAATACCGTACATGTATTTATGTTTAAAAAAATTCTCTCTTTAAAACCATAATGTTAGTGTCATATACTGAATGTTGCTGCAAAAATGCAATCTACCATATTTTGCGGACTATAATTCGTACCAGACCATAAGATGCAATCAGATATGATGGTGTGTTCACACGTCCCGATATCGGCATCCAACTCCGACCAAAAGTCACGTGGTTCATGCGTTGGCCCCGATATCGTTTGTGTGTTGTATGGTATAAATGACCAATACGATGCACGAACGATGTCAAACCGATATCAGGGATCGAATGAGCCTGCTCTCCAACGGGCCGATATTGGATGGAGGTTGGAGCTGGATCGTGCTGTGTAAATGCCCAACTACGATGTGCAGTACAACATCCCCTATTCTCTCCCATGCTAAACAGTCGTTCCTGGGTCGGCCGTACAAGGGGGGGCGTAGACATCGTAGAGACGTTGTATGCCGATATCGCACTGTGTAACATCTCCAATGCGATGTTGGAATTCTGCCCAGAAAAAGCGCGCTCCCGCGCCGTTGGATTCAATATCGGACCGACGTTGGGACGTGTAAACCCACCTTTAGAGGAGGAAAAGAGGGGGAAAAACATTAAGCAAAAAAATGAGGTCATAACGCACTCTTATGGGGAATCTGCTGTTGACACTGTTATGGGGTCCTGGGTCCCTTCCAGGTGTATGTCCTTCATCTTCGTGTAAATGTTCTCCATCCTTCTGGAATATATTGTCCCCCATCCTTCTTGTATACAATTCCCCATCTTTCTGTTATATGATCCTTCCATCCTTCTGGTATGTATAATCCCCTAACCTTCGGGTATAGGATCTCCAATCCTTCTGCTATATATGATCCCCTATTTTTCTGTTATACATAATCCCACATTTTCTTTTATATATGATCCCCATCATTCTGTCATTTATGATCCCACATCCTTCTGGTATGTGATCGCTGATCTTTCTGTCATGTATGATCCCCCATGATCCTGTTATACATCATCCCACATCCTTCTTTAATATATGATCTCCTATCCTTTCGGTATATATGATCACCCATCCTTGTGGTATTTGTATGATTCCCCATCCTTCTGGTATTTATATGATTCCCCATCCTTCTGTTATAAATGATCCCATCCTTCTAGTATATGGGACCCTTATCCTAGCACACACTTAAAATAATAATCCATCATACTCACCTCACCTCACTTCTGCAGCACCGCAGCATCCTCCTATCTTTTTGTCTGATCATGTGAGCAATGACATCACTGTCCTAGGCTGCTCACGTGATCAGATACCGGCACAGGCAGGAGGATGCAGTGGTGTTGGGAGTATTAGGAATATGAGTATGCTCGTTCATCCCCGGGATATTCACTGCTTCCCGCACCAAAGATGATGCATGGGAAGAAGTGAATATCCATACACAATTGCATGGGGCTGCAGCTGTAGCCACTGATTATGTGGGCCTGCTCATTAGGTTATTGTAATATGCGCCACTCCCTCCTCTCACCTTTCACTGCTTAGAGGTAATGTACAACGAGAATCGGTGAATATTACTTTAGGATAATGAGTGGGTCTGAGTGACCACCTTCTGCTTCAGCCTGCTCTAGCCTCCGTCCACTGCTCCAAAGCTGCTTCCCCCAGCACAGCCTAACACCATATTTCCAGAATATTAGACGTACCCCTACTATTACTGAGTGAAAAAATTGCATCTTATATTTCAAAAAATACAGGATTTAGTGGTTTATAAAAAAACATTCATTTGTGTTTTAGGGGATAAAAATTCTGCCATCTGAATATAATTTTTAAAATTTACTATATAAAAATGGGTTATTTTTAATTGTTTCAGATTATAAGTGTTTCTACCAAAACAAAGCTTGCACTGGGTTAGGATTTTTCTTTACTCTTCCGTAGAAAAAAAAAACTTGGACAAAAAGTTATAAAGCAAAAAACATGACAATGCTTGAAATTCATTGTGATTTTTTAGGTTGAAAAAATACATGAACGAGGCGCTAATGGGATTGGATGAATTTAATTTTTTGCCATTCAGATTTATTTTAAATGTGGGGCTTTGGCTACAATAATTGGTGAGTCCTAAAGGCATGATGAGGACTATCATTTAAATGCAAAGCTCCTCAAATGAACATCTGCTTTTCTTAAAGCTGTGAAAGTCAACTCGATATTTTCCAATTATGCTCCCCTCTGTTTAATTTGGTGCAGCACATTAGAAGAGCAATTAGCCAGCAATGAAAGCATAGATCACTTCTCTGAAAGGAAACAAAAAACGTTTTCAAATGTTAATATAATACAAGATTACAAGACAGTGTTACAGTATAAAAGAGTCAAAAAATGGGATATAATATAAGCCCAGATTTCACGGCAGCAAAAGAAATATTATGTAAACCCTAAAGGAGTCAAATCGCAGGAGTAAAAAAATACCTTTATACAAGATCCAAACATAATATAAAGGTAAAAACGACAAAAGTTTAAGAAATCAATAATTACATTGAAACCATAAAGGATTTTCATATTACATTTTTATTTTTTTTTGCTAAAGAACATAAATTGAAAAAGAAGTAGCCGTATTTATGCCAAATAATAACCAGGCAATTTAGTTTTCATATATGTTTAGCAGGCCAGGTATTAAAGTGGGGAGCTGGGAAATAGTTTAAAGGGATTGTCCGGTCTAAACTGATAATTCTACATTAAAGGCCCAGTCATACATAACGATATCGTTAGGGAGATCATTGTAACTGTGATGTTACAACAATTTCTCCAGTGATGTCGTTATGTGTGACACTTAGCAGCGATCAGGCCCCTGCTGTGAGGTCGCTGATCGCTGCAAAGTGCTGCGGGTCATTTTCTGATCGTTGGTGTGACCGCATCGCTGTGTGTGACCGCGAGAAACCAGCGATCATTGCCCTCACTGTCTGGTAACCATGGTAAACACCGGGTATCTAGGCAGAGCGCACTGCCTAGATACCCAATGTTTACCATGGTTACCAGCGTCCTCCCTGCTTAGCGCTGCCTGTAAGCAGGGAGGTCGCTGACATCCCCTTCAGCAATGTGGGAGGTGGCTGCCATGGCCCTGACTGCTGGGGAGATCTGCCTGTTTGACAGCTCCCCAGTGACCGGGTAATGACGCTCCAGCGATCCTGGCAGGTCGTTATTGCTGTCGGGATCGCTGGAGTGGTCGTTATGTGTGACAGGGCCTTTACTTGACTTATCAATCCTCCCAGCGTATGTATTGTCCGCTGTGAGAATTTGCCATTTTGTAAGCCGGTAATGGACCATCATTTTTCTGTTTACATGTTCCCAGCAACAACACGATTAGTGGGCACGGCCTCTCTCCATACTATTGTATGTCTGACTAGTGGAAGCAGCTATCCAGAGGGTCATACACTTGTATTGAAGGAGACCATGGCAACTCACCAGGGGCTCTGTCCCAGTACATGCATATGGCATTATGGTGGTCTGTTCTGGGTATAGAAACCACAAATCCTTGTAGCGCACACTGTGTGCGCTGGGAGGATTGATAAATCTGCAGTCAAACAGAGTGACTGCAGAATTAGCAGTTTAGACAGAACAACACCTCTAAAGTTGGGTTCCAAATGCTAACAAATTGCACCATCACAAAAAAGCATTGTTTGGATTTACATGAACTAAGGTCAGGTAGTTAAATCAGCATAATCAACAGTAAGCAAGTTGTCTGGTGCTTTTTAACTGGACTTTTTACTCAGATTGAGGAGGAGTGATGGGAACAGAACCATCAATAATAAATTAATCTGTCCCCATACACATGTCATTAGCAGCACATCTGCAGTTCACACTTTGGGATGTGTTGCTGGAAAATAAGAATTTTTATTCTGACACAAACCAATCACTCAATGAAACATCAGCATTTTGTTCACCCGATTGACATTCTATGAACCCACATCTGAGATGATGGTTTTTCTAAATGTGGATGCTACATACATACAGTATGTGACACAAGTACTGTATGATACACACAAACACACAATGCATGTTACACACATATGTATACGCACAGCACATACACACACAGCACATAGATATATTTGTATACACAGAGCTCATGCAAATGCACATGTATAGAGAGACCACATGCAAATATATATGTATTATGTATACACAGAGCATATGCAGACATACATGTATACACAGAGCACATACAAATATATATGTATTATACAATTTATACATTTTTGCGATGTGTAGTGGGGCCTTTTGAATTTAGATGGTATATTGGTGAGCCTGTCCTATGAGGTACACACATATGATGTTAACTAGCTTACCCTAGCTCTTATCTATGTGACAGGCACCCTATGCACCCAGGCACTCTATGCAAGCCTTATTAGTGTGCAAGTCTTATGCTACTGGTTTTCACCCTCCATCTTGGAAGGGGCTATTTCATCAGCATGCTGATGATATCCTAGTGATTTATCACCATTAACCAGGTTAAGATTATTAATTTACCAAAGGTATATATTATCGGGATGATTTTTAAAGTGTGGTTTAACTCATGCTAGTCTTGCTGGAGTAGAAGGTGTTGAAATCATAAAGAGGCACATTCCACTTAATAAATTTAGCATATCTAAATCT